>CM041538.1:16158181-16758181 GCA_023238725.1 Scortum barcoo | reverse complement strand
TGATTCATTGAATCAATTGTTTCTGAAGTGGTTGCATAGACCACTCCATCCCTTTCGTTGCATAGCTTTTTGTAGGCACATTTAAACAGGCAAAAAGAGTGCAGATACCTGAAGCATGTTCAGAGTAGCTCAGTATAAGAAAAGCTTACCTTATCTCCTTTGACACCAGTTGATCCAGTTGGTCCAGGAGGACCATCTTTACCCTAAACATAGACAGAGTAAAGGAACGGTAGCACAAAAAAGACTAAAGCACTTCATATTCCTGCCCTAAAATCAGCTCTCAAAGTGATACTTAGTGATCTCAGTGCTTGGAGAAGTGATGTTATGGTCCCTAAAGAGCATTTCCATTTTCATTGCAGTGTATTTACAAATAATCACATGTAAAGGACGTGTGTTTATTTTTTTGAGTGACCTTTATCATATGTAAAACACTGTATAATCAACTACTCTATCATTTGATGCAAACTTCTGCATGTAAATATTATAATATATGTTCCCAATTTCATAGTTTTTAAGGTGTTGTGAAAAATTTTACTGTTTGAATTCTTTATTATAGTTTATCATAACTAATTATCATAACTGAGCAGGGACAACTGTACATGCCAAGGCACACTTCTACTTCTGAAGTAGAAGTGTGCCTTGGCACACTGCATCGAACGAATATGTCGAATATTGACTACGTAAACAAAGACAGATGTTGCAAAACAATGATAATGCAATACATCAGTCACCCTGACCTGGTCTGATGACTAACCCAAAAGAAGAAACTCTCTTCCCTTGCCAAATTGAAAAGCAAGAAACTAACTGTTCATTCATCAGATTAAGCTTCGGCCTGCAGTCACAAGAGGCCCCCCCGTCAGCCAAGACCCCAGTAAAGTGTAAACATAATTTGTGTACTAAATATTTGATGTTTTTCATGGCTAACAATGTGACTTGTTAAACAAAGGTGTGACTAAGAATGACAGACCAGAGACCACCATGCCACAGCACATTGACTCGTGGCATGGTGTACTGACGTAAGCAGACAAGAAGAAGCAGTTATCCGTAACAAGAAAGTGGAAAAGATACCCAGCGGCAAGGCACACATGCATGCAGAAAATCAGTCACTAATCCTCTTGGGCAGTTATGTTTTTTTTTTTTTTTTGCTTTTTTGCTTTTATACTAAACAGTTTAGCTACTGCTCTACAGTGCAGACTAACTCAATACGCTGATTGCACTGAGCTAGTTTTCATTTCTCTCCATTGAGGTTATGTATGAATTTACAAATTTGGGCAACAGTGCAGCACTGCTGAACAAGATTTACCACCAGCATTTAGGACTTTGGTTGACAACAAAAGCATAAAAATAAACTTACTGGGTAACCTGTAACTCCAAGGGGGCCGACTAGACCTTGTGGCCCCTGGTCACCTGGAAGCCCACGAGACCCAACCTCACCCCATGGTCCGATGTTACCTTGGACACCCTGGAGGAAAGAAACATGTCTTCAGGAAAAAAGATAATCTTTTGTGTATCATTCAAAATGTCTCAATTAGCCCTACAGACTCACATTAGCTATAGTTCCCAACCAAACCCAAACTTTCTGGGATGAGAAAGAAAAACTATGCAAAAAACCTTAAGAAATGAGGAAAGCGGGGGAAATAATCTTGTAAATTAAGCTTATTGTTGCTTGCAGAGCTCTAAGTAGTGAGGAGGACCAACACAGAGCACCATCAGTACACAAGTGTACAGGAGTGTGGCTGTGGTTACAAAAAGGCTGTTAGAAGCAGGGCAATGGGTCAATCAATAAACAACTCAATACATACAGTAAATGCTGCAGTATGTGTGGAATAAGCGTGCAGTACGCTCCAGACTAACTGGAAGCTAAGGATGCAAAGGCTTTTGAACTTTTAAACAAAGTACTGCATTTATGTAAGGTCTCTTGAGTGTTTTTTTAATGGAAAAATAAGGGGGAAGAGGGGGAAGCATTTATTTCAATCTTTATAATTTCCATTAAGAGACCTGAAATTGTATAGAATCTAAAAAGCACATCTGTAAGACGGGCAAGACTCTCACACATTTTCATTGTCATGTAGGACAGTGTTTATTTAACAATACAAAAGCTGACTTCTTGAATGATGAAAGGACTGAGTTAATGGACGGATGCTTTGGAAGGAATAAATAAAATAATCTTACAGGAGATCCTCTGTATCCCCGTGGTCCAGGCATGCCCATCTCACCCTGAAGGCAGTAAAATATTATATATATAATAATGTGACATATCCCTGGTGCTACACAAGTGTAGCACTGAAATAAATACCAGAAAAATAATTCACTTACTGGGCGGCCTTGTTTTCCCCTTGGCCCCTCCTCACCTCTCTTACCCTTCACAACGAACACATTAATATTAAATTATTAATTAATTAAAATAATTAAATTGCAAAATGTACACCATTAGTGAGTAACCAAGTGAACACATTTGTCCAACATGACAAAATGATGCAGCTTACATTGACTGATGGATATTCTGTTTACAATGGAAGTGCTGACCAACATAAAGATTTGAATTAACAGGTACCTTTAAGCCTTCACTTCCTGGAAGTCCTCCTGGACCTTCTTTACCTTTAACTCCCTAAAGATAACCAGCAATCCTTTAATCATCATCATCATGGCTTCATTTGAAATATCACCTAGTATTTTATCTATTCTCAGCACACTCAACGAATTCTGTTTTATAATCAAAGATTTATGATATTATTTCACCATGAGACACAGTTTGCATTGTGCTCTAAAAAGACATGTGGTGATGTTGTAACTTACTCTCTCTCCTGGCTTTCCTGGTGCCCCCTTCATCCCTCTGCTGCCAGCCTCCCCCTGTTGATTGACACAAATGTACAGCTATATAAATGAACACATTCCTTCAGCACCACATTGTCATATCATTTGGAATAAATGTGGTATAATGACATAGTTTAGCTACATTTCAATGCATAAAGAACTGTTAGCTTCAATTTATTCTTAACAGAAATGTAATGTTTTGTTAAAAAAAAAAATCAAAGGGGATTAACACTCACACTCTTCCCTACAGGTCCCTGGGGGCCAGGAGGTCCTGTCTTCCCTAGCAATCCCTGTGGAAATTATTTAGTAGAGTATCAGTTATCCATTTGTGACATTGTAGGTCAAGCAAACGTACTCATTCAGACTTGATAATAATGGGGATAAACTTACTTTCTGCCCTGGAGGTCCAGTGTCCCCATCCATTCCATTTTCACCAATGCGTCCCTGATAAAAAGATTTTATGAATTGATCACATATCTGCTCCCATCCTGGTCGCCCCTTTAACAACCCCACTGGAAAGTAATTTATTAGAAATATAGATATAATTAAATTTGAATTAAGTAAAGAGTGCTAAGTTTAACTTTGAGTTAAACTTGCCCTCACCTCCTCTGATTGAGTGTATGCTGTGTCACATGTTATGTTTGTGTTAATACCTATCGTTATCGCTGTAGTTCGGCGGTGTGATGTTTAAAGTGTATGCTGTGTAAATATTAGTTGTGCTGCATGTTAGTGTTCATAGGCATGTTGATATGCTGGTCAGGTAAAGTATGTTTCAGAGCTGTGATAGTATAAATGAGAGGCTAAATGAAGATGTAATTATTGCAGTATTCTTCCTTTTATGTTTATTGGAGCTTCAGGGTATATGGTTTATTTATTTATTTTTATTCATTTGTGTATTTGTGATTCCTATTTATATAGATATCCACATGACCATATTGCCTGAAAAGAATAAATAAACAGCGTCTGAACCCTCCATCAACTACCCCCTTTTACTTGAGTCCTCTGAAGATTTGGCTTAAGTGGTGTTCTGGCCGAACACCCCGATGTGAACTTGGTGAAACCACTGAACTGACACCAGATACCAGTTCTTATTACCTATATCTCCACTACAATACCATTGGTTGGTCTTACCAGGGCTCCAGAAGGTCCATCCTGTCCCCTGTTACCTAAAGGACCTTGAAGTCCCTAAAATGGGACACAGACAATGTGTGAGATTATTCCTTGCTTATTTTTGGATGAAATATGTGACAGATTAAAATCCTAAATTCTTTTTATCTATTTGAGAGTGACAAGTTACATGACATTCATTGGCCAATACTTCAGATTAAAATAGTTTAATCCTTATTTATATAGTTCAGATCACCTTTTGGCCTTTAGGTCCAGTCACTTCTGAGACTCCAGGCATTCCCTACACAAAGGGTTTTAAGCACATAAAAACACATGGCTTCTTTAACATCTACACTAGCAGCAGTTGGAAGGATACAATCTTAAACTTAACAAACTGATTCATTTTGCACAGACTAAAATGATAGGAGACTTATAAATAAGAACATTTGTCAGGTCATTATGAATTGACATGGAAGGTTTTTATTCTGTAGATTGCAATTGTAAAGATATATGTAACAGCTTCAAATGTATATCAAGCTGTTAATTAAGGTCATTAAATAATAAATATGGTCAAAATAGTGGTAGATAGTAATAGTGATAATATGTTTGGACAGAATATTGTCATCACATGAGGACAGAATAAAAAGTGTAGCCACATAGGAACCTTAATACCAGGTTCTCCTTCACGTCCTCTCTCTCCAGATTTTCCCGTCTCTCCCTGCAAGCAGAGAACACATCAGTAGTATGGACTCAGCATGATGACGAGCATCTAGAAAACACATGATCTCCACTCACTCACTCACTCACTCACTCACTCACAATTGGACCTGGCAAGCCAGAAAATCCTGCTCGACCTTCTCGACCCTGTGACAGGAAAGATGGCAATAACTGATCAGGGTATAATATCCACTATGGGAAGTGTAATCCTATTTTAATGGGAAATATTCCCAAATTCAAAAAATAAAAAGGACGTTAGAGGTCACTTAAAAGTGGATATACCAACACCAGTGGTGATTTGAATGTATCATCAGTATTTTGTATATTTGTAGTAGCATTGGACTGCATTTCCATATATGGAATAATGTTTCTTATACTTTATTTTTAGTACCAAGTTGTAGCGATCTTACATATTCGTCAGTAAGTTCCTCACTCTATAATTAATATTGATTCAGCATCCACCTTAGTCCTACCTTGTGACCTCGAGGCCCGGGAACTCCTTGAATACCATTTGGCCCTCGATCTCCCTGCAAAAACACACATGTACATGCATGCACAATTTTACAAACATTTATTTTTCAATAGAAGGAAAATAAAAAGATATAAGTCATAATTAATGATGAACTTTGTAAAAACCCACCTTCAGTCCATCTTTTCCTTGCTTTCCTTGCTCCCCCATAATGCCATCAAATCCCTACAATGATGAAGGCAGGTATAAAACAAGAATTTATTGTTACAGTCACAGTAGCATTGTCACTGAACATGTCTTCATTCATCAAGTTTTCTTTACTCACACTGGGTCCAGGTGGTCCTGGTGGCCCTGTTGGCCCTGCAAGTCCCTCAAGTCCTAAAGGGCCTCGACGTCCCTTACGTCCTTGTTTACCTGGAGGCCCTGGAAGTCCCTGGACACAAACACAGCAAGTCATTGAAATAATCTGGTCAACAAACTAATCAACATCCAGCTGAACAGATCAGGAAGGAAGGATCATACTCACCAGGTCTCCCTTAAACCCCAGATCACCCTTCTCACCCCGCTTGGCTTTAGCCCCCTATTGGAGCAAAGTGTACACACAGAAATGCACGCACACACACACACAAACAAACACACATACACACCCCCCTGCACACTTAGCTCAGTACTTAGAAACCAAAACAGCCTTATATGGTTTACGATCATTGAATAACACTATTACAACTGATATAAACATATTAGCTATAGTCAATATTAAAAATTGCTTTAAGTAATCTTACGGGATCACCTGAGGGTCCAGGCTTTCCTGGATTCCCATTGGCTCCCTGAAATTACAAAACAAACAAAAACAATATATATATATATATATATACTTAAGCTCAAACATGACAATGTTCATATCTTCTCTGGTCAGAGGGTTTTTCCTTGTTGTCTTACATTAAGTCCAGGTGGTCCAGGTTCCCCTGTTTGCCCTTCATCTCCTGGATCACCCTGGTGAAACAGACAGAGGGCAGATGACAAGAGTGATGATGACAGTCTACTGTGGCATTTGCAGTTCTTGTTCATGATTTTGTCTGTACTCACAGGGTCACCTTTAGGACCTGAAGGTCCATCTGGTCCTGGGTTTCCCTGTGAGGGAAGAAAGATGTTTCTTTTATTCATTATTGTTTGTGATAAAACTGAGTAACTAACTATGACTGCTGTATGTGGAGAGCATTTCACTGCACTTCTTATTCAACCATCTACTTTGACAAAGATTTTGCTTGAAGGTAAAGCACATTACTGGCCACAATCAAAAGAAAAGAGGAATAATATTCTTGTGTCATGTTTATAGCCTACACATGACCAAACGTGACCAAGTCAAATCCCCAGTTACTGGAAGTACAAACCAACTTCACAGACTGTGTTTCTGACTCTGGCCAAACTGATATATATAGTATAAGGTACTAAGGAATGAAACACTTGAAAAGTTTTTGTTATACCTGAGGGCCACGGACACCAGGAAACCCAACCATTCCATCAGGACCAGGCTCCCCCTGAAACAATACATGTATGTACAGGTTAGACATTTGTTAAGGTAAGTAAGTGTCACTAACTTATCGTCATTTGATCCCTGTGAGAAAGAGTACATCTTTAAGTGCTTTGTCACCTGCGGTCCAGCTGCTCCTCTGGCACCCAGTGCACCTTGATGACCCTGATAGCATAAAATATTGTTTCACAAATATCTTTTTATTAGTTCATTTAGATTTCAACTTGATCTACTAGTTGTTTGCTTACCGGAGGTCCTTTAACTCCAAATACACCTTTTAATCCTGTAGGGCCCAGTTTGCCCTGAGGACAAGAGAGATTAATAAATGCACTTGCATTATTTATCCATTTAATGAAGACTTTGCTGTAGTATACAGAGAGCAAAAAACTTACAGGTGGGCCTGGTGGTCCACTAAAGCCTAGAGCACCAATTTCTCCCTGAAAATAATCAGTAGTGCATCAAACAAGAATCAGTGTAAATAAAGGAAACAAGGGCTGTGGGCCTGACTATCAAGATGGTGTATATTAATAGAATTATTGTTATTTATATAGATGTGGATAATTGCCACCCAGTGAGCTGTCTGACACTCACCACAGGTCCCGATGGTCCTGGAAAACCAGGAGGGCCCCTGGCTCCAGGAAGTCCCTGTAAACATAGGCCAGTTAAGATGTTGTAATGTACAAATTCACTTCACAAAAATGTGGTGATTAATGAGTGATGAGTGCACTTCAGTGATCACTTCAACAACCATTGATAAACAAAAATAAATTCTACTGTACTTACTATGTAGCCAGGAACACCAATGATGCCTTTCAATCCTTTATTTCCCTGTTAAAGAAAAGACAGGAAAATTATCACATATACCAGCCCTCTCCTCCTGAAAAGAATGTGTGCATATGCCTGTGTGTGTGTGTGTGTGTGTGTGCATGTGTGTGCATGGTGGATGCTGAATCTAACCTTGTGTCCTTTTTGTCCTCTGTTTCCCTGTGGTCCAACTTCCCCTTCATACCCCTAAAGTGAAAAAGTGGAGAAAAGAGAAACAGTGGTTAGAATAACTATAAATAAAATTCTACAGTCTGACATATAGTGATAACTTAAGATTTTAACACTTCTGTAATCATCAGCGCTAACAATCTGACACAGGCAACTAAAATAGTGTGAGGTAGCTACACAAAAATAAAAAACTTTAACGAGAGATCGATACATAAGTACACATATATATACTTGGGCCTCCATAATTCGGTCCCCAAAACATTAGAAGTCCAGGCCACTCTTACCCACTCACCCAGGTCCCCTTTATTGCCCCTCTCTCCTCTGTAGCCTTTGGGACCCTGTGAGGAAACGCATGAGGTGGATTGTACTTAAATGTCTGGTTGGAAGTTACATTTAACAAACATACATATAGTTACTGTATTGAAGATCTGTTTGTAGGCACTACAACTATGAAAATACACACATATTTTACATATCCCACAGTGGACATACCTGTTCTCCAGGTAAGCCTGGAGGGCCTTGATCAGCGTTCTTTCCTGGGGCCCCGTCTGCTCCGGGTCGGCCCTGGGGACCTGGCATACCCTGTGGTCCTGGACTGCCCTAAAGCACAACACAACATGTGATGCAGTTTGCCTGGTCTTATGAGGACTTTAATTGCAGAAAAGCAGATAATAATTTGATGATATATTATGTTCATTACATCACAAATCGAGTTGTAACATTGTTAGTTATTGAATTGTACTGTACCATAGTCTGGTCCTAGAAATCTATACTGTATAATTATTATTATGTGTGTTGATGAGAAAAACAATACGTATGCCCTTGTTACTATCCAGAATCCCCATGCTAACCACTTAATATATCCAGGTACTCTACCAGCTATTCATATCAGCTACTTAATCATACCATGGCAATAGCCCTGAACACCCTATCACCTATATTACAAAACCTTAGCAGCCTTTCCTAATACCCTAGTAACTATATAGTAACACCATAGCAGCCACCTGGTGATGTTTGATTATTCAGCAGAACAGTACACATACATTCAGTTTGCAGATGTAATAGTAAACACCCTTAATATAGGTTATACCCTCATTGTATCCTTATTAAAGAGGTGTGTGATGAACCCAGAAGCCTCTGATAAGATAAAGTCGAGATACCTACGATTTTCCCTTGAACTCCTTTTCGTCCTTGCTTCCCAGTAATTCCAGGTGGCCCCTGGAATATAAAATCAGCCACAGGAGCACCTTTACAATATCTCTATGTTTGGTATTATCATTGTATCATAATGTTTAAACCTAGATAGCTGTTTAAAATTACATTAATTACACATTTGTCTACTTACAATTGGTCCAATGGCTCCAGGAGGTCCAGGAGGCCCTGGAGGCCCCTTCAGTCTCTGAAGATAAAAAAACACAATGTCTTATCACTTAGTCACAACATGGCTTCATGGTGTACATGTGTAGATTTTAGACACAATGTAAATAAAGTAATAATACAGTATGTTATTGGAGTTGCAGGATTTCAGATAACTGTATCTCAATTAACATCTATCATTAAAAGAAAGGATTTTAAATTTATGTCATTGAGCAAATACCTACCGGCCATGAAGAAATAAGCTTTTTATAGATGTTCTTTTTCTGCGAGGAAATGACAGATAAAATATTGCTCACACAGACTTGCATTAAATACAACAAACTTTATAAACGATGAAACAAGCATAAGAATTGTAATGATCAACAAAAAAAGAGACAAATTTTAAGTTTAATAATATTGTAGTACCTTTATTTGGTGTGCGGTACATCAAATTCATTACAATGGATATATATGGAGGTAACAGTCCAAACATGCAAATATTAATACTGAAATTATCCACTGTTTGCACTTTATGTATTTTCACTCATTTGGATTAGCTACTACATTGTTACTTATTGCACCAGATCCAGATTGACACTGTTAGTATATATCTAAAACAAGTGTGTAGCACCGAGGGTGAGTAGTTTCTGGTGGAGAGCTGCAACAGCAGTTTACCTTGAAAGCCTCCCACTCTTCTTCAGAGGTTTTAAATACAACAATGGCAGGCATCCCAGGAGGACCAATGGGGCCTCTATATCCTGTCCGCCCTGTCCTGCCCATAACGCCTTGATAGCCCTGAGAGGTAAGAAAACAACATGTCTCTTCAATGTGGAAAAGAGGAGTTTAGATTACATTGTCTTTACATTATGATCAACACTGACAGAAATAAGATTCATGGAGTTTTCATTCATAATAGATCATTCAAGGCTGCGTTTTAACCACTAGGGTGCAGAAGAGCTCCACAACATGCTGACAAAAACAGCCCTGAGATAAAAACTGACTGTCAAGCCCTTGGGGCTGTTATTGTGTCATTTAACCTGAGTGTAAAGGAGGTTAATGTGTTAAGATGATATTAAACCTGTGTCCTCTGGAAAAAAATGTTACATCTGATTGTGCTGCCCTGAGAGGCTTAAAATGTAGATGTAGTCTAAACCAAATAGCTTTGTTGAGAGGAAATCAATTCACATGGTACCAAAAGTCACTGTATCTGAGGTTTAATCTGGAATGGAGGTGTAATTGATTACCTGACAAAGCGAGGAGGCCAACTTACATCAAACACAAATGAACTGATAACCTATCACAAGTCATTTATATCAAAAACAGGTTTGCTTGGTTTCAGTAAAGTACCACAGTTTTATGATGGCTTATATATTTCATATATTTTCATTGATTAGTAATACTTGGTAGTAATATAATTAGCTATTTTCATTTTTAGCTATTTCAACTGTTAATCCATTACTTTTAGTTATGTTTTTAACAACTTTAGCCATTTATCTATTACTTTTAGCTTTCTTTTCTAACCATTAACATTTTAGCTATTTCACCATTATCAACTACTTTTAGCTGACAGATTCAACTTCTCTGCTTGCTTTATGCAATTTTAAAAAGTGGTGTTCAAGTGCTGTAGCTGACTCTATTGAACATATATTTTAAAATTCTAATTTCTTTCTTTGGGTAAAATTGACCAATTTAATATTCAACATCTCTTTCCCTGTATGTAAAGAAATTGCAGAAATAACCACTTTGGAAGCCCAGATGGTTGTGAAAAATGAATCTACATTGCTGAAGTGTCTGTAAACCAAATAAGTGATCTAACTCATGATAAGAGCAGTGGGGCATTGTGCTGGACAATATCTGTTCAGCACAACAAGTAATATTTTCAAATAACACAGTCATTTGATATAATGTTAATGCAAAAATTATTTCCCAATTAAGGTTTAATTTGATACATACTTTGTCTCCTTTAGGCCCTGGTGGTCCTGTGAGCCCAGGTGGACCCTGCAGCCCCTGATGAAAGAGTGATGTGGAAAAGTTAGATCTAGATTATCATCATTACCAAAAAGATAATGTACTATAACCTAATAAGATGTTTTGATAAAAGCAGGATGGGACAAAAAAAAACTAATTTAAACTTAGCTGGAGTACAGAGAGTTTGTAAACTCCTGGTGTACAAATACTCTTTATTCTGAAATACCAGAAGCTGAATTTCACAGTTCAGGGTTACAGTACCACACTTTAGCCAGTGGAGGGAAACGATGGCTTTCAATGAAGAAACTAACCGCTCCATTCGACACACAGACACCCACATACACACACACACAGTTTTCTAGGTGCTAGAATTGACACAGATATATGTTGCCATCTCAGTCATCAAATCAGCACCACGGAAACTCAATTTCATCCGAGGTCATGACATAGAATGAGATGAGAATATGACACAAATGCGATTAAAATTTCCTATGTGGTTTGTTTATGCATTTATAACGTCATTAACACTCTGTCCTCTGTGTCACTGTGAATAAATCTGCAGTTTAAAATATACCAAGACCTACAATGCCCAAAATAACTTCAAATGTGAAATCCAGCTTTGATTATTGATTATGAACATTCACACATGTATTGCTACATGTAAACAATGTCTCACCCTTTGACCTCTAATCCCAGGTCTGAATCCCGGCCCATCATGTCTTACTGTGTATGTAGGCGGCTGACTGGCTGCTTTAACATTCTGCTGTGCAGATTCAGTCTCTGATTGGATGAAGGAGTCTTCAGTGGTGAACTGGGAGATTGAATCAGGTGAGGACTTATTATAATCTTTAGAAATGTCAGTGTCATTATGATAACTTCCTTTTTTCATGTCTGCATGTCTTTGCACTTCTTCTACCCCCCCTAAACCTATCTCATCTTCATCTGTCTCTGTCCCACTCCCCTGCTCTCCACTGGGAAGCTGTCTTTGTGGTGGTGTTTCTGTTTTGGGCGAAACAGTTTCCAACATGTCTTCTATTTCCTCTTTTTCTTTTACCTCACTGGCTGAAACATTACTCATCTCACCCTCCCTGATCCTGGTGCTTAGTGTTTCTCCACTTTGTAGAGTGGGAGTTAAACCAGTCAGGTTTGGGGCTGGATCTGTCTGAGATGCAGCAAAGTCCTCAGTCACTGATGTGTTGTGTTTTCCTTCCGTCTGTCTTAAGAGATTAGCTTGTGGGCCTACTGAAACTGGAGGTATGTTGGCTGATAACCCTGCCTCCTGTCTCTCCTGCTTTACTCCTCCTTCAGATGAAGGGTACACGGCAGTAGGGACTAACCCTGATTCTGTGATGGGGCCTGAGACAAGAATAGATCCAGTAGCAAATTGAGAGTCCTGCGGGCCATTGGAGACAGGCCTCTCTGTGCCTCCTGATGAGACACCTGGAGGTGTGGGGTTCTCAGGCTGAACGTTGGGGCTTGAAATTGCTGTCTCAACACTCTCCAATACAGATGCGTCACTTATCCTGGAGCCCTCCATTGCTGCAATGAACGGTCGACGAGCTTGATTTGGGTACTGAGCGGTTTGAAGTGTGTGGACAGTTGTGGTTTCGATACTTCCTTCTGTGCTCCATGGTTCCTTCGTTGATCCTGATACGCCAGGCAACAAATTAGAAATCTGCTCGTTTCCACTCTGAGAGGGAGGCTGTGGTTCAGTATCTCCACCTTGATTCACTTCCTTACTCACAGTTGTTGGTTTCTCCTTTTCTCTGGCAGTTGTGACGACAGTCTGAGTGTCAGCGTCAGCCTGGGTTTGCATTACATCCTCTGGATCAGGATGCGCCATCAGAAGGGAAGTGCCTGAATGTCCTGGTCCAGATGAGACTCTGATCCTAGGCTGAACGGTCACCTCATCTGCTGCTCTGACCTCCTGGGAAAGGTTTACATAAGGAGAAACATTACTCCGCGTGTGCTGAGATCCTTTTAATGTCCCCATTTTACAACTTTGAGTGAGAAGACATGAGAGCAGGAAATCAGTAAATTCTGTACTGTTCTGAAATTACCAGTGTCCTCAGTCCCATTATTGAATCACTCTAAGCAAGAATGGATTAGTTCATCCTAGGACATAAACTCATAACAATAATTAATGCCCAAAGGACACAATTCAAACAAACTGCATACAAGAAGAAAGATTATACCTCAAAACTGTGGAACAGAAAGTACAGCTCAGTATTGTTCTCTGTCTGGCAGTGTGAAGAGAGTCTGTTCAGAAATGTAAACACTACTGCTGATGGGATCACATGCAAATATAACATGCAGTTAGTGTCCAAAACAAATCAATTCTTTATGATGTTGAACCTCGCCGAGATAAACACTGCCTGCTGGATAGACAGGACTGGTGGTGCGACAGATGCTTTAAGCAGCAGAGCATGAAGCGCCATTCACTCACACTAACATGTCTTCAGTAAATAAAAAGCACCACTACCATCTCAGGTGGAGCAGAACTGCTAACACAGGAAGGATGGAGCAGGGACCAGGAGAGATTATTAAAGGCCCTGCACACACTTAGTTCACCAACACAGCTGTTTTCACTTATTTTGCCTAATCAGACATCTTCTAATTAGACTGTGTGGGCAAACACAAGCTGAGCTTAATTGATAGCTCTCTAAAGTGTCTATTAGTGTCATTGCATTTGAGTTTGGTGAGCTCACATAATTGCCAGAGACAGCTCCACCTAACGTCAACCTGTTAGTCACATCAGCCAGCATAAATGAAAACACAGGTGTGCTGGGCCTTTAAAGTTGAATCTATAATATCACACATAAAAAGCAACAAAATTTGTTGGATGTGCACAACAGCAGTAACAACCAATCCACACCTAATTAAGTTAAGTCTTTATTTGTTGCTGTCATGTTTAATGGAGCACCTGGCTAGCTGTAACGTTCATGATTAGGATGCAAACCTCGTGGACAAAATCCTGCAGTTTAGAAAAGTGTTTGGTGGTTAAGAGTTGTGTGTTGTTTGTACCTGTGTGTCTGTCAGAGTTGAGCAGGTGCTGCTGTGAACTCGACAGTGCTGCTCTGCAGCTGTAGGATCTCCTAAGACAAAGATCATCTGCTGGATGGTTCCCTGAACACACCCCACACACACACACACACACACACACAGAGACATACAGGAGGCAGACAGTTTAAAGAGTTTCATTCAGTGAATTTGATTTATCTAAATCACAGCAGTCAGTGTATATTACTGTCTGCTGGTGTCTTTCTTGATACTACCACCATGGGGCACTAAGATCAGAAACAACCAACTCTTACACACAGAGCTTTAAAGGTTGTATGCCAATTCTACAACACTAGGCTAAACTTTAATAACTATACAACTGTGGTGCAGGAGATTGAGTAGTGCAGTATAATATGAGTTGGAGTCCTCCACATATCTCCCTGGCATCCACTCCCATTGGTCTGACTGTGCTATGGATCACATACTACTGCCATTTTTAGCCTCTTTCATCCAGAGAAAAAGAAAAAATGTAGGGAATTCTGGTTTGATTGTGTAGGTACCTGCATTTTCTTCTTTTTGAAGCCACTCATTGTTGATGTGTGAAAGGAAGACCCATGACAGACTAAATAATGAACTAAGTAATAAATACATTTGCTGATGACTCCATTGTGAAAAAAAATTAATGATCTGGCCTAAATTGAAATAATGACCCTGATGTCTTATGATCTTCCCTACTAATAGTAAATGTGAACTAAATAGTTCAATGTTTTTTAATTTTTGCTATGGCCTCCCCAATGATGGACTAAGATTTGACTGTGAAGGATGCTTTCATTGTTTTTCTCTCTTTGGATTTTCTTTTTAAATGTGTAAGTTGTATTCTGGTCACAATAATAAAAAGTTCATTCATTCATTATCAAGGGGACTGTGCAAGTCAGTCATAACAAGAAGCCGCAGCAGTCACGTAGCACTGAGTATGCTCACTACATTTTTCTATCATTTTGTAAATACATGCACCATCTTTAAGTGGTGTCTGTCCCACTCTCAGACCTCACAATATCATCATTTTGATGAGGAATATTGGCCAGAAGAGTTCCTAAGGTTAAATACTTCTTTCTGCAGGTCCACCATTTTGATGCAATCCTTAAGGTTTTCCATGGTAACAAAGAGGGTGATATTTTCTACACACAGTGTTCTATGAGATTCACTCACTGATGTGAAAGTTTTCCCCTCTCATCCTCTCACATACACATGTAAGAAACCCGCAAACATGATCCCAAAATATTTGAGATACTGGTGACACAAAAAACACACGAAGAAACTGGTACAAAGCAACTTGCAACACCTACATCTACAGAAAAAACCCCACTTAAACTCCATTAATTGCAGGAGAAAAGCAAGCTGAAGAAAGGAGAGACAAATGTGATTCTAACAGTTATAAGATGGTGTAGTCTATCTAAATTCTACTTATCCTTTCTACTGCATATTTCCAGTATGAGAACAATAAAACTTAAAAGATAATACTTCCTAATCATCACAATGTGATCAAACACTCTGAATGAATAACATTTTTAGAAACACATCAATTCTTGAATTATTTAAATCAGCAGGAAACACTGCTTCAAATGAATGTTTTTTTAAAAAAACCCTGCATTCATAAGTTGACAGAAAGCAAAAATTGAACCTGAATCCATCAGTAACTTTTACAGAGAGCAATAACACAGACAATCAGACTTACACAGCTCAGTAGCAGTAGCACCAGCACAGGACCCTGCATGCTTCTGATAAATGTAACTGGGCTCTCTGACTGTAGCTGCCTTAAGCACTCTTCCAGGGGCAGCACTAAAAGAACAACACACCCCTCCCTGGAGGACTGAGCCCAGTGCTGGCCTGGCTCACCACGTATTTACTAGCCAGAGAGATGATGAAATCAACCTAGCTATGCATGCAGAGCCTCATACAAACACACATCCACACACATACATACATATTCTCTTGTGGCAACACGGTGCCAGACAGGTCAGTGACCACCACTTAATAGAGAGTTAAAGATGTGTACTGGGTGTATTACTGAACAATAGGTGGAGGTCCTTTGTTTCCAAGGTGGTTCAGACTGTTAGATCATGCCAGATTTATGATGAAGGTGAGACTTTATAGAAGCCACAGCTGTCACTAATATGCGCTTGGGATGAGTGATGAGCTTCCTGTCCTCAGAGACTCATCTCATCAGCCTCTTTTCACCACAGTCTTATTCCTACTCCAACTTCATCAGCACACCTAAATTCACTTCTTTACAGATTTACACACATTAAAGGTTTACATATATACTGCATTTCCTCCTTTTCCACAATTTTTTTCATAAATGCACACAGAGAGAACATCATTATAGATATATATCATCATTCGGATATAATCTTGATTTGATTATTTTAAGAGATTACACCCCTCCTACAGTAGACCTTTCCTATGTTATGCTTAATTTGCCATTAAACTTCACATTGAGTCCTCCCTCCCATTTTTTTGTCTGAGGTCAGGAGGGGAGGACTGTGGCCCAGGTGAGGAATGTGACATGAAGATCAGAAGAGCTGCTGCCTGAGGAGGGTTGTGTCAGGGTGTGGATGGGGCTTACGGTAAAGGGTGTGTGGTGAGGACGCGAAGCTCCTCCCAACAGGGTCAGGCCTAAAGTGTCGATGTGTGGACCCAGGCCCCAACGCCAGGGAGTGCTCTCCTGTAGACAACAATCCAGACACAACTCCAGTCTGGACAGAGAGACGGACAGGAAGAGCTTGTGCCACAGTCCATCCCACAGGGGAGCAGCGGGAAACCTGTCAGACACATCTGTGAGAATTTTACCATCACATGCAGGAAAAATGGTCATTGATTTTCTGACAAAATGTTCCTGTTGAATCTTCTGTACAGAGTAACTTAATATCAGGCTTAAAAGCCGTGTCCTCTCTGATTGAAAGTTTAAAGTCTGACCACACGCAGCAGTGATGTCACAGTGTACAGACACATCCTGGCGTACACTACTACATCACTGCAGCAAGATGAGAGACTAAACCACTGAAGGTGAGAAACACAAGACATTCAGGAGGGGAGATACAAAAAATTACTTTCAAATTCAACACATAGTATCTTTAAAGCTTTCACTTTCAGGCTGCAGGATGCAAGTTTGAGGTGGAGCAAGTTGTGTAGGTTGAAAGAACACTGATGGAAAACAAGAAAATTCACTCTTGCATTCTCTCATTTTTAAAAAAATCCAAATTTATAGACTTGGTCTACATGATATTTTCTGGGGTTTCATTGGTTTTATTGCATAAGTCTTTGGTATCTTTGAGGAAACATACCACATTACTGTAATTCTTACTGTTCACCTAGAGAGGTGGACAACATTAAAATCAACTAAATACAATATTTTTCCTTTTATGTGCACTATTACACATTCAAAGGTGGATGCTTGTTTGCGCACGATTATGGCTTTGCCTATATGTCTGTGTATTTTTGTTTTCTTACTCATAATGTTGTTCCCAGGCGCTGACAACAGTGAACCGTCTCGGCCCGACCTTCAGCTGAAAAAGCTCCTCCCCTTCCTGCCCTAAAATAGCCAATAGCGTCATCTCCTCTGACCACCGCTGACCCATGCGCAGACGCATCAGCAAACTCAACTCATCTGGAAAACTGTCAAGTAAACGTTAGCACATTCACAAATAAATGTACACATACAGGAGACACAAACTCCCATCAAATATACACACTTACGAGGGCTAACGTGCATTTTTACTCAATCAGTCACTGGATGTGGATAGCTGTGAGATGAGTATGCAGGACACTATAGATTTTAAACCCACAGTTGTGGTGTCCCTGAGAGACTAAAGTCTTACCTCACAGAGAGCTTCACAAGTGAATGCAAACTGTATCACAAAGCTGACAGATTCAGGCGGCATTAGTACTCTGTGTGTAAAGAGTCACGGTCAAGTTTAACACCAAAGCCTCGGGCTAAATCCTTCCAACCTACACATCTTGGAAAGAAAGACCATCCTGGATAAACAAGTCCCCTGAAGTCATGTGTGACCTTGTCAGCACTCTGAAAATTAAAAATCACCTCTTGTAGTAAAAGATGTAAAGATCTGTTTAACTTGTCTACTCACAGTCACTACTTAGTTTATTGTGCATGTATTTTTTATGGGATAAGGAAAACATATCCACACATTAAGTTTGATTTACAGTACAAACTCAGCAGAGTTAGTGTGAAATTTGGAAGTATTTTAACAATGGAGTGTCTTGACGTTCTGCCTTGTGACCAGAATGCCACAGGAAGCAATACAAACTGTAGTGAGCTGATCTGGGAACGCTTTAGTGTTTTGTTGTCTGAATTCACTGTTGTTGGCTGCTCCATCTTAGTTAGTTCCTCAACTGTTAAACTCAGTTATAGGCAAGTAAATCGCTGATGGACAAGTCTAGTTTGGGTCAAGATGAAGTGGAGCGGGCCTGAGATTACACAATGTCTGACCGAGAGCTCTGGTTGTGTTGTGTTGACTCAATGAAACATCCTGATGGCGTGACGTGTTCACTAAATAACCTAAGTGACGTTCCTTTGCAGACGGTGGTTTCATTAGATCCTGTGTTGGGGATCTGTTATTAATACTTACAGAGGGCCGAACACTGTTGCCGTTGGTAGGAAGGATGCGGCATATTGTCCAATCTGATATGCTGGACATCCCTGATCATCTTCTGTTGTTGAGACATTGTAATGAGTGTCAGACTGCATATCCAGCAGCTGCAATAGATCCACTTCTGCAAACACAAGACATAGATTGGGCTATAGATCACTGATGACACTCACTGACATAATTTCTAAAAGGTTGATAGGCACGACATTGTTTAAGAAAAAGTATATTAAAATGTTTTGCGAAAATAACTTTGATATGCATTAAAAATAGTCAAAACTTCACAAACTGAAGATGAGTGGATGAACATAAAAAATCTAATCAGATCATATATGATCAGTAACTTTGGACTTTTGACACTCACAAAAACTTTCAGTGAAGAATGTGGAAGTTTTGGTGGATGCTTCACACTTCACACATGGACTAATCATAATAACATTTAAGATTTCTTCTGCATGGGCTTATTCAGCTTGGATTGGACAGTTGGAAATGTGGAGGCAACTTTGCTAGATTCTGCAGTAATCAAAACAGAGCGCAGCACTCTTGTTATCACCCTGATCCTACTGACTGACGAATCACACTGACCTCAGAAATTATATGTGGATAATAATTAAACATAATATTGACAATAACAGCCTGATGAAATTTCAGACTCCTCTCTCACTCAGCACAATCCGGGAAATTGACGTTTTTGACAAAAGCAGATGAGTAATGCTTTGAGTAACAGACAACAACTTATTCATTTGTGGTAAAAAATAACAACGAAGCACAGTTTCTTGTCAGGGTTACCCAAAATGTTTCTTTATGTATCTTTAAGTCTTCAGACTCCTGTGGAAGCACTGAATTTACACATCCCAGCAACACTTTTTCCCCACACACAGCCATCAGAATTTTGCCTCTTCCTAAGGTTGCTTACCTTTTATGCCTCCATGTGTCACATGTCCTCTGGCCTTCCCATGATCCTTTGCTGTAGGATTGAGATAACACTGCTGCTGCGTGCTCACTTTCTGAGACAGACTGCCTGGTTTCACTATAAACAAACAGGCTTGAACCCAGAGCAAAGATGAGAGCAAAGATGAGCTCGGCATCTCGCCCTCAGTGGTCTGCAGAGAAGGAACTGATGCTGGAAGAACATCTCAGCTGCTTTTACACATGGACCAGAGGGCCGGGCCTAACTGGCATCCCTGTCCTATCACAAACACACTCGGCTTATGTTCTGATATCTCACCTACGTCTCTGCTCTGTTCCCAGCGTACTGAAACCTTCACACCCGGTTATTTAGGGAATATGTGAACATACACACAGAAACATGCAAAAACACACGTTCCCGGAAGAGTCAGTGGGTTTGGTGAAAGGCATAAAATATCATAAAATTTTGTGCATATGAAATATCGGCTTGTGGTATTTTTGCAGTCATGAACTAAAGGCTTCCTGACTGCTTTGGTGGTGATAGGAGAAATGCAAAAATGTATTTCTAGTGCATTAAAACTCAAAAGAAATAAGCATGCTTTGAAATTGTTAGAGATAAAATCCATAAGGTGCAGTTATCTTTTAGTGAAAGCTTTTTTTTTTGTCTTTTTTTATTTCTATGTGTACTAGCTGGGGGGATGATTGCACACAAATGTGTTAGTATCCACTGAAAGACCATAATATCCTTGACGCTATATTTTTGCATATGTAAATGATGACAAATTTCAAAAGCTTCTGTATTGCTTACTGCTAATGTTAAGCATAAAGTTTGTGCTTGCCATGAACTTCCCTGTTTGTATCCCATGTTGTCTCCATCTACTCCAAGGGCAAAAGGGCAGTTCCCCCAAAATATAAAAAAAAGAAAAATAGATATTCAATTCTTAAAAATTTAAAAGTAATAATATCAAGCAGTACAGAAAGGACAAGTGATTTCTCTTTAATGGTCCTTTGAACAGATATGTAAACACGTCTTTTGTTAAAGTCATAGACAGGCATCATGATTCAAATAAAATATAAACAGTGCAATAAATTAAACATGTATTTGTTTTGTACAGTTTATACTACATATTTACCAGAAAGCTTCTCTATCTATGAAATCCAGGCTTAATAGGGAACTCTTTGGGTGAGCTTCCCCAGGCACAGATTAGGCTGTTCTGTACAGAGATGGACATCGAGGATAGGTCCTAGGCTGCACTGTGCATGTTAAGCACGGTCCTATAAACTAACCTGTGTACTGTGTAAATTGAGCCTCGCGGTCGACAGACTTCAAAAGGAGGTTTCTCTGCTAAAATACATCTTTATCAGTCCAGGACTTTCTGTTTGGGACTCCAGCACAGGTGAGTATGACCTCCTCTGGCCTCTGTATCCTCAGTTCAGGTAGGTCCTGTGTTCACATTTCAGAAACATGTCAAACTCAACATATTACATTAACACAACGGCACATGATATAAATATACATCTTACTTAAGGGGAACAACAAATGGTGGAAAGTTGGAATGTTCAAAGATATTTGCAGCTAGGATTGAAAAAGCATTAACACTTCTCTGCCTGCTGTTGGTGAAGTGGTGTTAAATCCCATTTAATATCATGGATACAATAAAATAAGAACAATCAGGCAGCTCTAAGACACATTTCTCTCACACATCTGTCATTATCTTTGTCACCATGATCATGCATGTGGAAATAACTATAAATCTGGAGCACAGAAGATACCGTAGGACTTGTTTCTTCAGACCAAAACATAGGCTTCAATGTGACGCAAACAATGTGGAAGTTAACACATAGACAAACCATACTGAGCCTGTGATTCCTCTTTTGTAAAAGCATCCATGTTGCATCACACATAAAAAAGACATTAATTTCCCATCACCTTTGTCATCGCATGAAAGGAAGGCAGCACATCCTGAAGAAGACACGTCCCCTGGCTCTATGTACCAGGAAAAAATGGCTTTAGTCACCTTTCTCACACGACATCGACAGCGATTATCCAGCACAGAAATGTGAAAAATGAACATCCGTTTGCCTTCACTCAAGCTGTCTGTCCTACAGAGGGTTGTCCACAAACAGAGCAGATGCAGACCACAAGGCCTGTGTAAACTCTCCCCTGATCCCGTCCTTGTGACCTGTTGATATCTTGCTGAGCGACCTGTAGGGTTAAGAGACACTTCTAGTCCTCCTGACATCTTCATTTTGGGTCCCAGATGAACATGTTTTCAGAGGATAATATATTACAAACTAAATGGTCCAGTATCCTGAGACAAAACATCTCTTATTCTATAATCTGTTCTACATCTTTCACATCATTTCCAGAGCCAAAATTGCTCTGCTGCTCCAGCTGAAGGTACGATGCCATTGCTTTCACATGAGGAGAGAAAAATAACTTGACAATCAAGAGAGGTTTTGCTCACTTTTAGGTCTGGAACTTGATTTCCTGTGTTGACTATTAATTGATTAGTGACTGAATAATGCCCAAGAACCATGTGTATATTCTTGTTGTAACTGCGTGGAATGGCTGGTTGCCATCTCGAAATCTGAATCAACCCGTTTCACTGCTACTCTCACAACTATGCACAGCAAAGACTAACAGTAACCCTCTCAAATGACCTTAACAGAAGAACCAAAAGCTAAAATACATTCATTGTATTACATTTTTACATGCTACCTCTATGTTCACCTACACAAAACGCACTTAGATCAGTTTCTTGGATTCGACGAGAGGTTCAGACACCTTGGGTTGATGTTGGTTGACACCATATTTTGTTCAAATAACAATCAAAACACTAAGTTGTGTGGGAAGGCTTGGCAACACTGGGGTTTGCCTGCAGTGATCTACTTATAGAACAGCCAGTCTCTGCTGTTGTCTTGATTTGGCAAATATTCTCCATTGAGAGCACACACACATACGTGAACACACACCCATGTCCACACACGTAGCCTCCCTTTAGCTACAACAAACAGACACGCAAGAATAACTGGCAGACAGACACCCAAGTATCCAGATAAATAGCAGTGGTATTCAGTCCTGCCTGTTATGCTACTAGTGCTGAGAACACAAGTTCTCAGAGCCACAGAGGAGCTAAAGCCTTGTGGTGCCACGTGGAGCTTCTCTGAGGGGCCCAGTCGCTCTGTGCATCCTCTTCCATCTCTGTTTTTTTAGCAGCGGTCATCCTCGTCTGTGTCACTTAGCAGCTCGCTGGCTCCAACTGGACTGGCCTGGCCCAAGTGCTTCCGGAAATGCCCGTTAGGAACCTGCCAGGAGTGTCTGAGCTGAGGGGCGGAGCTTATGGCGTTGGCTCGTCCCAGGCTGGTTGCCATGGCAGTCTCAAAAGTGAGGGTGTCCTGCCTCTCGCCTGCCTCTCCACTGCTGACGTCTTCATGGAATGGGAGGTAGGGCTCTGAGATATAGCGGTGAGGAGATGGGTTGCTCGGCCCTGAAACCTGACCTCCTGATGGCGCCTGACCTGCAGTGAGGGGGCCGCCCTCCTTTTCGGCCCTCCACGAGGGCTCCGTGGATACACCAGGGCCATCCTGAGGCTGGGTCTGTCCCTCAGAGGAGGATGCTGGTGTGGAAGAGGTGTGGGCTCGGCACACCAGAGGGGAGTAGGAGATATACGGCCGTGGACGAGAGGGCGTCGGTGGCAGCTGGCGCCGGTTACGAGGAGTACTCGAATCCGAGGCTGTATGGGCAGGACTGCCTGATGTGTTCACCTGCAGACAGGACAAGCAAATTTAGAGGAATGTACTGTTATAAACTTGCAGTACAATTTCAGCTGCTTTCAGGAAAGTACTACTCATTTTCTAGTCCTTTATTTCACTGCATAGTATAAACCAACGTTTCACAAAAGGGTGCTTTAGTGTTTGATTCACCCTGTCATACTCCTACCTGTCTCTGTAAGGTCTGTGTGCGTCCTTCGCTGGGTGAGCGGGACCGTCTCTGCTCACAGGACGGATCCCTGCTGCGCTCTTCAGAGTTGCAGCGGGACACGTCAGGAGACAATAAGTGGCGTCGTTCCTTAGATCGCCCTCTCTCATGACTGCTTGTTTCTCTGTGGTTGATTCTGGGACCTAAAAGGCACAGGTGCAATTTTCAGTTAGTAAAAATATAGTTTAAAGGATATAAACTAGTTTTAGGTCAGAGTAAAGAAAAACATGCTTATAGTAACATTTATGGACACAGTCAGGATTTTTTTGACCATATGAATTAGTACAAATAAGTACAAATAAGTACAATGACATAATTGAAGGAAACTGCAGGATGTATCTTGCCATTTTACTTCTAGTAATTTTTCAAACTCACATTTTCAGGAAAAACATTTCTATAAATATGTAATAAGGGGTGTTTTGGCAATGCAATATGACCTCTGTAGCTCCTCTGACGGGGCCTGTACGTGCCGTCAGGACTGACTCTCTCCAGAGAGTGTTGTTCTTGCCAAAGGCCGTTCACACACTGGTCTCCGATGGTGGAGAAGGAGCGCTTCATCAGCTTGCTGTCTGCTGACATCCCAGGCTACACACACATCAGATAACCAGAGGAGGAATCACTTAAGTAACCATGAATGACACCGAATCAGCAAGCACACTCTCTCTCGTCACCATATGACACACACATACACACAGGCTTATAAAAAGTAGATCTCATTATGTGCTGGGCAGACCCTACAAATGATGACTATAATGGCTGTTTTAACATGTTTGGACAAATTGTTCCAAGTCAACGCAGTCTTACCTCCGTACCGCATGTAAACTTGTATTGTTTAAAGATTTTTAAAGCACTTTCTAATTTTGTAAAAGACTTAATGTAGGTTTGAATAAAGGTTATTAATCTTTATACCTGTGGATCGACAGCCAGTCTGGGCATGGAGGACGCTCTGATAGATGCTGTCCGCTGAGGCGATTTAATAACTGTTGGGTCCTGCCTGGCTTGCTGCATCACTTGGTTATATTCCATCACCTCTGGCACCTACAAAAAACACCACAAACAAAAATAAGAGCTGGTTATTTCTCATTTATTTTTCCAAGTCTCAAGAATCAAATTGAGGACATTTTACTGAGACTGAGAGTCTCTGTAATGACTTTGCAAAGTTACGTTATAAACAGTGTGTGCCGGTACAGCTGCTGTGTGTTGTTTTTGTGTTCACTTCAATCATATCATTTTATTATTCTCTCGCAGCAGTAAAACTGGCAAATAACACAAGACTTGGAAATCACAGCACCATGCTACTTTCCACAAGGCTACTGCATAATTGACTGCTGATGGGTTTTGTTGACCCAAAATTCACCTTCAGCCAACTTTGCTTTGACAACACAGTGTTCATACACATTGGATTTGGAGATATTTTTCTCAACTCTAAACATAGGTGGTTACCAGTGTGTGCAAATGACGGTGGTGGTGATGTGGGTGGTGGTGGTAGGGGTGGTAGGGCGAACGGTAGTCGTCGTCCTCCTCCTCCTCCTCCTCCTCCTTCTCCTCCCTGGAGCGAGACAGCGGTTGCAGGAACATCTCTTGTGGAGAGATGGGGCTGAGAGCCACAAAACCTCCTCTGGTCCTGAAGGAGCAGACAAAAACACAGACAGGACAACCGCATCATAACCCACATGTCAGTTGTTGTCGATCATAAAGAAACAGAGGAGCAGAGCAACTCAAGAGTCAGTGACCAGACCCCAACTACATAAAAAAAAAAATCTGACCACAAACCAATTTAAATAACTGTGAGGGGAGGATTAAAGTTGAATATTTACAGAGCAGATCCAGCGCTGTGCCTGAGGAATGAAAGGGATTTGGCATTGCATAGGATTTCTTGAGGCAGAGAGGAGGCATCCATACGCTGGAACATAGGAGCATGTTTCTGTGGGGAGAGAAGCACACAGGGGGAGATAGAAAATTGAAACAGGCTAAAAACAATCTATTATAAGTACACCAACATTCACAGCAAAAAGTCACTGACAGAATCCTTAAATCTGTGATTTTTTTGCAGTTATACAGTTCACACCTAATTCTGCCTCTTCAGTTTTTCTATACAATAAATATTTAATTCAAAACAGATTGGCTTTTAGTATTCACAAATCTCAGGATACATTTTGAGCCAAACAGATTAAAAATAAAAAATGAAAAGCACCTGTTCCTCCAGCTGCTGTCGGAGCTTCTTGGCCTTGCTCTGCTTGTAGTAGTCCATGATCATCATGGCGGCGTAGATCTTCCCGATGGTCATGTCACTGGCTGAACAAAGAGAAAGCAGAAACCGCCTTAGCCCTTCAAGAGAACATTACTGAATGAAAAACTATGTGTTACCAGTGTGGTAGCAAAAATGTTGATCTTTCTCTTTTTTGATATCTGAACTAGTGTATGATTATGTTGCAGGAGTAATGGTGATGTCACCTTTGTGAATGGGGACCAACAGGTCCAGCGTCTTCTGAGAGAGATGAGGCCAGATGACACTAATTTCCTTCTGTAGGTCCAGGTCCATCTGATTTCTGTCCTCCCCTCCTGGAGATAAAAAAAACCCCGCAAGGCAACAAACACAAATGCACCCATTAAGTATATTAATTTAAAGACTGTTTGTGTTCAAAGTTTTGATACTTGGTCTAACCTCTGGCTATCTTGATCTCAAGGGCGGTGCGGATGAGGGCCATAAGGGTGGAGGTGAAGTGAACGGACATGTCCTCGTCCACAGGCATGTTCATCAGGACGAGTCTCTGATGGCGGCAGACAGAGCGTTGTCGTGAGCCACAACCCAGCACACCAGCAAACTACTGTACAAATATCTCATCATATATAAAGGTGAAGAGAGCCCAGAGGAGCTATGATGGATCATAATGTTTTAGAGTCCTATTATCTCGTGGACTTAATATATTCTCATTATCTCATGATAACAAATGACAGTTTTCTCTTTTCTCTGACTTATTTTTCAAAGCTCACTTTCCCAAGATGACAGTTCATTTCGATTTAGCCTACAGACTTGATAAAGAACAAATTAGATTTGACATGATCAAGATTGGACAAAGGCAGGAGTGTCGATGTTTTAAGTTATTGCAAACACTGAGTTTCACTTCAAAAGACACACAGTTTGCCTACTCAGCTATAAATCTGTTACTGGGATAATTAGATAATTAAATTCTGATTTCAGGGCAAGTAGCTTGGAATGAATTACGAGCAACCATGGCCTTTCTGGGCGTCACTGTTCAGTTTCCACTTCAGTCCTAAATTTAATATAGTGTAGTTTGCTTTGTTTGAATGAAATTAACTAGACTACATTGATAGATACAGAAGGATGGAAAGGACAACCATATAAGTATCTACCACAGCTTGTGTGGAGACACATGATACAGTAATTATTTGATTATCACAATAAAATGTTTTGATGACTTTTACTGTATTTCAAAATTGACTAGTAATAATACTGATATGTTTTTTGGGGATCTTGAAATACCTATTTTCACAAAATAAATACACATCAGTTTAATAATTTCTAGCTTTTCCCTCTCTATCCTTCTGTAAAGGGTCTAAACACTATGTTATCTATTTTTTACAAAAGAAGATAAAACTCACACAACATGACTCTGCAGTAAGAGAATAGCGTTCATCTGCGATGGAGCATGCTTGCAGACTCACAAACACACACACACACATATGCACACAAATAACACATCCAGTACATTACATATATTACAAACAGATGTAACATGGGGCTGTGGCAGGAGGCACATGCAGACAGGAATATGTAAGAAACAGAGAATTAAGTATGAAAGACATGAGAACATTTGACAGCCGACTTCTACCAATGACAAGATTTAGCATGTAGATGTTTGACAACTTCCTGATCAACGTTGCCTAACTGGCTTAGAAAAATAAACTCCACCAAGACTCTTTCTTCGGATAACAGCAAACAGATAATGACGTCTTATTTTTTCTGCCAAGATGGAAAAGCAAAACAGGCAAATCATTACTGTAGCGCTAGTCTGTCAATTTCAACAAGCAATACTGCATCATATAATCAACAGAAAAAAATGCCTTGCTTTTCCAATGTATGACACACATAATGAGCTTTTACAGGGCTTATCCTTGTTGGTTAAAATAGGCAGTGCCTGTTATTGTCTGGTGTTTAGTCTACCTTATATGCCACCTTGGAGGGACATTTCTTGCCCAGGCCTAGAGGTGGCGACATGTTGGTCAACATCTCATACATGTCAGTGTAATGGATACGACCACTGGGGGCGCCAGGGAGCCATGAAGATGGGGATGAGAAAGAGGGAGGGAGAGGCAGAGAGGAAGGAAGGGAGGGGGATGATGTTGGAGGTGGAGGAAAAATTGAATAACAGTGGAGGAGTCGGGGGGCGCGTTTCCCGAGGGATGGAGGAGGAAAAGAGCACGGGAGGGGGGCGGGGGTGGTGGTGAAGGGTAAAAGAGAGGCACAAGAATGGGGGAGATACAAGAGAAAGGGTTATTCCAAGGCATCACGCAGGAGGAGAGAATAAAGTAGGAGAAATAAAACAGGTTGTTTTTTTTCTATGCTGCCATCGGGGCATAGAAATCTGGGAGAGGAGAAAAACCTAAGGACACGGTGAGCAAAGAAATGACAGCCTCACTGGATCTGGCACAAATATCAAATACTTACGTTGTGTGGTGTGCATGTGTGTGTGCTAGAGACAGTACTAAAAACATCCTTAAACCAGATCCAAAAGGTAGAAAGAAACAGGCTTCCCTCAAACTACTCCACAACTGCATCAGAAGCAAGATTTAAGCATCAAGTGCCTTGATAACATTCAAATCACGTATAATCAATTATAATCCTGGATGAGGGATGTCCTGTGCCTTAGTACCCTGAGACTGGAGTATAGTCATTCTTTGACCTACTTAACACACCCCTAAAGGTCAAGCAAGGCGGTGACAGCCGGTGAAGGGAGGGAAAGGAGGGATAGGAGGAGGTCAGGAAAGAGCCCAACCTAAAGAGGCAGTGTTTGGGGGAGGGGGAGGGTGTTGACATGGGGGAATCAAACCTTGCATGCCACCCTGTGCGGGCAGTTCTTTCCAAAGCCCAGGGGAGGTGAGATAGTGCGTACAACTTTGTACATCTCCTTATAGTGGACCCTACCACTGGAGAGAACATACATGTCTTTAGTGTGCCATTGCAGCCTTGTAGTCCACAAGAGGGGTGAGTAAGGCCTCAATGAAGACTCTGCCCTCTTGTCCTCACAAGGGCAGTTTTAAGAACAGCATTAAATTAAACATTTTTCTATCTAGAATGAACATAAAAATATTTAAAAACAACTTTTTGTGGGCTGTTTCTTTTGGCATAGTTATCAGTAGCTGTTGTCATTTATCTCTGGTGCAGCTAAGTTAGATGCTGTTAAACATGCAAAATTGCACCTTTTACTTAAGTTTAAGTGCATTATGGAGTTGACATTAACATATTAGAGAGTCGAACCCATCATTTAACATCACTGGACAGCATAAAGACAGAGAGTCACTGACCAGGCGGCACGGTCATACTCCCCCCAGATCCGGACAAACTCATCCAGATGATGTGGACCCAAGATGGAAGAGTCTCTCGTCAGATACTCAAAATTATCCATGATCACAGCAACAAACAGGTTCAGCATCTGAACAGAAAACAAACAGCAGAGCAAGGAGAAACAGTGACATTTATTTATATGAGGATGGAAGGTGATTGAGGGAGAAAACATTAGCAAAGCACTCATAATCTCAAGAAAAGGTGCAACATTACAAAAGGCATCATTGTTTTAGTTTAGAGGAATCCCTCACACTCCAGCCTCCTTGTCTTACCAGAAAGGAGCTGAAGAAGATGAATGAGACAAAGTAGAAGTAGGCAAAGTCGGAGCCGCAGCCCCCCTCCTGATCGGGTGTCGGTACTGCTGGGTCCGTCTCACACTTCTGCCCTGCCAGGCACGACAACATGATCTCCTGCCACGACTCCCCAGTAGCACTCCTGGACACACACATTACACAACAGCGGGAGGAGGAGGGGTCGGTTAGAGCTCAAGCGGTCCAGTTCACAGTTTAGTCACAGTTGTGGCTGCCATCTGGAAGGTGCAATCAAAGCATCAAGACGCGCATCACTCACTTCAGAGCATATAGATGCTCCAAATACGAGACCTACAGTTGTCATTTTAATGACTTTAAAGATTAACATTTACACACTTGCTGTTTTTAATTTAGCTTTGTTGCAAGTGTGATGTATCTAGCAAATTATTTTGCCATGTGTAATTTCACAGATTTCCGATACACAGTTTTATCACATTTAAATGTACACATTTCTTTCTTTAGATTTTATGAAATCATCAACATGGAGAAATAAACCACCACTCAACACTTTGGCCTAGATAGCCATTTCATTATTTGCTTTGTAAAACTCTCAAAGTGTCTGCAAAGCCATTTACTAAAGAGACAGTGTAAATGGTACACTGTAGCACCTATCACCCCTTGGCACTGAGTAGCCCCTTGGGTACTTAGAAACCAAAGTCTTACTACCGTAACCTAGCAACATTATTCAGACTATATTAAGGAAATGTGTTATTTAGTGAAGCAAGTGTAGTAAACCATGTATGGTTTGGATCACTGCTGGATCTCAGTTTAACTGAGACACAAAGATGGTAACTACTCAGAACTGAAAGCAAGCCACAGGATTCAGTGTTGAATGTCAAAGTGTTGAGTTTCAGATTTCAGAAACAAACTACATGAAGTTACCTGAAGAACAGGACTGAAGATCTCAAGGGATCCTACCTGAATAGCAGCATCAGAGCACCAGAGAAGGTCCTGAAGTTGTTGTGCTGGGTAATGTGAGTATTGTCATTCAGCTTGATGTTCCCAAACACCTGATTCACACAGACAGACACACATATGCAAAAAAAATAAAGTACATTCAAAACAGGTACAGGCATAGTATGCTCATGTTTACTGCGAGAGGCTTGATAAAAATGGTAAATGCAGCATGTTAAAGACCATTTCCAAAGAGAGACAGCGACTAATAACCTAACCTGCATGCCAATGATGGCGTAGATGAAAAAGAGCATGGCGATGAGCAGGCAGACGTAGGGCAAAGCCTTGAACGACTGGACAAAGGTCCACAGAAGAATCCGGATGGTGTAACCTTGTCTCAGTAGTTTGATCAGACGAGCTGCCCGGAACAGCTTCAGAAAGCTCATGTTGAACGTGTCAACAAACTGGTGTGAGGACACAGGAGAGAGGAAGGAAACTGATATCTACTGGTGTTGATACACTATAATACAGAATCAGTGCTCACATAAAAAGGGAAAGCTGAGATTTTTCTTCTTACATGCAAGTCCACCACGATCTCAGTGATGCTGCCCAAAACAGTGATGAAGTCAAAAATGTTCCACGTGTCTCGAAAGTAATTCTGTAAAACAGCAGAGATGCTTTGAATCATTTCTCAAGGGGACTGTAAATTCACGCCTAGGCTGCTTGTTGCTCTTTTCTCTCACCAGAAAGCCGAAGGCCATAATCTTGAGGACACACTCAACAGAGAAGAGAACGGTGAAGGCTGTGTTCAGGTGCTTCAGTACGGCCTCATATGCCGGTGGGGCAGAATAATACTGAAAGTAGGAAAGCAGAAAGGGGTTAAACTACAAGAATAGGACCAAAAAAGTGTAGTGTTTCCTAATCGGTTCTTTGAGGTGTAACCTCATGATACCAGTCTGATATCAGTGTGAACTTCAGCCCTGCAGATCTACAGGTTGATGGAAGATTCCTCCAGACCCATAAATAGTCCCTCAGTCTCTGTACCTCTCATCTGTCGCACTATAAAAGGAGTCATTCCTCTGGGGGCAGCAGCCACAGTTAATGAGGTCATGCTAAATAGCAGCCCCTGGACATTATAGATCAATATTTAATACAGGCTGAGTCACCCTGCGTCCGTCTGTCTGACTGTCTATCTGTCTGAACAACCAGCGCAGCCCAAGAAAGGGCCAGTTCAGGAAATAAATCGTGGTGAGAGAGATGTGGAAAAAAACTAAAACATCAGCGGATCCAAATGAAAACACAGTGTGTTCAAGTGGTACTGCGGTACCTAAAACAGACACATCCGTTTCTACACATCCATGTGTCTTGTTAGGAGTGACACATCTCGGTTTATTTTAAAACCAAAGTGTTAACAGTCGCAAGTTCATGATAGAATATATTGCTGAGAAGCAACACAAGCTGTGTTTTTCCTGTCAGCAGATGAGGACACGTGGAAAACTGCATGTCATTTTTAGGTGAGAAGACAGAACTTGTCACACCACTTGCCCTCTTATTCTGACTGTTTTTCGTCATTTCGATTTTTTTTCTTTTCTCTCTTAATTTTCCTCACCTTCATCATCAGTACAATGGTGTTGAGTGCGATCATGGCCAGGACAGTGTACTCAAAAGAGGGTGACACCACAAAATGCCACAGGCGGTACTGGAACGTGTGCCGGTTCTGGGGCATGTAACGGGTCAGGGGCTTGGCACTGATGGCAAAGTCTATGCAGGCCCTCTGAAAAACGGAGAACAGAGAGAACACAGGAGAAAGAGGAAAGGAAGACGCATGAAACAGTGATAAACCACAGCACACTGTCCGACTGTCTGCCTTGTTTTAATGCGTCTTTTCTGTTTGCTTTAACGTATAAACAAAGAAATATATTTAGATTTCCTATAATAAAATTTGTGGATTTACAAAGACAGTGAGAGTGCATTCTATCTTTATGGACTTCACAGACCAGACTGTAAATCTATACATAAAGTAATGAGGCAGAGAAAGGGAGATGGACAAAATTAAGAGTGAAAAAACTCTTTTAAAGCAAAGCCGATTAGACAGAAGAAGAATAGAAAAGAATAGAAAGGAGCTTATTGGTCATTAAAAGCAGAGCAAGTACACAATACTGTGCTCTGTGTGTCAGAGTGTTGTAAAAGAGTCTCTCTGATCGATGTCTAACATCTTTGAGTGTAAGAGGAAGAACCGGGTTAACAAGAACCAGCCAACATCCTAATGAGCATATTAAATTCCATCTTGCTGATAAGATTGTTTGCAGATTGCACCTATACTGATGCGTGCACAACTCATATGAACAAGAACCACCAATGTTTCACCTGATGTGAGAGCCATGCAAAACGTACTTGTCTGTTGTCCCTTTATCGATCTTCCCTCACCTCATTCTTTTCCAGGCTGCACTCCTCCATCATCTTATCCCCCTGCTCCTGGAAGGTGATGATGATGAGAGCCACAAAGATGTTGACGAAGAAGAAAGGAAAGACAACAAAGTAGATGACGTAAAAAATAGACATCTCCATCCTGTTGCCATGGCTTGGACCCCTGTCCTCCTCTGTCACATCTACTGAATGCTGCAGGACTCTGGAAGAGCAGAGACAGGATGCTGGAAATGTATCAAACTGCCGAAAATCATCACGATATCAATGTTCTTGCATATCTCCCTAGAAGAAGAGAAATATTCTTTAATGAAAATTAAATGAATGAACACACTGTGTGCAGGGAAATGTCCCTTTTTGAATTTTAGAAGTTTTAGATTTTAGAACTAGTAAAAAAATGTGCTACAAAAAACATTTGTTTTGGCAGAAACTGTTTGGAAGTATTTGTTCACTGGGGTGGGGATCAAATGCCAATTTGCTCCTTGGAAGAGGATATCATATTAATTTATTCCCACAGCAGCAGTCAATTAATGAGGGCTGGAACAGTACAAACCCACAAGTACTGTCAGTGAGATATTGGTGTAACCTTATTGTGAAATAATGAATGGCAAAATCTTTGTTAAGTTAATCACATCTATTATATTTCCTTCATTAAAGGTCAGATTTGACCATTATCAAAGAACAAGCCAGATGTTAAAAGGTTATAATGCTCATAAATGCTAATGATGCCTCTAACCAGCTGCTCAACCAGCATGAGAATCAGAGCTGATCCGCTGATTGCAGGTAGACACTCACTGTGGCCACCCCTCTCCAGTGGAAACGGTGAAGAGGGTTAGCAGAGCCCAGATGACATTGTCGTAGTGAAACTCGTGTCTCTTCCAGTCTCTTCTCTTCATCTCTTTCTTGTCCTTGCCATAGTCGATGTAGTAACCCCTGGAGGAGGACAAGGAGGGAAGGAGCAACAAAAAGTTTAACAAAGATACATACACGTTGGATTTCATGACATTTTCAACAACTCTATTAACTTAAGTGTCTCAGGACAACAATTGTGCTTGAAACAAAGAGGAACACACTCAAAAAGGAATAAATGGTGGAGGGAAAAAAAGAAAGATGAAGTAGAAAGGAATTGAAGCAAGGCTGAGCTAAAACAAAGAGGGATAAAGGGAAGGAAGAAAAGAGAAATGGAGAAAAAGAAAAGGAGGGCGAGAAGGAAGGAAGTAAAGAAAAGAGAAATGGGAGATAAGGAATGAAGGCAAAGAAGGAAGGGCGAATCTCAGGAAGAGAAAGGACAGAAGGAAAGAAATAAGCAGAGAATAAAGAAAAAACACAAAGAAAGAAAGTAGAATATAAATCTATATGTGGGAATAAAGGAAGGAAATAAAACAAAGTCAGTATTACTGGCAGTCCTTCTCTGTGTCCTTCGAACTGTCGGTACAGTAGAAAAACTTCCCTTTGAAGAGCTGCACAGCAATGACGGCGAAGATGAACATAAAAAGCTTGTAGACGATCAGGATATTGAAGACGTTTTTCAAAGACGTCACCACACAGTCGAACACGGCCTGGAGGGGAGACGCATGTGAGATGAAAAACGTGGTGAGATCAGGGCGGTGAGATCTGTGCGGTGCATGACATTTTGTTTTTTAGTATATTGACTGATGTGCAAAACTGCCTACTTATTTATTTAGTCACATTCACGTAATAACACAGTAATGCGGTAATGCATTTAGACACTGTTTTGCAGACTGTTGTTGGTGTGTTTGAATTCATGTTAAAAATCAGATAACTGAGACTTCAGATGTTTTACAGCTGCAACCTGTTTCATGTAAGAAAACACAAAAATCACACTATCCCATTTATGCCACCAGTGTTTGCATATTGATTTTCGACTGATTTTATGACAACATATCTCGTGAATGGGACAATTTCCACCTTTTAATATCTCAAATGTTTAATTTCCATATCAGCAATTGAAGACCCCCAACAAGAAACCAGCATTTACTGAAACCAGTAGCTGCCTGGAGGTTAATAAATTAATCTAAAGATGCGATGTGTAAAAAGGTTTTGTTAAATGCTCAGCTATAATATGAAGTATATGCAATATGTAGATAAAACAAAGTGAATGTTGGTAAAGTGAATGTTCCTGCCACTGATCATCACTCCCTCTTTTAGTGAACAGAACAAGATGTGCACTGTATTAGTTAGAATCCCAGGATGACTACCAGACAGTCCTCCAGCTGCTTCTCGGGCTGGCTAATTCCCTGCTTTTTACCTTTCCCTCTCCTCTCTTATTGCCTGTTTTTTCAATGTCCCCTTTACTTCTCCTGTCTGAAAATGACCTTCATTTCCCCTATCTGTGTCCTATCCTCAGTTTCCCCAGTCTCTGCTGCCTCACACTTTTTTCAAGGGGTAATGACCTGTGTATGCATGAGCTTTTGTACTTTGATTTGTCCTTCCCTACTTTGTTGTCTCCCTGCAGACAGACTGCTGCTGAGGTTTGGGGATCCCAGTCCTGACAACATGTCTTCATGCCCTGATGCTCACAGTTTATCACCTCATCTGTCCCTGAACTCGTGTCTGCAACAAACACTTACAAGAGGTGAAAGAGGAAGAATCTTTAAGCTACAGGGCATGTTTCTATGAGTGAGTGTGTGTGTAAAAGTGCGTTTGTGTGAATATGTAAGGGTTGCATTTCTTTGCCCCCAGCATCTATGCGCATCAGTTGCCTTGGTTGAAATGTAGCCATGATGGATGTTTACTTTGGTCAAAATCCTACCAAGTGTGGCTTTTAAGCTTTTTACCAAGGCACACATAAAACACCTCGGTTGTCCAATATGGTGCCGTCTCTTTTTGTTGACATTACTGACCTTGAGTTTAGGAAGTCTCTTGATGGTCTTCAGTGGTCTGAGGACACGCAACACTCTCAGAGATTTAATGGTCTTAATGTCCCGTCCTTTGTTGTTTCTGCACAAAAGGACAGGCCGTGTGAGCATCACACCATTGCAGCAAAGTAAATGCCAAACTTTCAAACACTCCTCCATTTGCAGAACTGATTTTCTCACCTTGTTACAGTATGGTTAATTTGACATAGTCAACTTATGTTACACTCTGAATTTTACACATTCAAAGTTGATATTTGTTCTATGAGAGTAAGACATTTTAGGTTTTTTTACCCAATCACATTGCTGGTGGTCAATCCCACGGGGGCATCATCCACAGACGGAGACAAACAGGAAAGAGGGACATGCATATCAACAGTTATAATGCTATAAACAAAATGGAAGAGATGAAGTCAAAGACCCAAATTACAGAAAGAAGATCTAGTTTAGAGCTGACTTAAAGAGACTCTGATGTTTAGACATATGATTAGTGCATGTGATTAATTAGGATAAATCATGTTACTGACGAGAGGGCGAAGGCCACCAGTGCTCCCACCACGACGATGAAGTCTAGGATGTTCCATAAGTCTCTGAAGTAGGATCCATCGTGGAGGATCAAGCCCTGGTCAATCATCTAAGGACAAGACAAGTGTGTGCAATGAAAGCATGTCCTTTCCCAGGATCATTTCGAGGGATGGAGTCAAGTTTCACTTCATATATTTTTAGGTGAGTTTCAGTGTTTGAATTTAAAACAGAATCAAACTCCTCAACAAGCCTGACAAAGCTATTTGTTTATGTGTGATAACTGTGTGACCATCACAGATTGTTTTCAAAGATTCTGAAGTTTTACATCTTCATGATTCTTTCTGGTAGAAAATCAAAAGTAAATGCCCAAAAGACACTTTTAGATCCTTGTATACTTTCTGAGATTAGTTCCTGTGGCTCCATAGTGGAACCATTTGTCTGACACATCATTATTATACCACCTTTACACAGTAACCCACCTTTATAATCATTTCAAATGTGAAGACTCCAGTGAAAACATAATCAAAATACCGCAGAACCTGCAGTGAGAGAGACAGAGGGACAGTCAAAGGAAATGATCAGAAAATTATGTATATAATACAGTGAATGAAAACACAGTCTTCACAAAAAGATACAATTATTCAACTTATAGCATTGATTTCATTACATTTGTGGCCATTTTATTTAACTTCACAGTCATCTTGTGGTTTAGCATAAAACAGTCCACTTAAATGACGTGATAACAACACAAGACAATTAGGCTAATTCCTCCCATAAAAGCCTCAGTGTGTCTCAGACTCTAATTCCCTCACTCATCAGTGATTTAACTGCCCCCCCCATCAAGTCACATTAGTGGCCTTTTGCAAAAACAATTTAAGGAAATGTTTTTTAGATTTTTTTTTGGTTTCTTTATGGTACTTTTGCTACTTAGTGTAGATGAAGGGAGCTATTAGACCCAAGGCACAGATAGAGAGTGATTGAAATCTCAGAAGTTAACGGGGTGATTCAGGAGATGATAGAAACAGCAAAAGTACTCTGGCTTCTATTAAGTCATTAATGTTACAGCTGTCCCTGTCAGAAAGGTGATGTGCATGAATGTGAACAAACCTTATTCCAGTCAGAGGACGTGGCTACAGGGTCCTCGGCGGCCAGTGCTATACTACTAGCAGCTATGACCAGCAGGATGGACATTTCAAAGTACCTGAGGTTCACCACATAGTGACAGGCTCGACGCACCCTGAGGGAGAGCGTGGCCGAGAGAAGATGAAATACAGAGGTCAGGCACCATGTCTACTAGAAGTAAGACTGAGCAGTCGATTCTAGCTTCCTGTGAGCGCCGAACAACTTACGGGTTGTCAGGTTTGAAGATGAACATACTGTCTGGAGTCACAGTGTTGACAGGCTGTGTCTCCTCTGCCTCCTCCTTCTCTGACTTACAGGTTTCAGGGTCCTTGCTGTTGACTGGAGGAGATTGTGGTCGAGAAGACGATCAGAAGAGAAAAGGTGAAGAGTAGGGTGGAATGAACAGATGATACAGTGGACACAAATAAGGTACAGGGCCTCGCAAAACCAACAAGTCAAACTCACAAGCTTAATTTTCAAAAGGGGAATTTTAATATGGAAAAAATATCCGCTGGGAATAAGTCAAGCCCAGCAGCTGTGAGCCAAATCAGTGAACTACGGGGACCAGCTTAGACGATGATGTGAGCGAGAACTGTGGAGGCAGCAGTTTACCTTTGGTGAAATTGATATGACATGAAGCATGACTATTTCTCTTTCTCATCTCAAATATATTGAGAAACAAAACTTTCTTGGAAATTTAGGAGAAATTTGACATTTCCAGAACAGCCATGCTTTTCTAGTCTGAAAAATCAACTGCAGGAAGGACTCTCACTGGCGAGTTATTGAGAATCATCTATACCAGCTACTTGAAATGAATCCTTTCTCAAGTAAATGTCCATTCACCTTTGCCAGACTAGAATGACCGAAGTGAAATAGATGGGCTGGTCTTGTGAGGTTAGAGTAAAGGTAGTAACGTCACAAGTGGTGATGAAACAAGTAATTAGAGAATAACAAACGACTGTGCCAATACCCGTGATCGTGGAGAGCTCCAGAGATGACTGAACGTTGGGCACCTCAATGACCACACTGGAGCTGAGCTGACGTTTCTCCTGGTCCCGCTCTGTCTCGTCCTCTTCTGTGTTTTTCTCTGGGATGGTGGGTGGTGGGGACGGGTCTGATTGCTGAGTAGGTTCCTCCTGTTTATGAGGACACTGGTCACCAGTTTGCCTCTGGTTGTCTGGCTGTGGGTCAGTGTCTCCTCCTTCACTCCTGTCACACTGTCTGAAAATACAGAGACACAGACTTTACTGGACAGGACAGTGATACACTTACAGTAGAGTGCTGTCAGGACACAGACACTGACCTGAGCTGAACAATAGTCTAAAAAGACAAGTTTGGCTCAATATTGCATTAATGGGGAAACTACTGTCACAACGGTAGATGTAATTCTCATTTCTCTTCTGTTCACTATGCAATTATAGTACAAATTTTAAAGCAATGATAAATAAAATACAGCCAAAATGCAAAGTGTGCAATAAAGCGCACCATAATTTCTGACATCCAGAAACATGTCCTTTCCCATAATAAATAAATAGTCACTGCTCAGGTGACTCTAGTTTGTCCAGAGTGCAGAAAATGACAACTTAAAACTTAATCTTGGGTTGTAACACCACGCTGTACTTAGATAACTTAAAATCACTGGCATTAAACATTTAAATCTGACCATGGTCTTACTCCCCTCATTTCTCCGAGTCATACCTATCTTTCTTGACTCTGTTTACCAAATCTGAAACATGCTGCAAACTTGGCACCTGTTCTTCTGTCTCACCTGCTCTCATCAGGTTTGGACACCTCTTCCTCCTTCTTGGTCTCTGCTTCCTTTTCTTCCCCTTTCCCAGGATTTTTCCTTCTCTCCCTGCTGGCCGAGCGACTCGCCAAGTGGCTCCCATTCCCTGGTGATGACCCCTGACTCCTGGCCCCACTCTGATGCTCACAGTGATGCGGTGCCCTCCTGCCCCTGATCCCACCGTGACCTCCCATCTCAGGAGTCAGCGTGTCAACGTTATCTGGCGGCCTGAACTTCTTTACCGCCCTGTGTTGGCGCTCGCCATTCAACCTTGGGCTCCGGCGCTCGCTGATGGTGTTGTGGCTCTGACCGAAACCCAGTTTTCCGCTCTCAGTGATGGGCTCTGGCACAGCGACAGAGGAAGAAGCATCAGGTAGGGGCACGTTTGTAGGATCCAACGGCTCAGGCACCAGCACTGACACTGGGAGCTCAGGTATGTCAACTGAGGGGGCAGCATCCAAAGGCACATCCACGGACATGGAAGAGCCTGAAGCCTGGTTCTTGGTCGGGGAAGCTAAGGGGTCCGTCATATGCTTCAAACTCCCGGACGGGGTGTGCTGCATGACCTTGCGGTGCAGCGAGAGGGGGTGTCCGTGTTGGGCCGGAGCAGGAGGCCCGTCCTTCTCCTCGGTGGGGCTGCTGAACAGGATCTCTCGGCTGGACATCTGCCGGTGTCTCCGCAGCTGGCTGGTCCTCTGCTCCCACACTGACATGGTCATCCTTTTTCTTCTCTCTCTCCTGGACATGAAAGAGTTAGAGGGGTTGAGTGGCGGGGGTGGACGGCCCTCCCTAATGCTGCCCTGGGCCTCTTCCAGGGAGCAGGAGTAGGTAGGCCGGCTGCGGTGGATGGCTCTTTTCCTGTACAGGTAGGGCCGCCTCCTCCGGCTTCCCCTGAGAAGAGAAAGAAAAGACAAAATCTCAGTATATAGAGGCTGATTATATGCAGCGCCACATTTAACATACAGAAGAAATTAAGATTTAGTGTTAGCATTTGATTTGAGACATCTCAGTTTAGCTTGTATTGTAATTTATTTATACAGGACTGAAGTCATTTTCATTTGCTTGCAGTGCATTCACCAAAAGTTTAATTTGATTCAAAGTACTTTTTCTGAATGTGCTGAATGTGGACTCAAAATTGCACTTTCCAGCTTCCTTTTTGCGTTATGAAATGTAAATTAGCTATCAAAACATTTGTACCGAAAAAAATGAATATATCACGGTGCATAGCGAGCGCTTTGGTCTGATGCACGAGCAGTTTATCAACAACAATTTCATTTCAACATGAGGCAATTTACTGGATCAATGAAGATGTTAGGTGATAAATTAACCAAGCTAAGAATTGTTGTGTGAATAACAAAAAAGAGAGTAAGATGCAGAATGAAACCAGTGGAATAGATATATAAAGAAAAATGTGGAATCAAAGAAAGCTTGAGAGTTTGGAGGTACGGGACAGAGCATGAACAGAATACTAAACAGGATGAGTCTGGGACATTTACCCATTTAAGAAAATTAGACAGGCATTAGTGAGAGATTCAGAGAGCTGAACAGACAGTCTTACTTACTGGAGCGTGGACTCTTGTGTGGTCCGTTTTATCAATGAGCGATTGGTTGAAAACAAGACATTAGTGCTTTTGTGAGCAGAGACAAAACAGGACAGGAGACACACACACAAACTCCAAAGTCATCAAAACAACTGTATATGGACTGTCAATGCCATTTACCAGCTGTTCTGAATTTGTTATTCATTGCTTAAGGGTGAAACTGCTCTTTTAGAAGAATACATGCATGGATGAAATATTCATTTCATGTTACATCGTGTATTCTGATTACAAAACACTATTTCCACCCTGCAACCTCTCTTTATGCTTGTGATAAATGAAGGATCAATTTGGAGGTAAAAAATTGGCTGTTCTCTCGGCGCTTTGTTGTGTGTCTCCATTGGAGCCAAGCGGCACATTGACAAACGAGATGGGAGCAGTATTAGAAACAATTAAACAACATTCATAAACATCAACAGTAAGCGCAACATTTATAAGAAGACATCTTAAGTAAGATTGAGATGTTTGACAGTCTGAGCTAGAGTATGGGTACAGGTAGAAAACACAGAGATGGGCTCCGCCAGCAAACACAGGGAAAGAGTACATATTTAGATACCCTTTGAACAAAACCACCACATTTGGATGCAGCTCTGAACACCACTGCCACCTCAGAGCACTCACACATTAGCATTCTTTCAGAACATGCTAGTCGAGCTCAATGAGGAAATTCATGTGCTGAACTTCGAAATGTTGGCGTAAGATGTTCAGAATACTCAGGCGCATTTGGGAGAGGGAGTAAAGACTTCACAATGGAAGAAAAACTGTACACACACGGAAAATGCTGTTCAAATATTCCAGTCTCATCGACACGTCTTACACTGTACATGAAAAGGCGTGTATGTGTGTAATTTCTGTTTTTCTTCCTTTGATCATGCTGACCAGATGCATGCGTTTACAAGGTGAAATCATCATCAGCCTCCAGCATGCTGCACCACTTTTAGTTTTCATTGAGCAAACGCTGTCATGCAAGTTTCTTCAAGGTCAGCAGGGGCAGGTACCGCTGGGGTTTATAGCTGACATTGGAGATGGGACCAGAAACCCTTAAAGTTCAGAGTATCTTCTCTGAATACAGATGCCAGCCCAGGCGACCCAGGCGAGCCCATCTTCTCTATGGGCTCTGACAGGAGCCTGACCCTCGGTTACCTAAACTGAAGCTAATGCACATCTCTAGTTTTCTTTCTGCTTTGGTCTAATTTCACTTGAAGTAGGAAGTAGGAAGTAGGTTTTAGGAAATTGGAAGAAAAGAAAGAAAGAAAGAAAGAAAGAAAGACAGACAGAAAGAAAGACAGAAAGAAAGAAAGAAAGAAAGAAAGAAAGAAAGAAAGAAAGAAAGAAAAAAGAGGGCACATAATAATGTCATGTTAACAAAATGTTATCTTGTAAAATCTTCCACATGCCCATGCAACAAACTGCTTGTTTCTCAATACACAAGCGTGCACACAGAGCCAGAGGTCCCCACTGCTGTGCATGCACATGCACTTCCACCACCTACGACAAGGCACTGTGTAAACAATCCCCGAGAAAAAGACAATCTATTCTGCAAACTGGAAACCTGAGCATTGAGAAACACAAGGTCATGTTACTTTATGAATTAAATTTTCCACAAGTGAGAACACTTCAACAGATCAAAGCCTGCACACACTTTATGTCACCTCCTCACACTCTTCATGAGCAACAATATACACTTTGCTGAATACAGAAGTGTATGACTGTAAGGGACACACCATGTTAATTTGGACACTATCCCTGTCTCCATGACAACAATATAAGCACCTCCCACCCTGGAGCGCAACCAGTAACCATGGAGACATACATTAGACTTCAATTTGGAGCAAATCACAGAGCTGAGAGCAGGCAAAGGCTGGACGGTCGACCTTTCAGTAAAGACATATCAATCAGTCTCTAGTGGGACAGCAGCAAATACTGATTCTCTCAACTGGCGCTAAGTGACATTTAAGTGCACAACTTGAAGCTCTGCATTGATGACCCTTAGCCTCCATTTATAACTATGTCTGTAGTTTCACAGGGAAGCCAAATCTACTGCACCACATCAGAGACTTGCCGTTTGCTGGAGGCTACAGCAACCCGTGCTAAGTGCTGGCACTGTGGGTCAGTCCTATATAGACATTCCCTGGAGGAAGAATGGAGGGAGAGGAAGAGGGAGACAGAGAAAGGAGAGGAGGAGGTCAGGCATACGGCACTTACTCTGAAGACATGAAGGAGGACAAAGGTCCGACCTCCTTTGCCTTCTGGAGGGCGTGCTTCTGGTTGAACGCTGCCTCTGCTTCCTCTTCATCCTGATCAAAAGAGGAAAAGTGCAAAAGGTGGCTGAACAACCATAGCGTCCATGTGTAAATAATAAATCAGAACCAAATGTATGAGAGGAGAAAAGATCGTAACTGAACATCTTCGAGTGGAGAGATTATGTAGCATTAGGTAGCAGACTCAAGCAAGAATAAAAGCAGACACGACCATGTTTGTCGTTTCAAATATGTCTAATATTCACCTTAGTGAGCTCTTGTGCATTGGCAAGGTTATCCACAGCAATGGCCAAGAAGACATTCAGCAGCGTGTCTGGTCACAGCTAAGTTAAGGACATGCTCAAAGTCAAACTACAATGACACACACAACACTGAAGAGAGAGATAGGATGAGAAATGCAGATTCCCCTGAGAGTTAACAGCCTGCCTGAAACTCGGTACCTCAGCATGTTGTATCATGTAATGTATCATGTAACAAAATCAAAAATAAAACCGAGACAAAAACAAATTAGGCATTAGTAGGTAAATGGTAAATGTTTTGCTTATTTTGGAGTTTTCCCATCATCTCTTACATAAAACACACAACACTTTTAAGAATCTTACTTTAAAAAATGACTTTATTGAGGAAATGAAAATGACGGTTAAGAGAAGACAGTCCTAAAATTAAAAGTAAAGACCGATAAGATATCCACAATTTAAGTACTGTATTCGCATTTGGGAATGAAACTGGAAAAAGAGTGAACAAGGATACAGTTTCCAAACAGTGTGAGCACTATAAAGTAGATAGAAGACCACATGCCAGACTTCACTCCTCCTTGAGAGCGAATACCATTGTACATCACCTCGTTCCAGTCCTCTCCCGTCAGGATCTGAAAAAACACAACCACAACGCCACACACAAAATATTGTTATACTCAAAATTACATTTCCGTTATATTGTTATTCGCTGCAATGAACTTGTGTGAAGTGTGAAGAGAGCAATAAATTGTCAGGTTTATTTCCAGACCTGGAAGACGGTCATGATGGCTGCAGGAAAGGTGTCAAAGTTTGTCGGGGTGTAGTCTTCAAAGATGAACCTGTGAGAAAAGATGTGTCACATGCGGTTCTTGAACAAGCAAAGCTGGCTCTAGTTTTCATTTTATTTTATTTGTTTGGTGAAAGAGAAATTGATTCTCTCCAAATGTCTGGCTGATGTTTTTTTTTCATGTGCTCTGTATTCAAGAGGCCAGTTCATACACAAGGCCAGCCTTTATTCAAGTGACAGCTTGTGGGAAACAGCCTTTGACTCCGGGGAAAACCATCTCACAAGATCAAGAAGAAAGAAGTATGTGTGTGACAAAGGCAGAGACTTACATCTCAATTGAGCTCACAGTCTCTTGGTATATATAATATAATGAAAACAACTGTGAGCAGGCCATAGGATAATCTATTCTCTCCTCAACTGTGTGCATTCAATAAAGAGGGATCCACTGAATCATGAAGTCTGCATTAGCCTTGATTTTATGTTTGTGAATGTTTGTCTTTACTGGAATTGCAGGATGAGTGCCAAGCTGAGTGGGAGAGAAAAACAGTCTTTATTTTCTGTCAGATTGATTAGATTTGTCTTTCCGCCTGGGTGGTTCCTCGTTTTACTCAATTTCTTTATGTCCTCGCAGGGAGTGATGCACAGAATTATAAGCTTTAGCATTTCAGGACTGGAGGTGACTATTCAGTGTTACCTGCCACCGAAGAGCTGCATGCCAAGGAGCGCGAAGACAACGATGAAGAGGAAGAGGAGGAAGATGAGGGAAATGATGGACTTCATGGAGTTCATCAGAGAGACAACCAGGTTTCTCAGAGATGCCCAGTACCTTGACAGTCACAAAATATCCCATTAAAAGATTTTTAAAACATAAAAAAGTAGTTTCTTTACATTTGTTTTAAACTTTAACAGCTGTTCACAGGACTGGGAAGTACTACTGCATATGTGATCCAGAGGAAGCTGCTCGAAATGTAATGAATCAAAACTATGTCACTTTTGTCAGTGTCGGTTGGAGCTGCGGACTACAAGAAAGTGAAAAAAATATTTAGAAGTGGAATTTGAAAGAAGTGAGCTCACCACATTTCTGCAGCCAGCTCCTCCTAAGTTACATTAGGTGCTACTAGTATAACAACTGTTTGCAGGTGAGTTGTTTTTCATTGTGAGCAATGCAAGCAGCAGGTTTTGACAAGGAAGTAGAATTTAAAAAAATATGTCGAGAAAAAAGAAGTTCTGCTGCATCAATGCTCATCCTTTTTTAAACTGCTGAACAATGTTTTAGAAGTGCAATGTTAAAGTGGAGTACTCTTTCTCTTTCCCCTTATGTTAAGAATATGGGCATATATCTTGATATTTAGGTTCCTGCCAGTTTTTGTTTCTGTGTTTTTTGTTTATTTATTATTTGCCCCCCCCCCCCAACCCCACACACGCATATATACATATATACTTATATTAAAAAATAAATAAAAAAGATTCCTCTGCTTCATACAGTATCTTATATTAATGTAAAAATATAGAAAACTGCACATCAGACCAACATAACAAACTTTACACTTACAGTCAGCAGTGAAATGTTCCATGTAAATATTATAAAACATCTCAACAGATGGCAAAAATTGAGGAAGGCCATGGCACTAACTTGGTGATCTTGAAGATCCTCAGCAGACGGAGAGCACGCAGGACACTGATGCCAAAGGAAGTGCCAGGCCTGAAGAAACCCCACAGCACTTCAAAGATGCTGCCAACGATCACCTGCAGAGATATATATTTATAAGGAATTGCTTTAATAAAAACACACAGGACCAAAGGAGTGTACACTGACACACATGACAGAATAAAAGAGAGAGGAGAGAGAGGCGAAGATGATGCAACAGAGACAGATACAGAGGAGGAAAGGGCTGATGCTGCATCATGGTAAAACACAAGCAGATGCTTTTGGGAGAAACAAAATACATAGAGAATGAGACAGAGTACTGACACTGCAGTCGAAGCAGTTGAAGGAGGAGTGGAAGTAGAGACGTGGTCCCAAGCTGTACATCTTCAGAAACATCTCAGTAAGGAACAGAGCGAGGAACAGGAACTCTGCATAGTCTGGGGAAAAAAATTGCATTTTGAAACTTACATAAATTGTTGGCATTATATGATAAGAGATAACCACAGGAGCAAAAAAAATTCAAGGTGTTAATGAAATTAAATGTGACTCACAGAGGAAGTTGGACAGCCAGAGGGGCTGGTTATGGTGAACAATGGCCACACACAGTGTGTTGAGAGCCACGAGGCCCAGCACCGTCCAGTAGAAAGTGTGTGTCTTCACCACACGGCGAATGGAGATGCGCAGGAGACGCTCCTTGCGACGAAAATACGCCGTCGGACCTCGCTTGGCACTCCTGATACTTGCTCTAGCCATGGGGATGCCTTGGGGGATAAGTGATAGATAGACAGGAAAAAGACAGAAACTGTGGTCTAGTTTGTACAGAATGTTCCTGCTCTGGATCTTGAACTCCCCGCAGTGTGATGTTTACAACGCTATCAAATGTGTATCTCTGGAGAAAGCAGCAGAGCTCAGTGTGTCCTGCTCCACACTTTATGTGCCCATATTTATGAGCCTGTCCAGACTCCCACTTACCCACAGAGGAGATGTCACCATATTGTTCCTCCCCCGGTTGCCCACGATGCACCACATCCATCCCTCTTCTCTTGATGGTGGTTGCTCTCTTCAACACTGCAGACAGAGCAGGTTAAACAAAAAAGTCCCACAACAAGCTGTTCAAACAGTATAACCAATATATTTTGTGAAATTAGTGGGAACATACTGTGAGGATAGTGACACAAAACTGACTTTTGGGCCACATTGCTTTGATCACATTGTACTGAATCAGTGACTGGATTTTTAAAACTTTTTTCTTTAACATGGCCCAAAAGACTGCCTTGTGCATGGCCACCTCTCATGGAAACTTATAATGCAATGAAAAGATGATGATGAAGCAAATGATAAGAAGAAATCACAGTGAGGATCATCTGTGCGACAAGCTAATGTCTGGGAAGTTTTAGCTGAGAGGGAAAGTTGAGCTCATTACCGCTGCAGCCGAATGAGATAAAAATGATCATTTAATGTTAGTGTAATGATCCAAACAACTGAGTGCAAACCTTCTGCCACTATTTTATGATCTCCGTCACAGCAAACCATGCTCCGAGGCGACTCGGCGGACCATGCATTTCCCTTATTTTAGCTGAGTTCAAGTGCTGCCATACAGTGTCAGGGGACACGCCGTGCAGTGCACACATGCCGAAGTGAGCGTGATGAGTGTGTTTTGACCTTTTCACTGACTGATGTGTTTATGATTACCTTTCATCCAATCCTACCCCGACTCACACCCTCCCACTACCTTGTGATTTCTGAATCTACTGCTGTCAATATTTGCCTAGGGACGTTTTTATTTTTAATAAGCCACTGGTCAAACACACACAGACACACAAAAATAATGCTGCCATTTCGCACACACACAGGAGTGTTTGCTAAAGGCAGGAACACAGAGTCCTGTCAACACACACACACACACACACACACACACACACACACACACATATACAAGCACACATGCATTCTGCTGCCTTTTCAGACCAATGGTTGCTGAGGCAACCACAGTGCACCACCTTTCTTTTTAATCAAAGCAGGGCTTCTGCATTTATTTCCACCCCAAACAGCTGCAGCCACTATCTGCTTTTACTACAGATTTGCATAATTTAATTTATTTTTACCTTGTCAGAGTGTGATAGAGGTGATGGAAACAACAAGAACAAGAGACACACCTATGCAAGGATTTACTTTCCTTTTCCTATGTTAAAGTGTTGGTCTGTATGTGCATTTGAGTGGCTGTGTGTGTGCAAAAGTGTGTGTGTGAGCAAAATGGGTGGTGAAGTTGGTGGTGAGGGAGAGAGCAGAACAGAGGGCGGTTCTCACCATAGGCACCACCTGTACTCCACTCTGGGAGCCTCCTGAGAGCTGCCAATCAATCAACATTTAATAAAATCCCTGCTGGTTCAGCGAGAAAGTTCACAGTAGGGTTGAGAGGGTCAGAGCAGGCACTTAGCTGTCTGTGGGCCACTGTGTCTAGTAGCAGGTTGAGGACCATCAGTACTAATTCTCTCATTGTGGCATTGGAGAGTGAAGTTGTAGAGAGCAACGTAATGGTGCACTGTGAGTGATATGAGCTTGTGCACCACAGAACTCGGGCAGTACAATTTTTTCTGAACTGACAAACTGTACTGAATTTTTTTTTAATTTTTCACTTCCAACTCCAGCAGCGAAATTTCAACTAGACTGAGTCAACAGCCATGCTAGCGGTTCTACAGTGCTTTGGTGCTGGATGAAAGTTAGATGACCACCAAAGTTGCTGCTGTACTTATTTTAAGCTGTTCATTGAGATCTATACTATCAGCATGCTACCACTCACGGTGACAATGCTCCACCGTAGTTTAACATGTTAAAAAGCTGTCATCAGCTAATTAGCAGCTGAGGCTCATGAAAAGTCAATAGTTTGGTACAAAGTACTCAACCTTACAAACCAAATTTACAAAAAACATAGCAATCCATCCATTACCTGTTGAAAAATTTACCCAAAACAACAATTGTGAACCTCACAGTGGCAGTGACAAAGGTTAGAGGATGAAGAAAAGATTATAGGATTCATCTTCTGGGAACCAGGAATGCTTGAAGATTTCATGGCTATCTGTCCAATTGTTGAGATATTTCAGTTTGGACAAAAGTGGTGGATGGACTGACCAACCAACAGCACCATCCTTTGAGCCCTGCTGCCACTAGAATGGCTATGAATGATCAACAAGACTGAAATAAATTCAGCTTTACTGAAAATTGTTTTTATTACTATAACTGTACATTAAAAAATAGTGTGTCAACATAAAATCACAGACCAATCCGTAATACGAACTCTGACAGCATTTGCCTGAAAAGCCTTTGTAAAGCACATTTGCGTCAAGTGTACATGCCAGCATTAAACTGCTCTAGTTGAAGAGAGAGGGAATGTAAAGCAATGTGAGGATAGCAGAAAGACAAGGTGCATAATGAAACCAGAAGAAAAGGTCTCTGCTGACTTACCATCGAGGGCAGAAGGTCCTGGATTCTTATTCTCCTCTGCAAGCATCACTTCCTCTGGAGAGCAAAAATCACAATCAGAAATGAGCAGCAGATGATGGCTCAGATGAAATGAGATATACTGGCATCTGTTGTAACTATATTTATATCTCTGTTGTGGTGGCTGAAAGGAAACATCAGATAGTTCTACAATTGACAGGATTAGTCTTAAAGCTTAAAGTGAAATATCGATTTTCCTTTTCTCATCAAGAGCCAAATCCTTGGTCTCTGAGCTGTGACTGGGACTAAAGCCACCTGCTCTGTCGATCCAGGCCCGGTAGCCGTTGAGCTCTCTCTCAATCTGCTGTTGGCGTCTCAGTTTCATGAAGGCCCTGCGGTTTTCCACCCTCTCCCTCTCCTTGGCAAATTCCCTGCAGAAACAAAGCAAACCGCAGAATCATTTATTTACTCTTTGAGGGTACAGGGATTTATAGTCAGACGGATAAATAATTCCTCTTGGAGACATTCACCAGGGAGAAAGCTATTGCTGTCTAGAACTAAGCTCTTCTCATTGTTCATTCAACCACAAGAGGAGAGGGGAGACAACAAGGCATAGGAGATCTCCTCTGTCTCACTGTGGAAATAATGACAACGGATCCTCCATTAACCTTTCTGTAAAGCTAATTAACTTGTATAGACTTTGACATCATGTACTGAAAAAGCACAGTTTGGTTTGACAGAAGCTAGTTTGCCAGCCACTCAAGCAGTCAGTGAAAAAACAAGTTACACTGCATCAACCAAACCAGCTGTTTATCCAGCTGTAGCCGATTTCAGGTGCTGTTTACTTTGAGGATGTGTGCAATGACGAAACCCCATAAATCTCCATCAGAAAAGGCTGAAACCTTGGAGAGTTTAAAATGAACTTGGATTGAACTTGGACTGGAATGTGAACCCACCCAGAGAGGACTCCCAGCACCAGGTTCAGGACAAAGAAAGAGCCAATGATGATGAGGGGGATGAAGTAGAGCCAGTTCCAGCTGGGGCCCAAGGCATCGTCGGCCTGAAACATCAAAATAAATTCTAAATTCAGCAAAATCATGTCAGGCTGAAGCAGACTCATGCAGCCATTGGGAAGACAGAAATACACAAGTGTAGGTGTTTGGGTGGCAGTCAGTCCAGGCGGGGCAGTGAACAGAGACATCATGTGTATTGATCTGCTGTGGTCTCATACAAAGAGTGTGGAGGAGAGTGGAGGTATTCTGTATACTGTATGAAGTCAATATAGAAACAGGGTATTACATCTATACTTTACTTTAAAGCACCTGGACCTGAGAAAGTTTGTTTTCTCTGCATGTCTGCATGGTGTGATTCTTCAGTGGGTGTGTACCTCTGTGTATTCAATGTTGATTTAACCGACTACAGTCAACGTCATTACAGTAAGTCTGTGCGGTCAGCAGTCCCTCTCCAGCAGCACAGTAGCAGCATGCCGTCCCTCCCTCAGTGTTCATCAGTAAAGCTCATTCAGCACCACTTTAGACAACATAATGCAATCACTCCGGCAAATCATCTGCCTTCATCCATCTCAATAAAAACTGAAAGAGCCGGCAGCTGACCGCAAATTACACCCTGGCACAGCAGTTTGTATGTGTGAGTGTTCGCTTATGATTGTTGCTTTCCTAAGATAACCAGAGGGAAATTAAAAAATACAAACTATAACAAAGAAAAATGAAGTTAACTCTCTGCATCTTAGGTACTCACTCCACACGCGTTTTTAATTGTCTTTGGATTTCCACATATTTTGGTTCAGTGCCCTGAATAAGACTTGCAGCAGTTTTTTTATTTAATCTCCTCCATCATTGCATTTTCCAAAACTTCTGTAGAGTTCCATGGACATGGAGTAATGTGTTTGAAAATTTACCCTGAAAGACTAAAAAAAACCCCAAAAAACATTGTTTTCAAAAACATTTCCTTTATATTGAAGGCAATACCAGCACTAAATGTTGATCCTGCTATTTATTTCTTTTGCCAAAAACTAAACTACAGTAAAATTCACAGAAATGTACAAAATGGTGCAGTCTTAAAAGTGTCTAGGCCATAGACTGTATTTAAAGATGAATGACATGACAGCTCCCCAAAAGAGAAGCCAAAACATCTCTTTCGGCCACTAGTGGGGTGGCTTCAGTCCCACTCCTTTCGTGTTAGTAGATGGGAAATGGACTAAAAAATTAAAGTACACGACAAATAAATTTTTCATTGTCATTGTTTTTTGCAATATACTACTCTTATGTTTTTTTTTGTTTTTTTTTCCTCCATTTTTCTTAAATAGGCAGGGTTTTGCAACTGGATCTTCTAATCCGGCTGCAACCAGAGTGTGAATATGATTGCACTTGATTTGTTGGATGGTCATGCAGGCAACAGATATATCAAATTAGCAAATGGTGCCACCGCCTGCCACTGCTTGCCTTTCTGTCTGCACCCTCTGTGTTTCTGCCTGCTTTCTCCTTTCGTTCTGACATAGACGCATAGAAGCACAGTGCTGCATCTCATCCCTGTCTGACAGCTACTCTGCAGCAGAAAATAACATTGTTTCTGGTTTCAGCACTTATTATTTGAGCACATGTCTCTATGAGATGCAAACACTGTTTTCCTGTTTTCTTTTGTATAACTTTAAAGGAATTCAAAACATTTCCTCTACAAGTACGGCTGGTGGAACAAGAACGGTCCCCTTAGGGCTCTTAGTCATATAGCTTTTGCTATTCTCTGTCTTTGAGCGTAAAAAATTCCAGTTTCCTTGACTTGTGTCAATCTGCCCACTTGTTCTTATTCTGAATCAATCTTAGAACAATCAGTGCTCGGTGATGTAGACTAGGTGGACTTGATGATGTCAGTCAAGCAAGCTGACAAAAGTACACACCCTTGGGCACAATATATACAAATGATCCAATATCACATGAACAGAAAGGAATTAAAAACACTTTTAAGACATTATTCAAATTATAAATTAGTCTTCCTGATAAAGAAAACACACAAGTAATTTGTACTGCATTATGAGTAAACAGAAGCAAAAAAGCTTATTTTAATCAACTATTCATGTTCACATTCATTTGGGTCCAACCTTGCCTTACACATACAACACATACACTATATACCAGAGGTTTACACAGTCAATAATCCTGGATTACGTTCAAGAGATTCTGAAACGTGCCATATTTCATAGTTATAGTAAAGTTCATATTTCATTCAGCTAGTTGGTGGGGAGTCTCATCTCTATTCAGGTCCTGCAGCAAAGTGCAGCAGGTTATACATTTGTCTGGCAAACTGAGAACAAAACAGGATTCAACATAACGCTCTGCTGTTTCAACATTCAACCCAACCCACTACCACCCTCACTCCCTCGAAACACACACACATCAACCCCTATATTCTCCATTCACAGGCAGCCTGAGAGAGGAGGATGCAGGGGTTGCAGACCTCCACTCAGCAACCATCAGCACATCAGAGCCAAAGCCGCTTCTGTTCATTAGGGTTAATGGAGTCTAAATTGTGACAAAAAACTCTGCTGCACCTCAATAATTTGCAGCAATCCAGAAAAAACATTATGAGTGGCACATGTGTGTGTACATGTGTGTGTGTGTGTGTGTGTGTGTGTGTGTGAGTGAGTTTGTTTTATCTGTGTGTGTGTGGGTACAAGCCGCTTTACATTGTAGAGTACAGTGGTCCATCCCTCCATGGTGATGCACTGGAAGACAGTGAGAACAGCAAACAGGATGTTGTCAAACTGAGTGATGCCGTCATTGGGGCCGATCCAAGTATTGCTGCAGTTGTAATTGGCCGGACACTGACGAACGCCACATGGGAACTCCAACTCAGAGGAGTCCACTGTCTCATTTTCTAAAAACAGAAAGGTACATAGATAGAGAGAGGCAGAGGGAGAGAAAACAAATAATAAGACCAAAGATCCTGACAACAGATCTTGCCTGTTCAGGTTAATACTGTATGTTATCACTATCAAACATTTAACAACTTTCACACAGAATCTCCAAGCTTCAGCACATAAAGTTTAAACCAATCTAAGTACCAGATGATGATGTACTGCATTATTGCTCTACAGTCGAGGAGTGTGACAGTGAAGATGTCTTATTGTCTGTGTGTCACAATGTATAGTAAGAATGAATTAGAGTCAGAAAGAATTTAAAAATACCTCTCTATGAAACAATGGAGCAGTGGAGTGCCTGACTGAAGAGTGACAGAAAATACTCACTTCACTCTGTCTGCGTTATCTAACTTCAGCCTCAGCGTGACAGGAACAGCTTGGGGGGTTAATGACAGCCGTGAATGCAGAATGAGCCATTGTAGCGCAACGCATTGTTGGTTTTAATTATACCGGACAACACCGCCAGTTTGGTTTGATCAAGTCTCCAGGTGCAGCCTGGCATGCCATTGTTTGTATGTGTGTATGCATTTGTGATTACGACAATGGAGCAACTACCTGAAGAGATACGTAAACAACACACACACACATTAGATGCACAAACAATAGGAGCAGCCCCAGAGTGAGCTCAGACCCGACTCTTTAGTTCCAAGTTCTACAAAACAGTTTGCTGTCATAGTTAAAAAATGAGTCTTTTATCCGTTCACATTTATGAATTATTCACAACCATTTTAGGCCCGTCTACAAATTGCTATCTTTTGTTTCATCCATGCCATCAGTGTATGGCAGAGGTGTTGAGACAATTTCCTGTTTTGTGATACAATTGAAATTAGATCTTGGCTTAGGATGAATAAAATATCTAAATATGGATAATCACAGGATTTCACTATTGTGAACAAACACAAATGGAGCAGCATGAATCATTGTATGTGTACTGTATCTGTGTATAACTACTGAACTCACCAGTTACTAATGTAGACTAAAGTCCTAACAAACACTTGCATTTAAATCTCTTTGACTTCCTGACTGTGTGAAATACTGGAAGGAAATATCTGTATATGGGTGTGGTTATGTGCTCTATGTAGGGAACATAAAGCTTTGTTAATCGTAATTATACATCTACAAGTATTGAAGACTTAAATGCACTAAATGTCTTACAGATGCATCCACATCCTGTGCAGCTCTACATCTGCATATGTGAGCATCATGACACATAAACCGCATGTAATAATGCAGCATGGACTTGTGTGCTTTTGAGACATTCTGTAATGAGTGTGTCTGTACCCCGTATTCCAGGCTCCGGTTCGCAGGTGGCATGCAGTTTGCCGCTGTAAAACTCCAGGCCGATGATGGCGAACATGAGGATTGCAAAAAAGAGGAGCAGGCCAATCTGCAGCAGAGGAACCATGGCCTTCATGATGGATTTGAGGACTATCTGCAGACCTGGGAGTAAAGCACATAGTGACCAGCAGACTTCAGGTAAAAACACACTTGTTTTGACAGTGCAAATTTGTGACACATGCACGTCATAAACTGTAATGTTTCAACCTCACTTTACAATGATTGGAAAAAAAAAAGTTTTAGGTAAACCTTACATGACTGTTGATACATTGATTTATTGATTGGTTGATGAACATAAAATGAATCAGTAGATGACTATTTGCATAATCAGTTAACAAAAGATGTCAACCTGGGCTCAGAAAAATTGTAACAAGCTTTTTAATTATTTTTTCTGACATTTAAAAACCAAACAATTAACTTATTAATTTAAAAAATAATCAGAAATTGATAGTGAAAATAATCATTCCCAACCAAACCCCCCCCCAAAAAAAACATATTTCCACTATCAAGAGAATATGTTTGCTATTTCTAATATGGCTGACTCTACTCTTGTCTCTGTGTACACAATTATACAAATAAAGGGCAGAACTATAGTGATTTAAAAAAAAAAGACACTGATGCTGTCATGTAATCATGGTAATCATGGTACTCACTGGGGATGCCTGAGACCAGTTTGAGGGGTCGGAGGACTCGCACCGCCCTCAGGGTCCTCAGGTCCACAGAGATGTTCATGTGCGCACCTGCTGCAGCCAGGATCCTACAGAGGTAAACACAAAAAAATGTAGACATGCAAACCCACACAAACACAGGAAATGAGAGAAGAATTGTCACTGTCTTGCTGATGCACATGAATGCTACAATTTCACGCGTCGTAAGCTGTGTCTAAAAGGGGACTCACACACACACACACATAAACACGCTGAGGACATCGCACACTGTGTTGGAGGATGGCTGCAGTGCTTAGATATGGAGCGTGAGGACGTGAGGGTCTCCAGCAGGCAGAGAAAACAGAGAAAACAACAAGGATGTTTTTGGGGGCTTTTGGCTGTTTCCCTGTGTGTGGGAGGATGGCTGTGACAACTGCTATTTAGGAGGAGAACAAAGAAAGCAGCTCCATCAAGGGAAGGCAGGACACCCTAAGGCTTGGGAGACGTGAAGCTCACGGACAAACACAAACGCGAGAACACACACAAACTCGCACACACTAAGACATCGACCTCTTATCTGCTACACAAAGCCAGAGTCCTTCAAAAGTTCCATTTCTACTTTGACCCTCCCTCCCCTCACTTCCTCATTAGTCTGCCATCCTGCTTTCCTTTTCTCTGTCCTCTCTAAACCCTCACATCTTGCTCTTCATCCACAAACCTCTCCAAACCTCCAAACCTATCCATTTCCCTCTTCCTTTTCAAGCCTCTTCCCAATTAAACTTGCACCTCTGACTCCTTTTCTGTTTTTCCGTTTTCCCCTGACCTGAGCACACATTTATTCCCTTTTCACCTGGATGCCTACTGAATGGGAAGAGACGGATGGAGGAGCGAGGTAAAAACAAAAGAAAAATAGCTAAAGGGGAGTTCAGGGGCTGTTTTTTTTCCCTTCCTTTGAGAGAACAGAGCAGCACTATATAACCAAGAAACTGAAGTCAGCGATTCATAAGGTTTACCTTCTCCTGATACTCAACTTAGAGCAAGTGCACCCTGCTTTTCTGGCCAGTTGAAAGCAATCAAAGTTAAATAATTACACTCATTAAATTCACTTTGATCATGAAGAGGAGACAAAGATGAAGGCAACGGTGTATAAAAGAAGAATTCTGAAGGTAATTGATAGGTGGATTATGTAAAAGGATTGCAGCTCCGTAAACACATGATTTATGCACAGCACAATGTTTAAGAGCCATCGTAACGTGCAGTAATTTGCTCATAGATGATAGCATACTTGATCATCACACAGCTGGAAAAACAAGCAACACAGACCCAATTACAATTCTGTGATACAGCGGTGAGAATTAGTCCCATCTATAGTGTTAGGAGACACAGGGCGTCATCTGATTTAATTAAGAGCAGACAGAAAAAAGAGAGAGAGGGGAAGAGAGAGGAAGATTAAAATAGCTCACTGTCATCCACACAAATATAGAAATACAATTATCCTCATGTGTTTCACACCTGTGACTATGATCCCTTTGGATTTTCTCCATTTTACCTTTTCACCTCACTCCTAACACTATCTCTTCTTACTTTTGTCTTTCACCTTCTCTCCTTTTTTTTTTTTTTTACTCCAATCACTCCCTCTGCCGCCTCCTGCCACCTCTCTCATTTCATCCCCCACTTCCTCCATCTCTCAATCTTTCTTCAGACCATTAGTCAGTCCTGGCTGCTCTTTAGTTGTAATGGAGACTGGGGGATAGAGGGTCTAAAAATGGCCCACTTTTATTCAGTTGATGTCCTGGGCCCCGTTTTCCAATGATGGCCGCTTGTGGAAGAGAGGGACGCTCTTAAAATCCAACCTAAGTCACCAAACGGAGTCCTTTTTGTGCACAGAATTCATGAAAAAAGGGATTTCTGAGTTTTACATGTTAGCAAGGCAAGATACTGTTTGTGTTCATGCTTGCAGATGAGAAACAGACATTAGAGCTTGAAAGATCATGTTGGCTGCTGGTTCCCAGTCGGTTGCGTCTTGGGCTGCTGTTTGGAGGTCACACTAATAACAGTGACAGCTACTTCTAAAGCCTGCAAATACAGATTAGAAATACATTGTTTTGGGTAATCTTTATATGTGTAGATGTAAATGTCAATGTAAATGTCTATTTCTCCATTAAGTACTGATGTTTTTACTGGATTGTTAAAATGTCTATAAGCTACCTCATATTGTGTATTTAAATATGCATAAAACAAGAAAACCTAAATGAAATGACAGACATAAGTAATTGCACTTTACACTACATCAGTCTGCAAGATGTTTCATGTTAACTTACTGTCTCCTTATTCCTCAGATGTAACTGGTCTGGACTGATGAAGTGTTTACTTACTACTTCCGCACTGGTTTTTAAACTGGAATGGGACTTTATCAAGGAAGAGAAATAACTCATTGGCATTGTGAAAAACCCTTATAAATGATGATACAATGAATCTGTATATGAAGATAAAACCCCCACTAATCTGCACTACACTTCCCTCCATCACAGTGTTTTGCATTCATCATCATGACAGCTATGTTGCACACGACTGCCGTCTGGACGTTGGCACCCTCTGTATGACAGAGATGAGGAAGGTGAAGGTTGGCCTCTGTCACATGTAACTCAGCCAAAGGAAGCACAACACATGGCTAATTTGGCGCAAATGAAAAATTTGGCAGACAGTTTATTTCCACCCTGTAGTTTCCTTTCTCCCTACCCTGGCGGTCACTTCCTTAACTGATACCAGAAACAACACACATCTGACAGGTGGCCGGTGTATCTACAAGTTAACAAAGTCACTTTTCGTCACCGGGAGCTGTCACACAGAAAAAACATCTTTGTTCACCCTGCATGTATCTGCAGGCGTTCTGTGAGAAACGCACTGTGGTGAGCTGAGATGATGCCCTGGTCAGAGTTGTCAGCCATGATAAGTAACAATGACATACCCTGCAGAACTGACAGCTTGCTGCTGCGTGACAAATCTTTCATGACAACCGTCATGCCGTGATACTGTTAACGTTGTGACTTATGCTTCATGTCACTGCCAAGCTGCTAACTAATATGATATGAGCGCACCTGACTATTGTAATGATATTAATTGCACAGTATGTGTTATTTACACCAGTGGCTCTCAGCTCATGTAATACAAGGCGATGTGGTCTAATAAAAAAAAAAACATATTTCTGCAAGAGAGCTGTCTGTATTTTTTATTGTTCTTTAACCTCTACATTTATCTTGTGAAACACCACATACTTCTTGTCTGCTCTGACACTTCTCATCATGAAACAGATTGAATCGAATCAAACAAAAGAGAAAATAATTCTTTCTTTGAATTGCCTGACAGTGTAAAAATGCAGGTTGCAGTATGTTACTATATCAGCATCTGTCAGCACATTCACTGTTGGCTGAAAACCCCCAATAAACCATTGTCATTGATTTAAGTTTGGCAGCTTGAAATCACAGGTGTTGCATTCATGATGGTTTTCTGAATCATTTTACCCATGTTTTTGCCATAATGACAAAATATCTGCTGTGGAAAAGGGCCAAAGACAGGTGGATGATTCTATTAAGCTATTTAGTGATAACAAATAGCTGTGATACCAATGTTGCTCTCAGAGTTGACTTCTAGGAGGTTTTCCATCCAATAGAAAGCAATATACCATTATTTAGTAGTATATCGTCATTAACGTTTCAGTGTGTACAGTCCAGCAGCATGACTTGCATCAGCATCACCAAGCACAAAGGAGAAACACACACCATGAGATGGTAGAGCTGAGCTGGATAAAAACAGAAATATCTGAGTCACACTGAGCGTGGAGGAAGTCTTTATAGCAGTGTACATAGACACATGAGGGTATTAACTACTAAACTATAACACAGACGAAACATTAGATAAGAAGCTTTTAGGAGCATTGTAGTGTAATATTAGGAGAGAATGAAAGGATACATTAATAAAGCACACTCCTTAAAAAACAGCAACAAACATTTGTACCGTGTTTGAAGCACTAAGTACTTTCTTACTACTTTTCACTATTTTCCGTCTCTGTCTTCAACTTTCCGCCCTGCCGAGGTTTTTTTTTTTCTTTCAGTTTTTGTTACACCCTGATTTGTCAGAATATTCCTTTCCTGTTGGTTGTGTTGCTGACATCTTCTAATGCTTCAGGCTGTATCCAGTTATTCTGATTATAAATCGCTCCCCTTTACTTGCCCAGAATGGATTGGAGAATCCGTTTCTCTCAGGCTCTCACAAATTTCCTGCAGTTGCTCAGTTTTCGCATTAAAGAGCATTTAAGCCTCAGGGCCACAATACTTTCTGGCTGATATAATCAGAAGTGCAATAATCTTGCAGCTGCATATGTGTCCATCTGTAATACAATATATTGACAGAATTGCTCAAGTGGACAATAAACACTGTAACTTCTGATTTGGGATGCACTGATTTAGAGTTTCTTTGCCTGAAATAAATATTCAGAATAAATTTAATTACACATTTTCAGTTTTGAGCCTTGCTAAAGTTTGTTTAGGCACAAGAAGTGATCACCTGTACTTGCTGCACTGTGAGGGGTCAACACGTCCTCCAAAGTTCCTGTTTCAGTCTTCATAGAGGGAAGGGAACAGTATAAAAATCATACATGCCTACCTCGTGAAGACCTGTTATTCTGCAGGACGATGAATTAATATAACTGCTCTGGTGGCCCACAGCACAGTGGGTGGTGTGTGTACAGTGGATTGTCTTGACAGAATAAGGAATTGTGTGGAGCAACTCCTACAGTGCTGCTCTGGTTGGTTTAGTTAATATAAGCCTCTCTGCCTCCCACAGTGTGCTCTCTCATTTTTAACTCCCCCCTCATCCTTTTTACTCTCTCTCTTCCTCACTGAAACCCCCCTACACTCACTCACACACACACAAACGCATACAAGATATTCAAGTTGTTATGCAAGATCAAACGTTCGTGCTCCTTATATCAATAGCCTGAGATACTGGCCTGGCTTTATGTGAATCGGCTGAGCATCAGCATGTATATTGGTTTATGTATCAGTTAGCTAAATGTTTGCTCTTTGGCTAGAATGAATAATTGATTTGGGTAAATGATTTATTAGCCATCTGTTGGAAGAGGAAGAGAGAGGGAGAGAGAGATAAGGACAGAGAGTGAGTGAGTGAGAAATGTTAATTTTGTACAGTTTGCAGATGAGTTGTTGGCACACCAATTCTTTCTGGGTCACAAAAGTTCAGATACAACATGCAAAACCAAATAAAGTTGAGAATCACAATGTTGCCTAATATTATTACTAAACTGCCTCCATTCAGGGTATTTATACTGATATTCACACGAAAGGCAAGAACACTGCTCATTTACACAGATAGGTTTACGGTTAAAGGTTAAAAAAACATTACAAAATAAAGAGGTATATTAAATACTCAAGCAATATTGAGTTTGGTTTCAGTATCAAACACACACTTTCAGTATCAAAAGTAATAGTAGTCATTATGCAGCACAACTGCTATCAGTGTTTTTCACAAACATTATTGTGTGTAGTATTATTGGATCGTTATAGCATGTAAGCAGCATTTTATTAACTGGTTTTTATTGATGATCAGTACATCGATGCATCATATCTAATAAATAATAGTGGAGTTGTATTTAATATATAAAGTTTCTCTATCGAGCAACTAGTATCAATAGCTGTCAGTGAAATGTGGGGTAAGATACTAGTCTGATACTAGTCTGAAAACACATATTGTCACATTTATCTAGAATATAATTTTTAAATATACAGAAATAGTGTTGGCTTGTATTTCTGTTTTGTCTCTTGCTGACAACGAAAACCAAAGGCAACACACTGCTTGTTGGCCGTGATACAACTCTGAAAGCTGTACTTCTCAAGAAGCTGCTTCAGTGCTGACTCAGGTGACACTGACAAAACATGCCTGTCACTTAGTATATCATTAAATAGATATTAAAATATTCAAAATGTTAAAAAAAAGTATATTAGCACCTGGTGAAAATGATGGATGCAACTACATTGTTTAAAAAATCAGCCTGAGTGATGATCATTAATTGCATATACCATTTTGCTAATAGCAATCTACTTTTGATTGATGGGAAGATCCTGTTGATATCATTTCCATCCCAGTCAGTCTCCTGCAGAGAGTTTCTTTAGCTCAGGGTCTCTAAAGGTAGACATTCTGTATCTGTGTAATTCACTGTCAGCCATAGCTTATGTATTCAGGCAGGGGGCTTGATTTAATCTCTGTGTTGGTGCCAATTTAACAAAATATAGACACTGAGTGAGTGGAGCGAGATTTGTTGTTTCACTATATTCCCAAGTGATCTTGATGCACTACAGTACTCCAGAAGTCAAGAAAGTCAAGGGTTTTCTGTCTTTTTTTAATGTACTTTTTCTGCCACACAGGACTGCAACTCACTGAACACTCAAACTATCTGCCAACTCCTGAATTTGGTGCACTTCAGATCCCTCCCCTCTGGACACTCATCCATTTAATCTAGCCACTTGTCAGAGGCACTTGCTTCAATAATTCTCAACATCCTTGGCCTGTAACCAGGTAAAGAGAGGAGACACGGTGTTAGCTGCAATCATAAAAGTAGAAAAACAATATCTCCAAATTAGCTCTGCTGGAGACTCCCATGTGGACTGTGTAAAGAAATTACACAGCATTTGCAGAGAAACTGTGACAGAGCACAAACTTCTCTTCTGATGACACTGATGGTTGGTTCTCACACCTCTTAGAAGACATCTGATGTTGGTTAAAACAAAAAGCTGATATGTAAATGTTGCATCTTCCAGTAGTTTTGATTCAGTGCCGCAAAACAAGAAGAAGAAGAAGAAAAAGAAGAAGAATTTTAAATTAAGTTGAAAAAAATTGGGTTAGGTATTTTAGAATAGCAACAATTGCAATGTTCAACCCAATCAGCTTTTTGGCAGGAGTCCACAATCAGGTTTGCCCATAAGCTATTTTTCTGTCTTGCAAAACATTGTTTAACTTAAGGACCAAAGTGTAACATAAATTGTAATCTAGGAAGTAAATGAAAAAAGCAAAGCAGCAGGAAAATTGAAATACTAGTGAAAAAATTTTGTTATTCATTAATGTATTTTGAATTATGTAAATCTTTATTTTTTGTTAATAAACACCATTTTAATTCAACCCATTTATAGATGGATTTATAAATGAATTTGTTGATTTATAAAATAATTATTTCCATAATACATATTTTATTGCATTGGACTGTAAATTTCAATCAATGAAATAATTAGTATTGTTGTTAATTTATTCATATTAATGAATTCTTTTGTAAAAATATTTAATAAATTACTGGTTTTACAGTCTAATTAGATATCAGTTAATTGACTGCTTTATTTCCATTTACATGTTAATAACGGCGGGCCAACTGATACTGATAGGTAAGAAACTCATATATGTAAATATACAGTATGTTAACTACTAAACTACAAGACCAGAGTTTGTAGCTGTTGATGTTATCCACACATGATAAACAGAGGCCTGCTTCAAATATGGTTGGATTAAAGTGTTTTTGTTGACACAAATCTGTTTTGGTCAAAAAGGCCATAAAATTAAAACTCTGTTAGAATCCACAGAGAACATTTTTACTTTAAATTAAATTATTTCTATTATTTGCCTGTTATCGTATTTACCTGATAACTTCATTGCACTTCATTTCAGCACTGCACTTTATTTGAAAAGTGGGGCAGAATAAAGCACAGAAGCAGTTTGCACATCACTCTACATGTGAGCACTTGGATATTACATGATATTAAATGTTACAAGGTTATACACGTTAGGATTGATATGAGCATTTTATTAACATTGTTTTTTGCAGCAAATGTACGAAAATGTAGAGTTGTAGAATGAGTTAGGTGACTACTCTCACCTCTGACCAGTAATTATGTAGCTGGAACCAGCAGGCTATTAGCTTAGCTTAGCTTAGCACAGCAAAGACTGGAGACGGGGAAACAATTACCCCGGCTCTCTCCAAATGTAACAGATCCACCTTCCATCCACCTTTCTCTAAAGCTGACTAACTGAGCTGTAATATCTTGTTTGCTTATCTGTACAAAAACTGAAATGTAAAAACATCAATTTGCTGTTACGTGCTGGACCATTTCTTGGCCGGGGTCCTGTGCCTTCCTGGAGTCTCCTCTTGTTGCCTGGCAACTGCTGCGGTATTTCCCAAAATGATGCACTGCTGCTTTAAAGGTTTGATGTAGGGAGACTTTAACTTTTATCCAGGGACAACATTTTTGTTGAGTGGCCAGATCTGTCTCCCGCACCGCTATTTGCATGCCACTGTTTCACTGTAGCAAAACATCTCCAAATGATGTGAAACCAGATATCATGTGATGTAAGTTGTCAGATTTACAACTCTGCTCGGTGTGTGTGGAGTGCAGCCTGCCCAGCACTGACACCTGCTGCGCCTCTGTCTCCGTCAGTCTCTGAAACATGTAATTTCATTCTGAACTCCGTCTGACGAGACTCAACAATAATTTAAGTTGTGGGAATACTGTGTTTCCTGTGTATTTTGTTAAGCAAATCTTTCACCAGAGCCTGTTAAGGAACAAATGTCAAACTGAAAACATAATGCCTGCATAAATCAAATTCTCGCAAAAGCTATGTCTGCTTCACATTCAATTTGCAACAAGAAACTGCCAGTTCATAATTGATAAATGTTCTCAATTTCAGCTCAACACTCTCTCAGTTTCAGTAACTTTCACTAGTAACTGAACTGGATTTAATTTGACGCGAGTTCCACCTAACATCAGGGCCGCTTTCATCTCAGTGTAGCACCTCATCTTCTCTGATCCGATACCAGACTAGACTACATAAAGGCCCTCGACATCGTCTTTGTTTCACGGCCCACTCAGCCTCTTTATAATGGAAAGAGAGAGAGAGAGAGAGAGAGAGAGAGAGAGAGAGAGAGAGAGAGGGCAGACAGGGACAGAGAGTGAGCTAGAGAGAGCTTGTGAGACTGTCAATTTCCTCGACACCATCATCATTATTCACTGATTTAATTCAGGATCACAGCTAAAACACCACTTTTACTCTGAAGATGTCATTTGAATGTCACTAACTACACGCTATCTCTCACGCGCTCTTTCTTTGTCTTATTCACGTACATATTCATGTTTCACTTTGTTTGATTTGCTAAAAAAAAAGCTTGCCGAAAAGTGAAAGAAATGTGGTGCCATCGCTCTGCCTGTTCCTTTTTCTGTCAGGCACACACGCGCAAAAAGCAGGTGTATAAGCACTTTCCCCCCCATCAGACCATAAGAAAATCTATCCTGGTCTGGTCTAATTGTAGAGACATTGACCAGAAAGGCAGCAGGACTGGAGCCAGTGACAGCCTGACCTGGGGCGGGGTCCTCAGTCACCACGGTAACAGCTCAGGGGGACATATTCTCCCCTGCTGTGTCTGAACTCATCAATCGATCAGACAACAGATGGAGAATAAGACTGGAGAGGACAAGTCTGTCTGCGTATCTGCATGTGTGTGGTTGAAAGTATCCTTGTGTTAGTGTGTGCGTCTGTACGTGTGTGTATGTGTATGTGAGTTTGAAATAGCCAGTTTGAACAGGTGTATGACCGCCAAACAGACAGAAGGTGCTGTTGGCTAAAAGACATGCAGTAGTGGCACATTTGGTTCATACACATGAATACACAGGGACACGCACACACACTGACGCAGACACACACACCAGACAGATTGTGGTTTCAGCATTCGGTGAGTCAGGTACAGCGACAGTGTGTCCACACCCCAACAACTTCTCTGAGATAATAACATCATGAAACATCATCAACCATGCAGCTCAACTTTACTTGCAGAGGTTAACTGGGGAAAAGATAAGGAAAGGAAACAGATGGAAAAAGAGTGGACGGGGAAGGGGAAAGGATGGAGTAGATGGGAGGATTAAGAGAAAAATGAAAATGTTAATACGTACAGGCTATGAAACTTATTCTTGTGTTTGTCTCACTGGCTGATATTAAGGGGCGTGTGATGGATGTGAAGCTCTCTCGCCTGGCTAGGAGTGGTAATAGAGTCGAAATAGTCCTACTTTGACACCCAGTAAAAAATAAAGACTGATGGCAGCTGCATCTATCCATTCACACTGCAAAGAGGACACTGTCTCTCTCTGATAATTAACACCGGAGGTCTAAAAGGTTTAGGTGGAGACAACTCCACCTGTCTTATTTTAGCCACATGACGAGCATGCCCTAAAATAAAATATAAGAAACTTAAAAAAAATAAAATTAAATCAAACAGCCGCTCTGAATGGATTCAACAGATTTAACGAGTGAAGAGATTAAAAGCAGTAATATCATGATGTGTTGAAAATCAACGGATCATGAACTAGCTTTGAGAATTCAACTGATTTTTGCAATTTCATTGGGCGGATTATCCAAAAAAAAAAAAAAATCAGGCAACTGAGGAGTCTTCATAGTCTAGTGGTTTACGGTTGTAACCATGTAATCGCAATGTCTCCGGTTTGAGTCCAGCTGGGGAGCTTTGTTGTCATCTCCCATCTCTCTCGCTCTCCTCATTTCCTGCCTTCACTATGCTAATTACTATCTGCAGTAATACAGTGCCCAAAAAATACTAAGCATTCTGGAAGCAAAACATTTCCTCAGGGCCTGCAAGTAAAATATGTTAAACAGTAACATTTTCATTTTTAGCCTGTTCTGTAATAAAAGAGCAGACAATCAACTGAATTCAGACCTTTTCAAGGCTTGCATGTAATGAATTATATACATTTTAAGAGTCTGTATCAATCTGGAAAAAAAGTAGTTTTACTTTGCTAACATCATGACAAACAAATTTCTCAGATCTCTCAAAGTCCTGTAGATACAGGATCTTAATGTATCTACAAGATCAAATCCTTATTGTCCATTTCTCTTCCCCCCTCACCTTTTCCCTGTTACAAGTTTCTCTGAAGGAGACCTCAAAGACTCTCTATTTCTAGCCTGTCTTGTTTTCATGTCCTCTCTTGCCTTCCCTGATCAATGCTGCTTCTCATTTTGTTTGCTGATCTGGAAATTCACTTCTCGGGTATTTCAAATGATAAGAACAGTAGCTTCACTTTCCAATGTAAAGATAAGATGCAGCAGCAATGTCTGAGGTCCAAAGAAATGAACAGAAGGTTGAAATGGTCTCTTTTTTTTCTCCAGTCTCCTCGTCTTTACTCTCATTAACTCTCTCTGAGATGAACTCCATCTCTCCTCCACTCTCTCCCATCCCCCACCACGTGTCTGGCACATAGTGGTGACACAATTGCTTGGTGGGCGTCGCCCTCTGCCAAATGTTGCCAGTCTAATGGAGGGCTTGCCAGCAAATGAGACTGCCAAGGTGCCAATTAGTACGTACGATTACGCATAGAGACATCCTTCTTATTTCCTCCAGCTCTATCTCCTCTCTATTCTTTACTTTGCTTCTCTCGTGTCATGTTTTCCTGGTTTTTACCTCCTCCGTTCTCTGACTTTTCCTCACAACTTTCTGAGGGGTGAGCCTTGTGTGATGGCCCGAGAAAACCCACAGCCAGCGACTCCATTTGAGTTTCAATCACAACAGTCCACAGCTACACGATAACAGCCTTTAAGGAAACAGCAAGTGCCATCTGGTTTTTCATACCACCCTCTCCCACTCACTCTCTCTCTGTAATACAGGCCACCTTGAAACACCAAGGCAGCTTGCTGAGGTAATCATGGCCTCCAGCGTAGACACGGTTGGGAAATGGCTCCATAATTACACATGTTCACACATACTGTTGAGTGAGTCAGGGGTATCCACTGCGAAAAGGTTCACATGCTTTGTAGAGTTAACAGTCCTGTGATTTGCCTCCAGTGGTAAAATACAATACAGTTAAATTAGGGTTCTCGCTTGTGTGACTCAAACTGTAACGTAAATCTTCAATTAAAGTCAGCTCAGCGCACTCATGTGAGTTCAGTCAACACCGCTATGACACAATGTCAACAAAACAGAACATTATAAGCTTTACAAATTTTTATTTTGTGTTCTTTTTTACCTTCTTGCTGCATATCTACAGACAAGTTGCGCGTGTGCATGTAACCAGAATCCAGAATATTTTCAACTTCGTCATGTGATTTTAAAGTTTACATGGTCTTCTGTGCACTTAATCTCTTCAAAGTTCATCAAGAACTCAAAACACCTTCCATCATTTCATATTAACTCAGATGTTTTAAAACAAATATGTGGGTGTCAGGCTAAACTAGACTTCCACATACTAATGAAATGCATTCTCATGTTCTGTTTTCCAGATTATGATGCTGCATGCACCTGCTGTGACACTGTGTAAGGATAGAAGCTGTCATATGTCATGCATTTAGTTAAAACTCTTTGAGGCAAATCTGTGATTCTTCATATACTACAGCTACATGAATAAACTCACTATAATTTTTTTGTATATATAAAAAAAAATTATAGTTGAAAAACAAATACATTTACCTATTATTTCTATTAATAATCTTTATACAATACCTTAAGCTTGCAATGTTGGCATGTATGCTATGTGTGTGTGAGTAGGGGGCTGGCGGGTCTGTGTTTCTTGCAAATTTGTAACGCCGTCTGTGACCCTCTCTCTCTGCAGAGGCCTCCTAATTACTAACTGATAGACAGCACTGGTGACTCATCTAATATTATCAGCACTTCTCATAATCTTCATTCACTCTCTAATAAGGTTGCAAACCTTGAGCGATGGCCTATAGGTGAGTGAATGTGTCCATGCGAGTGTGAGTGTGAGCGCAGCACAGTCTGGTGTGTGTTTCAGTGGAAAGAGAGAGAGCGAGACGGAGCGAGAACATTTTCATTAATTTATCTTTGCTGTGGCCAGAATGATAATTTAGAGAGGGATCTATCCGCGGCTCACTTCATCATGCTGAATATTAATAAAATGAGACCTGGAAGGCTATTTCATCCAGATCGAGCATGTCTCCTCCCTAAATCACAATGGGTGGTTTAAATTCAACCCACAGCACATAAAGGGGGAACAAATACCATTGTTGTTCTCTGGCATATGGAAAGATGACTTCATCTTACTGCCAAATGATGGTTGAGTAAATTAGAGAGGAAATTTGGAGACTGTGTTTGCAACAGGAGTAGCTGCCATTTGAAAGCTGATTTATTTTATTTAGCATTATTCTGGGCGAGTCAAATGACTTCAGCCTCAGCACACAGTGACCTCAGCACCAGGAGAAGCCAACGCATCAGTAAGCACTGCCCGTCTCTTTACGCAGAGCTCACACGAATATAAAGTCTGATTACAGCATATGTCGCCCTTAGGAGGCCTTGGTCTCCTTGGTCCCCATTCAGACAGGTGAGATTTGAACAATCCATTAGCGTCTCTCTGTCTCACTGAGTTTTAATTAAGTTTCTAATTTTAGTCGTAGAGCAACATGCCGGGGGGGTTGAGCGTTTTCGACCGCTGTCGCAAGTCAACTGATCAATAGGCAAGAGGAGCAGGAAGCTCTCTGATCGCACCTTTCCCCACCCACCTTCCACAACATTTCTCAACACCTCTTCTTCCTCTCTCCAACAGCGAGAGGAGTATAGTTAAGAAGCATGAGCTTGGTTCATAAATAATTGAACAGCCAGAATCATGTAGAATTCTCTAAGAACCCTGTCTGTCACCCTTTGTACTTCTGCGCTGTGAATTGATTAATATTTCATTCACTTGTGTGTGACTGCATGTGTGTGTATGTGCGTGAGGGAGGGAGGTGTCGGGGTTAATCTGCTGTCTCATCAAGCTCCTCCTTTGAAACCATAAACATTTCCTCCCTCTGCGCTGACGGTGAGGCACCTACCCCTCCTGAGAAGGTAACTGCTGTAAAACGCCCTTTAATGTAACACCTCGTCCCCCACCCCCACTAACCAGGCTAACTGGTAAACGTGAACCCTCCTGGGCCTTTAACTGCCATGTAATTGATGTCCTGCAAGAACACTGAGTGAGGTGAGTTTACAAGCTGTAACCACCTCACAACAGTACACAGCTGCTCATGCTGCTCAGTCAACAAAACCTTCATGTTAATCTGACATGAATCTCAATAACAAGTTGTAGGCTTTTCCCCAAATCCCTGCATAATTGTTATCTTGTACATCTTTATGTTTTTAAATAGACTTGTTTGACATTTTTCGCTAACTTAGATTTACTGAATTAAAAGAAAAATAGGAAAATTAAAACTGAGGAAAAAAAAGTAAAACTGAGAGATGTCATCGATGTATTCAACAGTAGCACTAGTATCAGAACATGGTGGACCCATTTATGTTGATGAAACCTGTCCATGAGACTGAGATAAAGAAGTATTATGTCAGTTTTCTCCACAGGTTTACTGCAGTTTATTTTATAATTTGTGTTTGCCAAAATGCCTTTTTGTAATGAGAGGGACAAGGGGATTATGCAGTTCTGGCAGCTTTACCATACATATTGTGCTGTGGGCTACAGATGTACACATATATCTTTATGAATGTGTAATTTGGTATCTGGTCCTTCTCTGAGTAGGAAATGAAGATAATGAACACCTGAAGTGGTCAAACAATGACAATAATTCAGGGTGCACTGACACCATGTGAGGAGACATGGAGATGATCTTTGGTGTATTTTGAAAAGGATCAGAAACTAACCTGAGACAACTTCAGGAAAAGACAAAGTTTATGTATTTGGTGTTGCCATCTGACAGATAGCAGATCTCCAGCATAACGAAATGGGCCAAGAATATTATTCTGTTGTTAATGCTTAATGGTGAAATAAACACTGTTACCAAAAACAATAATAATGAAACAAATAAGATATACAGTGATGATAATCAGATTCACCAACACCCACCAACTTCTCATACTGCAGGGTGAAAGGTGCCTTTTTATTTGGAAGCGGTGACGAGATACAAAAACCTCAAGTGGCATTAATGTTCAGTAAAGACCAACAAGTAGAAAAGACTCAAACTGTTTGTCAAACTTGAGTGGCAAAATCAGCTAGAAATAACTGGGAGCATTAAACAAGACACAAGAACACTGGCTGTTTTTAGAATACAGTAAATCTCACAGAATCACCATCCTTTTCAACTGAATGAACGCTAATCCTGTTTCACAGATCTGCATCCAAATACATGCACACACACACACACACATTGTTCGACTCACCCACTGAGAACCACGATGAAGTCCATGACGTTCCATCCGTTCCTGAGGTAGGAGCCTTTATGAAATACAAAGCCCAGGGCGATGATCTTTATCCCAGCCTCAAAACAGAACATCCCGATGAAATAGGGCTCTGTCTTCTCCTGTTAGTGCAAGAAAGCAAGAAATAATGTGATAATTAGATTTTGGCTAAAATGAAACAGAAGGACTCTACATGCAGGTGTCAAGTTTGGATTTTCTGATGATCTATAGTCTCCATCAGAGGCAGTTCAGACTTATATTCTTAAGTTTCCGCAACTTGAAAGGAGCGTGTGAATTGATGGTGTTGTGTGCAGATGTTTCCATGTGTGAACGTCTCACCAGTCTCTTGGACATGGGCGTTTTGTCTTCTCCTGGAAGGTGCTGCTCCAGAGCCAGGACGATACAGTTGGCGATGATAGTGGTGAGGATCATGTACTCAAATGGAGTGGAAGGCTGAAGTTAAGGAACTTGAGACTCTGGTTTTGTATGTTTATTTAAAGGACGAGGCTAGTGATATTCTATATTTATCATTGAAAAGATCAAAACCAAACATATATAAGTCAGTCAGTCTCTCAGCATGAACTTCTCTGTCTGTGGCTTGCAAACCCCTGAACACACGAGTAGATCATGAATATACACTTTCACATTTTAGCCATCACTGCTCCCTAATGAATGCACATAGTACATTTATTAGGGCTATTTTAAGCCGTGGATTTGGTGTGCTAGTAAGTATTTATGCAGCATAATGGTTTATGCGGGATCATCTCAAAATAAACTGCAGCGCTCAAGTCCCAGTGCAACAGTGTGGCTCAATGATGTGTTTAAATAGTTTTTGGACCAGGATGTAGGCTTGTAACATAGAAAGATAAGTTATATCAGGCTTTGGACACACAAGTAATACTTATTAGTCAGATCAGTTTGTTGTTGATTTTAGTCTTTTCATATAACAAGAAGGAAATTTAAAAATATTGCACACCTCATCCTTTAAGTATAAAATAATCTAAGTTACACATAGTTTATCTACAGAAAGGCAAACTGATGGAAAGAGAGAAAGCTCTAAACAGGTTTCTAGGTCATAGTCTACTGTGATGTGGTCTATTCATCAGAGCACACCCGTAGTTCAGGAAATGTGTGTAGTGTATTAAATGGCACTAAAAAAGTTTCTATGATCTCTGCATAGAACACAGAAAGTCTGTGCTCTTAGATAGAGAGCACAGATGAAGATTCATATGCACGATTGGAAAAAAATAATTGAATTAATTACAGCAAATCAAATCCCAGCAGCACTGCAATTACAATGTCATGTAAGCACAGATAGACAGACTAACATCAATTCCTCTGTATGTAACAGAATTAACCTGGCATGTTATACTGTAAGCCCTGGGGCTGTGAATACAACCAGACACAGGCTGTACCTTATCTGAGGTCAGCTGCAACAGACAGCGACACACACACATAAACACACAACAAGGCAACAGAAGGTTTATCGAGGAAGGATGAGTGGGTGGGCCGGAGACGTGATCCTATAAACAGGGTCACTCTTACTACAAGCTTCGCTGCCTGTTTTATGGGACCTGTATTGGTTGTGGGTTCAACTCCAGCCACTCCAGGGTTGAGCTAAGCCAGCAATGTGCGCTTTATCTAATGCTCTGCGTGGGCAGTCCCCTTTCTCCTGGTTATGTGCAGAAGAGGTAGGAAGGAAGGGAGCTTAAATCTGCAGAGTGAAGACAGGGAGGGAGAGTGGAAAGAAGAAGGAGGCAGAGATAACAGGGAAGAATGACACAGGAGAAAGTGATAAAGAGGATGAAGTGTGATCGGTGGAGGAGAACATGATGGCTGTATAGAGAGTCAGAGGCTTGTGAAACTGGTGGGTGAGGAGGAGGCAATGAGACCAAATAAGACTGACAACGGACAGATCGATGTTTTTCGCTGGCAGCTGTACCCAGCAGGGTTACTCGGGGACATGTGAGCAACGAGAAGCTAAATAAACCGAGCAAATACAATCTTATTCCCACCTGCCCTCAGGGATTCTAACTTAAACCTGGGCTGTGCCACAGAGTGACTGAATGATTACAAGTTCATCGCAGTGAGGTTTTGGAAAAACAAAATCACAGCCGCCAGCAACCAGTAGATGACAAACATGAAAACATTTAGCAGAAAGTGGTTAAGTTGCATAATGTCTGCCTCAAGCAGAGGGGGTCCTCAAGTGTGTTTTTTGGCTTTTAAAGAAGTGTGGTGTATCTTTTGAGACTTTAGCGTCGCTGAACACTGACAGTCGCCACACCCTGCATTCCCTCTCAAACACACACAACAACATACAGGAGGAGGGGGGTGAGACAGAGGGAGAGAGGGAGGTAAGAAGGGGGAGAAAATGAAGATAGAAAGACAGAGGTATCCACGGCAACAGGCTTCTCTTCCAGCCAAAAGTCAATGCCACAAGACGGTTACTGGGCAGCTGAACTATCTCTGTCTCTTAAACACACACACACACACAGATTTGATCATCATTTAAATGGGTGGTCATTTCTTTGAAGTGAAAGAAGTGAAAGTGATACATACATAGATATTCTTTCACTGTATTTATTGTACATTTTTGATATTGCTGCGATAGTTGTTTTCTTTGTATTTGTTTATTTATTGTTTATTTGTTTTCTTTCATTTTAGTGGTTTCAGTCATAGCAAGAAGTGTTGACCTGTGTATCACCAAGTCTATTCAATCTTCATTCAGCCAAGACCCTGAGGTTAAAACTAGTGAATATGTCAAACTGTGACTTCAACTACAAAACTTTTCTCCTTGTTCTGCCAAAGAGTGCCAGAAGAACCACTTCAAATGTGGGAAAATGCTATAAGCACAACAGTAACATTATCACCTTTTAAGCTGTTATGGCATGTGTGTTTCCAAACAGTCAGATATTCAATCTCATTTTAGCTGTGTTTTTGGTCTCCACCACATCCTGAGAAAATCAGCAAAGAAACTAAATCTTTAGCTGTTTTAATGCTCACCAGCTGGGTTCTAACTTTATCTGCCCACCATTCAGTGCTGGGCAGGTACTCCACAGTGGGTTTTTAAAGGTTTTTCACTGACAACAGCTGCTTGATGTGCCTGGAAACCACACAATGAGAGCGGTAGAGGTGGATTAAAAAGTCACGGACACGGAAACAAAAATAAACTGGAAAATGTAAAAGAGCTCCATTGTCACAATGTCTGCCTCTCTGTCCCTCTCCTCATGCACATCAGGCAGTAAAGCTAAGGGGAACCGTAGAGCTGGTAATAATTCTCTATTGGTTTATTATAGCAACCCTCCTCCATGTATACACAGTCATTTTATCCAGTCATTAAAGATTTTGCCTTTCTGATGCACTCATATATTCAATGATCACAGACTTTGACTTATATAAGTCAATAAACAACAAATATATTACACCTGATATAGCTGATGTTCCCTGACTTCCCCAGACATTTTAATAAATTCTCTTTATGTTATGCAGTAAAATTCAATGTTGAGCTAACCATAAATTACAGACTCAACAAGTGTCTTTAACCAAAAGTCATCTCCTCTCCTGTGTGCTGTGTGACGTTGATCACGGTTCGTCTACCAGCTTTAGCAGCGAGGCGTCTCGTGAGCAATCCTGTGAGTCACAGTGACGCTGGCACTCTGCCTCGATTCCTCAAACATGCGTGTAAAAATAGGCCCAGAGACAGAGTGTGATGCCCCGTGCATCTGTGAATATGCTCAAGCCCAGATTGGAGCCAAGCCCCTGTGATTATTATTACAGAGAGGTGAAAATCAAAATGAATCACAGGCATCTGAGCCTGGCTTATTGAAAATCTGTGATTATCAGCTGCCTGTGTGTGCGTTAAAGGCAGAGAGCAGCATTAAATATACAAACACTGAGGAAAGCCACGGGTGTAATCTCCATTTGGAGTAAAATTAACTCCATTTAAGACCAGAAAATGAAAACAATGATACACTACATCTTCATCTTCTATTGATTATTCCGACAGTGCTGTCAATAAAATATGCATAAGATAAAAGATGGTGTCAGCCGAATGGATTGAATGGACTGCTGCATCAAACATAATTCAATCTCTCTTTAATTCCACATCACCTACACACCTCAGTGGCCTGCTTGAGCCGGTCAATCAATCCTGAGAATAAATGTGGCCACAGTTCAGTCAGTTCTGCGAGTAAACCATGTCAACTCTGAGCCACAGCCCGCTCTTATATACATCTCTGTCAGGAAATACATAGCCAGGATGTACAGTCCACCGGCCTTGAACTAACCTGAGAAGGGTGGAACATACGTAATGTGTGGATTATATTAACCGTCTGTGAGCAGAGTGGACACCAGTACATACTCACCACAGGGCAGGTCTTCAGCTAAATTTGCTCTAAAAACCTGCTCTCATTAAAGAAGTAAAAAAAAAAAACAAGTAATAGGTGGAGAAACTGTTTTTGTAATTGGAAACAAATGAGAGTAGGGCCGTAACTACACTGGGGACACCAGGGTCATTTCCTTGCTAATTTTCCGTTTCCATTTTTCATGCAAGGATGCAATTTAGTTAGAGGGAAATGAATGGTCTTGCTTAAGTATAAGCTGACCCTAGAGGCGTATGCAAAGAGTTTACAACCTAAAATGCACACTTAATTGAATTACCATAAATGTATTTTGAATCCGGCTTAGGCCTCTATGTGTCTAAATCACAGTCCTGTCCAATACTTTAAATGTCAACCTGTCTGACTGTTTCATACTTAAAAATTAAAAGTCTATAAGCACATGGTTATGCCTGTGTGCCCTGATGAAACAAACTATTAAATCCAACAATCAATTATTTAGAGGTGTACCTTCTCAATGGGAAACTTCCCGCTGCAGGGGATCCCAGTGGGGATCAGACAGGAGGAGCAGCTGCCAGTCCTCACCACACTAAACTCAGGCCGCGTGCTTAATTAGCCCTGCCTCTTCCCTGCCAGGCCTCCATCAGCCCTCCATCGACTACAACCTCAGGCAGGTAGACAGACTCATACATACACGCATGCACTCATTTAAACACCGCTTCCACCCGTGAGCTTTTACAGAGACATATAAGAGAGAACATGCGCTCAAATAAATATCAAAACATAGTATAATGCCCTCTCATGAGCCCACACACAGCACTCTGGTCCTGGTGTTAAGCACTCAACCACAGAAGCCTCTGGTACTTCCTGAATTGATCATCTGCTGTTAATTGAGCACTCAGAGGGAAAAAAGAGCCTCTTATGGTGAGGTGACAGCGGCAAGTTGTGCTCCAAACACAAGGCTGACCTTTACGAGATGTCCTGCAGAGATTGTGTGTGCGTGTGTGTGCTGTTGTATTTCTATTTCTGTGAGGACCGGTTTGAGTTTTAGGCAAAGAGGAACACATAAGAATGGTTTAGGGATGTTTTCAGTTCCTCAAAGGAATGTTTGATGGTTAGGGCTTTTACGATTAAAATTCAAATTAGGGTTAGGCTTAGTTTAGGAGGAGGGCTAATTTCTAAGGACAGGGAAAATGCACAGAGGACAATGAAATGTAGTCATAATATCTGATGGTTGCCTGGCAACCTAACCATAATGACAAGACTGCAGGAAGTCAAAACCAAGAAATACACCAGCATATAACCCCTGTAAAACCATTTTTACACTTCAGATTTTAAAAACAAGATAAAATTTGTTACATTAGTGAGCTTTAGAGGTGATGGTATGTGGATTTTTTTTTTACCTTTGGATACAGCCAGGTAAGCTGTTTCCCCTGTTCCCAGTCTTTGGGTGAAGCAAAGCTGATAGTGATGAACCTACAGAGAATTTTCACCTGAATCTGCAGGTGAGTTTTTTCTTTATGGTGAGTTTCAGCTCACTGTTGAGCTCTGCATGCAGGGTACACTGTGGTATTCTACTTCTACCGAAGTAAAATATCTTAAGGTCATCAACTGATGGGCCATAAGGTAATGAAATGAAGAATGCCTTCTGTCAACTCATCTGTATATTGTCACAAGTATATAAATATATTACAGGTTACACACAATGTGTCCTTACTTGAGTATTAATTGTGCATGAATCTCCAAACATGAGTCACACACTCTATATTGGAGAGAGCCACTCATCAAAGCCACAGTGGATATTGACCAGAACACAGCACCACTCAGCTCCGCAACACTCCCTTCAAAACAATATTAGCAAACAATATAATATAGTATGACTCAGTGAGTAATGACTTGTTGTAATAGCACATGACACAGCGATCAGACATCATTACATATAATTCCTGTTAATGTCTGTTAATCAGATACAGTAGAGCTCATTAGATGTAATGAGACACTCCCTCCACAACAGCACATTAACCTGGAGGTTATTCAGTCTGGCTGCTTTCCTTCTGGTCACTACAGCACTCACACTATTTTCATTTAAGGCCAAGTGTATTCCTGATGTAGGTGCAGCTATAGTATCATTAACGGTAATGATCCAACCACTGGTGAGCTGAGATATGTGTAATTCGATAACCAACACATACACACGCTTCAAACCTTTTTTCCTCAGCTGTTGATTGAAATTCATTTAAATTAATCACCTCAATGGACGGGCAAACCCAGAGAAAAACAACAATAGACAGTGATCAACAATAGAAGCACACATTCATTCTATTTACTGTTTTTTAAAATCAGCAGTGGGCCAGTTAGTCAGTCAGGAAGCTGCTGAATGGAGCAGAACAATAGCAGTGAAGAGGCCACACCTGGCCCGGGCACCTGGTGAGCTGCACAGCAGCAGCACAAACACGCCACCAATGGACATTTGCGTGTGGTCGCCCCCCTCAGCAGCAGGCAGAGGAAATAATACGGTCTTTCCCTTTGCACTAATAGAAGAGTGAGTCATTAGGCTTGAGACAGCAGACAAACAGTCATTAATGTAACATCACGACTAAAGGTTCATAAAGGTGTTATGTAATAGAGATTTGGGTAATGTCACTCATACATTTTAGCTGTGATAAGTGGTTGAGTTTAAGGCTGGTTTAAGGCTAACAGTGAAAACCAGAGAAAATCTTCACCTTGGAGAATTGTGTGCGGCATTTTTACTTAAAAATACCCAAAATGCCAAAAAAGTTGCCGCTTCATTTTCTCTCAATGACTTGATTAATCGAGCAATCACTGCAGCTCTAGTTGAGTTTATAAACTGTTTAACTGTACATAAACTCATCAGGAGGAACAGTGAGTGTCGTGGCAATAGCAGTCTTCATCGCCTTTATGTTGACACAAGAGATTTACAGCCGTAAACAAAGAAACTCCTGCGTGTTCCTCCACTTTCCACTGACACCTCCTCCCCCTCTGCAGTACTTTTTGTCTCGATATAGCTCAGTCAAACTGGTGTATATTTTCACCCCTGTCTGGACTAATGTTCCGTAAAACAGTAAAGTAATGCTGCTGGTACACACTAAAAGATCAGTTTGGGGCTTGTTTATACATGTGCTGCTCTACATTCTCAATTCCTAATTCCCTGTTGCTCAGTATTGTATTTAAATTGATCAACCGGTTAAAAACCGGTGGAAAAAGTCATTATCACTCAAACAGCCTGAACTCATCAGTGTGTGTGTGTGTGTGTGTGTGTGTGTGTGTGTGTGGGTTCTGAAATCCAAGGCTGAGAGGGAATTTGGATGTTTGAGGACTTCTGAGAGATTGTGTTCACTTGTGGAAATATGACAGCATTATACTAAGCTTGAGGGGGGTTTAAGTGCATTTGTTCAAGTGTAACACACGTCTGCCCACCTTGCACTCCTCGCACGTCTCGGGTGAACGTGTTTGCGTATTTCACACCATTTTGCGCCAGGAAGCAGGAAAAAAAAGGATATGGCCACTCAATGATCTTCTTGGCGTACTTTCTGACCACGTTGTCCTCGCCGAAGATGAAGAGGGACCTGTTGACGGTGAAGCAGTTCTCCCTGACCGGGATGGGGTTGTACAAGGCCATGGTGCGGGCGCGCTGCGCTTTGGTCTGCTTGAAGGCTGGAGAGATGCCACCTGTGGACACGGCCGCCCCATCGCGGTTCCGGTTGCGCTCGGACCCTCCATCCCCCGAGCTCAGCAAGCCCGGGACGTCGTCTCCAAACCGGGCCATTCTGTCAGGAGCAGACCAAATGAGGGTGGGAGGACAGGGTGAGACAGAAAAGGAGGTTAGAGTCTCCTAGAAAGCAGGGCGCGGTGCTGCGCTCGGCGTGTGACAGCGGCGGAGATCCGGACCGGTGTTAGTCCATCATCAGTTTTATTCACCAAAAAAACCCGCGCTCAGCTGTTCTCCAACTTAAAAATCTGTTCAAAACATGGACAGATTTCCCTCCCAGTTAAAGAAGCACGTCGATCGTCAATCTTTTAAGTGCGCTGTGTAAAAGAAAAAAAAAGCACACAAATCCCCCCCCAACAAAGTACTTCAATCCCGCCTCATTTAACAATCCGCCGTCTCAAATGAAGCTTTGCAAACTGATTCATGTTGCAGCGTTTCAATCCACCCAAACAGCTTCAAGAGGAGCTGCAACAGGTCACGTCTCCAGCCATCCTCTGATCACCCCCGAGCGAGAGGCGAGCGGGAGCGGGTTGATCCGCGGCTTTTTAAATAAACTAGTCCACTGAGTAATTCAGAGCACATCACTCCTCTCCCCTCTTCTCTCTGTTGACCACCTACCACAGGAGCGCCGTCCTACTGCGCGCGTAAGAGGACGGGCGGAAAAAAACACACACGCGCGCGCAAAAACTTTGGCATTTTCCGCGACAATTTTTTTTTCTTCCCGAAAACAACGCGGGCGAAACCAGCTCTCAACTGCGCGCCGCACGGAGGGACAGAAAACCCTCAATCCGTCTGATCTGCGGCGGGATGGTGGAGGAGGAGGCGCCCCCCCCCCCTCCATCCTCCCCTCCCCTCCCACACCGTAAGAGCGGGAGGAGAGAAGACAACAGTGTCTCCCAATGCGACAGGATCAACACACCTCTCCTCCTCACCCACCGTCCAGCCCCACACACAGTTTACCAAGCGCAGATCTGCTCAACAAACGTGTTAACAGAAAATAAAGACGACAAGGAAGTTCAGCTGATAGAGTAAAAATGCAAACAAAAGCAAACATCAGATGCTGTGACCTCCATCTTGACATATAGAGGTTATGTAAAGCACTCATACTGAACATTTGGCAGCCTGTTATTCTCTTATTCGAGATGCAGCCCTCACTGACTTTATCTTTTGACTGCAGGATCACTCCTGGTCATCCACCATCTGAGGAGCCACGCTGTGGTGCTGGCTCTACTTTGCGTCGCTCTCCCCGCTGTGGTCACGCCTCTGGGCGAGCAAACTTAATGCTGGTCACGCATCGGATCTGGAGGGGTGAAGTAAACACCTGCTGTGAAATACCAAGTGTCAGCGAGACACTCAGGAGGACGGCTGCCAGCATCTTTGGCTAATTGCAGGGTTGAGAACCCACTATTGGGAGGCATGATAGTGTGGGGGAGTCGCGCTGCTGTGTGCAGGCTGGGGGTGATCCTCTCGTGAGAGTGTGGGATTTTCACAATCAAGAGGAGGAGGGAGGGTTAGGAGTGCAGGGACGTGTTGGGTTCGTAGGGAATGATCAAGGAATGATTCAAAGAGTTTAAAGGAGAAGTCTGGTGATATTGTCCTTTTAGTCCCCTGAAAAAGAGCAAAACTAACGATGAATTGATTTTGTAAAAGGAGTTTGGCTGTGCAGCCAATGCCTGATATAGCTCAGTCCTTAGTCCTCCAGTATTATCCAACAAGGCTGAGAGACTTGAAACAGACAGTTATGCTTGCTACACTGAAGTACTACTAAACACAAAATATTCAATTATATTTGTCAGTCATATTTGTATAAACACCAAAAACATGTAAGTATTGCAAAACTGTTTCTGGCCTGGGAGACACCAAAGTATCTCCTCATATCACAGTATCTGTGATATGGTAATCCATCCAATAGCTGTTGAGATATTTCACTCAGCACCACAAATGTGAACCTCGTGGTGGCACTAAAGAAAAAGTCAAAGGATCACAAAATGCTGGTGACCATGAATGTCAAATACAGAATGCAGTGGATAGATAGCAGACAGATAGTCAGCTGACAGACCGATGTCGCCATTAGAAACACATCAGTGAACCACCTTTGCAGTGGATAACATGTTTTTTCATCACAATAAATATGGCCACTATAGTTTATTTTGAGTCAGTCGCACATACTGCCCACTGTCCTGCTAGAGCATCAAATGTGTATTCATCCACTTCTGAATATAGTCCTACAAAACCTTCAGTGCCAAGCTGTTTTCAGAGAATTACTAAGCCTTTAAAAAAATAAATAAAACTACATAAGGGTGACCCTTTTTTAAAGATTTACACCTTCATTATAGTAGGAACCATGACTGAGCACCACAGAACCGGTGCAAAAGTAAAATGCAGCAGCCACCATCGCACAATTTAAACTGAGATGGCAAACTGGTGGTGGTGGAAAAAGAAGTCAAAGAAAAGATGAGCCACAGGAGAGAGCCAACCATGACGATGACACTGATGGGTATTTAGTGATGGTGGTATGACGAAGGCAGTGATCAATGGTGTGTGGCCTCCAACTCATTAGTGCTCCAACACATTATGAGCATTAAAAATAGAACACATAACAGACAGCTTTCTGACGTCTCCTCATTATGAATGCTGAGGAGAGACGTAGAAATTTTCCGTCCCCCCCGACTGTAAGATGAGAATTAAAAAAAAAAAAAAATTGCTTTTTTTTATTTCAGTCTCTGTGTGATATAAATGTTACTTCTGCCACTTCGTGGTGAGGGAGTGATATCATTGTTTTCTTCCAGGATGAGAGAGCGTGCTGCAGCCACTGCTTTCTTGGCTGAGAGGTGAGGGGTGAATTATGGTAATTAGGTGTTAGCAACAGGGATGATTAGGGTGGAGGGATGATGGTTCTTTCCTGGAAAAAGGCAGAGAGCGAGTGGTTAGAGCCTCTTTGTTGTAGATGACACTTTGAGTCAGTGGTTTTCTTCTCTAATTAAAAAAAAAACACCTTTTGAAATCAAACCAGTAATTTAATGGAATGATTTATAGATTGGTTATGAGTGATTAATAGCAACATTCGGATTGCACGGTTATCTGGTGCTTCTATTTGGTGACAAATGTAGGGTAATCCATTAATAAATGCTCATGGGTCTCTTACTCTCTAATAAGTCATCAAGCCATTGGAGACATCGTCCTGATAAACTAAGGAGTTATCTCAACAAGACAAAGACACAGCAAGTGTCATGGTGGTAAGAGTTCATAACCTGGCAAACCAAAAGTTATTATTTTTATCAAGTGATCAAGTGCTTACAACTGACTCCCCCCCATTAGATATAGTTTCTAAACCCTCTACAAAAAGTGTGAAAATGCACTGAACCTATTCCAAATGACGTAACTCAAAATGTTTGATACTGAAGCTAAAAGGCGTTTCAAATTAAGAGCCTGTTCTAATCAAACTAGAGCAACATTACATCACCCTATTTAGCATTTCAAATCAGTATACAAACATTTTATTAATGTTATATAAGCGACTATCATGACTATAATTACAACTCTTGTGGACACTCATAAGTGCAGACTGCTGTATAAACTTGGATGACAATATTGCAAAACACAGTTGTAATAATATTAAATAATAGTAACAGTGCTCGGGTCAAAGAAGTCAGTGTATTATTACTGACAAAGAGAAGTATATTAATAAACATAAAATGTTCTTATATTTGCTAGCAACTACCATATAGACGATTATAAGTTGTGTTTATATACTGTTAAATGGGGGACTTAATAAAAGTGTCATGGACTGTAAAAAAAAAAACATTTTCCTCATAGAGATAACACAAAGTCAGGGTGAACACATATAGGAACCCTAAAATCTATTCTATTTTATAAAAGCTGAAAATCCCATTCAACTTTTTTGACTGGGTTGGTATCCAAAACAGCAGATTAGGTATTAAAAAAACGACAAAAAACAACAACACACTTATGCCAGATAAAATAAAGTGACAAAAGGTAAATATTGGTGGAGAAATTACATTTAATTTGACATTTGTAGACAAGCTGTCAGTCCTGGAAAACCATTTCCTGGCTGTAAGAGACGTCGAGCTTGCAAAAACTTTAGTCAAGAAACAACGTGTTACCAAGGTTACCTGCTGTCATGACAGCAGGTTGACAGTGCCTGCTCTGGTAATGGGACTTAATGCCACAGGACTGAGGTGTGAACAAAGATTTCAATTCAAAAATAGAAATAGAGGTGAACAGAGATTCCTGGCAGGCGTGTACCTGAAACCTGGTCATTATCACACTCCTCGTTTCTTAACCCCGTAACTAAATTAGCTTCTCATCCTGAGGGACAAAAATGGTGGAGTGAAAGCTCACGTGTGAGTTCAGCGCACAGGTGTTTCCTTGATACACGTTTGGTCACCATATATGAACATTTGAGCAGTTTCTACTTTCACCTGCCAGCATCTTTCCACCAAGCTCCCACGAGTTGAATTCACGTGGCTTTTCACTTGGCTCATCATACTTTTTCTGAACTTGAACTGTTATTATGCTATAGGTAAGTTTACCTCATTCCTGTCCACATAAACCCAAAGAAAATAAATTATACCGACAACAGATTCAAGCAGGAGGGCCAATTTATTGATTTTATGTGTATAATCTCAAGGATTTTCATTTTGCTCTCTTTTGCGGCAGCTATGGTGACAAATGGTAATTGCTTGTTGTTAATTGTTGTAATTGGGTTGTTTTTTTTGTTTTTTTTTACCTCACCTCAGTTTCAGTAGTCATCAATCTGTTGTTTGAACAGAAAAAAACAGTATGCCATTGCACATACTAGTAAGTTGAAATGTGAGTCTGTTATGTTAGAAGCCTTGTTAAAAGCCTAACTGTGATTTTTTCACAAAAGTCGCCACTGAGGGGTCATAATACTGCAAATGTAAACGAGCCATAGACTTATTCACTACTGTGTTGCATCATTCAGTGATAGATAACAACATAAATGATATTTATTTAAGTGAAAAGTTAGGAAATTATACCTTTAACAAGACTATAATTAAACAAAATTTACGAGTTGGTGATTTTCTGTTTGCTGGCTTTAGTGTATTTCATTTAATTTCCACAATCTAGTGCAGCATGGATATGGAGCAGAGGAGTAAGAAGATGACACATTGATAGGGCATTGTGCTCTGCTAAAAATATCAGATCCAGAAACATTATGACAACTTTACTTTTCTGACATGTGCCACCCCAGCACGGACAACAACGGCACATATACTGTGTGAAAGAGGAGTGCAGGACAAATATTTGGAGCGGAGAATTAAAAACACTCTGAAAAACATTTGAAGAAATATTATCTTCAGTTCTTGGGTGACACACACCTCTGGCTGTTTCTAATTTTTGCTCCTTAGTGGAGCACTTTATTTTGAAACCAAGTCAGGTAGGTGAACAGTAATAGGGGAAGCAAAAGGAAAGATTAATCACGGGCTAAATGACATGTAGCGTAATTGGAGGAGTGTAAGTCCTGGCAGTGAGTAACACGTACAGCTGAAGACACATTATTTACACGGTGCTGTGAGACAGACAGAGAGAGACGTCAGATAAGAATCTGTGTGTCTGTCTGAGCGAGACGTGTCAACACATTTTCATCAGTGTGGAGAAGGCCCTCGTTGACAGCTATGGGAGGGGCTTTGCATGTGCAGGTATAAATGATTGGATCAAAACACGCAAACAGGAAGTGCGATCATAATGTCAGCTTCCTTAAAGAGTTTGGTAATTGTTTTAGAGGACTTGTCTTTTATTCCACTATAACTCTGATGTAACTACATGTAGCTTTCACTCTACATTTTATTTTGTTAAGAGGTTTGCACAATGTACATTTTAAATATGAATCCTTGCAAAGGATCCTGGGTAGTGTAGTGTGCTGTATGGTTCCCGGCTTTGATTGGGCAAAGCACCCATATATTCAATTGGTCTAAATTGTGCATTGGTGGACTTAAAGTTAGCTTGAAATTTTGTTTTACTCTTGTCAGGCTAACCTAACATGAAACTGTTGACATGAAACATGTCCTTATCAGATTGGTCTCTAAAGCAACAAGACGTCCATGATGGGATGAGCTTCCACATATTCTGCAATATGAGCAACAAATAAATTTTGCTCCAACAGCCATAGTTAAACGTTTAGACCTAAAAACCATGTCATCTTACAATTCTTTAGAACCCCCAGCACTGTGAAAGCCTTTTTATTCTCCATTTTGTTATTCAGCATACAGATACTGTGAGGCATTTCATTAACACACACACTGAAGACACAACATTACACGCAATGTCAAGTAGGCAATTAATAAATCTATGTGTTTTCAATGTAGCTGGAAATGACCCTGTCAGTTTTGAAAAGCAAAAGACACTTTCGGTCACAACCTTTCACACGATAACTTTCACAGAAATATAACATTCAAAAACAACAAAACAGGACAACCTTAACACACAGTATATCGTTTCAGACAATAGTCTGGAAGCTCAAATTGGCTATTGTCTAACATACAACCTGTGTAATTAGTCATGTGCACCCCTCTCCTTCATGTGTCATGTATTTAAAGAGGATTGTGCAGCTGCAAATCCTGCAGGTGTATTGACAAGGAAGGTCATAGCAGGGAAGAGAAACTTTAACATCCAGTCCATAGAAACTCCAACAGGGGCAGAGTGGGTGTAGCAGAAAAACATGGAAGGACTGGACTGAAAAAGTTTGAAGAAGAGAAACAGTGGAAATACTAAATGAACAATACCTCACCATTTTACCAAACCAATCACCAAACAAAGAGGATCGCCTAAATGTCAAGCTGACGTGTATTTTGAGCTTTTATGAAAAAAATACATTATATGTATAGGTAGAGTGTATTCACCATCGCCATAGTGATGTGCTCAATAAACATTTAACTTCAAGAGGATTAATGACCACTGAGCCATAAGTCCCTGTCTGCTCACTGTTGGGTGTTCTAACACAGTCAGATACTGTGTTCATTTATTATGAGCTACTGCTCCCTCTCTCACTCTCTCTCTCTGTCAGTGCAGGTCTCTGAAGAATACTGGTTGATTAAATTTTTTTTTCCCAACCACAACCTTTCCTCATACCTGTGTAAATTTGCACCTGCTCTTTAGAGGCAGAGTCTTTAATACACAAAACCCAACAGCATGAGAAATTATCTAATATTATATTTCCTCCTTTTTCACACAAGGTTCCCTATTATGGGAGAGGTGGACCAGACTAAATAGATGCAAGGCAAACCTCGGACCAAACTGCAGTATTTTCATAATAAACATTTAAATGAAAAGGTGTGAAAACACTGGCAAAGGCTGACCTGTTGTTCAACTTTCTTTTAATAATTTATTTTCATATTGAATCTAATTCGATTTCTGGAGCTTGCAAAGACACTATCACTGACATCAAGTATGTTTTTTTGCATATCATTGCATACATACTTAAAACACAATCATCATGGACTTGTGGCTAACACAGAACAGCCTCAGCACAAAAACAATCTGTTCCCACAGTCTGTCCTCACAGATGATGTACAGTATGCTGCTGCATGTGTGACAAACTAATTATTGTGAGTAAAAACATTGGCAAATATAAAAACTGAGAAAATGCTTTTCTTTTTTCCGAATGAGTTGGAAGTTTGAACCTCTGTTAAAACCACTATAATGAGTTGATGGAATTAAATTCTGAGTGATTAATTTAAACACTGTTATGACTAAAAATATATTTTGGAAAGTACTCACCTACAACGCCTACTTAACACAGTGTCAGCATGTGTTAAGCGTTAGGTTCTCATTAATTACCTTGTATCCAAAAATACATATTAAACCTATTAAAGTTACCCAAAAATAACCGCTGTGCTGGGTCAGTGTGCCACTGGCCAGACCCCAGAATTCAACATGATACAGAAAAGCTCAAGGCAAACACAGAAGGACAGACAGACGACAAAGCCAGACCTATTGATGTGGCGAGATGAAGGGGCCGGGGGAGATTGGACTATATTTAGCTTCATTGAGATGGTAATGGTTGGAACATGAGAGGACTTTTGTGCGCGTGTGTGTCTATGTGGTTTTCCATGCGCCTGGGTGTGTGTTAATGGTGGCCGTGCAAGAACCACCATTTGGATTTGGGGGCTTTACATTAAGAGAGTGTTTTTGATCATGGAAACTGGAATAATTACAAGTGGGTTTGGCAGATTTAATAGTCACCTCTCTGTGACAACACATCATGGAAATAGCAGCACTGTTGCTTTCTCTCCTGGCCTTGATCAGTGCCCGAAGGAAATATGATGAAACACATTTACCCTGCGGCACGATTTCATTGCCTGTCTCTCTCTCTCACCCTCCTCTATCTCTCCAGCTGTCTTACCCTCTCTCTCTCTCTCTACCCAACCCAGTTTTCTGCCTTCCACTGTTGTCTTCCTCCCACTTGTTTCCTAGCAACTGAAGTGACTTGCCCCCTATTCTCAGCCCCGTGAATCTGTCGCCATAACCCTAGATTTCATGGAATAACCTATATAAATCATTGTTACCCATGGGAACCTGAGTTATCGCCGTTGTCTCCAGACAAACGACCCTGTCCACAAGCACGTTGTTAACCCGGTTTCCGACATATTGCAAGTTTAGATTGGTCAAAGCAACAGTTGACAACCAGATGACAAACTAAAGATAAATGGTGACATTTATACAGCTTCCTGAAATGCTCGATTCATTTAAGTGACTTAATTTAAAAGATAAAGAGGCGTGTTTTAGGGTTTTGTGACACAAGATGCAGACAGCTGTGTCTTTTTCCTCTTCTTGTCCTGAACCTGATGTGGTGAACTTGTTGACTTGGCTGAGGATTAGCCTTACGCTGACCGAATGATTTGGAGAAATTTATTCATACAGGTTTTACACACAGATATTGAAGCCCAAGGAAGATTAGCAGCAGATAAAAACACTGCAATGCAGTCTTTGGCAGCACGCTGTCCATGTCAACATGAGCACTGGAGTATTAATGACTTGATAGTAACTGTGGGGTAGAAAAATATTGGAAATATTTACAGTTTAAACAAATCCAATCTATACTTTTTAAAATGACAAGTAAATTCACATTTATAGATAAAAAGAAATAAAAAAATAAACATTTTGTGATTCTCAGCTGACCATAATTGCAAATATAGGCCTTTTACAAACATGGGTTTAAAAATATAACTGACAAAGACAAATCTTCTACAGCAGCAAAAAACAATAACTTGAATTTAGTTGTGTTTAGTTGTGTCAAATGTTAGTCCTTCTAGGACAATAAAATTACATTTAATTTAGAAGAGATTTTAAAGATTACTGGAGCAATGCTTTTGTTTACATTACAAAGATAATTATTAACTGGGCTGTCACACCAATGTTACCAAAAAAAACTGGGAGATATTATCTCTTCAACTGAATAATACATTCACAGAAGACATAATTAAACAGTTAATAGAAGAAATCAATTGTGCAAAGAAAAGTGGATGTCTTGGTAGGTTTATCAGCCAATTCTAAAGTATCTGTCAAGAAACAACATCTTTCATGCTGCAGGTGCTTGATATTCTCAGCTACTATCTAATATTTAATGAATGGACATATGCCATCATTCTAATAGTCATTTAAACATGTACTAACATTACTGTCACATTATACACCCTAAAATCTGTCTAGTGTTGCACAACACTGCACAGAGGGGGGTGGGAGGTATGATTGCTGAGCAATTATCTCCATCTAGTGACAGATAGAGGGACTACATAAATGTAAATTTAAATAAAAGACATAATTTGATAAATAGCGATTTAAAGAACAGGGTGATGTCTAACAATCTCTTAGTTAGTCATTTCTATCTTAGCATCTCTGTTCTGCTCTGGATGGATGGATGACCTGAACATCACGATGTGCATCTGTTCATGAGGTTTAGCAGTTGAACTGACTTTGAGTAATGTTTCTACATCAACATCAGATGAGGACTTTTTTTTTCATGTTTGTGAAATACTGCCGCCTCAGGTAATGCAAGCATTTTCTCTGAAGGCACACACATTGAAATTCATATAGAGGAGCTAAAAGTATCTTTACAGGAGGAAAATGGGAATTTGCAGAGCCTTGAAGTGTACTTTTGTGGTGAAAATGAAAGTTGGTTGAATTGAGGAATGTCTCTATTACATGGCAGTAATGGGCAGGGGTTTGGAGACTTTCTTTGGTCCAAACATTTCAAAAACATACATACAAAGAAAGGAAAAAAAACACATTAAATCTTGATGATGGAAATCCATCATAATATACAGTGAAAAGGAAACAGGAGGGCTAATCAAAAAAGCTATGAATAAGGATTTCTCAGTGACTGCTCAGTGCCGCAGCCATTTCCTTTTTAAATTAAACCATCCATTAGTCCATATATCTATCTGGCTCAAAATCAGGGTGAATGAAAAGAGTGTTAATAATCAAACTGGCAGCCCGACAGATCAATACTTTCAACAGGCAGTTGTAAATTCACCACAGAGGTGTGCGAGTGCCTCCTAGTCATAAACAGAAGTCTGGGTAGGCTGGTGGATGGCCGGGCACTGCTGAGGCCCAAGAAAAGTAAAAGTAGTGTGAATGAGTGATGCAGGCACATGAGAGAAGAGGGTCAGAGGTTTAAATTGGGATCTCTGGCAAACTCTTGCAAAAAGTATTGTCAGCGCTCACTAAAACTGTTCCAGCAGCTGCAGACAAGGTATGATGAAGGTATTGATTTTTTACTCCGCATGACAGTATTTCCCCACATCATTACCTAACCTTAAGTGGCAGCAGCTCTGATGTGGAAAACACACTGTGCAGACAGGCTCGACTGAAGCTGCAGTGAATCACTCAGACTGTGGAATATGAATGCCCTCTGGTGGGCGAAACAACGCTAATTTAACACACACAGGATCAAATCAAACTTTGGCTTGAGATGAATAAAAAAGGAAGAATGATTCATCAGTTCTCCGTGTGTTTGCAGCCTTGGCCCCTGCTTCTCTTTATCAATGTCTCAACAGGCAGGAAGGGGTTCCAGTGTGCCAAATTAAACCTGATAAGAGCTTTAAAACTTTAAATATGTGAGCTGTCTTTTTCTTGTTCGTTGTTGTGCCTCTGCATGAATAATTCTCGAGAAAATCTATTTTAATTATCTCCCTTCCCCTGTAAGTCCTTCCAGTTGATTTTGATGCCTCTTTCAACATATCTGCCCATTAATCTCAAATAGCACCCCAATATAAACAAATGACTACCTCACATGCTTAACACCATCCATTCGTCTCATAAATACATGCATGAGCCTGTCTGTGCAGCTGGAAGTTCTCAGCAGTTCCACCAGGGGTCACAGACGTGCCGCTGAAGTCGCAGTTCACTGTCGATGTTGGATATTGATGACGAGCTCAGTTTGCTTACCCAGCATCCTTTTCCCCATTTGTCAGACCAACTCCCTCCTGGAGCAAAATAAGTCACGCAGCTGCAACATTTGGGCTCCCTCTGGTTTTGTGGGGAAACAGATGTGATGAATACCTCACAAACACACACACACCTCAGACGTGTCTCTCGCTTGTTTCCCTGCATATGAGCCTCAAACAACAGCTAATGTGTGGCTCTTGATGCTGACCCCATGCTACATAACCCATCACTGTACTGTAATCTCAGAATAGGGGGCCAAAAAAGACAATTTAGACAGAGCTAAAGCTCCCCACTAAGCCCATTTGGCTTGAAAGCATCAGTGGCTGAAAGAAATCCTGTTGCACTACAAAGGTATTATTTGCTCCAATAAGCTAACAGCATTGAACTCTCAGAGCCCAGCACAATCATCTTTGATATTTAAATCTGACGCTTTGAATTAACGGAGGGGTATGATTTCAAGGTCTACGACGGGCCGCACATTCATCCCCCGCAGCGTGTCAGGACTTTAATGTCCAAAGAGGCACATGGCAGCTTGGCTTGTTTCAGGATGTATGCATACAACACGTAAACACACCACCTTCCCATTCACACACACACAGACAGACACACACACACACACATACAGATACAGTGTGAGTATAATGTATAATTAGCCAAAGATTATATTTTCTGAATTTGTTGTTGTTGTTTTGAGAGTATTTTTTTGAAAAGAACTAAATGTTTTGGAAATAGATGATCTGATTGGATTTCTTATTTAGCCTATAACTTGACATTTTGCAACCTGGAACATCCAAGACCGAAACCACTTCCTTCCTCACTGTTAGCTGTTCCTATTATAAAAGGAGGAGGTTAAAAGCGTCACTCCTCTAGCCAAACATCATTACATCAGAGTGTTTTATTTGTCTGTGTGCATGCATACGCACTGGTGGAACCGGTTGACAGGTCGCACTGCATCCTGTGCTAAATGGTTTCATATTGCAGGGTGATGTGGGAGGTCAACGCAAAGTGCTGCTTTTTCTAGCAGAACCAGTGCAGCAAACCAGCTACTCATAAAAATGGATTGCCCCAGCAAACAAAACTATCAGCGAAACAAAGAGTGAGTAAATCAAGTTAAAAATAATCATAAAGCATGATTTCATTTTCATTTTGACAGGCTGATTGAGGACGTGTCTAGGTTAATAAATGACTGACTTCTTAATCAAGTGTTCAGATAATTCAGAGTAACTGGGACCCAGCTTTATTCTCCTTAGGCAGCTTTCTGTATCATTTTCCAGACTTGCAGTAAAGACAGCTACACTTTTTAGAGAACACTCATTTACTTAAACATAAAATGACATAAAAGTGAATTCTGCACAGAGCCTGAAACATTTATTTTAAGATATTGCTTGCAGAAGTGAGTTATTAGCACATCTACAGTCTTTAATTATTCAAAACACAATAAATTTTGATTTGACAGCTGCACAACGTGTGTGTGTGTGTGTTTGGTGTGAGCCCATCTGAAAGTGACTGTGCAGCAGCAAATGAAAGCGCATACTGCCGTCATGTGGTGTTGAATGGGAGGACCAGAGGCCATATTTCATAGACAGTTCCCCCAGGAGACATAGCTTGTGTCGGCAAATCAGAGCATGTGCCCAGAGATGCATGGTAGTAACATTTAAGGCTGTAATACTTAAGGAAAGGGGAACAGGGAATGGGGGCATGCAGATGAACCTCTGTGTTGAGTCAAAATATAGGCCATGTGGGGTGTTTAGCTCTGCACCAACATTTTTTTAGAATCTAATCATAAAATGATCACAGAATTGGTCTGTTTGTTGAGAAGTGTCCACCACTTTGGTCCAGACTGAAATATCTCACCAACTATTGGAGCATTACCTCTTCAAATTCAAATTCAAATATTCATGTTTCCCAGAAAATCAACCCTAATGACTTTTTTGATGCCTGGCTTTGGCAATTTGCTGTAAAATATCTCAACATTCATGATTTCCAGATGACGAATCCCACAGACTTTGATGATCCTCCAACTTCGACTCAACCGTTGGGATGGATTGTCATGAAATTTGGCATTCATGTCCCCCTCAGAGTGAACTATAAGCTTTTCATCTCAGGTAATAGGTCAAAAATCTGATTCGTCCAGTACTTCGGTTTATGTCCAAATAGCTACAAAAATAATGACATTACCATTAGCCTCAGCTGCATTTTGTATTTTGTGCTCTGAGTTCTTTAATGGGTGACAGAGATTGAGAGGCAGATGGGGACAAAAGAAGGGGAAGGATGATATGCAATAAAAGTCCCCAGACAGACTTGAATCAGTTAATTTATCAGTTAATTTAATCCGTCTTTGCAGTGTCTTTAATCCTCAAAACAGAAAAGAGCAATGACTTTGCAATAATTAGAGCAATAAAATATTAATTGTATTAATCAGGGGCTTTATACAAACTGCAAACTAGAGAGCAGCATGAGGTCTGTCATACACACAGATTCAGTGAAAAAAGTTCATAGCACTTCCCTCTGTATCTGTCTTTCCTCTTTGCTGCAGTCCAAAACTCCTTACTATCCCTTCACTTTCTTCATTTTACACCCCAGAGCAACATTTAGTCAAACACCATCATCTACTGACAGATCTCACATCTTGGAAGCTCATGATCTCTCTCAATCTCTGTGACGGTCATCAGCAGTGTCACTTTGCCGTCCAAACACAGAAGGAGGGACAGACAGAGAGAGAGAGAGAGAGAGAGGCAAAGACAGAGATGAAACAGGGAGGCTGAGTCTGAGCATGAACGCAGCAGTATATCATTTTATCACTTAATGAGAAGCTCTCCGCCCTAAACGCAGCACAAACAAATACAGTCCTTGTCATAAAGCAAATACGCCAGCTCGAATTAAATGAAAACCTTATTATGGAGCGTGCAAGAGAACAAACAGTTCTACTATTTTCCCCTTGACGCACATTCTCCCTCAATAACGCCGCCTTCTCCATTCTGTATATTGTTTGACAGACACATGGTTTTGTGGCATTGGTAATGGCTTTTCAGCGTGTCATCATTAATAATTCACTTATGACAAACAGCTCTGACATTTACACTGCACTGAGTGTCTGTCTGACACTGACAGGGAGACAATAATGAAGGAGAAGGAGACCGATACAGGGAGAGACAGATTCTCTCTCAGTTCTGCACTGATGAAATTAGAAAGGGTCAGGCCCAATAAAGTGTCATACCGTCAACAGTAAAACTGAAGGAACAAGCAAAGCTGCGTGAAATGACCTTTTCAGAAACCGTCTATCGGCCTCAAATTGAGCTTAAGTGAGTAACTGTAGCTCAAAGACCAATGAGCGGTGGAATGAAACTAAATTTAACTTAAGAGTGCAGCCGAGGCCCCTTAAGCAAATCTTGGAAAAGCAGGTATGAATGAACAAATAGGTTTTCATGACATTTAGACTGCATGCCTTGTTGTCCAATTATGCCGCTGTTGGAAACATCAATCACACACTCCCTCAGTTTCCGAGAGACAAATGTGAATACAGAAGGTGTGAATGAGCTGCTGGCAATCTTGCCGGCTGACTTAAGGCCTGACTTTGTACAGTGGCTTGCAAAAGTATTCAAACCCCTTGAACTTTTCCACATTTTGTCACATTACGACCACAAACAAATATATTTTATTGGAAATTTATGTGAAATGACAGGCTGATTGAGGCATGATTTTAAATTTTTTTTACAAATAAAAAAGCTGAAAAGGTGCACGGTGTGCAAAAGTATTCAGCCCCCTTTTCTCTGAGTGCAACCAATTGCATTCAGAAGTTGCCTGATGATTGCTGAATGTTGACCTAATGACTAAATAGAGTGCACCTGTGTGTAATCTAATCTCAGTACAAATACAGCTATTCTGTGATGGCCTCAGAGGTTTGTTAAGAGAATATTGGAGGAGCAAACAGCATCATGAAGTCCAATGAATACACCAGACAGGTCAGGGATAAAGTTGTGGAGAAGTTTAAAGCAGGGTTAGGCTATAAAAAGATTTCCCAAGCTTTGATCATCTCACGGAGCACGGTTGAATACATCATTTGGAAAAGGAAAGAGTATGGCACAACTGCAAACCTACCAAGACATGGCCATCCACCTAAACTTACAGGCCGAAAAAGGAGAGCACTAATCAGAGAGGTCCATGGTGACCCTGGACGAACTGCAGAGATCCACAGCTCAGGTGGGGGAATATGTCCACAGGACAACTATTAGTCATGCACTGCACAAATCTGGCCTTTATGGAAGAGTGGCAAGAAGAAAGCCATTGTTAGAAAGAAAACCATAAGAAGTTCCATTTGCAGTTTGCCAGAAGCCATGTGGGGACACAGCAAACATGTGGAAGAAGGTGCTCTCGTCAGATGAGACCAAAATTGAACTTTCTGGCCTAAATGCAAAACACTATGTGTGGCGGAAAACTAACACTGCACATCACTCTGAACACACCATCCCCACTGTCAAACATGGTGGTCTCTTCAGCAGGGACAGGGAAGATGGTCAGAGTTGATGGGAAGATGGATGGAGCCAAATACAGGGCAATCCTTGGAAGAAAACCTGTTGGAGTCTGCAAAAGACTTGAGACTTGGGCGGAGGTTCACTTTCCAGCAGGACAACGACCCTAAACATAAAGCAAGGGCTACAATGGACTGGTTTAACACAAAACATATTCATGTGTTAGAATGGCCCGGAATCTGTGGCAAGATCTAAAAAACTGCCATTCAAAAACGCTCTCCATCTAATCTGACTGAGCTTGAGCTATTTTGCAAAGAAGAATTGGCAAAAATTTCAGTCTCTAGATGTGCAAAGCTGGTAGAGACATACCCCAAAAGAACCTTGCAGCTGTAATTGCAGCAAAAGGTGGTTCCACAAAGTATTGACTCAGGGGGGCTGAATACTTTTGCACACCACACTTTTCAGTTTTTTATCTGTAAAAAAAATTTCAACCTCAACAGGTTGAGAATAAAACGATGTGTGAGGCCCTCCGAGGGCAGCAGAGTGCAGACTCTCTTTCAGAACTAATGCTTTGTGGGCAGACAAAGAGAAAAGAAGACTGAAACCAGAGGTGGTGTCATTGTCCGAACTAGATTACTGCTTCTCCATTCTGTAGAGCAGCTTCACAAAACACTTGAGTGTAATCTAAGATACACAGACATGAAAGCAACAAATTGCATGGTAGATCTATACAATCTGTTGTGCAGATATTTTTCTTAGATTGTTATTTTGAAAATAATAACTCTGCCAGAGAGCGAGGAAAGTGATAGTTTTTCTACAACAGTCGAGTCTGTATCTATCAAGAAAAAAGAAAAGAGAAAAAAACAAAACGTTAAGTAAGAAAGGTGACAACTACCAACATTGTGCATGATTGTTTGAATGCACCTTTGATCAATTAAACACTTGGAGTGGCACTATACAGAAATTTAACCAAATCTATATTCACGCAGCATATGGACGTAGTGGACAAATTAAAATACCTGATGATGGCGCTAGCTGCAGATTTATAGCATCACCAAACTGATTACAAGTCACCCTGAGGAGAACATGAATGTCTTTACAAAAATTGCATGGCAATACATCAGTGACACTAAAAATCACAAATGACTAGCTGGTGGTGGAACTAAAGGAAAAGTCAGGGGATCACCTAAGTCAGTAGACTTCATCCTTTATGGAGCATGAATGAATGTGTAAATTTGAATGTCAATTTATCTAGTAAAAAAATAAGTAGTGGTGGACTGACATTGTTATTCCTACAGCTATGGTGCTGGCATGGCTAAAAACAGTCATCAGGTTATGGCTTTGCTACACACAGAATTCGTCCTGCAGACTTAAACTAAAACAAGAACCTTGAACCAAAAACCACTGGTGGATAAATAATGAAGCTTGTGCTCTGTGTGTAAAGAATAAAATCTCTGACATTGCTGTAAACAGGCAATTTTCCAACTGCAGCTGTGAGCAATGAAGTCAGGCTTTATGGATGGCCAGCAGCACAGCAGTGTACTCCAATCAGGTTGTGATCTGAAGAAATGAAGATCACACACAGTTTGTCCAAGTCTGTAAACTCCCCTGCCGAGAATAGGGATGAGAAACGGGATGCACAGCCCTGCGCAGATAGCCACTGATAACACAGTGCACACACAAAGATGTGTGGCTACAGCAGAGATGATGTGCTGGTGCCTTCAGTTTTCATCTGTAACCACTGAGGCCTGTAGCACTTACAGAATACATCGCCTGTTAAGTATTACCTGACTTATTGATGTGACATCCCTCATTATGTCTTCCATGTGCAGATTCTTTTATATATATATATATATATATATATATATATATATATATATATATATATATATATTATATATATATATATGTATATATATATATATAAAAGAATCTGCACATGGAAGACACATGGAAGACAGGAAAAACTTCAAAAAACCCTTTATGGGAAAAAGAAGAAACCTGAGGAAGAGCCACAGATGAGGGATCCCTCTCCCTGGGACGGACAGACGTGCAATAGATGCCACATGTACAGAGAGAACATCATCATCAATCATATAGGGAATTATACATGCTGAGTTCATGGGTTTAGTCCACGTATGAGGTATCACAAGTAATGGAAATGAGTCCTGTGAGTCCAGGTGCATCCCTAGATGTCCTCATATGGAGCTCTGGCCACTCGACCTTCTCTCCACAACACAGACACAGATCATGTCCCCACCAGGGACACCAGGGAAAAAAACTAAAGATAAGTGCCGTCCAACTGAATGGTCCAGAGACTGTGGAGCGCCACTATTGTTTCATGACTGCGCTCAGCCACTTCAGTCTCATTCATCCTGCATCCCTTTACTGTAAATGTGTGCCGGCACAGCTGAGAAGTGTGTAAGAGCAATGCAGGTGCACACAAATGCAGGTGTGACACTGGACCCAGAAGGATGAAATCAAGGAATCAAGACCCCACATTAGATCTACTTCCACTGTATACACATTCACTACACGTCACCAAATGACTACTAGTTGATCCCAGAATACGTTAAAAATCATCTGGGGGTAAAGCCTCATTCAAAGTGCTGTCACTTGGAAACTGGCCTTGTGTTTATGCTAGATAGTCTTGCCACTCTTTGAGAAATCTGCTCTGGCTCAGTTCAGCTTAATGACTCATGGATTTAGCATATGCTCCCATTAGTTTAACAAGTCCAACTGCCTTGAATCTCTGGCTTGCAACATTTAAATTAACCACTACTCCTACACAGCCAGCAACTCGTCTTTTTACTGCTCCTCTCTTTACCACAGTGAGACCATTTTGGAAACACAGAGCTTCTGATGTAGAGTCCGTCTTGGGGTGTGAATAATTATGCCTCAGCACCATGAATTGTAACCAAGGTGACCAGTTTTGTGTTGTAGAGAAAAAATGTTCAGAACTTCATTTTAGATTCTAGTGATATTAATGCTTCCAAAGAATCCAAATTCGTTTCTGTCCCTTTCATTCATTAGTTTGTCAGGCTTAATTTTTGTGAAGTCCTCAACTACATTTCCAGTTGATACACTGACTCAACCATAAAATTCGTGCCCTTTTGAAATAGCATTCTCTCTCTCTCTCTCTCTCTCTATGCTACCTTCTCCCTCAGAAATGGAGGCACACACACACATGCGCACACATGCACATGGGCACACACAAACTGAACACAAAAACACACATAGCACCAAGGTCAAATAGAGACCAAAACATTTTCAATACCCTCCTCCATTTGTGACCCACGTCGACTCCTGATGCCGTTGAAATGCCTTATTGATTCAGTCTGATTACTGTCATTAGGACCACGTTAACGCCAACTCTAAGTACTGTTATTTCATCAAGCACTTCCGCAAGGATGTCTATATCCAGATCACCACGTGTCAAATCCTACAAACATACACAAAGAGTCACTCACGCACAGACATATGTCTGCAAATACAGACACAAACTGCTAACGCAGAATTGGAGGCTTAATTACTTCATTTACGAAGCAGCCTTTGCTGTATCATCTTTCAAAAACAAAAAAACAAGGCTAAAGACAAAGTAATTGGCTTATAGAGATTGCATTTCTCATTACATCCACAAACACAAAGGGTACAGAGGAAAAGAATACAACTAATAGCAAACTAATAGCTGAGGTAAAAATGGGCAGTAAAAATGGGCCTGAGAAAACAGGACATGGAAACGGCAGACTCAAATGATCTTCCTCTGGGGAATATGAATACACTCAGGAAAGGTTAGGACAATCAGATTACAGAGAACATATCTATGCACGCAGTGTGAAAGTAGACATTTTAAGGCAAGAGAGGTGCAAGAGGAAATCTCAAAGGGTTACAAAAGGTCATGCTCTAAGGAACATGAATATCCAACAGTAAATGTCATGGAATGCTAGCCAGTAGTTATCACTGATAATTTGGCCCCAGAGCGAACCAATGAAAAGGTCATGTAATGGCCAAATGAGAGATCCTCTTGGGAGTATGAAAATATTTTTCATAACATTCTGGGAAAATTGGCCTGATGATGACACTAGGGGAAATATCAGGGAATCACTAAGACATTATGAATCGTCTTCTGAGAGTCTTGAATGCCCACAGCAAAATTCATGTCAATCTGGTGAGCAGTGGTTTAGATATCTTGCTACTGACTAAAATGAACCAAAAGACAAACTGTAGGGAACGACTGAATGATATTACCATGCTTGAGCTCTGTCGATACTTGGGCAAAAACTACATTTTCATTGTAAAAACAAAAGCAGGTGCACACTTTGGCTCAGGTGCAACATCGTATTTCCATCCTCCTGTCAGGTGGCTGTGGGTTTGCTGCTAAGTGGCCGTGAGAGGTGGATGTTCATGGTTGTAACGCATCCTGACTCACTCTGGCCATTGTATTTTCAGCAGCAGAAGTGCAGATCTGTCATGTAGTACTGTAATAATTATACCAGGCAGGGAAGAGAATAGTCATCCGGGCCATGACCGAACAACTCTACAGGCCTGGTGATCCAGTAATCAACCACATCAATATTACTGTCACATGGACTTAAATATCAAATGCAAATTTAAGCAGGAAAAGTTCTCATTCCGCAAATTACTCCTCTTATTTCTAATTCACATTTTCTCTCTTCCCTCGCATTTGCTACACGTCATCTACCTCCCACTTTCTTTCTGCCCTCACACTTCCTAAGCCTCAGTCTCTTTAACTATAGACATAACCCAGCATGGGATGTAGCATCCTGTACCCATGGTGAGGCAGGAGGGGGAGCACAGAGGGTGCCAATGCCACTAGAGGTGAAGCCCCAGCTTCAGCAGGGAAACAGAGGGGGGCGTCACTGCTATAATCAGCTAGAAATTCCACAGCGCTGCAGGGCAGGAAATAAGTAAATAGACACACAAGCACACACACACAGTCACTTTAACATTTGCACGTGCATGCACGTGGTATGAGCATGTGATGACAATACAGTAACAAAAGACACACACACACACACACGCACACACAAACAACACACTAAATTCCACAGCAGGATGCAAACTGACAGCAAAAATTTGAGCAACATTAAAATGGATAGTTTCAATATACTAAATACTATTTTTGGCTTTCTGGTGGAGAGTTAGATGAGAATACTGATCACTCTCATGTCTGCACAGTAAATATGAAACTGCAGCCACTTTGCTTAGCTCAGCAAAAAGACTGGAAACAGGGGACACAGCTCGCAAAATTCATCTACCAGCACATCTAAGGTGGATTTTGTTACTGTTTGACAGAGCCAGGCAAGTTTTTTCCCCTTGTTTCCAGTCTTTATGTAAAGCCTATCTAATCTAACTTTAACTAACAACCATGAAGAAAACTACATAAACTATATTTAGGATAAATAAATCAGGATAAATGAGCAGTTAGGAGAAAGCGAGAGCCGGGGTGTTGTATTTATATTGGCATCATACTTACTCCCACTCCTTGCGTCGTGCCTGTGGTGTGCTTTGAATCTTGTGAGCCTGGTGGGCCTTGACAATGTCCCTCTGCTCGATCAGGCCACCCCGACGTCTCTTGATCACATTCGGACTGACCGCCAAATCCCCATCAGTCCCCAGCATTCCACCTCCAACTTCAAAAGTCGAGCCCACGTCGAGAGAGAGGCCGAGGCGGTTTGGGTGTAGAAGGGGAGCATTGCCCGACATGTGCGGGAGGTAGAGGGTGTCATAGCTGGTTGAGAGACTTTGGGGCTCCAGGATGGAGTGGGAACCAGAGAACAGGCATGATCCTCCAGCAAGTCCCGTTCGATGCTTCTGCCAGTTCTCGCAGTCCGATGGGGATGAGGGAAGGATGTGGCGCCTGGGGGTGCTGCTACCACACATCGCTCCCATGCCCAGGCCAACAGCTGGACACTCCGGCCCCACTGGGGCTCGAGGTCGCCCCAAAGCATTGTGGTCCCCTGTCAGAGACTGAGAGCTGACCGAACAGGAGCCCAGTTCCAGCATGGTGGGAAGGCTGCCCGGGATCTCAGCATAGTGCTGCAGGAAAGAAAGGGAGCAGAGAGGAAATTGAATACAGGGAAATAAAAAATGAGAGGCCCATAACACACATATAAACCTCAACTGACATTAACATCATTCACAGAACAGTTCATTATCAGGATTTTATATTTAGTGAAATTTCACTTTAACAGAAGCTGTACAGACTAGGGATGTAAAGAAATGTGATTACATTATTTGGCTATGAATGGATAATGTTCTCAAATACAAGCAGCATCTGAATTTGTGACTTTATAGCAGATATATATATATATATATAGATATCTCAAAACTGCAAATGGCAGAAAGAGTTTCTCAGATTTCTCAGATTCCTCCTATTATATGCACAAGCAAAATGGGCAGCTTATGTTGGCAGCTAAATGTATACATATACTGTTTATTTACAGACCATTCTACTCATGTCTCCGTGTCTCCTTTTTTACACTTCTAGTTTTTTGGAGTTTTTTTTTTGGCACAGACAGCTGTTTAAATCACCCAAATCTACCATTGAACTTATTATCAATATTGTAATTACTATCAATGCCCCAAGTTTAATTATGATCTTGTGATTATGATAGAATAAAAACTGGTGAAAGACATTCTGGCCAGCTGCTGTCATTGGCAGAACAGCATGTGACAACTGCTTCTGAGGACAGAGACGGTCAAACAGAGGTCAGAGTTGGTGTCGACTGAACACTTCAGTCCTTACATCTCATCTTATGCTCACATCTCACTTTTCATTTGGATTCCCATTAAGGGGAGTGCATATGATAAAACAACTGAACACAGAAAATGAGCTAGTTGGTGATTTCTAGCACTTCTAGTTCTCTTTTGGTATACTATAAATCAGTAAACATATCCAAGTACAGATATTTTTACAGACACGTATAGTAGCTTTGTACACCCCTGAGACATAATACAGCAACATCACTCCCACTTCCACTTCATCCAGTGTTTGGGTTTTCCATTATAGCTACATCAGTCAAAATACTGAAGAGATCCAGCTTCTGTGTAAGTATGCATTTGTTCAGCTAACCCTTCGGGGCTATTTGCCAATGGCCCAATAGCTCTCACTGTCTTGAGTCAGTTTAAAATATTACCCCTGAGCATCAGAACCAATTAGGTAAGCTGTAACACAAGCCCTCAAAACAAATAATCATATAATACTCCCAGTGCTGTGCTTAATGGTGCAATTAGGAAGAGGGGAGAAATAGAAGGAGTTATTCTATCAACCCATCTTCTACTTTATCTGGTAGGAACCAGTCTGGTTTCAGGTATTTGCTAAGCAGTACATCTTATTGCCTGACGTGCAGCAAAAGCCTTTGCATTGTTGCTGCTCCTGCTCTAGCTTTATGGAGCCCTCAACATTCTTGTTATCTGAATGATAGATTTCTGGCTTTACAGCCCCCATGAGAGAAATGGTTTTACAGTAAAGAACCTTTGATATTTTGAAAGAAGCAGTAAAAACAGCATGTTGTGTCATGGTAACGCAGATAAGATGAAGGGGCAAAAGCCGTTTAACTGTCATGAGCAATGGCTTAAAATCTATCAGATTAATTAAACTGCTGTCAATAAGAGGAGACACTGCTATGAATGAAGATCAGAAACCCCTCTTGAGTTCCTGACACTGGTGGTATCATTTGTGCAAGAAAGCTGCACAAACTTGATTTAAAAGAGGTCTATGCGCATTTCAGCATTTTTGCACCAACTGATGATATGAGAATGTTTTTTTGTATTTGAGAGAACAAATAAACCAGCAACAATTCGGTTTATTAAATTCATGAGGCAGAAAGTGAAATAAATGGTCAGGATAAAACAAATGAACAAACGTGTCATAAAAACATTACTGCAAATTAATCATCCAATATCAAAACTTTTTCTTGAGGCAAAGGATGACTGGCTCAGCTCATTAGAGCTAATAGAGGTGGTGGAAATGTTGCTCAGCTGATGTGATTTACCTTGTCCCACATTATGGTCTCCCTTTTCACATCTTTTAACAGCCCGCTACTTTCTGGTATTTGACCACTATTAACAAAGTCTTTCTTTTGAACAAATAGCTGCACATAAACCTGATATAAACTTGCAGGTTGTTGCCAAAGAGCAGACACAAACTGTTGAGCTGGGGAACATGGTGAAATAGTCAGAGACTAGTTAAAGAGCCAAATATTTCTCTGAAGTGAATATTGGACTTGACATTTGTTAGGTAACTAAAAGCTGCTAATGAATGCTAATGTTGTTCCATGTCTGCCATATGTGTAAATGAGCCACTGTTACCTGCAGAAACCAGGGACTGTAAGTATTATTTATATAGAGTCAATGGCAGAAACAGGTTGATGCCCCCAAGTGGCCAAAAAAACTATTAAATGCAATTTAACTGAGCAAAGAAAAAAAGAAGAAAAAAGCATGATTTACCCATTGTCGCTACAAAAATAACCAAATTAAAAAAATATGATTATTTAAACTTCTGCAACTGCTGCAACTGGACAAATGTCTTAAGCATGGAAAAACAGGATAACATTAAATTATTCCTCACATAGAACTATAAATGAATTCTTGAAGCACACTTTTACAGATTTCCTTTTTAAAGCAAACAATCAATGAATGTTTCTCTAGTTTCGGTCTGAGCATGCATGCACATTACCCTTTAAATGTTCTGCTCTCTGGGGAGTTAATGGTATATAATGACCATTCTGCTCTGGAAACCTATGGGACCATAGGTAAAGTGGCTTTAATTGTACCTGTTTAATGATTACAAGCTAGGCTTCCAACAGAGACAGAAAACACCTGGAAAACACCAGTTCACCCCTTTTCCTTCTCTCCCCAGTTTTACCGCGCTCTAAAATGATGTTCTGTCCATAGACAGAGATTTCAGAGAGGGCCTGTCAAATATATAGATGAGAATACAGTATATGTACTTGTCATTTACATTTTACATTAACATATTTATACAATGGGCCATTGTGTGGTTCCTGGTAGAGGGAGCTCTGTCTGACAAATGGCGGAAGCTGACTTCCATTGATCCAGTGCTTACTGAATCCATTTTGCAAATTATGTTCTCAAACTGCCTGAACAGAAATGCCAACACGATTAGTTGAAATATTTGGATGTTTGGCAGCTGGATTTGAGAATGATACTGCCAGAAAGGCACCAGCCACATGAGAAGGAAAATACAACAAAGACTAAATAAACTAAGTCAAAAAGGTGCCATATTAATCCCATCTTCCAGTGGGATTGAAACATATTAGGAATAGATAGAAATGAAAATATTTTGGGTAAATGTTTGGAGAAAAAAAAGCTTGTCTTGCTCTTTTTCTTTCCAAGAGTCAGATGAGAAAATTGATATCTCTTATGTCCCTACAGGAAGTATGAAGCTACATATTTATCGTACAGGCATGAATGGTACCGGTCCTCTCATCTAAATAAGAATATTTTCCAAAATGCTTAACTGTTCCTTTAATAGTGTAACAAAAATTTAAAAAAAAATAAGAAAAGGGCCAGGGATGAGGCGGAAAATGAAGTAATTTCTATCATTAGACAACATTAGACAAAGATAAAAGGCAAACATTTAAAAAAAACATCTATATATATTTTTCACGCCTTCATGCGCCCATTATCAGCACCATTAGTACAACCAGACCCATACACCCAGTCCACAGACAGACCTTCACCACAGAGGTCTAACAAACACCCACACTGCAATGCACAGACTAAAACATCAAGGCTCTGCCGCTTCCTCTGCACTCCACCGTGGTTGCTCCACGCCATTATCAAAACCATACTGCCAATAAAGTTGACTGTGGTTTGATTTAATTCTCTTAATTAGCTTTTAAGAGGTTGTGCTGATTAGCCTTAGTCACAGAGCTTTCAGGCTGCCATTAACTGAGACCGTTCACAAACATCTCATGTGTTACTCACAGCTGTGTGCGGACCTTTCTGTTACTTAGGTCTGATAAAAGTCGGCAAAAGAATGTGAGTCTTGGGGGGAAAAGTGAATCCCAGTATTAGAGGGGCCATGTTGTTTTTGCACTCTTTGTTGGAGAGCCAGGTGCCCGCGAGGGTACTAATGAGGAGTGAAGAAGTGGATCAGGCAGGCGAGGAACCTTTTCACACCTGCTGCCCCCAAACAGCCCACACAACTGCCTGATTACACATCATATTTCACCACATCCTCCCCTCAACCTGGATGTCAACCTGGTGAATGGCCAAACATGTGTCGGGAAGTGTTATGTCACCTGAACCTACTCTAATGGGCGATGGGTTGAGCGGAAATCAGGTGTAAAATTCGAGCCGGCTGAAAATAACCATCACGATTGTAGCAAGGTGCAGGAGATTGAGCCGCAGTGTAAAGAAATCTTAAACGTCGCTGTTCAACATGCTGTGAAAAATGGAAGGATATGGCAAGAAGATGGCAAGTTTAAACAGATATTACAAGGAAAGGTTTTCATTAACTGTCTGAGGAATCTTTTCTAAACAATTGATGCATCTAGAGTTTGAGTTTGCAGTAAGACCGACACCTTTAGGAGTTCTGGTCACATATATGACTCAAGGTATAGTATTTAATCACCTTTGGTCACACTGTGTGCTGTGGATTATCTTACAGCTATGTTTGCCTTATACAAACAGAAAAAGCAAAGACCAACTGAACTAAACAGACAGCTCATCCACAAGTAAGGAACGCTTATTGTCATACAATATATGAATGCTTAAGTATCCTCACAATGAGAAGTCCACTTTCCCCTTTCTCAGCCAATGTCTACCTTTGAGCAGTGGCTCTCTCAAAGTACAGCCACTGAAAATTACTGTTGGGTACTGTGAAGAGTGCATAAGGCACTGCCAACCTCTACATACTAAATTTACAACTTTCTATTACACACTGTGGTGCATTTCATTGAGCAAATGGGAGCAGCAAATATGCAAATGTACTGTATAGGGTGTGATAGGCGAATGTATATTGAACGTTTTCTAAATGTAGCATCAAGGCTCAGGGAAGCGATCACAAAAATATTTATGACATTTCTACACACCAGACTAACAAGACTTATCTAGAGAGAACAAGCACAAAATAAAACAGAGGTGCTTTGAGCTAAATATTGAGGTCAAAAGGGAACCCCACTGATTTACATCTCAACGTCTCTTTAGAGGGCTTGGGAGTACTGCTAGACGAGTGAAAAAACTTGTATAAAGCCTTTTAATAATTGAATTTTAATTTTAATTCATCCTGTAGATGTCTGTAGATTTTTTACTTGAAGACACAACTGTAAAACTCTTGGTGCCACTGGAGGAAAAATTCAGGGAATCCTGAATAAGCGAATCTGCACTAAATTGCAATCCATCCAATAATTGTTAAGATATTTTACGCTGGACCAAAGTGGTGGACCAATCGACAGTCCTACATTGCCATTGCTAAAGCCATGCCACTACTGTTTCTAAAAATGCTGAGGTAACAAGGAGCATAACGTTAACCCCTGGACTTATTTACTTATCTGAATTATCTTCTCAGGCAATCAAACACTGATTTAACTCATTTAACTCTACTTCTCATCAAAAATCTATGAAACTGATGCACATTTTTTTAATTTATTTTTTATTTCCACTCAAGTATTCATAAGAGGGCATCCCCCACCAAGACAATAATAACTGATGAAGGATACAAATATAATAATTAAATCAGCAAAACTTTTCCACTGCACCTTGCCAGCAGTCTGTTCCACCCACTGCCACGTCCCTCTGCTTCTATTGCTGTTGCTATATTATTACTTCATCCAGGGATAAAATGAATGTATTAAATGGCATAGACAGCTTTTTCCAGCACAACCTACACATCATCTATTCATATGTAACACCTTTTGTAGACGTGTTAGTGCCAATACTATACTGTACTTGCCATTCATTTCATGCATCCCGTTTGATTTGATCTTATTTTTATTCCATGTTTCTTTGTGTGTTCCACTATGATGTGTTATTCTGCCGAACAACGAGCTAATTTCCCTGCAGGGTTTATTAAAGTTTCATATTATCATTATGTAAGTATTGAGCCATAAACACTGAATGAACCTCAGTTTGAAGAGATCAGTTAGCTGGAAGCCTGAACAGACATTTCCTGGTGCACATGCACGATAACTCAACCTGTGGATTAGGTTTCGACGTCATTTCTTACATTTTGCTTTGTAGTTGACATGTATACCAGAGCACTCAGTCGGACTTAATAAAAACATCATAAAACAGCAGCAATTCATGGTATTTATGAGTTTGAAAAGAGTCAAGGTCTCTTTAGCAGAAGAAATAACATTGACTCATTTTTCTGCTCTGTGCCCATTTTTCTCAATAATTTATAAAGGCAGCCAGACTTTTTGTCTTTGGTATATAAAAGACACTTCTCAAAGGGATCCTGCTGCTGTGATGACCTTCCAAGAAAGAGCATGACATAACACTGACACATCAGATTGGTAATGATCAACAGGACTAATAGGACCACCACACTGTTATGTTCCAATCACTGGAAGGTAAAGTAGCCTCATGGGGAAGAGCTGGAAGGTAAGGAACTGTCACAAGGTGGTATATGATGCACTTATTATTTCAGACATTATAATTTTATACCTAAACATATGTGAGGATGTTTGCACCAGATTATCAGCAGTAGAAATATCTAGTGCCAAGAACAGGGAAGGGTAAAAAAAACCTACCATCAAGAAAGCATCAATCATTCGCTTTTAGTTGTTTTTCAGACCCTGAATTCTGTGTTGAAATACTGGACTATTTTTCAAACAAGAAACTCTCCAGTGCTTTGGAGGCACAAGGCGGTGAAAATGTACTGTACACTCTGAACATTTCATAGCGTTTCAATGATGTTTAGTTAAGAGGGAGGCCAAGCAAGGTTTTTAACTTCAACCTGGTGTCCGTGAAACCGCTTGTGAATTTTTTCAGGCCAGGGCCACTAAATTGCATAATGATTTGGACAAGATAGTTGTTGATTTCAGTAGAGGTAAATCATAGTTTAAATCTTGCAGTAGACGTTGTAACTTAAGGGAGAACGTTGTTGTCATAAAAAGTAAAGTGTACCTAGCACTGCTCTGAGTCAGCTACAAAATGAGTTAGGGATCTTCACTGCACATTCTGGTGATTTCGGTTGCATTTTTGTTTTTCAGCTCAACAAACAGTCCCACGTCTGCGCGGGGTAAATTGAATAATATATTGATATAAATATCAGATAATTCAATTTAATGGGATCCCACCAAAGAAGTAATTGAATTTTGTGGAAAGGAATTGTCAGAGCATAAAATCATAAAAAAGGCTTTTAGTCCACAATGTCTGCACGGTCACATTGCAGCAATCCATCCTCAGATATTAAGATATAGGGAAGAATAATTTGCATATGCACATTATTACTGTGCACTGAATTTTGCACAGGAAATACATAGCAACAAGGCCAGTGACATTTGTATATATTTAACCCACAACTTTGATGGAAAACTACATTGTGTTTTAAAACATACTGTAGACCCATTCTGTAAATGAGTGAACACTGGTTTTATCTCCTCTGAGACCTGAGAAATACATTGTCATTAGATATTAATCTTGATTGTTTCACGCTTAACTGTGAAAAACAGCTGCATATAAGGATCTGCTGCATTCATTACAATGTCAGGCTCAACAGGAAGCCACTGCCACAGCGTGCACAGTGTGATGAAATGAAATCACTGTGATGAAATTTTTATATTTCTAAAGGAGTTCATTTTCTGAAACAGCACAGACTGAAACTACATCAGTATTGCACATATGCTATAGCAAAGTCTGCGCGTGACAGGAGGAACTATTCAAAAACTGGAAGACGTGATCCCAGCTACAGCCTAAGACTAAGACCTTAGACTGAGGCCTACTCACTTCTTCTACACAGCAGCAGCACCCAAATGGCACAAAAAGTCCAAGTATATGACATTCATTCACATGCTAATGCTGCTTGATCTGTTCACATCAATTATAAAAAAACACAATCTACCTTTGTTGAGATAAGATGGTGCAACTAAGGGCTTATAAGTGAAAACAAACAAGTATCCACATTTGAACAAAGTTTCCAGTCACCTCCGGTCTCTCAGACACCAAACAGGCTGTGAGCAGAACCGAACACCACAGGTTGATTAAATATGTCTTATCTGTATTGACTGCATGTGCTCTTTGTGAATTGTTATCAGTCCGTTATCTGAGGTTCCACTCCAGCCAGTAAAGTGGCATTTTCGAGGCGTCTCAGCTCTGGCTCTTAATAATTCACTAAAAGGATTTCTTTGTTTTCAGTGCATCAGATTATTGACATTTTTTGCTTGCATATATATTTGCCAGGAGTTTGACGGAAAGACTGACAGTATGTGACAATTACATATGAATTTATTGTGCATCTCTGGGCCACAAAGGATAGGATTAATCATCTTTGTAAATGATGAATCACAAGAATGAAGCATTATGAAAATGTATTGAAGGTGGTCCAAGGAACATGCAGCTTGTTTCAGTTCAAGAGGTACAGCCAGGTTCAGTTTTGTGCCGAACAGAAGCACTAATTTATACACCATGAAAACCAATTTGCACCCCTTCCAGTGAGAGTGGTGTTATTTAAGCAGGACAATCAGAGTGCTTGACAAGAAAAGAGTAACGAAACACATTAACAGGAAAATATAGCAAAACCAGACTGGGGGAGGTGGTAAGTGACAAATGTGATGAAATAATTAAGGAGAGAAGCCAGATTGATCCAAGCAGTGCTCTCCTTGCCCTCGTTATAAAAGAGGATCATTTGATCAGTTCCAGCACACATTGCCTATTGAGCTGCTGAACATTAACTGGGAGTTGTAGGAGATTGCATGGCTCCAATTTGAAGGCTCGAATTCAGGAAGAGAGAGAGAGAGATGTGAAGCGAGGAGGTCGACTGGCAACGCAGCGTTTGCCTCCAGCAGCCTGTCATCTATAACACAAACACTGATTATTCAAACAGCCTCTTCCTTTATTGTTAAACTCCCATGATTTGAGAAAACAGGCTGTTGTACTACTTCTGATGGATTAGTTTGTCTAAGCGCAGCACTACGGGCCTTGACGAGGGTTAATTCTTCTCAAGAAGATAATACGTTTGATCAGCATAAAAGGACAAACAGCCTAACATGACAGACAGATGACACTGACAGACTGTGGCATTTTAGTTTCTAAAACCCATCAACAACCTGTCAGACAAACACTTCCTCTCGTTTCACTGCAGCAAATATAGTCTCACTTTTCTCATCTTTAATTCATTCCCCCCTCAATGAGGTAATGATCGTCGCCTTCCCCCAATCTCTGATGATGAAGTGGGGAGATTTCTTTCCCTCCACTTGATTTTTTTTTTTTATCATTAGGCCCACTTAGTAATTAGCAGAACCTAATCCAAGTCTGATGTCTGACACCTGCTCTGACACTGCGACCAAAAACTCTGAACATAAAGGACTGAATCTCCTTGCACCAGTGTACTGACTCTCCTGTCTCCTCCTGTTGCACTGGTTCAAACCAAAGATATCAGTGCTCTGTCATAATCTGAGCACAAAACAATAACATGCACCTGATCCTCAACAGTCTCCCAGACACAGATATGAATTACTGTTTAACTGTAAAACAATGTTAAGAAATGTGTTGGGGTTTTTTTTTCTCAGCAAAACCTGCAGGGTGTTATGTTCCAAGTCACATAACAGCTTCACAGAGCTGCACTTATCTACCTCACTGACCAGCATCAATAGTGAAGACTGTGATTTCTGCACCCTGCTCTCCTCTGGGCATGGCACACAAACATAAGCAGAGAGGCTTCAGTTGTCCGATTTGGGCGAGGAGCTTTAATACAGTCGCGAAACCAGCTGAGTGACAGGAACTAACACCTGTTTTTTGGGGGGAAAAAAACAAAGAAAGAAAGAAAGAATAGGAATTGCGCAGGATGTCTTACCTAAAAGGGGAGAACTCCTTTCCATTTCGTTCACCTTTCCACAGAAAATGAAAATGTGGCAGCAGACACGACCACGTCCACCGTACTATCTCCCTGCCAGCACTGAGAGAGAGAGAGAGAGAGAGAGAGAGAGAGAGAGACTGTGAAAGAGAGAAAGGGAGAGAGAGAGCTGTGCCAGGTTATTAGCCTGGGGGAATCGGGGGAATTGGAGCAGTTACCGCACCTTTTATTAACAAGACTCAAAATCACAATTAAAGCTGTGTTATCTGTGAAATTTCATGCAACTATTTGTTCAGTTGCTCCAGTGTGATGTGATGCTGGAGGCTGCTCATGAATCAGACACAGGTAACCTACTTGTTGCAGGCAAACATAACCTGGAAACCTGAATCTCCAGGCTGCAGGAGGTTTTTTTTTATATTTATATACATTTACGACGAGGCACCTGTTTACAGATAGCACACATCCTGTCATCAAACTCTTTTCTTTTTTTTTTTTACAACGTGCACTCCGTTTGTTGCCACAGGGACCAATAAACGATTATCCTAACTCGACTCGCAATAAAATCAGTCCAAGGGGGAAAAAAAGAAGCAATATCTCGTGGTGAAAAATGACTCAAATGAACAGGACTCGGGGCCTGTGGGTGGCGGTACTTCTTTTTTTTTTTTTTTTTTTTGAATGAGTGGAGCGTTCAAGGTGTGATAGTCGCTCTGTCCGCTGGGTGGCAGTAAAAGCATATAAATCGTTCAGGAAATGCTTCGTGTAGGCTGTATGTATTTGATGTACAAGTCGGAATAATCTGTAGTTTCTTATTTAAGCCCTACTTTAAAAATGATCTCATCAATACACACAAACAATTCCGATTTCAGACAATGTGGGGCAAATTAAACTGACAAATGTAGCTTTGTAGTGCATTCAAATGCATGTATTTTTTATTCTATTAAAAATGTTTATAGATTTACTCTGTCTTATTTAGGAATTAATTGTGTGAGCCACTTAGGCCTAATTATCTGAGTGTTCATTTCATCCCTGAATGTGTGGGTTTGAAGCATAAATAAAACTGTGGGGAAAATGAGCTATGTAACATATCCCTTATGAGAAAATAGTGACGTCTTACAGCTGATATGTGTGATATATATGATGTGTGAAAGTAATGATAATTATAATAAACCTTATTTGTATAGCACCTTTCATACAAGAAATGCAGCTCAAAGTGCTGTACAATAAAAAAACACATGTAAATAGATATATGATGAGCATAAAGCAGGGACTGAATGCCATACTTAATTTGAAATAAGTTGGAAAATAAACCCCACTGAGTTATAAAAAAAATAAAGGTAAGGTTAAAAGCAATAAGTCAATATGTAGGATAAAATACATAGAATGCATAAAAGTAAAATACAATATTTTAAAAGAAATGTAGCAGGGCATAAGGGCAAAAATGGGACACATTGACAAATGAGCAAATATTCTAAAGTGGGACACTGATCTTCAGTGCTTCTCACTACAAATATAATGTTCAACTCGGTCAGGGAATTGAATACATTTCATTTAATTAATAAATTAACAATTCTGTTGTTTTTAATGTGATATTTATCAGTCATGGCGACTATATTACAGTCTGATGATCAATATACACGTGAGCATTACGTTTATACACTTAAACACAGTACAATTAAAAAATAAATAAAACAAAAAAACCTAAGTAAAAGTATGAGTGATTAATTGATTTGCTGGTATTACTGTTAAGTATTACTGGTGTCATTATTATGTATTATCATTCTTATGATCATTTATTGTGTTTATCTATATGGTGTATGTGTGTGTACGTATGCGCTGGAGGAGGGGGCGGGACTTTCCCCGTGGTTGACGTGGTTCAACTCTCGCGATATTTCGGTCTCGGTTGCCGACCCGTAGCTTCACCGTTGGGAAACATCAACATAGTAACCCGGGAAAGGCGACATCAGAGGCGGGCGGCGTCTCGTTTCTGGGAAATCCCACCGCTGACCTGGATATTCAGTTGCGTGGACAAACTCGGAGACAACAACAATGTATGAATGCCGCTAGAAAAACTTGCTACCTTAGTTGGCACAACTGCGAGCTAACGTCGGCTTGCTAGCGTTAGCCGGCTAATGTTAGCAAACAGACAGCTGGGGGAAACTGAAGTCCGGACAAGTTTTTATTTTATCATCAGGAGGACGTCAGCATGAATGTGGACATATAGACACGTCGGATCGCTTCCCTAAGGGTAAATGCTTTGTCTTATTAAAGAGGTTTTAACCGGAGTTAAATTATGACTTTTTCTGTCAGCTAACATGTACTCTCGAGTTGGCGGCTCCGACTACTCTCTGGACCGGAGACATTTACATACAAGTTATCTTGAAGTCAAGTGATACAGTGAGTTACAGATATAATTACTGGGCGCGCAGCGAGTGTGCTGAAAGCTAAACATATGTTTAAAAGTTGAGCTTGTTTTAGCAACGTTTGAGTTTCTTTAAGAAAACTGTAGTCACCGGGTTGTTAGTTCACACCCGAAAGTAGATTAACAGTGAATTGTGTTGATTGTGGGATCGACTAAATCCTGGACAGGGTATTTCGGTCAAAGTCTTTACACTGATCATTTTCCAACTTTTTTTCCAACTCCAATTTGTCCTTACTTTCTGTTTCCTTTAGTATTTTAATAGTTAATTATACACGAGCCTCTGAGCAGCCCCTGTACAAGTCCCCTTATACTTCGTGAAAGCTCTTATTTCAGGCTCTCAATGTATAAATAAAATGAAGTCACTGAACGGATGAACTTCCCATCGATCCGCCCGGGGAAACAAAAGCGATGTCAGGTGGCTGTAAAAAAAAAAAATAAACACAACATATTACAGTGGAGGGAGTGAGATTAGATTTAAAGTCAGTACTATCCGTATATAGTCAAAGATAGCACATCAGCTCTTCCTCGCCTCAGAGCCAGTGTTGTTTTCGCACAGTGATGCCTATCAGTGGCCGGAAGATATACTGCAGCAGTCAATGTCCCTACATTAGTGTTTTTGTAATGTAAAGTCCGTCTATGGATGGCAGCACCTAGATCCAGTTGCTGAGAGAAGAAGAAATTATGAGCCAGTTTTGATCATATGTATCTGCTGTTTTTGTTGTCATAGAAATCGGCCTCTTTCCATTGGCGGAAACCGTGTTTTTGTCACTTAACCCTTGGTTTTTTATATGGTCTGTACTTGGCCTGATAGGTCTCTGATGGGTTCACCTGCCCCCCAGCGAGTTTCCAGTTTCAGTTTATTTTCACTTATGAACTTTATAAGTATTAAATATTTGAACTGGGTGAGTTCACCATGACAGTATTACGTGACCAATATACAGTACCATAGTCTTGATCAGCGCTGTTTGTAGACTCCTTGAATGGTAACATGAGTAGGAAGCTTGTCTTAAAATCACAACCCTTAAGTTGGCTTCAAACAGGGAAGTGATTCATGAAATGCTGACATGCAGTTTTTAGTCCAAGTCATGACCTTTTAACAAAAGTTGCAAATGTCAGCATGTCTTGACAGTCTTGATGACAACCTGAAAATTTCAGTTCCTTCTGTGAGTTTAATAAAATACATACGATTTAAAGGTATATCCTGTCTCTCTCCAACCATATGTATCTGGATTCAGTTAACAGGGAAGACACAGACTACTTTCTGTTCTGTTACTTTCTGTTCTGTCAACATAATTTGATTCATACTCATAAGTTAATCACCAGATGTTTATGGGTAAAGAAGCTGTGTTGATGTAGAAGCAGATTATTTAGTTTTCTTCCTGTTTGTTCTCTCAGCCTGACATGAACACCTGAGGGCTTTGTCACGTGACTGTTCTGTGTAAGAGGCATGACTTTTTCTTATGACTCAAGTTAGGAGTGTTAAATATGAGCGCAAAACAGCCCCAGTTAACTTTCTAATGAGGCTAGACCTGCTTACAGATCCACAGTTCAATAAAGTGGCAAAGTTGTTAATCAGTTGATCCACTGTTGTATCAGGAAGAGGCTTCTCTTATCAGAACAAAATTTTGAGGATTTTTGTCATTGGTTTTATAATAGCAGTACCTGGATGGGACTGTATTGTACTCTAGTTGTGCAGGTGTTTTAAGTAAACATCACGTGGTTGACATGTGAGAAACTTCGCTTCTGCTTGCCTTCCCTCGTGGAAACCATTTGAAGTATGTGCTGTTGCAGAACCGGTTTTAAATGGCAGTAGGCTAATGGCATTAGCCTACTGTCAACAAGCTGTCATCATCATTACATGTATGTTATACCATGAATTAATTAGACTATTCAGATAGCCTTCCTTATGTAATTTAATGGGTCGCATGTTGTCTGAAACATTTTCCCTTTTTTGTGTTTCTGTATGTTATTCCTTGTTTAGCTTTTCATGTAATATTTTTAATATTATTTCTTCCTGTTTTCTAAAACATTACTATCTGTGTTTTCAGATTCTTTATATGTTATATAGTTGGGATTAAAGGAGTAAATAGATTTGATGACATTTTGTATTGATTTCTTTTTTGTCACTTTTATCACTCAATATCGGTTTTCATTTTTGCCTGTGTCTAAACTTGGCTGCAGGTGACTGGGAGAGATGAGGAGCAGCAGAACGACAGAAGTGTCATTTAAAAGCCCCGCTGATCATAATATTGGCACAGGTGTGTTTAAAAGAAAATGCAGCTCAGAGTCGACACAGTTATCTCACGGTCACTTCATTTGAATTCTGATATTCTGAAATATGTAAATGTGCCACGTCGATTGTTTACTTAGTGATATGTTCTGTATCACCTACTGTAATTAAATTTCTCTTTCTCAGAGCTGACATCTGCATGGAAAAGTCTGGCTCAGTCCAAAGCTGCTGTAAGTACAACTTGCAACTTGTAAGTGCTTCAACAGTTTAATGACTGTTTGTTAACCATCCTCTAAGGAGTCGCCATTTCATAAAAATAAAGAAATACAGTCTGCAATTACAAAAAAGATGACTCTTTCATCTTGACATAATCCAAAGAATCTGACATGTCTATTTTCCCCATGTAGTTGCGGCATATAGAAAACCGTCTAGAGGCAGTTCCAGGGACAGGGGTTCTCCTGGACTCTGTCATGGATCACCCTAAGAAGCAATCCTCCAGGACAGTTGGCTGCAGGGGTGAGTTATCACAAAATGAAAAGCTGCAGTTTGAAAAAAAACGTCATTGTTATCATTTGTTACATTTTACACTATGACTTTTTAACATTGCTCTGTCCATCACAGATGGACAACAAGCTGATGACAACGGGAGGTCTTCGAAGCGCAGGGGCCGTAGTCAGCAGAGTCCAGAAAAAAGCAGCTCACGCAGCCCACTGAGAAATACCACCCAGGACAGCAATGTCCGCAGGAATAACAGTGTTGAGTTCAGGGAGCCGCTGGCCTCCTACAGGTACAAATTCTCCACCAAAATGCATTCATGACACATTTCTAGCTGCCTCTCCTGAGGCACATTGCAATATTTGGAGGGGAGGGTATGCTGTCATAGTCAGGACTCAAGATCTGTAATTGGTGTTTTCAAGTACTAACCAGGTCACATCTTGAAAATGAAAACTATACCAAAAAGCATAAAGCATTTATTGAACATGCAAAACAAAACAATGTTATTTATATTACTGTTTCAGATGTTTTGAAACATACAGTATATACGTCAGTAGAGCTCTTTCACCTAAATAGCTGTTAGTCCCCAACGCTCTTTACTCTTCAGCACTCCCTGTGAGTGACCATATGTTTTTGACATATGAATAGCGTGTAGCTGAATAGCTCTCAGACACTCAAGTAGCTTCAGTAGCTCAAAGCTCCAGTTTTCACAGTGATGTAAATGAGAACAGTTTGTTTGTTTGTTTCTAGTATTGACACTCTATGTAATAGAATTACTGGATTTCAAATGTGATTATGTTCGGAAAGTTTTATTGCATATTTGCAGTACAGGAATGTTTACTATTAAATTGGCTGTAATAAATATTTTTGTAATAACAACCTATAAAGTGAAAATGTGGCAAAAATTCTGATGATGTGAAAGGGATGTAGTGTAGTCAGTTTACGCTCAATGTTCAGCTGTCATGGTGACAACTTTGTTGTTTTGCTGTTGTAGCATAGTTGTCAGCTGCAACAGATAGCAAAACATAGAAAAACATGAACAAAAAAAAAGCTAATTACATTTCTTTTTTTTTCCCGAAATTCTTAAGTTTTCATCTGCAACTGAAAGGACCTTCGTGATTCTTGATAAAAATCTTGATTAAACATGTCAGTTCCTCCTTCTATATCCTTTGGAAAAACATAAATGTGCTCTTGTGTACACCCACTGAGTGGTAAATTAAGAGTAAATCTTGATCCCCTTCCCTGATCCCATGTAATCTGGTTTGTGTCACTGTCCAGAGAGGCCACCCCTCCACCACATCCCTTCTCTCAGCTGGAGGCCTCCAGTCTACAGTCAGCGCCAGGGTCTTCATACCGATCCTCACCGCCTCCCTCAGATCCTCTGCTCAGCCAGCTGGTCTACCAGAGAGACACCAGGGACAAACAGACGGACAGGGACCTGGACAGCACACACTCCTCAGCTCTGGAGAGCACAGAGGTCTGCTACCTCAATGACCAGCCTGCCCTGGTCACCCTGAGGACTACTGGAAACCAGTCACATCTCACAGGTGTAACAGCCCCTGCAGAGGCGTGGGCAGAAGAAGAAAGCACTCCTAAAGCACAACTTGGCATGGACAGCCAAGAGTCAAGCCCATGTTCAGCTCCAGGCCCAGGCTCTGTACGCCGAGGTGAGAGCACTCCCTCCACCAGCCCAGGCTCAGCTTCCCAGCGGTTGGAGAACCTAAGGCGGCATCAGCCTGACAATAAGCTGGAGAAGCTCAAAGAGCGTATTCGCAGACAGAGACAACATCTGGAGGAGGCTGCAGAGAAAGAGAAGCTGCTGGGTTATCTGGAGCAGCCCATTACTGCAGCTGTGGGAAGCAACAACTTTGGTACTGGCAACATGCCCACAGCCAAAATACGGAAAGTAGCAGCTGCACCGCCTGCACCAATATACAAAGGTACCAGGACTGTTGGGAATATCCCAGACTCACTCAAATCTCATTTGTTTGGCTCTTTTTTTATTTTTTAATAAAGAGATCATATGTTAAGTGATACATTTCTTCGGAACACAGATTTTAGCTGCAGCTTACATCTTCAATCTTTTTACTCTCAGGTTTCAACAGTACTGAGACAAAGATACGCACTCCTGATGGAAAAGTTTGGAAGGAGGAGGACTTTCATAACCTCAGCAGGGAAATATACAGAGACCTTTCTCGACAGTTTGCTGGTAAGCATGGGGCACAAACATTTTTCTCTCATTACTGACATTTCTTATTAGCAACATTTTCTGCAATGATCAGGATTTTGCAGATGTACTTATATCCGTTATGTCTTGACATTTGACAAGTCTGAACTGATTTTCTGTCTAAAATGGGAGTGACTGGGCACAGGGCTTGTTTTTCTGCCAACTGATACCTTTTGATTTAATTAAGAAATGTTTATCACTTTGTGTTTCTTTGGGGCTTATTCTCTGCACATATGCTCTGTGTACAGACAGCACCAGATCCAGGCATCAGCAGCAGAGGGAACAGAAAGCAGACAGGTCCAAAGAAAGGAGGCCTCCCAAACCAGTCAGAAAGGTCCACAGAGCTGCTCCCTCCTCTGACCTAAATGCAAAACCAGGTATAATAATCCCCTTTTATGTGAGAGGGCCAACCCATCCTCTGATCTATTTTTAATTACTGACACTAGAAAAGCTAAGCATGTGGAACAGTCTGGCAGGATTTTAGCATGGATCAGTGCTCACAGCCCAAAGCTAAAAACCTCAAATGTTGAACTATCTGTGTGCTCAGAAGGTTGCCCTCAGTTGCTGCTTTAGTGTTTGTGCTTTTTGTATGTCAGTTGTATTTCCAATCTACCTTCATTCACTGGTGTATTTTTGCCTGCTTTTTGTTATTTTACCCTCAACACATGCTCTCGCTCATGTCAGTTCAGTAATGATTTGCCTGCTATCATGTCTTGGTCTTTTGCACAAACAATGAGTGTAGTGCAGTTTACATGCAAGCGAAACATGGCAAAACAGTATTTAGATTAGGAATCATTTCATTTGAATCCCATGAGTTAATGTCATAGACACCTCAGAGAGACTGCTGATTCCAGTGTTCATACAATAGTATTCGGTGTGTTCTTTCTATCTACTCAGTTGTCCAATACCAGGTCTGTATGTGTTCCAGTACATGAGACATTGCTGACTTCTGATGCTGTGTTAAGACTTTAATCCCTGAAGAAATGACCAGTATGTGTGACATGCAGTTTGTAACCAGCAAGTAGCATACAGTCACCCACATGAAAGAATCACAGCCACTCAAAGACCCTTGCCACTCACAGAGAGGCCTCTAAAGGCACACATGTAAACAAGACTGCGAGCTACCTGTGAAGACCTGGACACAAGGAAAAAGTATCTGTTAGATAATGTAATAATGTTGCTTTAGCATGATCATCCCAATGAATGATTCAGGCTCATTGCGAAAATAGTTTTATATACTGTACAGTACTCATTCACTCTGTGCCAGCTGCCTACTTGTGTGTCTTCCAACTTTTGTGTTGTCTCTGAAGTCTGGCTTGTCTCTGTTTCGTGGTGGCACATAACTAAAAATAGCCGTCTGAAATCTGTGCCCAGGTTCAGTTGGCTCATCCACTCAGTACAAACAGCTGCTTGGTTAATGGCTGTACAGCTTCATTACTAGGAGCCGCTCTTCGGTAGAACACAACAGTCATTGTGAGATATTATTCCAAGTAAAGAGACGTTTCTGTTTTAGTACTTTAGTAACTTCCCCAAACTCTGAGCACCATAAATTATATTCTCCTCAAACTCACTTTACTGGGCTTCTGGCAGAAAACTGAGCTGCAGAGACTGCAGGGAAACGTGTGTGAAATAAAAACAAATTTATTTACCGGATAGTAAGTAAGGAAAATATACTTTGTGGGGATTTCTGTGAACTTCAAAAACAAATTTCCTTTGTTACATCACCTTTCCCACACAGCAACTTCAGTAACTGTGACTAAAAGCCTCTGTTTTTTTCCAAATATTCCTAGCAATGGTGTAAGCGATGATTTAAATTGGTCTCACTAAAGCAATTGTTTTCCTTGTGTCTTTTCTGCCCCTTAAGCTTTGTGTGTATCCATGTTAAAGTGAGTCTGCTCTGGTGCTGGCATGTCTCAGATATGTGTAAAAACTTGCAGTCATGGCACAGAAGGTCGACATGAACTGTAAGCTTAAAGCTTTTCAGTGGCATCATATACGGTGTTCATTTTTTTTCCCGCAGTGATAAGTCCTGCATCGTGGCGAGAGGGCCAAAAGCTAGTGAAGATGGTACTGGGGACAGTTCCTAAGCTGCCGAGGGAGGACAGGCCACAGCTAGCAGATGGACTGAGCAGAACAGGTGGGACCCAGAGACGTACTGTAAACTCTTGTTACCCTTCTATACATTCTGCTACACCCTGTCTTATATTACTATGTTAGCCTATATCGTGATACCAACTGCTTACAAATGTACCAGTCTACTCAACTTAAAATGCACATGTGAATGTGGTAGCTTGACTTCAAAAATGTTCTCTGTTTAAGCACCGAAGTGTAAATTAGGTTTCACTCTAGACTTTCTACCATCCCCCTCCCCAGCCTTTCAGATCCTCATTTTACCCATATCTGTTTTTTCATTTTCGCTATTAAACTTTTTGCCTTTAAAATTAAACATACATTTAAAATACCCTGCTACATGTGACAGAGTTTGTCACAAGTAATTGGAAGATGTTATAAGACACATTATCTTTACTTATAAAGGTTTGGTATGTCTGGGACCCACAGTTAGACAGCAAGACTGACAACGGAGCCCACCAAAGAATATCAATAAATAAAGAGTCTTTGTCTGTTGCTGCACACACAGCCATATACTCGCACACTATCTGCATGCACCTCTGTCTTTGCTGTGCTGTGTACCACTGACCGGAAGGAATAGAGATTGACTGGCTGTTCTGGTTGGATGCACAATTAGACATGGCCTGATTTCCAGAGGTTGCCCCCAGTGCAGTCAGCATTTACGCTGGGGAATGGCAGAGTGGGGCAGAGAAAAAAACGCTGTCTGGATTAGATACTGTAAAATCTAGATGGCAGTATTCAATTTGGCCCAGATTAGAGTTGCCATGGCAAGCCTGTCCCCCAAGCCTCATTTAGTATGCGTATTTAGTCTGTTTTTTTTCTTAATCTGCTGCACTCACTTGTCCGTCACAGTCCGCTGTTTATTGCAGATTTTTTATCATAGATAAACAGAAAACAGTTTATAGGATTTATAGCCTTCTACCTGTTGAAAAAGTTGTCACAGACTCATTTCTCTGATTAAGTAACTGTTTCATCTATTTAGCTTTAACTTTAAAGTTGTAATTTAGTGCTGGAGTTGTTTCATAGCATGAACTCTGTTGGTGTGTGTTTGTTTTCATTAATAAGTTGCTGGTTTTTTTACCACTTACCGACATTTTACCTTTTTGCAAATGTCCACCAGCCTCTCGTCACCGTTCCAGTTCAGACCCCCGCTCAGAATCAAGACCACGGTCTCGCCCCAACAGCACAGAAAGGCCTCGTGGTGGATTTCAGGGTCAATCGAAAAGCCACTCCACAAACGCATCTACCCCTTCATCTGCCGATCGGGACAAGGCCCCAGTGGGTTTAAGTACAGACTTGTTGTCAGCTGACATCCAGGGGATACTTGATGACCTTCAGCTGGAGTGCAAAGCAGCTGAGAGAGAAGAGAGGGCTCGTCAGAGGTCCCGGGGTGGGACGAGTGTCAGGAGAGGGAGAGGGGGATCAGGGTCACAGACAAGGACTCCAGTCTCTGTCTGGGGAACTGCTGTGGCGACTGGTAGCCCCTCAAGAGGCTGCCGCAGCGCCAGCCCCACTGCACGCCGACCAGAGACTGCCGACACAGGGCACAAAAAGCGACACTATGACGCAGATACTGTTCGCCAGTACATTTCCAGGCAACAAGAGGAAAGAAAGAGACGTCAAGCAGAAGAGAAGAGAGCATTAAGGGAGGAGGCAGAGAGGAGAAACCAGAGACTGCAGGAACTCTACAGAAAGCAAAGACAAGTGGCTAAAACAGTGGCCCTTCCCAGTGAGGCTCCTGTGGCCCCTGTACAAAAACGACTCCAGGAAACCTATAACAAACTGCTACTGGAGGAGGCCCAGCTGGAAGAGGAGGTGACACAGACGCCACCTGCTGCTCCTTCTAGTCAAATGGTATTATGCATGCAATTGAAACATAGTCACCATAGTATTAAATGGAAGCTGTTTTAGGGAGAATGACTGACTGAAATGAAATGATGTAAATTAATATTTGTTCTACCACAGAGGCCGATGTACCAGCCCTCAGGAGAGTCGGACAAAGAGAACAAACGACTAGAGGCACCGCAAAGCCCCTCGAGCAGTGACAGGTCTTTGAATGATCCTCCTCCGTTATCCAGGTAGGCACATGCACGCACAAACACAAACTCCCAGAAAAACAAAGACACTCAGATTTATTGACACAAATTAACAACAAACTATTCTCGGCACATAGGACGCATAGTGTCTTGGAAATAATGTTTGGGCAGAAATTCTAGTGAATCACCTGACTATACCAAACAGAGAAACTCTTTGTTCTCACATAGTTGTTTTTATAAACACCCCCACGCCCAAAAACCTTATTGGTCTTCATTATAATTCAAAATTAAAGAAATATTATTTTACAGTCACTGCAACTTCAACTTCTTGATCCCTTGTTGCTCTCCCTATTACAGAAATGATCTGGATGTCGGAGTTGCGTCTTTGCTTCAGCCTGACCGTCTGAGCCCTGCTGTTCGACCCACGACTGGTCCCAGCAGCAGCACACTAGCCCCTTTTAGCGACCGTCTCTTCTCTCACCTTCTCAGGCTTGAGACTGCGGTGGCTAGTGATGTCCACAGGCCAGCCGCAGCACCTTCCAACAGACCGCGGTCCAAGATGTCCCGCATTGAGGCCATCAAGGCTACAGCTGCATCACTCTCCAATCGCATAGAGAGTGAGGCACGAAAGCTTGCAGGGGAGGGGGTCAACTACGGTACAGCAACTTCAATGGATGTGGATACTATTTTTGCTCCCAGGCCCTCTCAGGCTAATCTTAATGATGGATGCTGGGCAGAAACATCAGACGATGATGTGGCGTTGAGGATCCAGAGGATTTTGACCAGCACAGGTCATAGTTCATACAACGGTGTGGCACTTCCAGGAGCAGGCAATCTGCATGCCCCCAGGGGACAGAAAGAAACAAAAGGTACACACATCAGTTTCACCAATCCACAAACGTCTGCTAATGTAACGGGGCCCATTCTCAACAATTACACATGTGAAGGGAGGGAGGTAGTCAATGGCTTGGAAAAGGTAGAACAAACAGATAAAGTGGCACAAAGGAGAGGATATGGATTGATGGAGGATAAGAATCGGACAGATCTCCATGACTCAAGTGCCGGTTCCATCAGTGAGGGTCCTCTTCTGAGTGAAGGGAGTTTTTCTGAGGATGAGGTGAGCCCCCCTCACCCCTCCAGCAGCAATCGTGCGCCTAGATCAGCAGATCGTCTGGAGGCAGTGGACTACTGTGCGGGTCAAAGAAGAGATTACCAGCGGCTGTCAGAGTTCCAGAGAGAGGCAGCGAGGTGCCCAGCCCTTAGCTCACCCTTTGTACAGTATGAGGGCAACAAAGCAACCTGGGAGGAGCTGAACAAAGGAAGCCCCCTAAGTGTTATCAACATTTTTACTAAGAACCTTCATAGCCATGTTAAAGGTTAGTTAAGACACAATTATCTCATCAGTTTTCTACTTTCATTGTTGATTTGACTATGTGTGACCAGCACAGAATATAAAAACTAAGGTGATAAGTGTTCTTACAACACTTAGAACATACCGAGTTTAAGGTTAAGATCATAAATATTTATCCTCTGTCTGTTCTGTGTCTGCTTTGTCCTTTAGGGAGTGAGAGGAACTCTCCCTCTGCCCATTCGTTTCACTCTGGAAATGGCCTCATAGACACAGCAGGCTATGAAGATGACTTTGTGTCATCACACAGCAGTGGAGCCAGTGGCCAGTTAAAGAGAGGCTCCAGTTCACGCAGGTAAGAGAAAAAAATTTAAAGTTTTTAAAGTCACCACTGGATGGCATGCATGTCACACAAATAGAGAGTTCGTACAGACTCTTCAGACAGAACCCCCCTCCTCTATTATTGAGCACACAGATTTTTTTACTTTCATTCTTCTTAAAATGAGGAGTTTTATTTATAAGTGATTTGATCATGTATCTTTCTCCTCTGTCAGCGCAAACAGTCATTTTGAGGAGCTGATGAGGAGATCGCCTTATGAGAAAAGCACAGGAGGCATCAATTCCCATCATTCATCCTTTCACTCATCTATTCACTCACCACATCTTTCCTCTGGTTCACCATCTGGCTCCTCACCCTTCTCCAAGCACTCCTCCAGAAAGAGAGGTAAGGATTAATGTTTCGTCATATTACTCTGAATTTTCAAGATATTTCTAGTATTTAAAAGGAAATAAAGAAAATTCTCTCTATGGTCAAATGTGTTTTTACAGTTGCATATTTCCTTGCTGCACAATAAACTACTCCATTCCTCTGCAGGCACAGCATCAGACCAGAGTGATGCTACTTTGGTGGAAGAGCAGAGGAGCTTCTGCTCTCCTCCTTCAGAGGTTTTATCATCTGATTCAAGGAAGAGGGGCTCAGACAAAAGCTCTGCCAACAGCCAGGCCAAGAGTGCACACTCAAATGACACTTCAGGGGAAACTTCTCACCAAAGGTAATGATTTTGACAGACTACGTAAAAGGGGAGGTTTGTTACTTTTGATTTGGTGGATTGTAAAAAAAACTTTCCACCTGCAAGTTTCCACTATAAGTGTTTTCAGTTAAGAGTATCTCTAAGATATCAGATAGTTGAAGAGCCTGTGCAGCAGTATCAAAGAGGTGGATGAATGGTGTTCCCACAGGTTCAAATTACCCACACATCCAGTTGTGCCTGGTATTTCCTTCCTTCCTGATTTTCAGTGACCTTCAGTGCTGCACTTGCTTTGTGAAAAGAGTGGTTGTGCTATTGGCCTACTCTGAGATATTCTGTATGCTCTCTTGGGTGTGGTATGTTATGGATGTTTCTTGTAGGGCCACAGCATGATTGTATTTGTTTATTTCCTGATGTTTATTTGATTTATCACAATTGCTTGAATTGTTAAATTGGAATTTCTGCTTTTACTGGATAGGCTCATAGATTAGTTAGTAATATATCGAAATAAGGCGCACTGTTTCCATCTCTAAGCATTTCTATGCTAAACTAAAACGGTACTGTGCACTCAGTCATGTTCCAACCACTCAGAAATCTCCACTTGGTATATACTGTAATTACCCAAAGGTTAATTTATCTGGGCATGTCTAATCACTAAACTACAAGATCCCTAGTTGAGGCTGCCAGTCTAAACAGTCTTGTGGCTTGCTGTTCTGTTAAAGGCCTGAGAGTGTAAGCAGCTGTGTAGTGCCTAGCAACAGGACGAAGCTGCAGTTTCTAGCCAAGACAGAAAACAGTGGTTATTTTGTTTTTGGGGCCTCTGGGGTGGTTAGTCAGGTCAGCCAGCTTCACCACAGCCGGGGCCAACTGCCAAAGGAAAAGAGAGTTGGGTTTTTTTTTTCTTTTAATCTCATTGCTCAGTAGTGACATTTGAGCACTCTAATGGTATTCTGAAGCCCAGGTAGCAGATTCCTACCACACCATGGAGCCTGTACTCAATAAAGGCAAAACATTCAGGATTGTGTCGTCCTTAGCACCATTTGCAAAGCAGATTGTTGTGTTACTTTGATGGTGACTTGGTGTTCGTTAGTGTAACAGAAATGCACATGTAAATCTGAGAGAGTTCTGAATGCTTTTGACTCTATTTATTGCTTTTTCTGTTCATATGACTGCTTACTGCTTTAGCTTTAAAGCTATGGTAATATTGTTTTTTTTTATGCTGTATGAATTTAGTCTGATGGTTATTCTCGGAGAAAAAGGGTGCCACTATGTACTTGAGAAAGTAGAGTGTATCCTGATCTCTTCAGACATCGGGCTTGGCCTCTGATCATTTCTGAGCAACATAATATAGCCATTCATAAGCTGGGCCTCTCGCAGCAGGGTTATGCTGCCTCAATTTGTTCTGGGGTTTGCAGGACCGGGGCCCCCTTTTTGTTTATCATCTGGTCAGCCTGCTGTGTTGCACTACATTTCTTAACATATGTTTTTAGAACATCTTGAAGAGTGATAGTTTTACTTCTGGTACACCAAAGCCTATCAACATAAATGATACAGAGGAGATATGTTCTGGTTTCACAATAGTATTTGATCTTTTGTTCATTTCTCACCTGAGCTTTTTTTTCTTTCTCTAAATATATTTCTAGTTTGGGACTTGACAGTAAGAAGCCCTCAGCAGTCAGGCCCAAACAGGCTTCTCCTTCAGGCTCTTCAGATCCTGGTGCTCCTCCAGGAGCAGACTCCCCCAGTGAGCCTGTGAGAAGTGGCTCTCTTGGGGAAAACAACCCAGGAACTACAGCTCACAGAGGTATATCAGAGACCAAGACCACAGGTAAATAAAACTCAAATTAATATAATAAGCAACATGTCATGCAAAGCAGAACTTGATTAGGATAAACAGTGGGATTTAAGAGTTTGACCATTGCCTTCAATTTGTACTCGTCTAACTGAAGTAGGTAGTGCAAATATGAAGACAGAAAAGAGCTGACAAACTTAACTGCTTAACTGTTTGGTTTTATACTTCTTAGACTTATTTTTGAATCATGTTCTCAAAGTGCCACACTCCACCAGCAAACCATTTTTATTAATCTCTTTCTCATTCTGTCCGCCCCTCCTTTCTCCCAGGTGAACTACAGTATTCACCTGCTGTCTTGCAGCAGCGTATGGCAGCAGAGCTCCAATACCTGGAGTCCATTGAGGAGTCAGTCCGACAACTGGGGGATGTGGAGAGGTTGATGGGCGTATCCATGGCTCAACAGGAAAGCGCATCATTGGCCCAGATGCTGAAGGTAAAGAACGGGTTTGTTGCAGTAACAGTCGCAGTTACTAGTAGATCAGAAGAATTGTTAGACATTTTAAATCCTGTTGCACTCAGCTACCGTCATTTTCTTTTTGGCTGATACCACAGAGTGATGATTTCACATTTTCTATGTAGCTTAATATTGTGATGATTGCAAGACATTGTTAAGACATTCCAATTTTTTTTTTTTTAATCAGGGACTTAAATTAATGGTTGTTTCTGCAAAACATTAACATGATAAATACTTAGCTAATAAATAGCTTTTTTGGCCTCTATATATTTCAGTGACTTACCACCACACCAGTGTCTATATTGATGCTCTGTATTGACCTGCTCTCTGAACTTCGACCTCACAGGCCAAGCAGCAGCGCCATGAGCGTGACGTGACTCTACGAGCTGAAGATCAAGGCTGAAAGGGAAGCCCTGGAAACACAACTACAGCTGGAGGAAAACAGGCAGAGAGTGGCCAGGGTACAATTACACGCAAACGTACTGTTTAGCATTGATTTTAGTCTCATCAACAATATATATACTTGTGTCGATAGAATTCAAAAGGTAATGAAGCAAACACTAAATCTAACATAGGAATGCTTTTATTTTTCTGTATGTGTGATGTTTATGCTTGATCTTGTCCAGGCTCATATAGAACTGCAGGAAAGCTTGGCAGGAGCTCAAAAAGAGACTTTGGAGGGCCTCCAGGAGACAACTACGAAGATGATGAGTCAACAGGCTGAAGCAGCACGGTACACAGTCGACGCTGCCCGACACATCAAAGAGGTTAGTAATAACTGCCTTCCTTTGTGCCTGGAAAAGAGCCTGTGTTTTCATTTTGTAACAAAAGCTGAATGCTCAAATTACCCTATGTACGACTCAAATGTTTGATTGTGTATATTGTGTTCTTCTCTGTCAGATGACAGAGTTGGCGCGGTCGCAAATAGCAGGAGCTATGGTTGTCCCTCCTGTTGCCACTGATTCCTCCATGTTGAATAAGCAGGACGAACAGCAGAGTTCCCATTCAAAGCAGCAACAGGACAAAAATGACTCTGACAGGTACTCCAAAAACACCTTTTATGAAGAGTTTTGATAATTTATACTTCATAATATCTTTCGTGGTGGCTGGGTTTTAACATCTGTAAACTCCACTTGTGTTGTGAGTTAAATTTATGATGAATTAAATCCAGAATGGACTAAAGAGTTGGAGATGCTACATTCTTCTGTCATCACTTAAAGCATTATAAGCATTTACTGCTGAGGGATAAATGTAGTATCTGTTCTAAATGTCTGTCTGTTCTTGTACAGCTTCCAGAGTGAGGTGTCGAGCAGAAGGACCAAGCCGGAGGAACCCCTGTCTTCACTCAACAGCCTAAGTCACTCTGACTCTCTATCCTTCAGAAGACCCAACCTTAGGTACTAGTCAGGTCTCTCATGTAGTACTAGTTTCACTGGTCTTCAGTTACATTTGGTTAAGAGAAATCTCAAACAGACACCATATCTCACTCTTTCCCCTTTCCTCAGTGGAGCAGACTCTAGCAGCAACCACAGCCCGTCGCATGCCTCATCAGACCATCGAGAACAGACGAAAAAAGAAGCAGTGGAGGGGAAATGGAGGAAGGGGGGAGCTGAAGAGAAGATTGAGAGGGAAGCAGGCAGCAACTCCATAGAGGAGGAAGTTATTACAGCAGCAAATGACTCGCTCTGCAGTGACAGCATCCCCTCTGTACTGGATGAGAAAGGTATCAAATAGCAAGCATGACTTAGTCTAAGCATAACATATTATGCTTTCTATCCTGTGTACACACTCTAGTATGTCCCCTGTATTGATTCAGCTGCCAGGAGATGCTGTTACATAAGTGTCACCTCACCCAAAGTGCTATCATTGAATCTGTACTAGAGCTACAACTGCTATACTGCTGCTATTATAAACAGTACTACATATATGGCACCTAAAACTTGCCAGTAAAGTCGATATAGTTTACAACCTATAGTGTACACAGAGCTGATCTTATTTTTGTCTCTACAGGAGACAGTACATCTGTGGCAACAGAGTACTCTCTTAAGTTTGATGAGTCCATGACAGAGGATGAGATAGAAGAGCGCTCCTTCCGCTCTCTGCTGCCATCTGAGGCGCACCGCCGGGGAACCAAGGAGAAGAAATCCCGCCACCATGAGGAATCGGAGGAAGATGGAGCCACTCACAACACCACATTGGTTTCAGGGGCACACAATATCTTAAAGGTGAGAGAGCCGTGTGGTTCTGTTAACATGTGCCAACTCATACACTTTTAGTCGAGGGAAGGTGGATGACAGCAGAGTGTGACTATTTGAGCATGTGTGTCTCTCTTTTGTCCTCAAACCTTTCCTTTGCTCCCCCTTTAATCTACGTTCCTTTAACTGATGTCTTGCTGTGGATGTCCTCTGTTATCCCAATCTAACCTCAGTCTTTTCACCTTTGTGTTCTGCAGTCTCAGGATGCAAACATGGTTTTCTCTGGTGGACAGGACAGCTTTTCCCAGTTCACCATGGACATGGTGCGTCAGTACATGAAGGACGAGGAAGTAAGACTTCAGCACCAGAGCTCTCTGCTGCGTCTTCGACAGAAAGCTCTCAAAGAGAAGACCAGAACTGAGCTGGCCTGGCTCGAGCACCAGAAAAAGAGGCTGAGGGACAAGGGAGAGGATGACAAAATGCCACCCATCAGGAAGAAGCAGAGGGGTCTTCTGATCAAACTACAGCAGGAACAGGTACCCGGGGACAGAAGCATAATGACATGAAGTGACTTCGGGGTGTACCGTGATCTTAACCGTTACTAACTAACCAACGTTCTCTCCCTCTACTCATGCTTCCAGGCTGAGATCAAGCGACTTCAGGAGGCCAACAAAGCAGCCAGGAAGGAAAGGCAGCTGTTACTGAAGCAGCAAGAGGAGATTGAGCGGATGAGAAACTCTACACTCAGACTGAAGGAGCGTCTCAAGTGCGCTGGGGGTGAAGTACCACCTGTAAGTCGAGCAGCAGACACTAATAACACTATATTAAACACACTATAATCTTAATGGAGCCAAGCAAGAAAATGTGCTTAAAACTGTAGAACATGGTCATCTGCAGCTTTTTTTAATTGGCCTAAATAATACTTGGCCTGTCTGTGTGTCTATCCACCCATCCTCCAGGAGACTCCTGTGTCAGAAACCCCCATGTCTGAGGCAGCCTCCCTAAACCTGAGACATGCTGAGGATATCCGCAGCCCCTCCCCCTCGCTCTCCATCTCTGGAAGTGAGACCAGCAGCATCATGCAGAAGCTCAAGAAGATGCGCTCTCACATGGATGAGAAGTAAAGACTTTAATTTTTTCATATATTTATTGGGGTTTTTCTTCTTGCTGACAATTTGCAAGCTTCTGATTTATCTGAAGTCACGCTCCCTGATCACTGTTTCTTAATGGTGGGTATTGTAGGTGAGCCCTGCTGCCTTTTCCCATGAGGTCTGATTCATTTGTGCTTGTGAAATATGTGGATGCTGATAGTCTTTTTTTTTTTCTTCTTCTTTCTTTTTTTGTTGTGTTTTGGCCCCTGATCACAATCCTTCCTAAAATAGACTGTGTTAGGGCTTTTGTTAAAATTGGTAAAGCAACTGAGTAGTGCTGTGCTGGTCTATACAGTGTCTACATTCATCCTACCATAAAGTCATTAAAGTCAGAAGGGTTTTATTCGATACAACGAGGTCTTTACTTTAAAGAGTGTCTAACATAATCAAAACTAACCCGTGCATGCCATCTTTCCTTTGCTGTCTAAAGTGCTGTCCACAAAGTGCTGCTGTGGATGTGTGAATGGGTGGATGTGAAGATAAGCATGCTCCATGTAGTTCTCCCTCTAAATTAGACAAGATCTCTTTAAAATGCTCCCCTTAACTTCAGATTTGTTCAACTTACAACAGCTTGTAGGACCATCTGAACAATAGTTATCTGTTGCTGTAAACATAAAACAATATTAAACCCATGTGATACTGTAACCTTTATAGCTGAATACATATTTTTCTACATATGACAAACATAGATTGTGCATTCCATAATTTTCATTACACCCCCCGTCCTCTTGGCTTGACCAGTAACTACATGTGTTTGGACTTCCTGAAGGTCCTCAAAGGTTTTAGACTTGGCAATCAGCTGAGGTCAGGTGGTTGTAGAGCCTCTCATGACTGGGTAGCTCCAACAAGTGGGTTAATTGTTCTGGGCTTTTGGATTTATAACTTGGCTATAAATCACAGGCCAGTCTTCCCTGGTAGTACTTGAGCAATTCTTAGGCCTAGATTTGTTTAAATTCATACAAGCAACACAATTTTGAATTGCTTGTGTTACTAAATAATTTAGATATATTGTGAAGTGCAGAATCACCACAGCTATGTTTAGATCAGTGCAAAATAACTAAATAAGAGGAAAAATAAAACCTCCAATAGTGTTTATGTATATATGTCTGATAATACATTTATAGGCTTGCTTGCTTGCCAGGATTCTGTTTAATCAACTATCAACTGTCTTGTCCCCTCCCTCTGTCATTCTTTATTACCCCTGTCCTGCTGTTGGTCATAGCCCAAGTTAATGTATACTATATTTTCAGCTTGACATAACACACTAACAAAGTTGTTTTCAGTATAACAAGTCTGCAATGTTTCACACTGTATTGCACCATAATTTGTTTAGGAATTAGGGTTACCGATGAATCCAAGTAAGAAGGTTTGGCAGTGATCATACCCCAACCAACCCCCACGCTGTATGCCCATGTGCAAGTTTAAATGTTCACGTTTTCCCTAAACAAAGTCATTTTCTGACAGAAACCTGACAGACTGACACCTTGGGTGTAATAAAATCACATTTGCTCATATCGCTCTTCTCTCTCCCTTTCTCTCTACTTGTCTTTTGCCTTGATGTCTCTTGTGTTTTCAATGTTTTTCTCCCTCTTACACTTTGTGTGTGGGTGTGCGTGTCTGTTGTTTGTTTCCATACCCCCGTTTGTGCAACTCCTTTGACTCGGTCTGTTGCGTGCTTGTGTGTTGTAGACACTGTTCTCCTGTCCACTACTTCTTCTCTGTGTTCACGGCCCACCACTGGGCTTCCCTCAGTGTCTGTCTTCCCAACCTCCACCCTAAATTCCAGCTCTTTATCTACAACCAGTTGGTCAGGTACTGTACAGTGCTCTCTACCTCTTCCCCAGCACCTCCACCTAGCCCTGCCCTGCCTCACCCCAACCCCACCCCATGGAACATGCTTGTGTTCATCCACTGGCACTGGGACCTTGTAGGGGTGGGACAGTGAATGATAAGTGATTGAATGTGTTGCTTTGTTTGGGTTTTTTAACAGTTACTTCTGTGGTGGAATTTATGGGGACGAGGAGTGTGAGTGAAAGCTTGAAGAGTGCCCAAGGAAAGCAGCCTTGATGAAATAAGCTAACCTTTAGATAACTTCACTTTGAAAATAATTTTTCAAAAATTCTCATACCAGTTATCAATATTTGTGCCAGTTATGTTTTGAATGCAATTAGTCTGTGTGTTAAAGCACGTTTTATTATTTAAATTTGCCCCACAACCAAAGTGGTTACATTGAGAAATTAGAGTTGTGATAAATTCAGTTTTGTGAAGGTTAAAGGTTATGTTTATTTTAACAGCAGTCTTCCTTGTTGGATGGGAATCTCAGACTAAATCCTGGGATTTCTGTGGTGTTTAATTTGTGACTGTTTCCCTCTTTCTTTCTTGCCTCTTGATTGAATGATGCGGTGCATCCCTCCTCGATGTCCTTCATATTGTGGCTGCTGGCTGGTCAGCCTCAGCCCAGTCATTGATACAAAATGTTTTGAGATGAAACCACACTGGGACGTGGAAGTAAAGGACTTTTGCAGAGAACAGACCCGAGACAGAGTGGTCTATCTCTTTAATGATCCCAGTAAATCTTAAGTAGCCCTCTTTATTAGGTAACTGTTGCATAGGATAAGATAATAAGTACAAATGGCCATTGGCTATAATAGAGTTTGGGAAGGCACTAAACCCCCCAGTCTGGTTCTTCTGTATCTGGCCTGTCATCAGTATGCATTAGGTCAGGAGAAAGGCCTCTAAATTAGATCAAGGCTAAATAATACTGCACTGTAATGGCACCCATAGCTGTGGGAGACCCCATTACACAACAGCTATACCTGACTGCACTTTATTTTGATGGGCATCTGCAGAGATATATGTGTGTAGGAGACTCAGTGCAAGTTTGTTTTTAGAATGACAAATTCTGTTGACTTTGCAAGAAAGTATTAAAGTCTCGTTATCCTCATTGGTCTGAGGAGTACATGTGTTTGAAGTGTGTGATTACACCCAATCAGCATTCAACCCCTGAGTTTCAGTCTGATGCATGAGTCTGACATCTTCACTGTTATTTTCCTGCTCCTCTTTTCTCCTGATTGACATGTCATCACTTTATGCTTGTTTATTTGATGGGTGCCTGTGCACTTCTTTACTTGGAAGATTTTTCCTGGGAAGGAAATAAGTAAAGCATGTACTTAGTGACTGTGTGCGTGCGTGTGTGAATGCGTGCGTGCATTTGTGTGTGTTGGACAGAGGCTTTGGGGTGACTTTGCAGTGATAACTGGATGTCCAGGTGATTTGGGTGTGCTTGCTTCTGCAATGTCATGTGTAAAATTACTCATGCTAAATGTCTTTGTTCTTCTTCTTTCCCTCATCACTGCCACCTTACTTCATCCCTCATCACCCATCTTCTTCTCTTCCCTCATTTTTCCCTTCTCTCACCTTTCTTTTCACCGTCATCTACAAACTCTTTTAAATCCCGTCCTCCACCCCCCCTCCCCTCCACTTCCCTAGGTTCTTGACCAAGCGGGAGCAGCAGCTAATGCAGAGGCGTCACCATGCCGAGGAGCTGCTGCAGTGGAAACAGCGGCTGGACCAAGAGGAGGCAGAGGTCCGTAGGATGGAAAGGGAGGCCCTGGCTGTGTGGGATAGACAAACACCTCAGGACAAGGACGTGGCAGAGAGTCAGAAAAAGGAAACCTCCAACATCAGCCCCACCCCCAGTCACCATCGAAGCTCAGAGCCCAGAACTGACAGTGAGAAAGGTGAAGCAGCAGGATCCTAGCTGGATTTTGCCATGTTCAAAGTAGAAAATAATGAATGAATGAATGAATGAGCTTAAAACCAACCTGGATGAATAAAAATTACTTTATGTTTATCTATTTTGCATTTTTTCAGATTATGTGAGTGAGGGCGACTGTTCCTCTGTGACACCTGAGTCCAGTATACACACAGAGCGACTGAGGTCCCAGCAACCAGGAAGCCCATCTTCAGTACAACCTGCATCGATCCCTGAAACACCTTTGGCCTCCGTCCAAGGCAGTCCTGCCGATTACACCCAGGACTTCACCTCCGCTTCCCAGTCACCTGGCAGACAAGTACGAGTAAATGTGTTTTTCTTTGTTTGTTTTATGTCAGTTTAGTTACATCTAGTTACATCTTCTTGATGGGAGCTTAATTTTGAGTGTAAATATAGGTACTCCAAAACTGACCTTACATATCTGAGAGAGTGAAGTTTGCTCTTCAACTTTACCCTAAAGAAGTCTGTTTAGATGCTGCTGAGGTTATTTCTAATCATTGAACTTTAAAAAATACACAGAGCTCTATATTGTAAGAGGGATATGTGAGGGGATGACTACACATTTCTTGGTTTGGTTTATGTAAAATATGAATTTAGGCATACCTCTATCAGTCCATATGTCTGTGGTGTTAAATACTGAGGTAATATTCCTTTCTCTTCCCTCCTCCTCCCGCTTGTCTCTCCAGTCTCCATTCAAAGGCAGCCACAGCCCTGCTGCCTCTCCTTCAGATGGCAGCAGCAAAACCAAGATGCAGCTTCGCTCCTCCTCCCGAACCACCAACCAGGCCCGCACTCAGCCAACTGATTCCCCCACGGCCATGCAGACCGGTGAGTTACCCAATGACTCAACACTCATACACTAAATATGCAATGTTTTTGGAGTGTATAATAGTTCCTGATGGTTTTCAGAGAAGTAGGAAGGGGGAAAGCAGAGAGGATGCATATAATGCAGCTATATTGCCGGCACTGTGTAGTCAGGCATAATGTGATGCTGCCAGGAATACATTATGCAAGCACTTCCCTGATACTTAACCTGCTTAGCTGTGTGATAGGAGGAGAGAACACTTTGCTTTGCACTTAGTCATTGTACAAGCGAAGACAGCTTTGTTGTCCTACTATCGTAGCTGAATGTGTTTTATTCATTTTCAGGCCTCTGTATAAACCTTTAATCCTTGTTATACTGTTTGGTTGTTGTGTACAAGCAACATGCACAAAAATGGACTTAATACATTCTTGGTAAAGAAAATGTACACTAATCTCCAAAGAATTGGGTTTGAGTTCGAGTGGGCACAAAGTTGGATTACCCATTGCTAATCAGAGGTCTGGCACTGGTTTCACATTCTGATTTATCATCACAATTTTCCTTCAGAACCCATTTCAGACCAGAGTGACATAGAGAGCCGTATCAAGGCCCTGAAGGAAGAACTCAGAAAACGAAAGTTTATGGCCTACCAGCTGAAGAAAGAGCAGAAGAAGAGGCACAAGGAGCGCCTGAAGGCACAGGAGGCCAGCCTACTCAAGCAGCTGGAGGTAAATGTGCATGTGTGTATTTGGTATGTTTGCACATTTTAAGCATTAACTGTATATATCTCAACTTGTATTCTTGTTTTCCTTTCAGAGCTATGACAACTTCATTGAGAAAGCTAAAGCGGAACTGAACAAGGAGCCAGACTCAACACCTGATACAAAGTCCCAGATCAGAGATTCCACCTCAGTCGCAGAGCAGTCCAGTGTTAAACCATCTGCTCACAGGTACCAAAAACAGCTACAAATATGACAATCTGGTTCAAATGCATCAGATACTGTAATGTAATGAGTTAGAAAAGATTGGCATTCAATTAAAAACAAATATATTTTTTTCAGGTCCGAAACCGGCAAAGTCTCCGACTCTGATAGAACTCAAGTTGATGTTTCATTTGATCACAGTGAGTGAAATACTCAGAACAAATATACACATTACATACAGTATTTTTAAGATAATTTGTTCTGAAATAGTTGGTCCAATAATAATCTGAACCTTTCCCATTATGATAGATGTCCCTCATCAGCCTGATCATAGTAGGTCCACCACGGTGCCTGAAGAATTTTCTGAAGACCCCCCTACAGTCACTCCAACCCCAGTGTATAGCAGCCCAGAGTGTCAGACCTTAGAACCGAGGAGCCGCCTCCCCACAGAGGGTCTAATAAGACCTTCTTCCAAGGAAGCCCAGGCCCAGATGATTGAGCCTGGAGATGAGAGCAGTGTGTCTTATCAAAGATCTGACATTCAGGAAGAGCTGGAGGTGGAAGTAAGCTCCAAGTTTGAGGATCAACTTTCAGAAGGTCTTCTCAAACTAGGAAAGGAAGACAGAATTGAACCCCAGGAAAAGCTGTCTACATCTAAACAGGTTTCCTCCTCTGTAAGTGAAGAACATCAATATTCTCCATCTGTCAGCTTGGAACAAGATAAGCAAATAAAGACAAGGGAAACATCTGAAGCTGAGGGATCTGCTAAGTCTAATGTTATGGCCTGTGTTAAGTCTCACTCAGCTGCAGTTGACCTCAAAACCTCATCACATGCAAGCCACAGCTCCTCATCTGCTGACCATTCCTACTCCCCTGATTCTGCTGCCTTCTCTTCAAAGAAAGAGGCACCCATAAAGGATGTCGATGCATCTTCTCCTGTAGCAGATGGTTATCAGGATGACTTTGAGTCATCCGTATATTCTTCACCCAGGGAGGAGCATCATAGTTCCAAGCCTGCCTCTCAAACATCAGTTTCTCCTACCGAGATCAAGGCCTCGAGAAAGGACTCCCCCAGCAGAGCCACACCATACGACAGCCAAGATGAGGAGGTAGAGGAGGAAATGGTTGAAGAACTGAGTGATCATTCAGGGACTAGTGGAGATAGCCACCAGTCTGGAAGACTGCTAGATCTTCATAACCAAACCGAAAGCTCCAAACATAGCAAGGACAATGTGAATTCCAACCACTCGGCAACCATCTCTCCTCTGCAGACCCCCCTCTCTCCTGTCATAGATGAAATGCCAAGTTTTAACATTGGAGATCGCGTTCTTGTCGGCGGTGTTCAGCCTGGCACTCTGAGATTCAAAGGCCCGACCAGCTTTGCTAATGGCTTCTGGGCTGGTGTGGAGTTAGACAAGTCTGAGGGGAGCAACAACGGCACTTATGATGAGGTGGTGTACTTTAAGTGTGCCGAGTGCCACGGCATCTTCGCTCCTCCGGACAAGATCTCACACCTGCCAGACAAGTTTGAGATCTACGTAGACACTACAGAGGATGAGGACTCATTCTTTGATGACCTGTCAGATAAAGGCGGTGATAGACGTAAAACAGATGAGGACAAATCCAAAAAACAAGAAAATCTGAAGAGTAAAAATAAACAAACATCTCATGAGGCCTACAGGTCTGGAGATAAAACGGTTACAGATGAGTCTGTTCACAAGGCTGGATCCCATCTCAATTCACAGCATTACAACAAATTCAATAATGCCCTCCCTAATGGCAACACTATGGACATAATGTTGGTTTTTGAAGATGCACCAAGCACCCTCCTCATATCTGACATGGACAAGATTAATCTGGGGAAGCAGAGTCATAAGGGGATTACTACCCTTGTTGAGAGAGAAGACGTAGACTCACAGCACCAGCTTACTCCTGCGATTCTCTCCACAGATATCAGGAATGATAAGAGAGAACAGAAGGACAGAGACTTACTGGGCACATTTGCAGATGAGCTCCTCAACAACTTTGTTAAAGACACTGTGAAGCAGTTTGCTGAGATAAAAAAGGCTAAAGATCAGAAGATAGAAGCTGCCAACCTGATGAATGGAGACCTATTTGGTGAAAATTTTGAAGAAGAAGAATTTTTTTCTTCAGTTAAACAAAAGGATGGTCTACCCTTCTTCCTACCAGAAAAAGAAGAGCTGTCTTCTCCAGAGCTGTGTAACCGACCAGTGAGTGTACATTTTTGATTGTTTTAGAGACAGTGTTGTATATGATTGAACTGTGAAATTTCCATTGTGGTGAAACACCAGCAATGACATTATCAAGTTACTGACAAACAGTACTTGTTGATTTGACCTGAAGAACCCTTGTTTTCGGTTACGTGCTCAGCCAAAGTCCAACTTTATGTTGACAGACATGATTGAATTTGGTGCTCTTTGCTGGAAACATTTTGTGTCAGAAACATCAGTAAGAAAAAAAATTCTTTAAGACTAGATCAAAAGTGTAAAAATAATTAGACTTTCTCTGTCATGTTGTGGTTAGATATTCATGTTTTTGGAAGGTCCTAATTTAAGACCGGAAGTAAGTGTGAAATTCACTTTTTTTTTCTCTTTTTCACAACAGGAGAGTCCAGTTTTGGGGGCCAGCGGTCAAGAGGAACTCGCCAAGCGACTGGCTGAGCTGGAACTGAGCCGCGAACTGCTAGATGAGCTAGGTGATGAACAGGACTGGTTTGATGAGGACTTTGGCCTCAGCTCTCGTAGAGAACAACAGAGACTCAAACAGAAACAGAGAGAGGAAGAGGAAGAGGCCAGGCTGGGGAGATCTGGCTCATCAGCTGGAGCAGCCCTGGGCGGGCTGGCCTCATCACCAGGTGGAGAACAGCAGGTAAAGACTCCACCAAGACCTGAGCTACCTCTCCCCATGCCCCCCAAACTCCCTGAGCAGCCCGCCATGGTGGTCCCCCACTCAGCCACAGAGGTGGAGAAGATGGTCCACGCTGCCACTCAGGAGATCTGGGAGAGCTGTGGCCTGGGGAGGGAGGGAGTACTGACCCTCGCACAACTACCAACCCCCAAACCTTCACAAGAATACCTGGGTAAAGAGGCCAGCAGCCAGGACCAGGAGGCCCTGTGCATCCGCAGCTACAGAAAGGTGAAAAAGAGAAAAACACACAAAAGAAGTCTGTAATACAAAGACAGCCATACAGATAACCATGTGAAAAATTTAATACACATGTAATGTAAAACCACAATACAAGCATCCATGACTTCCGTTTCATCCACCTACAAATCAAGCCGGTGAAAGTCAGCACACAACTGTCGTCCTCCAGTAGCACGGAGTAAGCAGCAGCTGGACTTGCAGTGTAGTCTTGAAGACAGCACTTAACTCTGAGTGAGTTCACTGAGGTTAAACGGCAGGCGAGCTCTCATTATTCAGCAGATTCCATAATGTTTTCAAGACTCCGCTGCTATTTCAGTTTCCTTTGACTTCAGATTTTGCTCCAGATATTTCCTTAATTGGTCAGATGCTTTGCTTTGAATGCAAGTACAAAATACTGTAGAAAGTACTAAAGCTAATGAACAGTAAACATTAACACTTCTTGTTTACATTCACCCAACATGACATTACTCAACCTGAGAGATTTTTTTAATGTCACAAATTTAAGCACTCGTATCTCATCACTCCTTGTCATTTTTTAGGCTGTGTTTGACCTAACATGGGAGATACTTCAGGAGATCTATGCTGAAGACCCCAACACCGATCAGCCTCAGTGGGTGAAACCACAACGAGTCAAGTCCTCATTCTTCCACAGAGTAAAAACACCAGGGGACATCACAAAAATCCAGGTACAGTGCTGCAGGAGAATTGCCACCAACAGAGAGAAATGCTACACGTGTAGTATGTGTGTGAATAGTACTTACCCTAGCCAAACACCCTTGCTTCTTATCTACTTACTTAGTACTGGAAGTAAAACAAACTTCACAGTGTGGCTTTGTTCAGTCACCTTGGCTATTTGCAAATTTTATGTGCAGCAATACAATTTTTTACAGTTACACAAATTCAGATGCAGTATAATGCATTTTATATACCTAATCACGTTTTTTTATCTTTTCACATTGTGTATCAGGAATTCGTCACAGCCGAAGTACTGAAACTGTACGGCCTGACTAAAGATCAAAGCCAGAAGACGGACTGGCAGAAGATGCTCAAATTTGGCAGAAAGAAGCGGGACAGAGTTGACCACATTCTGGTAGGCCCCAAAATTAAATGTTGGGAGGGGGGTAGTAGTAGTTTGTAACCAACTTGTTCAAGCTCACTTTCATGTATTGTGTGTATTATTCTTACAAGTTACATGCAACCTATTTACATTTATACTTCCCTCTTAAAATTTGACCTTATGAGGGGTTATTTTTCTTTTCACATAGTAAATGTCATGAAATGTTTCCACATTTCCTGATGTTAGTCCCTGTGCTCCAGTAATTGATCCTGTTTGTCTCTCAGGTGCAGGAACTCCATGAGGAAGAGGCCCAGTGGGTCAACTATGACGAGGACGAGCTGTTTGTCAAGATGCAGCTGGCGGACAGCATTTTTGATGCTTTGCTGAAGGACACTGCGAACGTGCTGACACTGATCTATGACAAGAGGGCCCAAAGAGACACCCTCTCCTGACAGCTTCTCCGCTTAGATTTTAAAGTACAACCTCTAGCTCAATCCCAGTCTTTCCTCACCCTAGTCAACTCCAGCCAACGTACCGCTGCTCGGTCTTCCACCAGCTGATGTGCCAACAGCAACCTTCAGATGCCTTCAGTTCCAGCATTACCTCTCAGCTAAACAGCTCCTACTTATTTCTGTGACATTAATTTGCTGAATTGGCTTCAGCTAACTGTAGTGATTATATAATTTGTTTTACACACACAAAACACCTCTTGAGCAATCCAGCCTTCTTAAAACTGAACACCGTCTAGTCTCAGTTCTCACCTCCTGGACTGGTCTTTTTTGTAAATACCAGTTGGAAAATGAGGGGATGTTTTGATAGGATAGACGGTGTTGTTTGTTAGCATTTAAGATCCATAAATGCTGCTAAGTTGATTGTTCCATACAGGACTGAAATATAAAATTAACCTGGAACAAAAGTAGGTTGTTATATTTTGTATTGAATTTTAAAGTAAATATATATATATATGGATTCAAAAATTGTAATGGAGAAGGAGATAAAGAAAAACATTGTAGTTTATAAATGATTTGACAGTGGCACACTATTGTGTGGCTTTGTAATCCAGCACATTTAAATTAAACAAAGACTAAGAGGTTTAACTTTTAGCTTTAACTTGGAGGTGGACAAACATTTCAGTGGTTTGTAACCAGCCTTAGATAAAAATTGCATCATTGTCTTTAAACTGGCCAACTCTATTCACTGAATATGGATATAAACACCCTGAAACACCCTTAAAGCAAAGAGTTCTCCCTTAAACTTCATAATCATTGCATCTCAAATCCAATGTGCTGGAAAAGTGCTAAAACACATGAAGTTTGTCACCGATCAGATATTGTCAGACTGCTCTGTTTTGCAATGTGACTGAGATCAGATATTATATGAAAACATGTTGCCTCCATAATTATATTATTTATTATATGAAAATGATTAGAGCAGTAAGGAACATTTTGAATTGTAAATGGTCTTTGTCAGAAGAGAGAGAACAGATTTTAACATCTAATGAAATTGTAAAAAGCACAAACAGAAATGTGAATGTGAACATGGCAATATATTATGTAGGAGGTTTTAAGAATGGCATTGAAACATTGGCAGAGATGTTTTAATATTTAGTGTAGTGTTAATAATTAATTGAAACTGTTCTGTAGCCAGCTGTCCAGTTGGTCAACACAATCACAAGGTCCCGCCTCCGCACTGTATGTCAATATTCTGAAGCATACACTGTGTACAAATGTTAACAGCTTGACAATGTCTCCTACAACCAGCACAGTGAATGCTTGTCCAGTGATCTGATACATATACTCAAAAAAAGACAGTATATAGGATGCAAGTAGGACACAAAAGACTTGCCTGAGTTGATATTTTGTAGAATCACATCCTAGGACAGTGCTAAAATGCTGGATTTGAGCCTTACTTACAGTCAATTTACTTTCTCCGATCTGAGAAAACACCTGTGGCTGTGTTTTTTTTTATCAGCTGCACAGATAAAGGTTGCTAGCTGAGCGTTTGCCCAAAAAACAAAAGCATCTGGTTGTGCAGCAGCCTGGTTGTGTTGCTTCACTTACTTGCTATGAAACATTTGGCTTCAGGGCAGTCAGCAAGTTCAAACCAGCCGTCAGAATATAGCCTGACAACAGAGGTGTTTCTCAGCATTCAGCTCAAGTGCCTGTTTACGTTGAGTTGTACATTTATAACAAACTCTGTTGATGTCTCAGCATCCTTTTGGACCTATTTTGTTTGAATGTCTCTTTCGACTGCTGTATACTACCATTTTGTAAATTATCCTTAAATGGCCGCTCTCCCTTCTTAACCGGTTTGCCAATACTTCATTTTCTGCCTTATCAATCTTTCTCTATCGAAGCGTAGATGAGGAAGTTCTTTCAAACCTTCTCAACTTCCTATGCCTCAGCCTGAGTACACTGACTGTAATGTTGACGCTGACTCACTCTTATTTGTCCTGTCCACATCACCCCTGCATCTGTGCATGTAGACACAATTGAGTCATTTATTGATGAATTGGAAAATCAGGAACGAGTTTGTGGACGGTGTGAGTCACAGAGCTGTTGTGGCTCCAAGAGCTTGCGTTGGCTCTCAATGTCAGTGCTGCTTTGATCCAACGAACGGTGTACAAACTCATTTCGGCATCCGTGACAGTGCTTGTTAACCTTCACTTGACTGTTTGGAGCTAAAGTGACCTTAAACGGAGTCTTTTTGTTTTCTACCGTCAATGTTTTAAGAGTTGCTAAGATGTTCAAACTGTAAGTTATATAATGTAGATAAAAAGACCAAAAACATCTGACACCAACCTCTCCGTGCTGTAGACATATGTAACTGTAATGGTAACATGATTAGTAACTTTCTGCAAGGCTTTATTGCAAACCCTCTAGGATTGTCCCTTTGAATTGATTGTATGTGGGAGGACGTTACGTTCCCCTCTGTATCTATCTATGCAGTACTTGGTCTTATGCATTGCTTTATATATATGGACCAAACAGCTTAGACTTCTGCTGTAGTCTGTAGATAAATAAATCTTCAAGAAGCTTGGAGCTGTTTGGTGTACGGTGGAGCTGGTCCAAATAACTGAAGTTGGCACAAAAGATTTGTTTTGACTAGACTTCCCTTTTCCTCTCTTGAAATGTTTATGAATATTTATAATAATGTGCTGTGAGTGTGCACCGAGTCCACTCAAAGACTTGTACAATTCTTTTATGGGTGTAAATATACTGTCAATCCAACCTGACCCACTGTTACTGTAACCCGAATGATTGTTGTAAAATAAACACTGTTTACTTTGCAGATATGTGCATAGTATATATTTGTTAACTAAATGATCTTTGAAATTGTAAATAAAGCTTTCGTTGTTTCTAAAGGATCTGAAAATGTGTGCTGGTTTAGTTTGGAGTGTGCCACAGTTTCTTCACGATGTTGTTGCCACACTGACCGCAGGCAAACGAGTCTCCACCTCAAGTTTATGTGTGTGAGCAAAGGCAGATGTTGGGCTTCGTCTCCTGGTTTCCCCAACACTGCAGATCTACAAAAATGTGTTTGGATGTGGTTGTGAGAAAGTGTAACAGTGAATCAGGTCATATTGAAGGCACATTACATCATGTATCCAAATGCTTACCACTCCTAAAATGACTGACTGCAGAGCTGTAGCAGATACCTGCGTATTTCTTGGCATGTTGGAGTTCAAATTCAACGATTACACATGCAGAATTTCACGTTTTGATTTTTAAGGCTGATATTTATTAGTCTAAAAAGTCTTTAAAGGTGACTAAAACTACTGCTACTACTAAAACATGGCATGCAGGGATAAAACGTTTGGGAAAAAATAAACATGTTTTGTGCTTTTTAAAAATATATATATATAAATAAAAACTTTTTTTGGTGACATACATGGGTCACCAAAAAAAAAAGTTGAGATTTGCGCTCATCACCTCAGACTTTAAGTATTTTTATGTGATTACACTGATTGAGAACTCTCCGCCGAGGGAGGCTGAGATGCGTTAGAAAAAGATAACTTATCTATCTATCTATCTATCTATCTATCTATCTATCTATCTATCTATCTATCTATCACGCTTTAATTTTGACCTCAACGCAGGGTCATGGTCATTAATGAACTTTTAAGCTCTATTTATTTATTTTTTTGTTGTTTTTTTATCGTTCAATAACTGAAGTGTAGACATATTAATCATCATTAAAGGTTATTTCCTGTATGAGAGCCGCGCAGGGGCAAAATTCTGTCCGTCACTTTGTATCATCACTTCATGTTCAGATGAAGTTGAGCTATGGAGGTAACAGAGGAGGCGTTACTCTGTTGCGAGCTGTCGTGTTTTGGTACCGGACGGGGGGAGGACCCGTGAAGCCTACTGGAAAAGGGAGAGAGAGGGAGGAGAAGGGGGGGGGGGAGGAAAAAAGTTGCGAGAAAGTTTTTTTTTGTGTGTGTGTGTGTGAGTCTGAGGTCGCCGCGCTCAGACCGACGGTAAGCTATTCTCACTGGGGGGGAAGATGGCGCGGCGCTGCGGCCGTGCCACGTCTCGGCTTTCCGGAGAAGAAGTGCGAACGCAGCCCAGGAAAGCTGCGGCGTCCGCGGTTTGGTTGGGTTTCTTATGTCTGCTTCTCCCTCCCGCCTCGGAGGCTGGACTGTACTCCGAGTCCGACCAAGTCCTCCTGCTGACTTCGGAGAACGTGGAGCTGCTTCTGATGAACTCCACAGCTGCTACGGTGGTGGAGTTTTACGCTTCGTGGTGCGGACACTGTGTCAACTTCTCCCCGGTTTACAGAAGTCTGGCAAGAGACATTAAAGGTTGGTACGGACCTGCTGCAGCTGCTGTTACATTCGCTGTTAAGTTTTTTTTTCACATGATAAACCAGCATAAACATCTCTCACACTTAAGTGCTAATGCTCTGTAATTCATTTGTCTCTAGCTTTAATATTGCCATGGTGACGGCTCTTTGTACTTTTTAATAATCATCTGCATGGAAACAGTGAGAGCACCAAGCTGCTGTTGCTGTCTGTTAATTAGAGCATGTGATCTAATGAAATGTCTTTTTTTATTTTGTTCTGCTCACCAACTGGGTTTTTGTTCCCGTGGAGCAGCAGCCAGAAAGAAATATCACACAGCCATGAGAATAAATATAATTAGGATGATGCCCAGGGCAGGGTGAAGTTTGTGATGATGGCAGGAGGCCTGACACAGCCATGGGGTATTTCGTTCTCTCGCACACAGTCAGCGGGGGCAGCTGATGTCTTGGCATGCCTTCAAGGGCCATATCAGCTACAGTGAACCTGCTGATTATCTGTAAAGTGACAATGGCAAAAATAGTCTGCATGTTAGTATCAAAGTGAGCAGTGGAGGGTCAGGATATTCAATATGCAATATTTTCATTTCTTGACAGTATTTGTGCATGGACTTCTGGGGTATGGATAGATTGGAGTGCATGTTGGCACACATGACACAAGGACAAGCGCAGGACCACATCCAGTGTCAGGAGACAGTACACTAAATATTTACTATGGCTCTCTTTCACTTTATTTGATGTCTCTTCTGCAGAGTGGAAGCCAGCTGTGGAACTGGCAGCTATAGACTGTGCCACCGACCAGAACAGGAAGGTCTGCACTAATTACGGCATCACGGGGTATCCCACCATAAAGGTATTTCATAGTGCTTGAACTGTTTCCACGCAGACCCACACGCTGCCTGCGTCCTGTGCTGTGTAAAATATACAGCTTAGTTAAATGCCTACTTTGAAAAAAAAAAAAAAAGGCCAGACAGAGCACCTTTGTTCTGTCTTTGGTGTCTGGAGGTATTTGCAAAGCAGAGATAATTAGTTCACCAGCTGATTAGTTGATAGACAGAAAATCAATCAGGAAAAAATTTAAGATTTTTTTAAACAACAGTGTCAAAAGTTAAGTAGTTCCACCCTCTCAGGTCAATATTTGCTGTCTTCTATAAATACCTTTCGGCAGTTTTGACTGTCAAGACATGTTAATATGTCAACTTGAATAACCAGCAAGCTAATAGATAAGGAAAATAACTGCCAACTATTAATGAATTAAAAAGAGGGAGAAGCAACCCAGTGCTATTAAGCTAAACTTATACAAAAATATTATTATTATTTTTTTAATCCTGAGGAAAAGAATACATTAGAAACAGCTCTGCCACATTTCACCCATTCTGTGGTCACTACCATGCACTATCATCAATCTCCAGTCCCCGCAGGTCCACGCTACATTTCTTTTGTACTGACCATAAAATCGTGCCTGGGTGGTGCCTTTTCCTACACTGATACTGTATGTTTGATTTTGATTAGCATGTAGTGTAGAATTTACTTAAGCCCGTCTGGAAACTAAACGCATATTTGCAGGTACTTTGCACAGATATTTGGTAAAACAGAGTATACTTTTATACCTAAGTGAAAGACTATCTTATTTATTATTGTGTTTTAGATAATCATTAGAGATAATTTCTTTTATCTTTTTTTTTCAGTGTTTGTTATTTAGTCATTTTAAAGTCTGCAGAGTCTACTTTAGGAAAATATAATTCACTGTGTTCAAGAATTATTATTATTCAGTCAACAGGGGACTTTTCTCCTTGTATCAGCAGTAGCATTAAAGTTTTGTTTAATCTGGTTTTATCAAAGAGCATTTTTTTCAACAGCGTTTATCTATCTTTTTTTAAGCTCCAGATATGACAGATTGGGTTAGATTGTGCAGATGCCACAGTCTATTTCCTGTAGAGTTAACTTCTGCATGATCAGCAGCCGCCCTGCAGAGACGTTTCACTGTCAAACACCTGCATTCATATTTGTAGCACATGTGATTAGTCAGCAGTAGTGTATGTTCAGGACTGCTCTCTCAGTCCTGTCTCTCCTCTCTGTCATCCAGTGAACGCCATTCAAACAAAGAGCTTCTTCTGTTTTGAACACACAATGGAGCTTTAACATCTGTGACTCATTTAAACCAGAAAGAATTGAGGGGTCAAGGCGAGCAGAGGGGAAAGCTGCCCTCCTATCCCACCAAACGTTACACAAGATCACTTTGCTTCTCTCGTGATCTAATCTCACTTCTATCTTTCTCTCTGCTTCCTTTGTAACCAAACCTTTTCTCTCTCTTTCACTTTACAGTTCTTCCATGCTTATTCCAAGGCTGGGTCTCAAGGACAGGCGTTTAAAGGTACAACCACACACAGGGATTCATTTCAGGCCAGTAAAAATAAAAGAGCCCTCAGCTTAAACGGTATTCAGCAGGCATGATGTATGCTGATGCAATATGCACGCTGATCATCGTGTTATCAGATATGTAGTTTATCATCACAGTGATCGTCAACCTTTTGCTCTGTTTAGACACAATTGTAATTTTGCAGTGACCACTCGAGTTGTTTGTATGCTTGCTCAGGTCGTTCTTAGCGTGTTAATGATCTTGCATGAGGACTAACTGCAGTGTGTAATGTTCCCTTGATGCTTTTTGACCCTCCAGCTTTCCCCCGTGATGTTCGTGGGCTCCGTCACAAAATCATAGACAAGCTGGAAACCCATGAAGAGCCCTGGCCCCCAGCCTGCCCCCCGCTGGAGCCCACTAGGTACACACATATGCAGGCACTTGGTTGTGAGCTGTTAGATTCTTTTGAGTGTTTTTTATGAAGTGACTAATGCCAGTGGTAAAAGTGAATCTGTCAGTCACTCAGTTTATCTATTAAGGTTTATTTTGATTAACAAAATATCTACATATCGGTGTCAAATTAAAGGAATTACCAGTATAATGTGTCTTAGTAAGGTGTGAACAGCAAGTTTCCGAACTATGCTACAGAGATGAACACCATTCTTCCAAAAGATATTCCCTCATTTGGTGTTTTGATGATGGTGATGGAGAGCGCTTGTCTAAAATGTCGGCCCAAAATCTCGCATAATGGTTTCAACTGGGTTGAGATGTGGTGACTGTTGAAGGCCATAACATATGATTCACATTTCTTTTTTTTATCATCACCATTCCCATCAGGATAGAAATGTTTCATGATAGGATAAAGGTGATTGCCCAACTTTGTATTGATTTGCAGTAAACCTTTCCTTCTGAGGGGACAAGCAGACCCAGTTAATGCCAGCAAAAAGCCCCCACAGAATAACAGAGTCAGCAGATCCCCTCACTGTACATTCGCATTAAAGTTTTCCCACTTTTAATTTGTCACCTATCTGTATATCTATATCATACAGTATGTTAGTAATGTTTTTGCAATTGTCAAGTCTACAACCTTTCAATTTATTGGTTTGTCGGTTTTCTCATAGTATACATGTAAATATAAGTGAGTCTATATTCTTGGCCACGCCTACATATCTCAATTTTATTAAACATATGTTGAACTGCTGTTTCCATATATTCATGGTACAGTACCTAGTACAGTACTAGGCCACACTGCTCTGCTCACACACTACCCTGCATGTTTCTAGACACATGCACTGCATACATGCAATTTATTGCTATAGTGGTGCAGGAAAAGGAAGCAGGAAGTCAAGTTTATTTCTCTTTTTAGTTTTAAAGGGAACGTACCATTGCTCTTTTCAGAATCTTAAGGTTTTCTTCTTGTCCTTTTTCTTCTTTTATAAAAGAAAATATTAAGCCATCATACTTTCTTGCTTTAGAACAGAAATTCCTAAGTGCAAATGTTCTTTTCTCAACCAAAAGAACATTTTTAAGTGAAGATAACACACTTGAAATCAGATATCTCACTACAGTACAGTAATTTTAATGCTTATGACTGTGGGTGTTCTTCAGATTAATTAGTCTTGTTCGAGGATAAACGAGATCCAAGTCAACTTATAAAACTGTAAAAAGCCTATCCAAATGAAATAAAGCCTTCTCAATTTAATTACTTTAAAAAAGTCACCTTTTTCCTTTGAAGATAAAATATGGTCATTAAATTCTGCACTTGTTTAATTCCCCCTTTTGATCTAAAATTAGATCGATAAGTCATCTCTTTATGATTTATTGGTGATATTTGGAATTTCTTCAGGGTTTAGCATACCTCATATGTAAGATTCCAGTCTTATGTGTTTTGCCTGCTCTTTTCTTTCTAGCCAAGCAGAGATCGACAGCTTCTTTGAGACAAACAACGTTGAACATCTGGCTCTGATCTTCGAGGATGGTAAATCCTACATCGGCCGAGAGGTAACGGCTCAACTTTCCACTGACCTCAGCTGTGTTTCTTTCTCTTCAGTAATCTTCTTCTCTACAGTGGAAATATTTCTTATTGGGCAGCAGAAGAGACATGCTTTCAGAAATACTTAATATAACTTCTCTCCAACTATGAAATGAAACTATTTAAAAAAATTATAGACATTTAAGACATATACTAAGTTGATATATTGCAAAATAATGATTTAAATCTTTATTTAAGTCTGTATGTTTACTATGTTCTTCAGGTAACTCTGGACCTGTTACAGTTTGAGAATGTTGCAGTGAGGAGAGTCCTGAACACCGAAGAAGGTCTGGTTACTAAGCTTGGAGTGACTGAGTTTCCTTCCTGCTACCTTTATGCTCCTGCAGGCAACTTCACCAGACTCCAAGTGTGAGTATCTGTGTAGTTTTTAACTACCACTGTATAACACAGTGCTGTGCAATTTATAATTATAGTTTTCTCACTCAGACAGTGTTTGAGTGGATGAGAACCTCCTCTTACAACTAAATTTAAAAAAATTGTACATTGTATAATATATAAATTTATGATCCTAGTGATGATTCTTTTCATTATACATGTATATTGCGTCCCTTATGGTAATTTAAGAAAAAAGGGTATTTGTTTTAACAGTATATGAAGAGCTATTACCAAAACTCTACAAAACTTCTTAAAGACCTGTCTGAGAACTGTGGCCCTGTACAGACTGTGCTTGACATCTCTGTCACTCATATTAGTTTTGTTTCACCTGTTAATGCACAGTCAGACTGAAATTGGTCCCCCATTATTTTCATGTGGAGCCCTGTCCACCATCTACTTGAGCAGAGGCATGATTAGCCAGAATAAGAGACAACAAAGGAATAAAGTCAGCGTTGGTGCAGACTTGCTGTCTGAAGGTTTTGTTTTCCACTTCCCTCCTACACCAGCTGGTTTGGGACAGCCCTTAAAATGGCAAACTCACTGTGTACACATTGGAAAAGAGGAGGCCTGATTGTGGTTGAGCCACAGTGTAACAAGTAACACCGCCAACAGGATACAACGACGCAATGCTCGCCCAGAATTGCTAAATGTTTGTACAGGATGGTACACTGGTACAAAGTGGAAAAACAATGTTCTTACTGTTCTGTGTGTTTTTCCATCCAGCCTGGTCTGCACGCACCAGTCGGCGTACGATTGTTTATTGCCTGAGTCATCAAAAGTGTTAACAGGCTGCATTTGAAATTGGTTACTAAGCCTTAACATTATTATAATTATCCTAAAGAAAGGACAACCCCTAATGTAGGTTTAAGAAAAGATATTTCTCCATCCTTATTAGGAACATTTAAAATATATATATATATTATATATATGTATATAATACCCTAACCCTATTAGGAAACGAACATTTTTAAAAGCAAGTGGGTGGATGTAATTGGATCGTACGAGAAACGTGAGCTATTTTTGTACACACTTTGAAAGCGTTTTAAACTTTTTACAGTAATTTCCATTCAGCTCGATCTAAAATCCACAAACACCAAGTTTATTTCGTTTTGGTTCCTATTGTTCGACGCGCAACACCTTTGCTTTCTGCCGAAAACGTTCATCGTGTGCTCATTATCTGAACCCTATTCATGAGAATACTTTTAAACATCTGGCCTCTTAATGGGATCAGAGCATCAAAATCGCTCCCATTATTCACCATCATAAAGCGGCACTGATCATTCCTCACCCTGCAAATTCATCTGCTGTTTCTGCCTCTTTGTTTGGCTGTTTCAATAACTTGGCATGCAAAGAGGACTCTTTTTAGTTGACAAATGCAAAAAGGAAATGATTTATTGCTGATTTATTTATTCACCCTCCATCTCTCCCCTTCCAACCCCCCTCATCTCCATCACTGTACAGAGGGGAGGTTTTTTAATTTCTTGCATGAAAACAATGCCATTGCTTTTCTGGCTTCACCTGCCAAACAAGCCCCAGCCGCACACGGCGACAGATGGCCTCCCATCATCACTGAATGTCTGATTGATCCTGGGAGAGCAGAGTGTGCCTGTGTGCCTGTGTGTGTGTGTGTGTGTGTGTGTGTGTTGGAGAGAGAGGGAGAGAGAAGGAGAGCGTGCGGGGGCGTCTCACATCCGTCATGCATGTAATGTGTGCTAGTCCCAGGTGAATGAATTCCCTCCCAGCCCACCCTGATGCCTGCCTGCCGGTCGGCCCTGGGGATCGCTGGATGAATGGCTCTCCCTCCACATCTGTACACTCCCACCAGACATGCAGGTGTAATTGAGTCCTGGGCTGGTGTGAGTGAGCGTGGGCCCAGAGTATCCATCCTCCTTATTACCATCCTGCCCCAGTTTTACGATGCTCTCTCTCTCTCTCTCTCTCTCTCTCTCTCTCCTCTCGCCTGCTCTCCGTCTCTGCCCCGGACAAAGGGAGAAAGCAAATGAGAAGAGGATGTGAGGAATGGAGGAGAGAGAGAAAGAGAGAGAGAGAGAGAGAGAGAGCACGTTAATGGCTGTGGTTCCAGTCGCAGGGTTATCACACGGCTTAATGATCAGCGATCTCTCTCCCAGTTCCACGCTACCCTGGCACCATCTGCTCAGTATTTGAAATGCGTTCCCGTAAGTGTGTAAAATATATGGCCACAAAAAAATACTGGTCATAAAACATTTTTTATAGCTGTGGACTTCTGAAACAAAAGGTTGAAATAAATAAAACAGTGCATTTGTTTTAGGTTCCCTGCAGATTCAGAGCCACACCCTTGACTCAAACTGGGTTACTTGTACACTATACAGTCAAAAGTCTGCTGACAACCAAGCAGTACACGCACATGTGATTGTTCCTGATCCAAAATGAAGGCCTTTAATCTGCTTCCCCACTTTGAATGAAGGCTTCATACAATATGCTGGAACCTGGTTGCAGAGAAGTGCATTAGTGTGGTCAGCTACTGATGTTTAGTGGGCAGGTCTAGCTGTGTTTGAGTTCATCCCAAAGGTTTTGGGTGGGGTAGAGTTTGAATTCTTTCACACACACTGAAGAAAAAAAAAAACATTTTTGGCCTTTCATTGTGTATGGGGTCATTGTTATGTTGAAACAGGAGAGGGCCCCACCAAACTGTTGTCATAAAGTTGAACGCCCATTATTGTCTAAAATATCAATGTGTGCTATAGCATCGAAATTGGGTTCAGCACAAACCAGGTAAAACAGCCCGTACATAAAAGCATGTGGAGAAGGGTGTACGCATACCTTTGTGCTTTTAGTTTATGTTTAGTGTCCTAAGGGTCCGTCTGACCTTTACTTCTCTCCCACAGCCACTTCGAGGCTCGTACTTTCTACTCGTACGCCCTCCAGAGGCTGCCGGGGGTGGTACGATCAGGGAAGCCTCCGCCGGTCACCACACACGTCAGTACCAACAACACAGAGGAGCCCTGGAGACCCTTCAACAGGTATGAACAAAATGCCACACAAAACCGTCACTTTCTGCTCATTCTTGTGATTTGCTGAAGTGATGTTTGATGGTGTCATGGTGTGTCCAGGTCCAGGGTGTATATGGCAGATCTGGAGTCAGCACTGCACTACTCTCTGCGTGGGGAGGTGGCTGCTCATACTGTCATTAAAGGAGAGGCCTTGAGTTCTCTCAAGAAGTACATCTCTGTCCTGGCAAAGGTACAGACACCAGCAAGAGCACTGTATACACACAAGACACAAAATAATATACATTGATGAGGCTCAGTATTTTTCACTGCTTTATTTTTAATAATATTAGAAATATTGAAAACTGTTCATATTTGATGACAAAATGAGTCACAGAAAATCCAGTTAAAATATCTGATTAAAAAAAAAAACACTTCTCGTCAGTGGTCAAATACGTTTACTTAAGTTGTGTATGACTTGCGTACAATTCTCACATTCATATTAAGGATTTCTAGTCTATGCTACTTTATATGTCTTCTCCATTGCATTTCAGGGGGAAATATTGTACTTTTTACACAACTACATTTATTTGACAGTTGTAGTGACTTTTTCCATTAAAAGAAATATGATATGATCTACCAATCTACCTAGAAGACAGAAAGTGTCTTAACCTAACACCACATAACAAACAAACATTCTGCATAATGAGTACTTTTACTTTTTACTTCTGGCGTATTTTTATACCATGGTATTTCAACTTTTACGTAACAGATCTGAGTTCTACTTTCACCACTGCTTGCTACACAAACATGCTGTATTTGTTTTCTCATCTTTTTTTTTTTTCAAAATAAGCAGTTTGTTTACTTTTTTCTGCATTTTACTTTTCACTTTTTAGTATCAGAAACATTTCCACGTAATGAACTGAGAGTATAATGAACACCTATCAAAAGGAACATGTAGTTTCAGCAGGTCGCCACTAGATGGTGAGTGAGACAGCAGAATATTTGTTCACAGTGAAGATTTGAACTGTTGTTTTCTAGCATTTAGCTTAATATCTTCATAACATGTTTTTATTCCTTTAGAATCCATTAGATTATTTTGTAAATTTACCCAATTAATTATTTTGTCAAGTGCACTTTTGCTTTTCACGAAACACACTTCCACACATTACTGAAAGCAGGAGTGGATGCCATTGACTAGAGCAGGAGCACAGAGAGTCTCTTGGGTATTGTTGACCTTCTTGATGTTGGTTCCCAGGGGGGCTGAAGTGTGGCTGCCAACCACTCGCTGCCTACAGGCTTTCCACAGATGTAGCCTCTTTACAAGCAAACCTCCCTAGGATACCCCAAACACTACTCCTCTTCTCCCCCCCTTCATCTTTCTCCTCGTGCAGTATTCCTAGTTTTGGTTTCACACAAGCATCTCTGTAAATACTTGAGCGTGCCAGTCCTCTGTGGTTCACCAAAACAACCACCCTGTCTCGCCCTGTATTTCTGTCCTCTTTCAGCTTTTTTAATTTCTTTTCTGCTCTTTTCCATCATTCACTAAAAGGATGCAAGTCTTATTTTTCCATGTTTGTTTTATCAGCTTTTTTCCAGATTGTCTCGTTACCAATCACGCGCTCCCTCTGTCCCTCTTTTCCTCCTTCCCGGCTGAAGTGTGCCAGCCAGGCAAACATGTTGTGATGATGAGGCCTGACCTGCTACCCTGTCCCCATTGGCTACGCACCAGCCTGTCTCACTGCCCTAGTCTGCCACCAATCTCTCTGATTATATCTCACTCTCTAGGGAGGCGTTGTAGCAAGCTAGTGTGTATCAGTGTATAAGTGTGTGTGCATGTGTGTGTGTGGTGGGGGGGAGCAGAGCACTGTGGCCTCCCATTAGCTCCAGTTTGTTTAGTCAATAGCAGCAGGTCCCAGTGGTATTTTTAGCCTGCCCCCCTACCAGAATGGACCAGCCGCTCAGCTGGGCTTTGTGTAGCTGAGGAGGTTGTCATTGTTGCGGCCGACCGTGACTTGTGACAGTCCTTATTGTTGTTTGACTGAGCGATCTCACTACAAAGAGGCCGAATCCTTTCGGTCAGTCAGCTTGTTAGGAGCAGTGAATGTAAGACAAGCATGTAGAATTGAAGGAGATTTTGGATGAGAGTGGATGATTCTCATAGTGGTAGGAAATGCACTTTGAAAAGCAAACACATTTAATGAGCTTGTTTTTATGTTTTCTTAAGCTAAATATCAGAAAGATAAATGTATTTTTAGGTTCCTTTACGTCTTTTTCTCTTCTGTTTATTGTCTATATTCAAATGAAGAAGAATGGAGAAATGGCCTCACTGTCAAAACGCTCTGTCGTTCTGATTACTGACACAGTGTATAAAAATCTGACACCTGAACGACTGTGCGAGTCATGTGATTAGATTAGAGTGAAAATGACTCACAGTGTCCTGACCACAGTGTGAGTGTCATCGCTTCACACTGGTGACACATTTCCTCAATCATGACATACTTTTTCATTTTTACCAAACAGAATAATTACTGGAAAGTGCATTTGCATACATGAGAGCGTGTATTTGCATGGGTGATGTTGCGTGGGGTTCCTGGCATGCATGTGTGTAGGGCATGCGACCAGATTACATTTTTCACTATCGATTTTCTTGATTAATTGATGAATCACTTTGTCTATTAAATGTCAGAAAATTGTGACAAATACCCATCACAATTTTTGTTTTTTTTTGTTTTTTTACTGATTACCAGTCTGAAACCCAAAGATATTCAAGTTACTGTAATGAAAAAGAAGAAAAAATTCACTTTTGAGACACTGGAACCATCAGATTTAGTAATTTTTGCCTGAAAATTACTATAAATACCATAAGTATTCTGTCAATTTATTCATCGGCTAATCCTGGGAATGCACAAAGTCTGTGTGTAAATGAAAACGTATTCATGTCCATTATGTATTAATTTATTGCGCTGTTCTGTCCAAGAATTGTTTATTTTCTATCCACAATCATCCTTTCATTGCATTCTCTCATGTAAACATGTTTTTTTTTCTTCTTCCTCGTCTTTTTTTTTTTTTTTGTACCCGGTCATAATATTACTAGATTTACTGTCTTGTCAGGCTGAAGCCAGATTTATGAATCCTCTGCATGTATATGAGGATTAAAAAAGTGGATCTTGGGAAGCATGAGAGCATTACAGCGAGGTTTTTAAGGATTACACCTCTATCCTGCTTTTCTTGAAAGAAGCCCTTCAGCCCAGAGGGGACAGAGGGGCACAGGGAATAAAACAAAGAATTAAGAGGGGGGTTTGGTCTAAAGGGGCACAGGCTTCGCTCTCTCTCACGCCAGGACTCAGGTCACAATGTTTACATATGCCTATATTACCAAATCTGTTATTTTATTTTATTGTTTAAAAACCAGCTGCTCATGTAATCATGGATCATATAAATGTTTAAATAAGAAGTTCTCAAAAATGTTGTTGATTCATTTGTATTTAGTTGTAGTTTCCCCTCAGTGGCAGCAGAAAACAAGTAAATATGAGGCTGCTGTTTGCCTGTTTTCCACCCTGTGGCACATGTCTGCAGCATCACCCTCATGCTTCCCTGGGTGGATTCAAGTTAGATTATTACCAAGGGGCTTCACCTCGTCTTCTCTCTACCCCGGGCATTGGCCTGGTCTGCCCTGTTGCAGCCAACAGATGCCTCCCTCTTGGGGACCCTCACCACAAGGAGCTTGCGGTTTCTCAAGTGCTGCTGATACTAATCGGATCAGGGATGACATATTGCCGGGGTGAAGGGGATTGTCATGGTCCAACTGGGATGGGGGCAGGAGGCGCACAGGGTTAGAGGAGGGGAAGTGTGTGTGTTTTCTCAAGATGGAGAAAACAAATATAGAGAGAGATATCTACAAGAGTGAGATCTAGAGATGATAAAATGAACAAAATATTAATCCATTCATATTTACATCCATTGATCTGTAATCACTACAGAAGTACAAAATCTTATCTTAAAATGGATTAAATGTCCAATTCAGTAGACATTTTAAATGTTATTGGATATGACATGTTTCTGTATTTTGTTTATTTGTTGTACTTGTGATGCTTGTTATATAAACGCATCATAATTAATTGTTTCTAAGATTAAGTGTTCATGAGAGACACTGTAAGTGCATCTTGGTTTAACAAGACGGTGTAACATTGGTATAACATTTTAAAACTTCTTTACTGCTAGTCTGTTAAATTAAATTTTAACTGGTCCAAGAGAAATCAGCTCAGTGTAGGTCGTGACTTGAGTTTTTAGGTAATCACCAGACACACAGAGCTCATGAATAGTGTTGCTTTGGTGATGCTGAGTTAAGCCCATTAGTGGGGAAACACCTGCGTTTTCCCTTCTGGTTAAATTCATACGGCTGTTTAATGAGCTTTTCTGACTGGTTGGCATCCAGACCCCGATCCAGACCTAAACCTATTATATCACTTTCCCAGCAGTGAGCAGTACACATCAGAGGCCTTTTGTCTGTTCTTCACATCCCACTTTTTGCAATTGGTCATTCAGTAGTTTAAACTTTAATGGCCAAGCACTAAGCCATGTGTTGAAATTCAGCTGTATATTCAGAGTGACAGTTTTCTGTAGGTGCTTCATAAAGTCAAGAGCGCTCTGCCGCAGAGGGAAGGAACCAAGACAGAGCAGGACTCTTGGAGGAGGAGGTTTAAGCAAATCACTGGGGGTCCGGTTAAGTGCTCAGGGTGTGACACACAGATCCTGTTAGAGGGAAATAAATAGACGGCTGTGCCATGGACTGAAAGGCACGTGTGTGTTTGTGTGCAAGATTGCCAGTATGTGCAGGTGGAGGTCAAGTTAAAAAGACGCAGCGAGGCGAATCAAAAAAGGTCCATATGTTGGAGGAGACTCTCTCCGTTGTTTCCTTTCTCTCTTTTTCTTGTATTTGTCCTCTCTCAGATCTCAGATTCACCACAAATGAACTTTATTTATATGCCACCTGTCTTACACAAAATGCAGCTGAAATTAGCAGGCAACTTCTTTGAAATTTCTTTCAAAATCTTCTCTTTCTTTCATTCACTTTGAGCTGCGTTTTGTGTTTGGAAGGTGCTATATAGATAGAGTTCATTCATTCATTCACTTGTTCAGTTATTAAGTAGCGTACTTACTAGGAAACTGGAGTAAAGTGTTAAATTTAAATTATTATCCTGGTAATTTATAAAGGAAATGATGAGCTATTTCTTGCTTCCTTGTTGGGAAATTGTGGAATATAATTAGTAAATTATGCTGTAAATAATGGGGTACTTTGGGGGTAGTTACTTTGTAATTATCACCTACTTACCATGAACTTTGCAGACCACTAAAATGAAGTGTCTTTGTAGAAACCTGAAGTTCCTAAGCCCTTTGACAACAACCATGATTGAAAAAATAGTTGAGTGATCCTTTTACCTTTTTTGTTTTTGTGTTTTTTAAAAAAAGAGCCAAAAATATTATTATTAAAAACTATTTAAAAAAAAACAAATACTGAAATGTGAAGATGTGATGCTTTTCTTTGTCATCTAAATAGTAAGCTGAATATTTCAGGGTTTTCATTGTTAAACCAGAAACGTTTGTACACTGTTTCTGACATTTTATAGACAAAATGATGAATCAGGTATTTGAAGAAAAAAAAAATCTAATCATTCAATAATTAAATTAATTGCAGGACTAAACGAAAGTTACCATGGAAGTCATCTACTTGCCTGTTGTTTAAGTCTTGGAAAAAGCTTGATCCCTTTGCTCTGTCTATTTCTGAGAAATGGGACCATTATCCACCGAGTGTTCCACCGAGAGGCTTACAGTAAGAATAGGAGGCACATTTACCTAAAATCTATGAAAGCGCTCTTCTCACTTTTACCGTCTGAACACTGAAGACATCAGCTGTTTCTATTGTCCGTATCGTATGTGTGAGGGCATGTTTGTCTGGCTCTGTCTTTACTCTGTCATCACTGGTCTCAGACACACATCAGCTGGATTTCCTCTTTCTCTTCACAAACCAGCTCTGCTAGTTACAGTGTCATGTTTCCTCCCAGTTGTGGTTGTTGCCATGGAAGTCTGAAAAGATGTAAATACACCAGAGGAGAAAGCACAGAGTAGATGGTGGTTAAGTGGTTGTTAGTGGCTTAGTAAATAGATCATAATGAAGGCAGAGGCTTAAGCTCGGCTGCTGTCACATTTAGAGCTGAGAAGGAAAAACACTCAAACCACAACTTCTGTGCAGCATTTAAACCTTTTGCACAAAATTGCAACCAATATTCTAGGCCAGGGTTCGACAACCTATAACACTGAAAGAGCCATTTGTGCCTGTTTCCCACAGAGCAAAACCCACTGGGAGCTGCAAAACCTATGTGTGTGTACAGGGTCCATATACAATGGCACAACATGTTTCGAGTGGGGGGGGGGGGGCGCGATATGTTTGTGTATCACGCATCTTTCACGGAGATGTGCAGTGACCTATCAATCACCTAGGGAGTCCAATTGAGTTCCAGAGGTGGAAATTAAATTAAATAGTCATTATTTATTCACTTTTTTTTTCAAAGCCACAGGGAGCCACAGGAGAGGGATAAAAGAGCCGCATGTGGCTCCGGAGCCGTGGGTTGCCAACCCCTGATCTAGGCATTACATTTCTGCTTGGTCCATTATGTGTATTAGTGGGACAAAAATATTTTAATCTAAGGTGCAGATGTTGACTTGCACCTTATTTCAGACACAGAAGTCTGCATGTTAGCATCAGCATTAGCACAGGAGAACAACATGCTTATAACGCTTTTATAAATGACTGAATAAATCTATATTTCAAATCTATTATTTAGTGGAAACTGTTCATTTAAGTTGTCATGTGCTGACTGAAACACACAGTTAGCTTTTGTTAGTTTCTATAAAATATACTTTATTGATTAATGAATGACATAAAGGTAATCTACAAACAGAAATATCATAATTTCATTAAGTGATTTAAAGTTACTGACAATAATATACTTCTGATTAGAGCTAAAATAAACTCAGTTGAGTTTCAAGTGAACATATGCTGTTTTTTCTAGTCTTCTATGATAGTAAATTGAATGGTTGGACAAAACAAGCATCACTTTGGTTTCAAGGAAAATGTGATGTGACATTTCTCAATGTTTTCCAGACATGTTGTAGTCTAAATGACTAATGAATTAATCAGATGAAGGTAATAGTTAGTTGCAGCCCTTCTTGCATCCCGTCTGTGCCAAAAAGAGTTTTGTGTCTGTCATTTCTTAAAATTAACGACCGTTTCCACTGTGCTCTGTCTCTTGTATGTTTGCAGTATTTCCCAGGTCGTCCAGTGGCGATAAACCTTTTGAGGTCTGTAAACTCTTGGCTACAGAACCAAACTGGTGATGAGATTTCCTATGAAGCACTCAGAGAGATGCTGGATAACTCGGCACAGGTGAGTCAAGACAGAGCCATATTGACAAGTAACCATTAAGTTTAAAAAGACCTTATTCATCAGTGTTGCTGTGAACTTTCTATTTGTTCTTCAGTCAAGCCAACATCCAAGTTATTCTTAGTTAACTTTTTCAGTCTGTCTTTTATTTATAGTATTTGTTGGGAAGAAGAACTGACTTTTGTGAACCTCAGCGGGCAGGTATTTAAAAGGAAATGAAGAGCAGAGAAAAATTCTGTAAGAATAGGTCCATATCAACCAGGGGAGGGAGAACAGAGGGCAGGACACCACAAAATGCTCCCAGACAGATGTGAGGACGTCTGTGTACGAGCAGGCTCATCCTTCCATATCAAGGTCACTTGTCAGTCTGACCATTTAATCAGTTCAAAACCACCTCAGAGGCACCAAAGTGATGCCTTTTCTGTCAAACAAATGTCAAACACATGATCTTGCACAGCCCACACAGCATGAGTAGATGAAAAGATGTTTTATAAATATCCAGATATTTCAATATGTACTTTGTCTTTCTCTCTGTGCCAGCACATACAGCTGAGGATCTATGTGCTGTTGTCTTTGGAATGAAGCCTGCATGCCTCCAGTATGCCGCCCCTTGCAAATTGAAAGAGTCACTTACTTACATCATTAGCTTTTAGCAGGCAAATCAATTGATCAATGAATCAATGGGAAGGTATGAATAGACTTCGTCTCAGAGGAAATGGACTCATGTACGCACACACACATACCCACGCACCAAATCTTTACTATTGACACGTGAGTAACTCTGTCAATCACACTGGTGATGGCTATGCAGTGCGGCGAGAGAAACGACTTTATGTCAGAGAAAATATGTTATTGGATTCAACTGTGGCTCGTGGTTAGAGATCTGGATAGCCTCTGTTCATTAGTGGAGGCCGAGCCATTAACCTGAGATTGACTTCTTATTGATCAAGAAAACTACGTGGAACTGCTTCCATTAAGTTGAACAAGTTGGGAGAAGCTGGAGAGGCTCTACTTTTTTAGAGAATATTTGGGATTTAGTCTCTATTAAACTACTCTACTAAAGGCTAAGGCTGGTGTTGTTCTACTCATTTCTTATTGTCAACATGTCTCCTGACCACAACCAAAACCACCACTGTGGGGTTTTTTTGTTTTGCCTCAGTTCTTTCCACCTTAGTGTGTCTGTGGCACTTAAGCCCAAAACACGTCCTCTTGAAGGTGCATTAAAATGGGTCAATATACCTTTACTTTCAAAACGTTGTTCTAAAACAACTGGGCTTTGTAGTTTTTCAGCAAACATCATTCACACAGGATTATATAATGCATTTGTTGGAGGCTATTTTCATCTGTGTATGGTGAATAGCTCAACTAATTTAAATGAAATTGTCATTATATTAAAAAAGTACTTGAAAGGTATGAACTGAAACTGAACACCATTTTGAGTATGGAAAATTAACCACAGAAACAAATCAGAAATTAAATAAACAGAAACAAATCAGCTAAAAGTATCAGAAATCTAACCTGAAAGTAAGGGTAAGTAATTGAAATAGACAATAGCCAAATGAATGAGCAGCTAAATTAAGTAAAAGTAATGGATTAATGGTTGAAATGTGCATCTTGTGCCACTTTTAGTATGCAGACTCAGCCAAGCCAACAAAAACTGTTTCTGATTTATAGACTAATTGTTGTTCTAGTTGTTGACGACAATTAGTTTTCAACTGTTGAATTAATCAGCAGCTATTATGATAATTGATTCATTGTTTAGTGTCATTTTGTCAGAAAAAGTATCCAAATTCTCTCATTTTAGTTTCTCAGATGTGAATTTTTTTTTCTGTCTTCTATGTAAAAGAATGTCTTTGGCTTGTGGACAAAGTAAGACAATCGAGGACGTCACTTTTGAATTGTTTGAATTGAACATTTTTCACCATTTTCTCACATTTTATGGACCAATTAACCAGTCAGTTAAAATGATTGACAGATAAACCAATAATGAAAATAATCATTAGTTGCAACCATACAGGAGTTATTTATGACAGCGGGTTTGTCATAATAAAAGAACATGTCAGTGCAACAATGACTTTTTAACAGTTTTTTGAGTGATGGAGACCTGTAACAGAGGGAAACAAGATATCAGGCTTTTGTTACACAGACAATACTTGTTAGTGGATCAATTCATTGTTAGTTTGGTCTTTTTGGGGATTTGTGGTCAAAAAGAAAGATATAGAATATCAGCAGGTTTATCCCTTTTAAGCGTTTCCTTTGTTTTCTTCTTCACATTTGTTTGTGATTTGTGTGTTTGTTTTTCTTCCTCTCTCAGACTCCAGACACTGCTTTGCCTGAAGGAGAGAGGTGGGTGGGCTGTCAGGGTTCACAACCTCACCTGAGACGTTATCCTTGTGGGGTGTGGACTCTCTTCCACGTTCTCACTGTCCAGGCCAAGAATGCTGAAGGCAAAGGTACACAAACACACACGGAGTTTGTTTTGCTGTGAATGAAAAAGGCCATTCAAAGTTCACAAAGACGGGTAGACTAAGGATGGGTAAACAAATTAGGTTAGGTTTTTTCACACTGACCTGATTGAACATCACAAAGAGAAAAGACTGAACATACACATAGAAACACACAGTATATCATGGTGAATTCTTTGACGTTTTTGTCCTATGTTTTGTCATTTTGACACAGCTAAAATTGAGCCTAATTGTAACTGTGTGAAAAGGGATTATGTTAGATTAGTGGAATGTGAGTGGTTAATAAAATAGGCAGATAACCGGAGGCTCCACCCCTGGCAGGGATGTTAATCTCCCTTCAACTCACACACACACACACACAGACACATACACACATGCACACACAGAGGTTAATCCCAAGGTTTACGGACCATCATGTGACCTGCAGATGGACTGTCCAAAAGGAGAGTCCATCTGGCCCCTGACAGACCACCAGCCTAATAGGAGGATACACACAAAAACTGTACAGTATTTACCACAACACAGACCTCCATCCATTCATATAAACAGGCTGCATGGATTATTAAAGGTGTGAACACAAACCTAACAGAACCTGATACACTCCCACTTTCAGTACGGTTCATCTGAATCTTCTGCTAAGCTGAGAACAAAAGGAAACCGCTCCAAAAAAATATGTTTCTGGACTGTTGAAGTCCTGAGACAGCAGCCGGGCCACCATTCACACAGAGGGTTAATTGTGTTTAATCTCCAGATAGGGTTATCCCTTTCGCATAGATTATTCATCTCTATATGGGGTTAACCCAGCTCTCTGTGACTCCTGGCCCACATAACCGTGCAACCGGAATCCAGGAGGCTGTGGACCCACACTGCCGTTAGCAAGCCTTCAACCAAGACAACCATCTTCACAAGGGCAGGACATAGTGCTTTATAGAGGACATTATGACTCTTCTAAATATCCTCCTTAAAGTAACAAAGTCGGGACAAAAAACTAAGTTTGTGATTTTTTTGGGAATTTGTGATATTGTTTTTATTATGAGATACACAGCACAGTACAGGTGCTCAACCTTCATTGACCTCATGTGATCCCCCCCCACAGATCCCCTGGAGGTGCTGAGCGCAATGAGAAGCTACGTCCGCAGCTTCTTTGGCTGCAGGCCGTGTGCCGAGCACTTTGAGAACATGGCAAGAGAGAGTCTGAGAGAGGTGACGACATTATCCTCAGCTGTCCTGTGGCTTTGGTCCCGACACAATCGCGTCAACAACAGACTGGCAGGTAGGAGTCAGGATCATCTGTAGCTTTTTTTGCAGGATCTCTTTTGTGCACATTGGAGGTGGTTCTCCTTATACTGAGCCTTACGAAGCAGTGGTTGTATACAAAGCTATGGGCCTCCATCCACATCTCCTTCACCCAGGTTGTCAGGTCAGGAGGAAGAGGACAAGGGAGAAATGGATGGAGTACAGCTATGCAAAGTAACATCCAAACACTAAACCATGGCCCATAATATCTATTTGCAAGCAACTTTTTCCCACAAGCTATCAGGTTTTTATGATAGGTTAGGTAAGCTACTGTAGATGCCCCAAAACACATTTGATTGGATACATTACATTGTGTTTATGCACCCCAGAGCCCAGGTGAGCCATCGAAAATATTAATTTTTATATAAAATACAAAAAAAATTTATTTGCGTATACCAAGAGATGATGAAACAGCCAACCCAGGATTAGAGCCTGTGTTTTTAAAGTGAAGACCATATTTCTTTCCCACAAACTCTGCTGCTACAAAGAAGATAAAGTCAAGTTTGCTATTGTTTTAAAGGCCAAAAAAAGACCTTGATAACAACAATCATGATTTCAAATGAGATGAACTAATACAAAGGTTTTTATAAAACCTTTATGCACTGTAAAGTAAAGCAGATTAAGGTTCCAGGAACCTTGGTCATACCTTTTTGTTTGTGGAAATTTTTAATATGTTTTGAAATAAGTGTGGTAATGTTTTAATGCTTTTTTTATTAAGGTAATTTATTCAAGTACAGTATGGCAAAGAGAAAAAGTCCATCTCATTGGAAATTAATATACACGTTATATGTTACATATGTGCCAAGCCATCCCTGTTCCTCACACTTTTTCTATCACATCCTTTCCTCTTTCCAGACTCCTCTTGTCTTCATCTACCGATCCACACTTTGGGATCTTAAGCATGACCTTACTCAGTTTTGGGGGGAAGATTTTCAGTTCCAGTTTCCTCACATGGTCAGTTAGTCTTTGTAATACGACTAAGAGGGTGAGGGGAGGAGGAAAGATGGATCCTCAGATCAGACACCAGCTGTCACCCCGTCTTAGTCCTCCAAGTATCTGCTTCTGCCTCACCCATTTTCTCCTGCCCCCTCTGTGCTATCTTCCTTACTTTGAGTCTCTTCTACACTCCCACTTCCCCCACCCGACCATGGCCTCTCCAGTCATCAACTGTTTCTTACTCATATCTCCTGTGATCACTTACCCAAGTCCTGTTATTGCACCCAGTCCTCATCGGCCTGTACCCCAAACTCCACCTCTACGACAAGGAGTTTCTGTCCAGGTCATACTTTAAATATATTACAAATATGTTTCTCCTCTAATCCTTAGTCCAGTCTTTTTTTTTGTCCAGTTCTGTGTATAAATCCATAAAATTTTCTGTCCTTTGACTGTGCTGTATCAACATATTACACTTCTGCACATCAGAGTATTAAACAGCTCCTAAGCGTCCCTCCTCCCTTGTCTGTGTTCATACGGTTTTATTAGGCACAAGGCTGTCATTAACAGCCCACTTTGTTAAATCACTATCTTTTGTTTGTGTTGACTGCCCCTCTTCTATCTCAGGGACAGCTTGTGTCCTGAACAGCAGGGGCCAGAAGGACACCCATCCCTGCGTGTGTCTGCTCCCCAGACACTTAAACACTATTCAACCCGCCACCTCCTCCATCAGTCTTCCCTCTCTTCCTCTGTTCCCGTTGTAGTCCTTCTCTCTTTCCACTCACCCTCTCCTGGGACTCATATCCTCCACTTGACAAGTAATAGCACAGCATCCTCGCAGGATGTGTCCCCGAGGAACCAGACCTCTTTGCCCACACACACACAATTCCCAAGGTATTGTGTGACAGCAGGTGGCAAACACCATGACACACGCCACACATGCTCCCCCTTCTCTCCTCCCCCTCACTAACACACACACACACACACACACACACACACACACACACACACACACACACACACACACATATACACACACACCCTTTCCAAGCGTGGGTCAAGTTGTGGCGTGTGGCAGGGTGAAGTCAGTCACGGCGGAGTCAGGGTCCACAGGGGATAAGTCGGGTGAATCAGAAAGAGAGAGAGGGAGGAGTGGAGGGTTTGGCTGTGTTTGTAGCAATGAGTGGCGGTGTCTCCCTGAGGAGAGCACACTCCATCCCTCCATCCACTCAACCCCTCCTCTCCCCTTTGCCTAAAGTGGAGCTCTTTAGCAGGCCTCCCCGCCCTTCCTTTCAGGAGCAGCCATGCATGAAAGAGCAGCTATTTGTAAAGCGGCTGAACAATTAATTTAGCTGGCAACAAAGAGGCCCCAGGGCCCTGGGCCTCTTCGCAGTGGCAGAATTAAGACTGGTGGCAGCTCAGTCCTGTTGCTGCTTGTCAACAGGCTGAGACTGATTCACATTTCTACAGACAGAGCAGCAGCTGCAGCGACCTGGCTACCTTCAGGATTGTATTCACATGCAGCACTGCTCACAGGGATTGTGCACTTCTAAAAAAAAACATATTGGTATTTATCAGACAGACAGGGCATCCTTTAAAATTTTCCCACACTAGTGTTGAAACACACTTTTTCTTACCGAACTGGGGTTGGATGTGCATGCTATCTATCATATATGTTTCAAAATAAATAATCTTTGCACATGAAAAAAATGAATAACCACCATTATTTTAAAGAAAAGTTAAAATTATATTTATTTTTAGATGTTTGACTTATGGCAGTATCTGTTGTATTGGTAGTGTGATATCACTTGGTGACCAGGCCTCCAGCAGCCTTGCTATATTTAAAACAGGGACCACAATTGAAATGAGTCTTGAACTTAAATGTTTCAAATGTGTTAAATGTGTTACATTTTTGAAACTGTGTGATTTCAACACAGTACCATAACAGTATCAAATTATATGGAAACGTGTGCTCCAGACACATTTGAGTCAATAACAATATAAAGTATTGATAGATTTCATACCCAGCCCAAGCATTAGATCTGTAAATAAACGGAATTTCTCATTTAGGTTTTGTCTCAATTATTTAAATGAGCATAAAATGCCTGACATCATCTGCTCCCGCCCCCCAGCAGCCATGATGGCTCTGTGTGCTGCTCGGTGTAGGTGATCCTCACTTACAGAATTAGTGCTGAGGAAGCTAGTTTGACATGCTGAACAATACATATTTATACCTGATGAATATGTATGCACGGCGGTGATGACATCTCCGTGACAGGCCATTGTGGCACTCTCAATATGGCTGGTGGTATGGCTAAAGTCACCCTGGCCGCAAACAAGCGTGGCAAGCTGATTAGAATAAGGAAAGAGATCCGAGGCATCTGGGCTGTGTGTGCGTGTGTGTGTGTGTGTGTGTGTGTGCTCTCACCTGCTGAAATGTGTAAAAGCCCCCACACACACCCACAGGCTGCAGCCCATCCAGGACACAGTAAAATTGATGTATCCTTTATGTAAAGTACTGTATGCAGAGTACATACACACATGCATATGACTGAGATTAATCTTGAGCGGCAGAGAGAAAGAGGAGGGAGTGGGGACGGAGGAGGAGGAGGTGGTGGAGGAGGATGTAAATTGACAGTGCTGTAAAGTGACAGACTTGCTGCTGCTCTGCTTTTTTTTTTTTTCTTTTTTACTCATACACATGCATGCACACACACACACCCAATGGCCTGTTGGTGACAACAAGCAATTTATTACTAGATGCTGCCCTGTGTGTGTTTATGGGTATTTGTGCAGGTTGTTGTGTATGAGACTATGTTTTTTTTTTTTTTCTGCGTGTGCCCATTTCTCTGCCAATCTGTTTGCACTGATGCAGTGTGCATGTTTTTGTGTGTTTGTGAGGGACGAGGGGCGTTAGTGGGCAGCAGCTACATAAAAAAAAAAAATGTTAAAGGCATGTTAAAGGCGAAAGTTTCTAATTCATTAGAAGGGCAGCCCCCCTTTGAGGTTTCTGTTGCTCTCATGTTCAATTTGGAGATTGGACTTTGCTTTCAAAGGGGTGTGAAGGGACAAGACAGGTGCTCCAGAGTACTGAGGTCTGCTTACTGAAAATAGGGAGTGTGTGTGTGCGTGCGCGAGTGTGTACATATGGGGAAGCTGTCCACTTTGGCCACATCTATTGTCTCACCACCCCTCCCACTGGGACATCCCAGAAGCCCATTGATCATTGTTAGACCCTGTCATATACTCTCACTCACACACACACACAAATATCAATCCGTAGATTACATGCACACAAACACAGACAGATGATTTACATATACACACTTAAACACATACATACACATATGCATATAGGCACTTAGGTTTTTACGAGCACTGTGACAAGATCAAATGGGTTCAACACAGATTGCATCCAGTCCTCAAAGCACTTACATCCTCAAGTCACTGCACCAACAGGGAGAATAAAAGAAACAACAATGGAGCGCTTTATGTTATGTGTTTCCCGTTGTGGCGATGAATCTGGATCCATGCAACATTTTCTGACCTTTTATATTATCTGTTATAAGTTTGTGAGGTACTTTACAGGCCAGTTTAGTTAAAAGAACATCTATACTTAACACTGACACAGAGCAGTAATGTGCTTAAGTATAACATGTAAAAGTACTTAATATGCAGAACAATATCTGTGAGATTATGAAATAGCTAAAAGGTAAAATTATATTATAACCTGCAAGCAGCATTTTAATGTTGCAAGTCAACATGGTGCTATGCGAACTCGGTACAACTGGCTGCATAGAGTACCCATCTACAGTCTTGTATACTGTGCATTTAGGGTTAGGGTTAGGTTAATAAAGAATAATGAAGTAATGACACTGCTCACGTAAATATACTTAGTACTACACCTTTCTAAATGAAAAGTGGATTTATAAAAAGGATAGGATGTGTCCTGTCTGTGAATCACAATTAAATTTGACAGATTAATCATCTATATCTGTGTTTATGTCCCCAGGTGCTTTGAGTGAAGACCCCAACTTCCCAAAGATTCAGTGGCCTTCACCAGAAATGTGTTCAGCCTGCCATACGGTGAAGGGAAACGGAGAGCACAGTTGGAACAACGAACAGGTCCTGGCCTTCCTCCTGTCCTACTTCTCATCCAGCAGCATCCTCACAGGTACAGTTTCTTTTCTTTTTCTAAAGAGCTCATAGCTTCTAAATTCAAGGATCCTACTAAACTACAGAAATACACCTTTTTATATTTTTTTTAACTGGTATGAAAAATGTAGTTTGTTTTAATGTAACATCATACTTAGATGAGGTTTGCCAAATTCTATCAAATTGAGACAGTGTTTTTCTGAAATCATTAAGACTTCTGTAAATATAAGGTTTTAATTATAGAATGTATTTTTTTTTTCTTCTTCGTCTTTTTTTGTTGAAATGAGAAAATACCAAAGAGTTTCCGAGCTGAACTAAGATTCACCATGTGATTCTACATTCAGGGTGATGACTTTAGAAATGACATACGTCTTTCTTTTCCTTGCCCTGTCAGACTACCTCGAAGATGAAACTGTGATCCTGGAAAAACAGCGGGACAAACAACGTCAGCGGCAAGCTTTACAAGCTCAGAAACATGTAGAGAGGAAAGCCAGGGAGACCTTGGGCTCCATGACAGATCCTCTACGATCTCAGCCCACCGTCCAAGAAGAAGAAGAAGAGGAGGAGGAGGAGGAGGAGGAGGAGGAAGAGGGCCGCAGGATGAAGCCGTGGCAGATGAAGAGGAGGAAGGTGGGGATGGAGCAGTGGCTGCAGATGAGATAGAAGGTAGGATGCCTGAGCAGACCCCCTGGGCCAAACCTGAAATGGAGGTGGGTCGAGGCCTTGGGCAGGTCCGCAGGAAGCCGAGCATTGTTGGCATGAAGATGCGAGAGCTCCAGGAGGACATCGTGGATCTCGACTCATTTGTCAACCAGCACTACAAGGTGAAGGCGCTGCGGTTGTCCACCTCCAGCCGGGTTAAACAACGCACCCTGCAGAGGAAGGTGGAGCAGGAGCCCGGGTCCGTGTTTGGGCTCGGCATGGAGCTGGACGCAGGGCTTGGGATGGTGGGTCTGCAGCCTATAAAAGCAGACTTGGAGCTGGAAGAGGGGCAGCAGAGAAAACGAGTGCTGAAGCGAGAACTGACAGGCCGGTACCTTGTTGAGGAGTCCGAGCTAAGGCAAAGTGGACGCTGGATGTCTTTGCTGAGCATCGGATTCTCCAAAGTGGATGTTAGCTTGTGTCTCATTCTATATTTCCTCTCTTCCATGTGTCTTTTGGCCATGTACCTTTTCTTCAAAAACCGCCTCAGGCTACGGCGGACTAAGATGGCCCTGCCCTGAACCAAAGTGCATCCAAATTCACCCCAAGTCACAGCAATGATTAACTTTAATTAGGTTCACTTGAGCTAAGGTCAGGGTTAGTGTAAAGGGGATGTGTGAAGATTAGTGCCATCTTAGGTGGACCACTTAACTGTTACCTACAGCCATAGTAGGCAAGTAGACCCTTAATGTCATGGGCATGTTATGTCCAACTGGAAAGGAGAAGGGAAATTGGTCTTTTAAAATCATGTCTGTTATTCAACCTTATATGTCATCTGGCCTCTGGAGCTTTCAGGCAGCATCTCAACTCTGGAAAATCTGTGCATATAAATGTTTATTGTCGGTAGGTGGGTTTCTGTTTGGGTTTGTGCCTGAGTTAAGGATAATCATTTGTGCTTTTGATTCCATTTGACCACTTATGAAGGATGAAATTAAATCCAATATGAGATGAATTGGATAGTTTTCTTTGTTTGATGCAAAAGCAATTAATATGTTTCTTTTTGTACTAAGTGATGGTCCTTTGTAACAGTCATTTGTGATTTTTATTTTTTAATATCTCACAGTAGGATGAGGACCTTCTACATTACATCCCTGTGTACTATGACAAAAAGTTAATTCTGTCATAGTTTTTATATATTTACACATAAAAATATTTGAATAATTTGAACTGGATACTCAAATTTGGCAATTTTTCAGTGATTTTAAAAAAGATGCGTATCTGAAATTATATATCAACTTTTTTTCCGTTCAATCAATCACTGAAAATTTTGTTTATGAACTCTTACATTTCTGTATTTCACAATAATCAAATTTTCCCAGTCCCTAAATGCTTTGTGGGTTTTTACAGTTTGTCAAAGGCCTGACAGTTGCATCATATTGTTGAATACTGTGACTGGACCAGCAGGTCCACACCAACTTTCACCAGAGAGGAGCTCTTTTCTTCAGCTCCTTTTGAGGTGGCTTACTGTACGTTACACTGAGTGTTATGTCATGTCTTTGAATATTACATCACACTGCTGAGTCCTCATAACAGCTACTCCGGTTGTTTGTGAAGTGTTGTGGAGCGACGCATATGTTCACACTGGACAAGGTTTTAGAATAAGCAGGATTTGTTTTTGGCTTGTGTCCACAATGTAAAGCTTTGGCTGGTCTTCTAAAAACACTGTGTTTTCCTGTTTGCTTCTTTGCTTCTGTCTGAATCAATAAAATTATTTTTGATAAGGATTGATTGCCTTTTCAATGCTCCTTGTCATTTATTGAGATGGGTCTTATTAAAGGCCTGTCAGTCACAGGAATTTACATCTGTACTGTCTCGGGTGTCATAATATGTCTACAGAACCTCCCAGATGGTTTGGTAAAAAACAAGTTCCTGTGTTTGTTTTTTGTTTTGACCAAGATTACCAGGACATGAGGCAAGGAGGACCGGGGTGTTGCATGTAGTATTTGGGGTGTGGGAGGGGGTTAAAGCACCCAAGGTTGAAGGAAAAAGCCTGTTGCCATCTGCTGTGCAGCGCAAGCTAAATCCTAACAATTTCATTGGGATTATAGCAAGTGAGTAATCCAGCTTTCCTTTAGGACTAGAGGGGAGAGATTACCCTTGAGGATTAGCTCCCTGCAGATAATAAACTTTATTAAAACGCACAATCGGCTTTCGCAGGGCTTCTTCCCTCACACACTTGGAGGTGTGCTTTTAACTGCGAGGGGGCAGGCAGCAGCAGACCCCGTGGAGGGTAAAATGGGTGAGGTGGATGAAAGAGGGAGTAGTGTGTGTGTGTGTGTGTGTGAGGGATAAATGGACGGATGGAGGACGAGGGTTTGATGTTGTCCGGATTACAACAAGCCCATCTGAAGGACAACCGATGCTTGATCTTGAGCTTTGTGTTTCCTGGAACGCTGTCTTGAATTCCCTCGGCTCCCGCCCCTTACCTTCACCCCTAAACCTATCTGATATACACACACAAACACTCTGATCCCACCAACACCACACCCCATCTCCTTATCCATACCACGTTTTCAGCATCAGCAGTATGACAGGTTTTGATGGCGAATTAGTTGAGTTAAGGCAGTCAATTCCTCTAACACACACACACACACACACACAATAGGCTGATTAATAGCCCTACATTAAAGCAGAGGAGCATCAAGGCTGAGCAGCTGTGGTTCTGTGACTTAATCAAACTCTCAGATACTTTGAATTAGACCTTCAATGACACATTATGATTGCCAGAATGGATTGAGAAAGGCACAGTTTGTCAAAGCGAAGCTTCTGCATGTTATTTATTCCTTTTTCAAACATCATCCAGTAAATCACCTGACAAGTTTTATTTAAAGGATGGGCAGTTTTTTTACTTGGGGAAACTGTCAAACTGAAGAAGGATTTACGTGTTCTGCTTAAACTTTTTTGTGTGTGCAGTAAATAGCTCTTGTTACTTGCATGAAATGAACTCGCCTGCTTTTTTGTTTACGTTTGCTTTGGCTGAGTTTGAATCATGGACAAGGCTCTTAAAAATTATGTGAAATCCATTAAGTGCATTTCTTTTTCAATGAAATCACAACTTTTGGTGTAAGTACTTTTCTCCCTGATCTGTTAATCTGTTTAAATGTTCAGCTGCGTTTGTTAGAGGATTGGAGTCGGTGATGCTTGGTGCTGCTTACTCTAGAGAAGCTCTTTATCAGGTGCACTGAGCCTCAGCTGCGAGCGTTTTGCTGGTTCAGACTAATGATGGTTAATGAGGAAACTGGCAGCGAAGTAATATCTGTCTGCAGCTTTGCCAAGGCTGAGGTGAGCGGTTCAGTCTGAGGACACAGGCTTCAAATCCAAATCAAGACACATTCAGAGCTGCTTGTGCTCCTTATCTTTTGTCCCTGGTGCAATAAATGGCATAAACAAACTGCACTAACTTACATTCCTCTGTGCTAACTGTAAGCTGTGCACTGTGTGTATGCTGTGTACATTTTGTACAGCTGTTGTAATGTGGTGAGATTTGCTGCTGTTGATGTAATGTGATGTTTGTATTCTATCTTCAGTGAGACCAAAGGTGATTTTCCAACCTTAGCTGAACAATAAAGTTGTGTTTTATTCTTATGCATCTGAATTCAGAGGCAGAATCATTTTTATGAAGTTTATATGCAGAAATTTAACATGAGGGTCTACCCTGTGGCTGAAATGAAGCAAAACAACAGATAATTATTGAAGATGTTATTCATTAAACAGACTGTTGGTTGTAAAGTGTCACTGTGTGAACAGCACTGAAGCCAGCTAAAGACAGCAAGTGGATCTTTGAATGCTTAATGGAGGAAACTGTGAAGCTGTGAAAAACAGAGTTGGGCAACAAATTCAGCGATTATAAATCATAAGAAGATGAGATACCACAAAGAGTTAGACTAAAGGTGCTGTAAACATGAAAGACTAAAGTAACACAAGTTTTTTTTTTTTTTATCTTTGCCAAACTGTCAAAAGTAAAAAGATTCAAATACATACTGCTAGCCCAACAGTGACTTAACACATTATCCTCAGACAAACAGAATAATGGCTTTAATAGCAGTAAACTGATGGCAGGAAGAGTTTTTTTAAATCACAGAACAGTGACAGAAAAAAAGTACTTGCATATAATGCTGCAGTGAAGACATGTAAGGAGAGAGTAAAAGAGGCCTATCAATAATACAGATCTGACAAAATGGTGGATGTTCTTGGTCTCACTCAAGCATTTTGAGGTACTTGTACTTCATTTGAGTATTTCTATTTAATTTTCATTTTCATGTTACTTCCACAATAACTGACAGAAAAATAATGTACTTTTTACTGCACAACATTTAGATTACTAATACAGACATAATATTAAAAAATTATGATATATTGTTATAGATTAAGCTATATAAAGCTGGAAGTCACCAATCTTAATTTCTTGAATTTCTTGATTCTTAATAAATAAATTAAAATTAGCCTCACCTTTAATGTAATGTGTACATTAATGAATGAATAACTATAACCCAATAATACAAATGACTCTGAAATGGGTCATGATTTAGCATGAGTATTTTTTTATTCAAATGCTTTTTAACATTTTTATTCAAGTACACTTTTGAATGCAGGTATTACTTAACACATTATTAGCACATTATTTCTCCTCTGTAGTACTGCTGCTTTTATGTGAGTAAAAGATGTGAATACTCTTTACACCACTGCTGCAAAGAAAGTTAAAGCATTTGTTTATTGGCTGCTGTGTCAAGTGTGTAAAGTGCTAAAAAAGAATTTGAACATCTGCAGTCCCATGAAAAACGGGCAAACTCTATCTGCTGATGAAGCTCATGTCATATGACCAAATCTCCAGAACAGATCGTTTGTAAGAATCATCGCCAGTTTACAGAAATCATCAAGTTTATTGTCCCTCCTCCAGGTCCAATATGAGCCATTCACTAAAAAAGCCAGATTACTTCCTTCAGAACTTTTTTTGTGTGTTCACAGCAAAACAAATGTTTTGCACTGACATGTTGTTGTGTTGTGAAAGCACAGACTGAAGGGTAAAAACCTCACCTTGCTGCCCTGTTGTTGTCTTCCATAAATTAGACAATGTTCGGTTTTATAGTCGCTCCTCTCCTGTATGCTCTCTGCCTCGATGTTTATTACCCCTCCAGCATTGATATTAAAATGCAGGAGGGGCTTGATGCATTTTTCTGTCATCTCTCTTTCTGACTTTAATAATACTATAAAGCTTCCTGCTGTGGACAGAGGGAGATGGAGGGAGGGAGGAGGAGGTGAATAAATTATGAAAAAGAGGTTAATATATGGTATTGGTATATATCACATCCAAACTAGATCCCCTTTCGGTTTTAAACATTCAGCCTTTTAAAGGAAGGAGTCAAGTAGGGTCAGATCCATCGCATTTTACTGCTGCAGTCCCTCCCCCTTTCATGTGGACGCTCATCTGCTGATCTCCCAAACATCTCTTCTCACCATCAGTGTGTTGGGATGCTGTTTGGACCAGGGAGATCAGGACGGGACTGTCACTTTACCGCAGTCAGTGGTAAACAAATGAAAACCAAAGAAAACAGGCTGTTTATTTGTTAGCTTCTGTCTCATTCTGTTGTGTGACTGCTCGCCCCTCCTGTAATGTTTTGTTTTTCCTGTAGGCACACAATGCATGTTTTGACTTGTGGATAAATATCTTTGATTTTTTTTTTTTTTTATAGCAAATTGGAAGTCCTTGCAGTTCATCTGTGCTCAGCAGAGAGTGCATAAGTGTGGACAGGAGGGAGGGGAAGCCCCGGGAATCAATAACCTCCTACTATCAGCTGCATTTAGGCCTTGATGATGTGTTCGACTGCACTGTTTTAATTGGAACACAAATCTGACCTTTCCTTCCTCTGCTCTGTTTCCATGTCTGCTCCTTCATTGTCCTCCTCCCTCCACAGCTTACAGGAAGTGTAGGTAATGAAGTTGGAGAAGATCCAGCACTTGTCAGTTGCGTTGTTTTAATTCACTCAGCTGACACTGCTCCTGTCAGTGAAGCGGGAAGATTCATTCCTCACTTTACATGGAAAATCCTGAGTTTATGAAAAAGGGCTTTAGTACCTTTTTACTTGTCACTTTTAAAAATAAAAGTGCTTCAGGTCATCTGATTTGAATCCTTATCTTAAATGCAAATAGTAAAATACAGTGCTTAAGCATATAATGTTTTAAAAATAGTTAAGTTGTAAATTTCACAGCAAGAAATGTAAGCACAAGTGAACAGAAACAGCAAGGCTGTAAACAGTAAGGTTTCTTTTGGGAGACTATCAGACCTTCAACTCAAAGGCCTTAAGGGAAATATTTTGTGCATATGATACTTCTTTATTTCTTCTTTTTTGTGTTGCACCCTAGTTGATGGTGCACATTCATCAGTCACACTCAGACATTGTGTTTGCAGGCTTTCAGAACAATAGGTAACACTTGCACGCTCCTCACAGAAGGGATGAGTTATTATCAAAGGTATTTATGCAATGTTTTGGATCCAGCATTTCTTTCCAGACTCGTTTGATGAAGGTCTCTGGGGTCTGGAGTCTATCCCAGCATGCACTGGAGCAGCTTGCACACAGGGCAACACTCTGGGCAGGTGCCAGGGAGTCACAGGACTCAAAATAAAACCAGATAATATACCTGAATTATGTCCATGCAGTCCTAAGGGATTCCTACAAAAACACCTTCTCAGTGCAGTTTTTGATTTTAACATAAAGGGTGATCTGAGTTCTGCAGCCTGATGCATCTTATGTGCACTTTTCTTGCAGTCAGATTTATAAATGCTTGTTTTTTTCTCCTCATATCTAATTTAATAATAATATTTTCACACGGTAATGTTTGTGACATGTGCAGCCTTATAATAAGCGCGTTTTGAAAAAAAAAAAAAAACTCTCTCAGGTTATTCTGTTTTTTTTATAAACCTCAATCAAGTCTCCCATCGGGCAGGACTGGCTGAACTGTTGTACAACTTATTTGAGTCAAACGAGCCTATTACCGCCTCGTCTTAACGCGACAGGGTCAGGTTCAATCAGGGGGATTGGAAAATATCATTTCTGACGGGAATAGATTTCGTTTGTTCAACCAATCTCTTCTACTAATTACCCAAATGGACAGGAGCTGTCAGGAGACAATAACTATTCCCTAATAGAATTTGCCCCCCAAGTGCAATTTAATTTTCTCCTCCGTGCTCTCTCCTCAGGTTTTCCCCCGCGCTCTCCTCCTCTCTCCCTCTCTCTGTTCCTCTCCTGCTCTCGGACTGACTGCTGCTGTCGGCGGACGGAGGAGAAAGCGCGGACTGACTGCTGCCGTTTCTCTGCGAGCTGCAGGCTCACAAGGCTGGGGAGGAGAAGAAAAAAAAAACAAAAGCAAAAAAGCTTCAGCGATCACGATGGAGGAGGAGAAGAGGAGGAGGAGGAGGAGAAGAGGAGCTGCTGGGAGCAGTAGGTAGGTCTGCACTGTGATCTTATGTGTGTGCAGCTTGCAAGCAGGGAGGGAATGTGCACCGTAAAGATATGATGCTTTTTTTTTATTCATCTGGTGATTTAAATGGCTGTTTTAACAGTCATTTGCACACGAAATGAACGCCATGCCTGTTGTGTTTAGATGCTCAGCTCACCTTTGATTGTGTCTGTGTGGGCGTGACTGGCCTCTGTAAAAATGGGAAATAATGTTTTTAACCATCATGTGTTCATTTCATGTTAAACGATTTTGTGTTCCCATAAATGACCATTAAGACTCATCATAAAAACTATAATAATACATATATTATCACTATTTGTTGTGTTCGATTTTTTTATCAACTTAAATTCTTGTGAACATTACAAGTTTTGAATTTCTAATTTGTTATTCATGGCCTGTATGCCTCATTGATCTGAGCTTATACATCTTGAATTTGAGTTCTAAAAAACATAATTTCTGGATTATTTTGACTTTAAGAAATAATCAGATGAAACATAGAATACTGTTTATCACAGACTACTTTGGGTCAAAGTTACCAACGACATTTGTTTTGAAACCATTTAAAATTTTTAAACAGTCACATAAAGTAACACCTTTTGTGTTCCTGGTCAAAAGTGACTGGGAAGATTTTATTTGTGTACAAAGGAAATTATCCCAACACTACACTCAACAATTTCACAATATTCCAAGATAAATATCGTTAATACATTAAAAAAACAACTGTTGTAATATGAGCACTATAAAATGGTTTAATACTTATAATATACTTATAACCCATGAACTCAGCATGTATAATTCCCTATATGATTGATGATGATGTTCTCTGTACATGTGGCATCTATTGCACGTCTGTCCGTCCCAGGGAGAGGGATCCCTCATCTGTGGCTCTTCCTCAGGTTTCTTCTTTTTCCCATAAAGGGTTTTTTGAAGTTTTTCCTGACTCGGTTCGAGGGTCTAAGGACAGAGGGTGTCACAACTGTACAGATTGTAAAGCCCTCCGAGGCAAACAATGTTTGTGATTTTGGGCTCTAAATAAATAAATTTGAATTTTGAATTTGAATAATCCGCTGGGGTAGGTAGCTGTTTGTAAGAAATGAAATGCTTTTTCCCAGGGGTTTCCCTCTCGCGTTGTTTACCCTCCGTGTTTCACATTTTGAGCAGTGTCAGTCTCGGTGTACAAGAGAATGGCCTTTTGCAAGTTATAGATAAAGCTCATATGAGCAACAGCAAGGTTGTCGAGTGGTCTTTTTCAAAGCTGAAGTTACCACAACAACTAACAAGAACCATGACATCACAATGTTCATCAGTCTATCAGATGTGTTTTTGTCTGATAACAGAAAAAAAAAATCAGGCTTCTAAACTTGGTGGAGTGGGTTAACTCAAACTTCAATGGTGTTTTTTCTCATGCACATGTTGGACAATATGTGCAGATTGTTGCATGCACCTTGCAAATGTATGCATTGCATTTATGGCACGTTACGCTTCACATCAGTTATTTCTTGCTCTGGATTATATTCTGTCATCTTCAGCTTCTGACACTTCCTCCTCTAATCCATCCTCACTGCCAGTTTCCTGACCTCTCTCCTCCTCACCAGTGTGGTGATCAGATATCACCACACCGTATATCGGCCTGCCATGGTGCTACCACATAATGAACCGTGAGCAAGGCCTGATAAAAGCATTAGGGCCTATATACCAAAGCTACAAGAAAAGTTCAGTATTATTGAAACTACGTTGCAGCTGTCTGTGAGAGCTGCCAACAGGTGTTGAAACTCTGCTGGGCAAAGGTTCTCATCGTAGTGGTTGCCAGGGAACCCAAAGTGTATGTGTGTGTGTGTGTGTGTGTGTTCATCTGACAAATGTGGATGTACCAGAGCTCACTTTTATAAACTAATTGTCGTCTTCCCCCATTCATTTCTAATGACCGGTCATTTTTGACCAGGGAACACCAAGAGTGTACACAAGTTGAATATAACACACAAAACTGTATTCAAATCAATACAATTTATTTTGTGTATTGAAATCCTCTTTGTGGACAAAGTCATGGAATCTAAGGTCAGTCTGATCAAATTAAGTACATTTTTCAGAGATAAAACTTTTAAATCGGTCAAATTTGACCGGAACACAACATGAGGGTTAAAAAAATGAATGCATAAATCCTGTATTTGCACACATAAATAAACAGTAAAATCCAACCCATGTAATATGTGGTGTGTTGGCTCTTGCAGTAGAACCGGCCTGCAGAGGTGCAGTGGGTGAGACACACAGAATTATTATCATTATTATCATTATTATTATTATAATCTGCTCATCCTGCAGAGACGGGTGCGTTTCTGCATTTCTGACTGCCCGCTCAAGAAGACAGATCTGTGGATCGCAGATGTCAATGAAGTCGTCCTCTGAAATATTGGATCTAATTAGAGGTGGCTGGGTCACCGGCGGTGGCAAAGGAGTCGCCCTCTGCTTGAATTATTGCTGCTTCCTCCTCAGCTTCTTTCTCCCCCCCCCTTTACAGTGGCACCTTCACATACACAAAGATCAGTCATTTCACCCATCACAGGAAGTGCACTATTATCATCATTTTATCATTTTCCCCTCTCCTTTTCTTGCATTTCTTTGTTATTTCTGAGTGGATTGTTTAAGCATAAAAAAAATATTTGCTGTGAGGTTAAATTTATGCTGTGAACAAAGCAGTAAACATTAGACATTAGATGGTAAATATAAAACGTAATTTTCCCTATCACTTCATCGTTTAAACATTTGCTGTCATCTTGTGCAGTATAAACCTGAAAACGCCCAACAGATCCAGATTTTGATTTTTTTTTCTTTTTTTGCCATCTCATTTGCCACATTATTTAGTGTCCCACTGAACCAGATGTGCGCGCTCATATCTGTTTTTTTTCTCTTTCTTTCTCCATTTTGCATCCGTCAATTATTCTAATTGTGTTGCTCTTTGCTGACAGGCTAAGAGCATTTTTATCTGCATTGTTTTCCGGGGCAGCTAAAGGGTCTCGATACCAACAATCAGAGTAATTGAATAGTTGAATAAATCGAATGATCTTGAGGGGAAAAGTGTATAATGAAAATAAAGTAAGACCAGATGACTCTCTTGCCACACGCCCATGGATGGATGGATGGACTGATAGATGGATGGACTGATAGATGGATGGACTGATAGATGGATGGAGGGGACACCTGGCCTGGAGGCTGCAGCTTTGAATCCCTTGGATAAAATTCCTGTAATATCCCATCCTCCTTTTTTTTAATCAGCTTGATGCGCCTTTTCATTTTACTAAATTACATTTGAAACATTACCCACACAGGCGGGCGGCTTATGGGATTGTGGGTCCCCACAGTGTATAAACGGTGTGTGACAACAGAAGAAACAGTCCGCAGCTGGAAACGGGCTGCCCGGGAAAAGATGTGAGGATAAATCTGGGAAATGTTGCAGAGAAAACGCTGGCTGCGTTATTTGTTCGAGCTGACAAAACCTCATTTATTCTCGTATCTGCGTTTCCAACAACACACTCAAACACACTTTGTTTTTTTTTTTTTGTGGCTTTTTTGTATTTTTTTCATTGCTAATTAAATGGCATTTTTCTTTAATATTATTTGGTGGATTTTCTTTTATAGTTACGTTATACTTTCTGAGGGTAACACTAAATTACTACTATAATTATTATTTCTATTATGACTATTAAGATGCTCCATAATTGTGTTGAACTCATGATTCTTGCATTTAAAGTGCTGAAAAACTTAAATTATAGTGTGATTAATGTGAATAAAATCAAACATTAAACTAAATTTCCCGTTAAAAAAAAATAATAAAGTCATTGGCTTTGCTGCAGTTGATAATAATGGCAGTGTCCAGATGTGGTGTGAGCTCCAGCTGGGAGCCGCAGGCAGAAAACAAACCTGCGCCGGTGTGGAGGCAGAAACGCGCCGCGCAGCTTTTCTTTCCGCGCTTGAAGTAAATTGGAAGCGAAGATTGAGTTCATCTAGCTTGAACTAGCAGCCCTCCGGGGGGAATATCTTATCCGGGAGAGCAGTCTCAGACGATGGGGTTTGAAATGAACAGTGTCAGGAGGACTGCGCCCAGACTCCTAATCCTACCTGTCACTGAGAGAGAGAGAGAGAGAGAGAGAGAGAGAGAGAGAGAGAGAGAGAGAGACCGAGAAGGGGGCGTGCAGGGCCCACACAGGTGAAGGTGTTGTGGATTTGACTCAGACAGGTGACCAGAAAAATCACTTCTGTGCTGTTGGTCCACTTTGGCTCCCACAGCTGGAAGTGACGACTCAGTTTGGCATCTTTAAATTGATACAAGAAAGTTTTTTTTTTTAAGGAATAGTTTTGAATTTATTGTTTTCATTTCACGTTGAGAGTCTGCTTGTGTACATACACCTTTTATATTCACCACCATTGAGGTCACCATTGCTGACCTCAGTGAAAAAATGAAGAAAATTTCATTTTGAACACTAAAGTATCGAAACAGCCCGGTGAATCTACATCCCATCTGCAGGTTGTCTATAAAACTTCTATTCTGGGTTGTATTTTGTTCGAAGAATCTGGAGGTTGTCAAAGAAAAAATAGATTAAAGGTACAAATGAGCACAAACACACTGAAGCTGTCTGGATGAGCATCTCCCACCCTTAATCTGTAAATTGCCTCACTGCTAATTCCTCAAATAAAAGAGAAATGTACTCTCCCATTTCTCTCCTCTTCCTCTTCTTCTTCTCCAGGAGGAGCCCTGCTGGCCCGGGGCCCCTCCGGAAGCCACTGCAGTGAGCTATTTATGGTCTCCACAGGCGCGAGGTCCCGCCTCTCCGGAGACATTTTCATACACCGTGCCAGCCGCCCCCCTCCTCTCCTGTCTCCTCCTCTCTTGTACACCTTATGGAGGATGCTTTCCGCCCGTGGGGGGGGGGCTCCTCTTCCTGCGCTCCCATTGGCCCCCCGGCAAGCCTCTGCCGCGGTGACGTCAGCCCCCCGCCGCCCCTGCAGCGCTGAATGGACCGAGCAGCCCGTCTGATTCACTCCAAAACAGCTCGGCACGGCGCGGCACGGACATCATCCCGGGAATAGACACGTAGCAGAGGATCGAGGCTTGACGGGACGGCGAGGGAGCTGCAGAGGGGAGAGAGAGGCCTCAGCATCAGCACCACCCTACTTTGGTGTTTTTCTTTTTTTTTTTCCTTCCTTTTTTTTTTCTCCAAAGGCAGGACGGGGGAGTGCGCCCACCGTGTTGCGGGTGTATGTGCGTGCGTTTGTCTCCCGGTTTGGATCACGATGATGCAAAGTGCGGCGGTCCTACCGACAGAGAGTCCTGTAAAGAGTTTACCGGAGATCCTCGGAGTGCCACTGCAACGTAAGACATCTTTTCCGTTCACCCTCATCTTCTTTTCTTTCAATGTGGAAACCAGTACAACCCGTGCTGCGGGCTTTCAGGGACAGTAACTCGGCCGAGGAGGCTGGACCTCTCAGTCTTAAGATTGTCACGTACAGAGCGGCGATGTGTCACGCATAGAGACGTCTTAAATATCACCGATTATTGGCCTCCGAGCCGAGCAGAGTCCATCCCGCATGTCCAATTAATCTTTGCAGCCTCGCGGGGCTGCAACGGGCTGCAACACTTGATAGAGCAAAGGATGGCACCGTGGCCATTCACCCGTCTGTAGGAGAAGAAGAAGAAGAAGAAGAGAGAGAGAAAAGATGATTTCTGTTATTTAAAGCAGCAGTAGATAATGCTCCAGCTTGGCCCTTAAAGTTTCACTGCATCCTGTCAGGTTGTTGCTCTCACAGTGAGTCTCTCTCAGGCAGCTGTTAATGTGTAAACGAGCCTGCATGGTCAAGAGATCAGACGCAGTTGTCATCACTCGTCAGACAAACACACTCTGGCTTTGACTGACACTCATTACAGGGCCAAATCAAACGCCTCATGTGCTTTATTTTTTATTCCTCTGCAGCGAGGCCTCAGTGTCAGATTGTGTTTTCATGTTTTTTTCGTTTACTGTCAGAGATGCTTCAAAGCTGCGGTATTATAGCTGGTTTAGGCTGACTGTTTGTCGGAGGATGAGACCAAACATTTGTCAGTTTATTTTTTTTCAGATCATCTTGGGTACATTTCCCACCTCTCAGCATCAAAGGGCGAGAATTACCTTGCATCTGTTCGCCCCGGCGTGTTAATCTGTGCCAGGCCCTTTATAAGCTGATCGTGCAATCGAGATAGAAGTGCAATAGGATACATCTCTGCTTTGACCTATTTTTTTTTTTTTGGTTGCAAAATGTACAGATGGGCCTGGTCTAATAGGCTACCTCCAAACAAAAACAAAACAAAAAATAATCCACAGCAAAATGGGATAATACAGTTAGATGATTAGTGCACAGCTCCTTGATTTAAAAAACACTGGTTCTTCCCGCAGCTCTGAATATCTGTGGGTTCATTCCAACATGCATTTGGCTTCAAAATAACAAAAAAAAAGCTAAATAATATGAGGGTAATTTTCTTCTATTTTTATTTTTCCTGTTGCCTGTTTAATGTAAACCAAGTGCACATAAAAGCACAGGTGAAACAGGATTATTGTGCGAGTCCCTTGCAGCAGGTGGAGCAAAGCATTTAAACCTGACCGAGGGATGGAAAAGAGGAGACTATATATGTGGTCGGCTTATGCTCTTTAATTTTTTAAATCGAGGCAGATTAAAAGATTGGATAAAGATCCTGCCACTCAGCTCCAACCGCCCCCCATCGCCCTGCAGCACCAGCATTCATCCTGGATTTAAACCTGGATTATTCCAGGAATAAAAGCTACGGAGAATTTATTTAAACAATTCTTTACATCAGGGACAGCGCGGCTCTGCTGACTCAGGGCAATTACATCCAAAGCCTAACCTACAGGCTATTAGTCCGGGGTAGAAAGTGTTTACTTCACGTTTAATTACCACAAATCATCCGACGATTCAAAGTGTGAGAGGCTGCCAGACCGCACTTTATTCTTATATTAAAAAAACTGTCAAAGCCAAATGTGTTTCGCTTCCTGTGTGAAATGAAGGAGGTGATGAGGCTGGAGGAGTGGAGAGTGGTGGCAACAGATACAGAGATATGAAGCCCTGAATACACGAGGTTTTCTCTCCCTCTCTCTCTCTCTCTCTCTCTCTCTCTCTCTCTCTCTCACACACACACACACACACACTGTCTGTTGCCAAGATATCGTGCTGCTTTCCTTTCAGCACCACTTCTCCTCCCTCAGCTTGACCCACCCACCACTTATCCTCACATATTTTAAAATGCCTCTAATTCCCCCCAAAAAAAGAAAAAGAAAAAGAAAAGGCCAAAAAAAGGCCAACACACATGCAGGTGCAATCCTCAACAAAACAAAATAAAACAAACCAGTCCAACCAGTGATCCTGAGTTCAACCAGTGATCCGCGTCTGTGTCTGTGCAGGAATGCTGCTCTCTGTTTAGTGTCTAAATAGTAATAATAATCAAAATATCTACTGTTAATATGTGTTCACTGCTGCCTCAAATGAAATAGCGCACATTATTATTATTATTATTGTTATTATTATTATTATTACATTCTATATATATATATTATATATTATTATTAGGATGTGTGTGCAGGCTACGCTGAGTGGGTGTTTGTTTCAGCGGCAGAGATGTTTCCTGCCGCAACTCCTGTGTGTGTGTGTGTGTGTGTGTTCATACTGGTGTGTTTGCACTGGTGTCTGGTGTGTTTGCTCTCCTCGATATTGATTTTTCATTATCGGATATCATGTGAATGTTTGACAAAGAGCAGCCGCCAAATAAAATTGTAGTAAAATTGAGCCGCTATTTAGAGAATAATTGAGGAAGATTAAAAGTAAAGCCTTGGGTTGTTTCTTTCTTTCTTTTTTCTTTGATGATTTGAAGCCTGTTTCACATCAAATCTTTTGTTAAATATGATGGACACTATCTATTTAATAATGATAAAAAAACATAAACTTAAATGTCTATAAAACGAGCCGCAATCTGCATAGACCAATTACTACTGCGTGTTTATGAAAGGTCTGAAAGGAAATGTTCACTTTTCTCATAAATGAACATTTTACTGTCTCGCTGATTGGTAAATTGAATTTCTGGTCTGGTCATTTGAGGCTGCTCCCTGTGTCTGCAGGCGCTCATGTGGTCTGCATTTTAATCTCGTCTTGACCCCGATTTAACACCCAGCAGCCACCTCACCTGCTGACACCGATGACCCTCCCAGTAAAGCTTCAGGAGAGACGATCAGGTTTCAGGAGAGCACAGCCGCTTCACAAAACCGAGAAAAGATCAATGTGATTGTAGAAAAGCCCCGAAGATCAGCTCCGGGTTCAGCACCCTGGACAGTGACGGACAGATTAACAACGTATTTTAATGTTTAAGAAAAACAGTGGAATAAAAAGTAATAATCTAATTCAATATAAAACTTAAAAGAAAAAAAGAAAGTCATTGGAAAGGGCGTCAAAATGGGTCAAAAATATAAACAACCTTTAAAAAAACTAATGGGACAGATAAAATATATGTGACAGGGTCGGATATACTTATAAGAACAGACTGCTACAAAACATTACACTGATGTGTGTTTTAAAATATAACGATTAATATAATAAAACAGTATTCATAATAATATCCCTTAACCTGCAATGGTTCAACGTTGTTTACAATGATGCATCTGAGAAACTGTGTTTCATATTAATATATAATAGCCGAGATATTAAATTAACTGCGAGGCGGAAGAAGAAAAAAAACTCTTATTTTTATGCCCACATTTAAATTCATCTTTTCCTCTGTGTGCATGTCTGACTTTGCTCTTATTTGACCACTTCACGGTGGACAGGTGTCCTCCTGTGCGTTCAGGCTGTCTCCCCCGTGTGTTTTACTGACCTGTGTGCGGTCTCTCCCCCGCAGAGGTCCCCCAGTGTGCCGGCTGTAGTCAGCACATCCTGGACAAGTTCATCCTGAAGGTGCTGGACCGACACTGGCACTCCAAGTGCCTCAAGTGCGCCGACTGTCAGACCCCGCTGGCGGACAAATGTTTCTCCCGGGCAGGAAGCGTCTACTGCAAAGAGGACTTCTTCAAGTAAGTCAGCTTTTTGATTATTGCTTTTATATTTGCTTCATGACTTGCATCGAAAAAAAAAAAAAAAAAAAAAAAAAAAAATTAAAGGAAATTTACTCAATAATATCCAAACAAGAGAAAGTAACAGTTCATCACTTTCCCCTCTTTTCCCCTCTAGGTGTTTGAATAATTCGTCAACGTTTGATATTTACATTTAAACCTACTGCTTTATATTCTGTCTGGTAAAATATTAGCTCAAATTGTTAGCTTGGCCTACCTGTTAAATTATAAATCCAGTGTTTTTCCTTTGCATCTTATTGTTCAAGAGCTTTTACTGCTTTCTTTTAATCTATGGAAAGGCATGCTACGTAACTGTGAAAGGAAATATTTTTAATATTTTAATAATTTAATCAGTCAGTTGTTTTTAAAATGAAGTTAAAGAAATAAAATAAAATTTCAATTACTTCTCAGTTACTTAGTTCTGAGTCAAAACATCCACAGGAGAGAAAATTAGTAAATAGAATATTTTTTTGTGAATATCTAGAGATTGAATTTTTTATTCTTATTGTCTAATTGCTAATACGATTCGGTGTTAAATGCTCATCACTTTTCTGATCTGTTAGAAATTTTACAGTTATAGATCATTATTCAGCTTCAAGCACAATGCTGGACTATATTTACTGTTTTTTCTTTCAGAATTAAAATATGTGCTGATGGTATTCAAATTATTAATAACATGCCTTCATTATTCACATTTTTACTGGCTGTTGTGTCCTGCTGACACAAGAGAAAGCTAAAAAAAAGTTTTAAAAAAAGCTCAAAAACCTATTTTCTATGTCTTTCTTTCTATCTTTCTTTCATTGGATTTCTGGGGCATTACAGAAGAAAATTGAGTTTGACTTTTATCCAAAACAGGATCAGCAGATCCAGGCTTTTTACTAAATCATGTTTGAAAGGTTTTAATGCTCAAAGCTTGAATGAGACCTAAAGAGCTCTGGAGTCTCACTGGGGGGGGGGGGGGTAACTGTGTTAGCCGACCCAGGGGACGGCAAGGGGACGTTTGCATGTTCAAACTGTGGTTGGGGGACACGTGTGACCACAGAACACGCATGTACATAAACTCAGAAATACACACAGATTGAGTGGTGTATGATTTGGAGGCTTCACCTTGCTCTTTTTATTTCTGTGGCTTCGTTGTGTGATTTAAAGCCTCTCCTGAGTCAATGTTTTATTGGTTCTCCTCAGGGTGTGTTTACTGTGAGCACCCCTCCTCCTCCTCTTCCTCTTCTATCCTCCTCCTCCTCCTCCTCCTCCTCCTCCTCCTCATCAGCTCTCAGTACTTCATCTGCAAACACATAAACATGCAAACACACACACACACACACACACACACACACACACACACACACACATTGACATTGACACCGCACAGTTCAAGACTGCAGTGCATTGATCCTCTCCATCCATCAGCCTGTGGACAGGTCTATCCTTAACAGAAATGCATTCCCGTGCTGATTTTTCCCTCTACAACAGCTGCAACTTCTATTAAAACAGACACTGTGCCATCATTCTTGGCTGCAGTTGAAGAAATAGCTGTCTAGCATGTGAAATTTTAATCTGGGTTGCTCTTACTGTCTCCGTCGGCCTGTAAAGTGGGTATGAAAAACAAGAGAAGGCTGTCAGTCTTCCCTGCCTGGTGTTTTGCATCAAATCAGCAACTCTCCCCTTCATGCTTCCCTGCAGGCGTTTTGGAACAAAATGTGCGTCATGTCAACAGGGGATCCCTCCGACGCAGGTTGTGCGGAAGGCGCAGGACTTTGTGTATCACCTGCACTGCTTCGCCTGCATCATGTGCAGCCGACAACTGGCCACCGGGGACGAGTTTTACCTCATGGAGGATGGGAGGCTGGTGTGCAAGGTGGATTATGAGACTGCAAAACAAAACGGTAAGTCTGCATGCATCCAAAATGTGAAGCTTTAGCTTGAAAAAATTCTTTTAAACAGCGTGTGTGATTTAGTCTTGACTTAACTACACCACAGTGGAGGGTATGGTAGATCAAGCAACGTATGCTGTGTAATGCAGTGAAATGGATCTATGTTTTTTGTCTTCTGGGTGTGGATGATGTCTCCATCCCTCCCTCTCTTTTGAGATTTCCATGCATCTCTGATTGATTATGTAAAGTGAAGCAATGCTCTTATATGGTGTGGCCCCAATAAGTCCGTTCCTCTGACGCTCTGGCTCTGTGTAGATTTATGTCCTCTGCTGTGGGAGTGGGACAGATGCACAAGGACAATAATACACCTTCATACATGACCATTCACTTCATCTAACACACATATGCACCACGCAAAGGCCAAGGGGGCACTGCCTGTTTAGGCGACGTGACAAATGCGAGAAGGAGGTCGCTCATACTTGCAATGATGTTTTGCAGATGATTCAGAGGCCGGGACCAAGCGGCCGCGCACCACCATCACGGCCAAGCAGCTAGAGACCCTCAAAAGTGCCTACAAAAACTCGCCAAAGCCGGCACGCCACGTCAGAGAGCAGCTGTCCTCGGAAACGGGGCTGGACATGAGAGTGGTGCAGGTAGAGGGTTTTTTCTTTTGTCATTCAGGCTGCTGCAGCTGTCCGTAATCCTCCAAAAGGCTCTCTGTTGTCTCCAACCTGCACAAAAAGCAGCAGCTTACTTTCCCACTACAGCAGAAAGACAGCATCATATCAACCTTACCAAAAGTTGTATTTCATTTAAAAGATGATACAAACATCTCTTAAAACGTATTAATTTGATCATATTAACATCGACTTTAATGTAAGAACATAAAACACAACAGTTTTATGTTCTATGCTCTGCTTTTATATTTCTTACCAGGGTTTTCTTGCTTTTTCTGTTGATTTCATATTCAATTGTGAATCATTTTACAGAACTATTTTGAGCAGTGTTTGTTTTAGTTTATTCTGATGAAAATTGCTTAAATAATTTAGACAAAGTTTGTAATGCTTCCCATGTAGCTTTTTTCAACAGTTATTTTGTAAGTATGCATACGATGTAAAAAAATGAGAAATCATTAAATCATCAAATTGGTCAGATTAAAAAAATCGGATTCACGATTATGATTATTGTTATTAGTTGGCATGGCATTTAATCGTCTTGAATAATTATAATTATAATCTAAATCCTTATTTTGAATTAATGGTACATCATATCTCTGTCAGGTGTGGTTCCAGAACCGGCGAGCAAAGGAGAAGCGTCTGAAGAAAGATGCTGGTCGACATCGCTGGACTCAGTTTTATAAAAGTGTCAAACGCAGTCGAGGAGGAACTAAAGTGGAGAAGGAAAGCTCGGCCGACGACGCAGGGCTCAGTGACAGTGAACTGAGCTTCAGAGGTATGTGTGGTGCAGATTACTTCCAGCGACCACATATCTATTATTGCTTAAGAGAGAGATTTCTGAAAGGGAATTGTCAGTCATGCTGTCGTGCTAATGGGATTAAGGAACCCTACAAGCTGCTAAATGACACGGTTCTGAGTGCAGCGGCGATTGAATGTGTCTTTGTGGCATTTCATTTGTTTTCTTGCGTCGTCCAAAGTACAGTGTCAGGCAAATCCAAAACGGCATTCTCATTTCACATTCCCCTCATACCCTCACTGTGGCCGCTGACGCATCTTCCTGCCTGCGTTTGTTGCCGTGATGGAGCTTATTGGAAAAGAGAGAGGGTCCTTAGTGGGATGCAAAAGACATTTTAGACATCCCTGTGTTATTTAATGTTTGCAAACCCCGTTTTGGGTAGTCATAAAAGTCTTCAAGCCACTTTTAAAAAGAAGGCCATTTTTATGAGAAATGAAAACATGGTGACAGAAACTCTATAAAGCATGTGAGGCTTTTAGTCAATTAGAGAGAAAGCGCTCTGGGGCTTTGTTGTTATTGAAGCCACCCGGGGGAGGGATTGAGATGGAAACAAATATTTTGTGCTGCATTAATTGCAACCATACAAACCTCCTTTGTCAGAGAGCTACTTAATGTGCATCATTTCTCACCAACAAGACTCAAGTGCTTATCAAATACTTTGGCAATTCAGTGGTCCACGTGCTGTACCTTTGTGAAATCCACATAAAGTTGCCACAATAAATCTCCCTCATAAAAGCACTTAACTGTATTGAAATATAACAACTATATAATGCTCCTGCAGCTGACAGTCTTGTTGATGTGTCGAAGTTTTTACACCCCTCGTGCTAAGTGATGCTATCTTCTCCACAGATGACCAGGTCTTGTCAGATCTCGGCCACACCAACGGGCTTTATGGGAGTGTCGGTGACGTGAACAACAGCGGGGTGCTGAACAGCAGCTTCTCCGTCGACGCAGCGGGTCAACCATACCATGACATCCGAGCAGGAAGCCCCTACGGTCTCCCTCAGTCGCCCTCCTCCATCACCTCTCTGCCCGGCCACACTCCTCTCCTCAACAACCTGGGCTTCAACATGGACAGTCTGGTGGTGCAGGGTGGGCCAGGTGGCGTGGGACAGGCCCTGAGGGGCATGGCAGGGGGCCCAACCTCAGACCTCTCCACAGGCAGCAGTACGGGATACCCCGACTTCCCCACCAGCCCCGCCTCGTGGCTGGACGAGATGGACCATTCCCAGTTTTGAGTCTCGAACGTGGTGGAAGATTGCTGCGGGGATACGACAAAACAGACTCACAAGGCTTTTTACATTTCTTTCTATCACCCTCCAAGACTGGTATGTTTTGTGATTCTGGGTGAAGAGGAGGAGGAAGAGAGGAAGTCTCAGTCCCTTGGCAGTAACGGTGAGGTAACACCCGGGTCGAGATGTGCAGTCCGGATAAAAGCAGTGAAGAACACCTCCACGCCACTGAATGTTCAAATCTCAACGCTGTATCATACAATTTTTGTTATCACCTGACTTCTTCTTTCCCTCTGAATATGAGACTGGATTTCCAATAAGTTGGTGGATTTTGCTCGCAGGGGAGGTAATATTGTCTTGTCCCCCAAAATAAAACATCCCTGTATAACAGCAACAACAATAGGGCTACAATCTAGATCAAAGTCCCTATGAGACCCAGGAGGCACCTGCATGCTTCTTAATTGATAATGAGTAGGACTGCTGTCTGGCCATATCAAAGCCTTTACATTGGCGATGCACTTTACTCTCCTCTTCTTTTTCTACACATATGGACAGGAAATGCAGAGGGAGGAAGAGAGGAAAAGAGGAGAGACATATGCACAAGGCAAAAACACAGTGTTTCATTGGGAGAGAAATTTACAAGAACAGTGGCACAAGTGTGAATTTTGAACCATGCTGATGTTTTTTAATGTATTGCTGAAGCTTACAAGTTATTAGGAAGTAGATGGTCTGTCCGTCTGTCCGTCCGTCTGTCCGTAGAAACTGATGTCTCCTCTGTTTGATGGAGGGCGAAGACTGTTTGCTACACAGCAGGTCTCTCTTCTATATTTATAGGTGCTTGACTTGTTCTTGTCTGTGTAAAAGCTGTCTGAGAGCGAACACCTGTCAGTATTAAATTATCCATTTCCAGATTCACCGAGCATCAAAGCTTATGTTGTTGGAGGACAGTCAAGAAGTTTAGGGTTTGGAGAAATTCAGCTCTAACCATTCTAGTAATATATTACACATCTAAATTATTAAGTTAATTTTTTTTGTGAATGCACAGATGAGACGAGGAGATATCCGTTTATAAGACCTGCAGATTCCTCTACAGATAATAATGAGCAAATGGTATGGGTACACAAATACGTCTGACATTCAAAACACTAACAAGTATTAGCAGGAACACCGAAAAAAAGCTCGCTTCGCGTCGGCTCTTCTGTTCCCGCAGTCTGATCCGGGCCTCTCTTGGTAATCTACTCAGCTCCACAGAGCTCCAGCTTTGTCTGCTATCAACCTACTTACTGACCCCAGATGTGTCGTCAGTCTGTTCTCCCCTGTGCCTGGCCTCCATGTCAGAGGGATTACCACAGAGCCCCCCATCATCAGGGCTCCTACTCTGCTGTAGCTTCAGTGCAGGCATGGCTGCTGAGCGTTTTCATTTCTTCCATTTCTCTCTTACGGTTCAGGCCACATCAGATACATTTTAAAATCCCCACAATGATTGAGACAGAAGACTGATTCACTGAAAGTACAACCCCTGTTTTTCATTCTCTTGAAATACAAACTTTCTTTGAGGTGTAATAGTGTGATCCGACCTGTTGAGTACTTCAAAACCAGTAGTTCCTCTGATCCGAGGGAAGGTTTGCTTTAAAAAAAACAAAAAAACAAAAAACACATCTTTAGTCCTATTTCTCTTTTCTTAATCGAAAAAAAAGAAATTCATGGGTCACCTTTAGAGGAAAATTGCCAAGTCCTTTTTCTTTTTTTTTCTAACCAGAGCATCTTATTTAAGAGCTAGAAAACAAAATCAACAAACAGAAAGTGACACCATTAAGAAATTTTGGTAAGACTTGAGAATACAGCCCGTAAATTACAGCACAATAATCTAGTAAATACACAGGATGAATGAAATACTTACTGTGTAGCTATACTGGTATTAATATGTACAGTACAGGGAAGAAGACAAAAGGTTGGGGAGTACAGGGGTTTGTGTTAAAAAGGGTCTTATATTAATTAAATTATACACTTTAATGAATTACTGAGTATTTATTTAATAATTACTGAGTAATATTACTACATAACAAGGTGGGAGAAATACAACGAATAGTGTTGAACAGTGTTGATATTTTCATGAAATTGGTTTTGGTATAATTTATTATTTAATTATAATATACTTTGGGAAGTAATGTAAAAGGGTTTAAAATATGAAGTATACTTTACATTGTTGTTGCTAGAGAACTAAACATTAGTTTTTCATGCCAAGATCTATTGTATCTGCCTTGTAATAATTTAATATGTACCAGGAAATTTAAGAAGTACATTTCTATGTCCCTGAGTAGATACGCAGTAAGAGTTTCATTGGTGCCTCATATGTACAAAATATTTACAGTGTAATTTGCGGGCTGTAATCTAAAGTGAGAATTACACACAAACCACTACAGTTTTGTTAAGTCTGTGTTGCCTCAGATGTTTGCATCTTAATTGTTGTAAATTTTGTACAGTTTGAAAACGTGTTGAATCGTCTTGTTTCATGAGCGCTATTTATTATTGCCATGTGTCTTTGAAAAAGATGTAAAAGAGAGCACTGAATTTATTCATTTATGCCTTCTGTGTAATGGTATGAACCGTGTACAGTCAAATCTATATGAGGAAAATAAAGCTGAATTGTCTTTGGGTTACCCTCGAGTGCATTTCTCTTTAATAGACCGGGCCTGCAGTGATGAATGTGAGAGTTAAGATTTTCAGCTGAACTTTGTTTTCAATATATCAAAAGAAAAATATCTGCTGTAGGTGTTTTTATTATTTTGCCTTATCTAAACGCTCTTAGAGCGAGTTAACCCGCAAATTCATTTACCCATTGAGAGCATTTACCACACACTTAGGCCTCTATTCAATTGTGGAGATCCATTTAGTACCACCAACGGACAGTGGTCAGTCAGTTAACAGTGATTGATGCTGCTTTCCTCTCTCGCTCTCAGGGTGGGGGGGTGACAAGAAAGATCCATGAAGAGAGAGAAGACGGAGGGAAAGAAAGACGAGAGAGAAAAAATAAAACAAGTGGAGAAACAGATGCCTCGCTGGCTTCACTGATCCTCTCAGTGCTAAAGAGACACAGCGGCAGATTGCAGCGCTGCACCGTCAAATCTATCCTTAATCCCTGTGCTGTTAACTAATTGTAGAGTGCTTTGTGAAATATGCGCAAATATGCTTTGTGGTTAGGCAAAGAGGGAATATGGCCCATATGCAGGCAGTTAGCTTGTATGTCAATATGTCAAGCTGGTGAAGAGACTATATGCAGGGCCTCAGCCAGGATATTTAACCACTGAGATCATGAGACCCATTTTCCCAATGCAACTACACACCCCTGGGAAATTTTTGACTAGCAACCTGATGATGTTTTCATTTAGTTTTACCTCAGTTACTGATGGTCAAAAGGCACATTTTTATAATTATGGTGGGGGAATACTAAATACTTTCTACTGTATTTCAATACTTGCTGAAGGTCATTTCCTCTTATTACTTATAATGTTTGTATGCTTACTTACAGTTTGTTTCCAGCCAACAGATGTCTGCAGGCTATGTAGAGATGCTGTGGGGGTCATCATGTACTGTGGGACGGGCTTGCAAGTTTCACGGCAAACTTAACTGGCTTAAGCAGAGAGATGAGTCAACCTCTCATCTTTGAATATTATAAAATGAGATTGTCGGCTTCAATGAAGTAACTGCAGAAAACAAAACTACACATAAATGCCCTAATTATTTTTCCGTTATTTACTTATTACTATTACTACTACTATTTACTTGACAGTCATGACAGTGATCTTGAAGGTTGAAATCAGCTGTGGTCCAGTGAACCAGACGCCCATTTTGGAGTTCTTCATAATTATTTCATCATCAGGATAAAATTATTGTTATCTCAAAATACCGGCATGAACCAATGAACCAAAGTACTGGACAAATTTAAAATTTTGATTTTTTTGATGATGGTGCTGGATGAAAAATTGAGGGATCACCAAAGTTAGTGCAATTCATCCCAAGGGGGACATGAACATTTGTACCAAATATCTTGGCAATTCATCAATTAGTTATTGAGACTGGACCAAAGTTGTGGACTGGACAACAGCTTGCATGGCTAAAAGTATCCAAATCAGCTTTAAAAACACTCATCACTTGCAAACTGGAAGAGTTTAGGTGCTGACCATGAACCACACTGTTTTTCGATTCCAGCATGAGGCCTTCTTTTGCATGTCATTCTGCATGTGTCTCCCCCCGTGACCTGCCATCTTTTTACTGTGAAGGCATGAAATATCCAAATAATTATTTTAATGTGTATTTGCAGAGTGAGAATTCCTGCTCATGACATTAAAACCATGAAACAACATGGACGACATGAGCTCAGCTACAGCACTGACCGTGTGTGCAATGCCTACTCAGCTTTTGCTATTGTTCTTGTAGTTTCTGCATGCTAAAACCTCTCAGGTTACGGTGGATTTATTCCCTGTAACTATGGTGTTGGCTAACTATGCATAGAATTATAATGAAATTACACCACAGTGTACATCTGTATGAAACTCATTTGTATGCAGCAATGTGCAGCACTTATCTGAGAGCAGGCCAACCTAACCCAAACTTAAGTGTTATCGATTCCTTTGTGTTTTAGCTATTCCTGTTACATTATAAAAACAAAAAGCAAAGAGTCAGCCTGGTTGGAGTTTGCACGTTTGCATAAAACGCCACAAATTGAGCTGATTTTTATTTAAGCATTGATTGGCTGGGCTATGGGCAATAATGGATAGGCTCTAATAGTACTGCCTTACAAAGATAAAAAGCCACACAGACAGTTAGGATAATTTACACGCCACTTACAGCACTAGTATACAAATAAATCTGTGGAAACTCCACCACTGTTGCTTTTGCGAAGATGACAAACACAAGCACAAATGCCATTATCATTGATCGCAAGGCTTTTATTACAAACTTCCTGAAGGAAACAGTTTTTTTTCGTCTGAAGAAAAAGGGAATAAATTAACATGCAAAATAGATAGGATTTGTTTTGGCCCGAAAGTCAATCTTGCAGCATCAAGACAGGGCATTTTTCTTCCCAAACGACTGCATGCAGTGAACAATGATCCGCAGGATGACTGAGTGAGTCTTAAAGAGGAGATGGAGTCAAACAGAGGCCTCTCAATGACACCCTCAAGGTTGTGAGCTCCGTGCTGTTTTCTGGGCCTTTTTCCACTCAATAATTATCCGGCTGCACATATCAGGTAGATGACAGGTAACCAAAGGAGGAGGGTTCATGACCCTGAGGAAACCATGACAAATACTGTTGTGATGATAATATGTTTGCTGTATTGAACGCTCTGGTCTCCAGTGTGAACCAGCCTCTTCACTATTTGTTGGCTTATCTGGAGTCTGAAAGCTCAGGTCTTTGGTGCTGGAGGGTAGCAGAAACGCTTGTTCATCACCATAAACTACACATAAAGCCTTAGAGCTGAGTCTCAGAGTCTCACACACACATACACACACACTCCTGGACACCAGTGAATGAGCCTCTGATATTAGTGGGAAGTGTTTCAGCAGCAGAGGGATTTCTGCTTACTATTGGGTTCCCAGCCACGCCGTTCAGGGTGGGTGTGTTGAGGTGCAGCGTAAAGAGAAGAAGGGGGATAAAGGGTGGGGTGGGAAAAGGGTTGCATTAAGAGCTGGCCAAAGCAACGACACGGTATTGCTTTTACAGGAGAGAGAAAGGAGTAGAGGGGTAAGAAGTAGACAGAGCCTGTGTGCAGAATTATGGTGAGACAAAGATGAAAAGGGGTGTGATGAGAGTGGTATGGAAGAGAAATGGAGGAGTCCTCTGCAGGAACTGTTTTGAGCGGCACATGTACGCACACACACACACCACACACACACCAATACATCACAGGTCCCCAATAACAAACATGGCTACTGAAAACTGAATCGAATATTCTCACTCAGGTGTTCGAATGAGTGTGTTTACACATTAGTTATGCACATTAGTATCCCACCTTTGAGTCTTATTGTGGTTTTCATCAATTTGTAGATTTGTTGTTTCCGTGAAACCTGGTTATTTCTTTAGACTTTATGATTACAACTTCATCCATGTTTCTGCCTGTAGTTACCTCAACAGACGACAATGGATATAAACTACGAAATGGTAAACAAGAGTGACAAAATAATATGATTTATGATTACTGAAGTGAAGACTTTCACCAGCTTGTTTATCATCCTTACAAGACCTTTTCCTACAATGACAAGTCAAAATGTCTGCTGTGAAAAAAGGCCTATCCCTGTCTCCTCCAGTCCATTTGTTGAAGTGTCCTTGACACTTCTCCTTGTCCCTAAATGTCAATCACTTTGGATTAAAGGCCTGCAAGATTAATGCAATATAGAAAAAAACAACCCCCCCTAACAAAATTTAATATGTCAAAAAATAAAAAAAAGAGGTCATGTTTCACATACAGAAATCTTTGTTGTGAAGTCACATTGTATTTTTGTGACATGTAGAGTATTGACAGTTATCTGCTTCTTAAACATTGTTGTGTTTTGCAACTTGGCGACACTGTAAAGAACAGTTGGGGAATAAAAAACTTACAAACTAACTAACAAAATATTGTGCCATAAAAGTATATCGCACAAAGTGGAGGCACTCAAGCTAAGTACCTCAATACCTCAAAACTGTACTTAAGTTTACTACTTGAGTAAATGTAGCTTATTACTTTTCACCTCTGAAAAAATGCATAAATAATCAGAACGGCTGAACAATATTGGCACTGGAGAGGAGTGTGTGAGTCTGCGGTTTGGAGAGGGAGGGAGCTGCAGTGTCAAAAGAGAAAAGCTCAGAGGAAAATTGAAGCCCCATAATGGAAGCATAATGGGCTTAGTGTCAGAGTCTCGCAGACGAGCCGGGGGGGAAGCACGACTGCCGTCACCCTCTCTTACCTCAAACCAGTATAACGGGGTTTAGGAAGCAACGAGGAGACAACACCGAGCCCCAAACAGGCTTTCGAGATAGACCAACATCCTAATGGCAGGATGTGGATGGAATTCATAACAATAAGATGGTCACTGGTTGTCTCTTTGTGGGATTGTAGCACATCATGTCTCAGACCTGGGCTGAATACTCAAAAGGCTTCCTCTCAACTCATGTAGGGTGCCTCCTAAAAATTCATGAGGGAGATGCAGAAAATGTCATTGAGGAAGTTCTCAACGTCTGGAGTCTACAAAAGTGAATGATGATACTTTTGGGGGAAAAAAAAGAAAAGAAAAAAAGACTCCCAGCCATCTTCTCTCATGTGATTTGTGAAGGATGCAGATACAGACATTACGTGGGGAGATTCTAATTCACCTCATGTATAGCATGGCTCACTCGCATCTCAATTCAACCACAGGCACTGTACAACAGCTGTCAAGACAAAAAATTGAATTTGAAGCGGTGTCCCTGGTGATGACTACCAATGCTGAGTAGACCATCTACTGCTGTCATAGACCTGTGAGTGACCGACAGGCTGCAACCAGACATGTTGAGACGGTTATCTAACGCCTTGTGTCAGGGCAGATTTAAGTAAAACACAGGGGTATGAGGGGAGGCGCGGAGTGAGGGAGTGTGTTAGAGAGTAAAGGATTAAGCTTTGTTCCCACTGCTGTGTACAAAATGTGCATTTGCATCCTCATGAAGCTGTAGTTAAGATTCCAGGATCAAGATTTAGTGTATTCTCATCTGCCAGAGTGTGTGTGTGAGCTGAGGCAGAGAGAATGTGCTGACCAAAGGGGCTTGAGGACGAGCAAAGCAGATTTGGACTCAGACCATGTGTTGGTTATTTTTGGAGAACATCCAGATCTCTCCTATATGACATAATACTACAGAGGCAGGTTGAAGAGTCCAGTGTTGTGTGTATGCTGGCTGGATGATGAAGATGAACCAGTTGAATGGACTGAGAGGAGATTAAAGCTCTGGATTAAAACAGAAACCGTAAAATGCATTCTCTCATTTATAAACACCAATCAGTAGAATTTGGAGTAATATGTCATTACATGTCAGGCTAGTCAAAAGTTTTAAAATAAATAAACGTGTGCTCATGTATGCAGTATACAGTATATACGTAGTGTGCATACAAACACACATATGGTACATGTGTATGTTTTTTTCGTCACACTTTTTAGGATTTTCTTATGTTTCAATTGGCAGTACAATTTCCAGCCATTTATTATCACTAGTTTGATAGTACTATATCACAGAGAGGGCAAATAAAGGGGTCTCAGTGGACTTGTAATAATTGTATGTATGTATGCATGTATTGTAGCACGTAACACTTAACTGGACTTTGAGCATGGTCATGTTCTTGTTGGTGATGTGATTTTATATTTCACTTATTTGATATTTCTGGTCTGGTTTTCGGGGGTACCTTTTGTGTGATTCTTCAGGTTTCTGGTATTAAATGTATTTTTTTCACTTTGATTATATTTTTTTGCTTGCTTTGTGTGTTATTCTGATAAAGCTTATTATAAAGTATCATTGTTTTTAAACTAAACTGCTGTAAGGTGCACTAGTGAATATGTGGCTCAGTTAGTTGTTATCTGAGTAAACTAATGAACAGAGAAAGAGTCATAGGGAACAGATTTGTTGAAGACTTTAATGTGAGAAATGACAAATGATTAAAGCATTCCTTGAATGTAACACAACTGAATCATGAACAAATGGCCAGAGAGGACTGACCCAGACTAAAAGGCCTGGCTGGTTGTCAGACCTGGCAGGCAGGAGTGGGTGATATGTATAAAATCTTCTATTAAGGTATGTTTTTTTATATCGCAATAACAATAAATATATACTGTGATATGACGTTTCAGAAACTTTATACCGTTTATAGATAAAATAAGTGGATGGGAATGTCTGTTTTTGGTTCCTCCAGTGATTTAAATACCTGACAAATCCAGATACTTTGTCACATTGATGCACAAATCCTGTCATTCTTATATTGCTAATAAGCAGTCTTGCTCATTGATTAGGAAGAATTCCTGCACAGCAGATGATATTTAAGGTACAGCCTCAGCAAAATCGATCAGTTGATCCATCAGTTGACAGATTTCTATCATCATACAGTAATTGTCATATCACCCAACCCTACAGGGAATATAAAGTCAATATATATAGTATTTAGATGAATGAAAATACATGCGGTGTGCTTCATTTCACGTCTTATCAAATGGAAGGGCCAGTGTTTACAGCAGTTCCAAAAAGCTAAGCCAACGAAATCAAACTCACCTCAAGTATTTGGAAATAAAGTCAAATGAAACCATTGCAGTCCTGGTCTACGAACTGCTGGGGATGAACAGAATGAGATAAGGGCAGGGGGGGGACCGGGTGGTGGTGGATGATCTATCCTTTCGGAGCAGTGTACTGACGCAGGAGAGAGGAGATGGCGCTGGATTCAGTGACCTCCTCGGGAAGAGAGCCCTCCATGTCTTTGATGGACGGGTCAGCTCCAGCGTTCAGCAGAAGCTCAACAATGTCGGCAAACTCGCACGCCGATGCTGCAAAAAAAGAGAGAAAAATAATGGAGGACTTAAGAGAAGAATACAGCAAAGAGGAGAGATAAAGGGAGCAGAGAGCTAGCTGCACAGCTATACAGATGGGTTTTTCAGTTGGTCCACCATTGTGGTCCAGAAATATCTCACATCTACTGTATGGGTTAACACCATATTTGATTGGGATGTGCATTGTTTGCAGGTTTCCCAGAATTTTCTTCTTGGAAACTGTGAGGTTCATATTTGTTGGTTTGATTGAAATATCTCAATGAATATCTGTTGGCCTTTAAATTTGATACAGATATTCATGTCAGAATTAATTACAATAACTTTGATGATCCTTGGACTTCAGCTCAAATCTTTTATGTATTCAGTATTTTGGCTTCTGATGAGATTCCTTCAAAACTATTGACATTTCCATCAGCCTTAACTATTCTTTATGTTCAGTGCTAATTAGCAAATGTTAGTATGCCAAAACACTACATTAAGAGTACAAACATGTAAAAGATAACTGCTACACATCAATATCCTCACCATGTTGTCAGCGCGGCTATACACTCTTTTTGAAACGATGTAAGTGCAACCATCGGATAAGTGTTGTCTTTAGGGTCTGTCTCTTGTTTATTCTTACTGGGATAAATGTGATAATTAAGAACTTGATGGATCACTGCTGCTGAATTCAGACTGTTATCATGGTGTGTACCAGGTCTGAGTAATTTTGCTTCATTCCTTTCTTCTACATACTGTAGTTTAATAAAGTATGTGCAGTGCTGCAGTTAATGAAAAGCCCATCTGCAGGCCCAGCACTGACACTGGCCTGGACCTGTGGTTCTCTCAAACACTTCATTTCTGCCCCATTGGCAATTTGTGCCCCACTAAAAGGGTCCTCTCTCTCTCTGTATGGCGGGGGGTGCTTGCACTTTCTTAACCCAGTTAGCAGGTCCCTGCATTCCCGGTGCACCTCTCGCCCCCTCTGGCCCCTCCTCCCCTCCACCTCCTCATCTGCTCTCTCTTCCTCTCTTGTTCTGAGTGCTCTTCTCTGTCGGTGTCAATCGCTCACTCCTTTTAAAGAACAGACTCTGTGCTGCGCCATGATCGCTGATGTCAGCAGCCACGATGATTGACAGCTAGGCCTTTTAACCTCCAGCCCAGGGGTGGCGGGCCGGCTGGCTGGCAGGAGTGTGTGTGCGCGCATGAGATATGATGATACATCGGAATGCGTGCAAGTGTTTGTGTGCGTGCGAACGCTCAAGTTGTGTCTATGAAAAGTGTGGAGGTGTGTAAGTGTCACCACAAGACCCACTTATCTTTCAGCCAAATCAGACTAACAAAGCTTGGCTTATTTTTCCAGCCACGCTTGCAGTCCTCCTCTTGTTGCTCTAAAGAGTATTTTATTTAGCCAACACTGTGTGTGTGTATGTGTGTGCACACGTGGTGGGTGTCTCGCCTGGGCCTTGAGCTGTAAAAAGTGGCTGGCCCTCAGGGGAGCCGTAGAGGAGGAGAACAATTTATGGTGAGCAGTAAACCCTCAATTAATCACTTGCCAGCCACTGTGGCCCTGTGCAAAGAGAGGTGGGAATGAATTTTCATTCTCTGCTATTTGTCTCTTGGAGTTCATCGCTTATGTTTATTAGTCATCTTTTTATGCCCCATCCTCGGGGCTTCCTCTGCTCTCAGTGTGTGTTTGTGTGTGTGCGTGCAGACTTCCAGTGGGTGATGCAACATGCCCATGCCAACGCCACCAACAGATGGTCCAGCTACATACACACACAAACAACACACAAACACGGAAACAGAGGACGGGGGAACCGCCCCTCAGGGACATGTGTGATGGGGCAAGAGAGGGTCAGGGGAGTCTAAGGACCGGTGCTGATTTCCTCTGGGAGGCCTGGCGATTATTACACACGCGCACACAAACGCAGAACAAAACCAGACAGGCATCCACACATGCACACGTACATACCAAAGGACATGACACGAACACACACACACACACACAAACATGCACCCACTGCATACAACAGAGAGAAATGAGAGAAAACTGGTGAAAAACAACTGTACAAAATAGAGATAGGGGATATAGGAGTGAGGGGATGGAATGATAACAAATTTGAGACAAATGTGGGCAAAGAGTGGGTGTGTACAGAAAACAAAGCTGCCGTATATAAAGAGAGTGCGCACACAGACAACATAATGATGCAAGCGGACGATAAATGTGGAGAGGTTCGTTCCAAAATGAAATATTCACCATTTGAAAAATAGACACACACACTTAGAAAAAGCTTTATAGCAGAAAGAGAAGATAAATTCTGCCGTTTTTTCAAACTGATTATACAACACTTTGGACTGTAGAGATGAATAAAAGAGGCCTTCTTACCATAATGTAGTGCTGTCTGTCCTTCATTATCCTGTAAGACAAAAACAAGTGTTTACATCAACAGTCCTGTGACAAGGAGAGAATAAAATACCACACAGAGGGGAAATTTAAAGAATAATATCAGGAATAAAAAAAATGTATTGCCAGCATTTGTTGTGAGAAAAATGGCAAATTACTTCCAAACTTCCAAAGATTCAAGAGGAAAACTTTCAGCTACTAAAATACCAATCACTTACTACTTTTTAGCTGTAGGACAAAGGGTGCCATGTTTTCATTGTACCAAAGGGGGATTATGAGAAGATGAGGTATTGATTTGAGAAACACGTGACCTGCAAATCAAAATTTTAAACCTGCAGGTGACTTCCAGCTTTGATGAACCTGTGCCAACCTGAGTTGTACTTTGCTTCAAGTGGGAGACACTATAGTGAATTGCAACTTGATGGCTGAAGTGGGCATTTTTGCCCACTCGGCTGCTCCTAACAATGGTCTGCACAATACGACATGAGTTTTTGTCTTCTTCATCCTTTCTGTGGCAATCGGTCCTGAGCTTACATTAAGTATACACACATCTTTAAAAACATCTTCTCAAAAGTCTTTGTCATTACCTAAAACAGCTGGACAGTAGTTTTCAGCAACCATTACTAAAACTAGAGGAAGTGGTGCATTTGTTGGGGACTATTTTCAGCAGTGTATTAATACACATTTAGGTGCTCTAGTGAGTATTTACAGCAGCAGGACAATATGTGTGGGACTGACTCGAAATAAACCACAGTGCTCATGTTCATGGTAATGAAGGAACATGTGAGCCAGTGCAACAGTGTGGCTCATTTGATGTAATAGTGTTTGGACAACTAGGGCACAGAGGAACAAGAAAAATAATTGTTCATTTTTGGCTCATCATGAGATTTGATCAAAAACAGCAACAACAAAACCATATTTGCAGCCTTATCTTTTATCTTTCAAATGAATTAACCATGGAGGCCATGTGGCCCTGACACCCAACAGCTCAGGGACAGTGGACAGAAAAGAGAGATATGTGAGTGTTTGTCTTGTGAACAGTACAAATGATACTTGGGGTCAAGGGGACAATTGTGGAGATATAATTCTTGTTAGAACTGTGGATTAGGGACAGGGATGGGGAAAGTGTGAGTGTGTGTGTGTGTGTAGGTCTAATAAGACACAATATATGACGGGCATCATCAACAGGAGCTTCAGTTCTTAATCACTGTTCCAGCCCGTCTTTGCACCTCATAATGATGATAAATGGGCAAACTGTTGCCTCCAGTCTCAGAACAAGAGCAGTCGTTGAGCCAAGTACAACAGTTTCAAACGAGACAGATTAAAAGCCGGCAGGCGCAGTGACATTTCCTTCTACACCGAAAAATGTCACTGCAGTGGAAATACTTCCAAATTACAAAAACGGTTAAGGTGAAATTATTCATTAGTCTTTCCACCTTTGCCCTTCTAACAGTAGATCCTCTCATGCACCTTCCTGTTCTGGTTACTTCCGTGTCCTTCCTCTACTCTCTTCCAATCCTTCCTCCTCTTCTTCTTCTTCTGACCTCTCTTCCTCCACACCACACCTCCCTCATCTCTTTTCTTTCATTACTTCACCCACCGTCACCTCTCTCCTTCCATTACCAAATCCACCTTTCTCTCTCTTTTCAGTTCAGTCTCCTCTTCAATCTTAATCCCTTTCAACCCCCCCTTTCCTTTCCTTCCCCTTCTTCGTCCCTTTCCTGTCTTCCCTCTCTGGCTAGGCCCAGTGCAGAGTGATCCTATTGTTGTGTTTCTCTCTCTGTCTCTCTCCCTCCCTCCCTCTCAGGGGCAGCACTTCGGGGACCTGCTGATTGGATTAGAGCTTTCTATTCCCTCTGGGTGGATCACAGAGCACAGATGCAAATCGCCACCAGCGTGGAAAGCGTGCCATAGTTAACCCAAGACAACAATGCTGTCTGTCTGCGAGTCAAAACGCAACCTGTGATGTATTATGGACATTGTCTCTGTCTCTCACAATGATGTTGACTCTCCAGAGAGAGGGAGCGGGCAGAAGAACTGTATGATAAAATTGCATGGTGGGTAAAATTTGAACTTCCAGGTATTTTCTGTAAAAATAAAAAGGGGAAACAGGGAGGAAAAAACATACACAACTATTTTCTCTCTGTATTTTACAGCATAGCATATGCACACACACACACACACACACACACACACACACACTGACAGACTAGGCACAATGGAACAGTGTTTACAGCTGGGGGCTAAGTGAAAGACCTTGATGCACATAAATACATACAGTTATAATTAAAGTGTAAGGGGTTTAAGCCCTAATCTGCAGCAAGCACTAATCTGCAGTTTGTTGTCCAACAAACACACACACGCAAGAATGAGTGGTTGATGATTTACAAGAAAAAGCATTTGACTATTTAAGTGATTATTTAAAGTGCAAAAAGAAAACACAGCATGTTGCCTCTACACTATGGCTGCTCGAGAAGAAGCATGTTGAGGATTTCAGTGTAAGTGTGTATGTGTGCAGTGTACATGCTTCCTGCATGTTCATGTGAGGGGTCAGCGGCCTGTCCTCTCAGCGTTCCCTAATGCCCCTGCATCCAGGACGAAGGCTTGATGGAATCACAGGAAATTGGATTGTCTTCCATTTGCTTTGGACGCAGCCTCCCTCCCCTCCCCATCCCGCCACTCTCCCCCAATACCTGCAGTTAGCTATTGTACCCACCCCCCCCCCACCCCCTCTCTCTGGTGCACCCCTGTTCCCATCCCATTACGGAGGCATGTCGCACCGAACCCCTGCTTTTACATGTCATCCAAAGTTTCCCCTTGCGGTGCAGAAATGCTGGGCTGGATGTCAGCAGAGTGCTCAATAAAGCCGCTGCTTGCACAATACCAGCAGCAGAGATCCAGCACTGTGTAGTGTATCACCCTAATGGGGTGGAGCAATATGCTTAGGAGCAGCATGGATAGGGATTGATCTATTAGTACAATTGCAGTTTTGCTGAATTTAAGTGGCACCAATCTATCATTTCTAGCACACAGGCGATGTGAAGCAAGATGGATGAAAGAGAAAGACAGAAAATCAAGATGGTGAGTTTAGGATCTGAGTCTTTTTCAGTCTTTCCAGATTATCCTAAAAGAGCGCAGGAGTGACCGGGCGACCAGGATCAAATAAAACATAGTATGTATCTCTGTTTCTCTGTGGAGAACACACAAAGGGACTGTCACAGCTGCTGTGTTCACTTCTGGAAAGTGGTTTAACTTGTTTTCTCCATCAGTCTGCCTTCATAGACCCCGGATGACGGGACAAGAATACTTCAAACATTCAACCCAAGCTGTTTACGCCAACATTAAGTCAAGGGATCAAGGGCATATCAGAGGCGGAAACTTAACTCAGACAGGGATACAAATAGGACACAGAGGTCCCTCGAGTCTGTCTCCGCTTGAAACTAGGTTTCAGTCTGTCTGTGTTTCCTTCTGTTTGTTTGTGTCCGAGCAAGTGGAGAGACTGTTGGTAGAGGTTGAAAGTCTGTCAAATCCACTGCCAGCTGAAGGGTTTGCTGCAGCACATGAGACGGAAGAAGGCCCAGTGTGTGTGTTGTCCCCATGGACTGCAAAAGATCTCATGCCACTCCAACTGCCAATGGTCCTCATTGTGTATGGTGGATGAGCTGGAGGCCACTGTAACGATTTTCTTTCCTTAACACCTTTTTATTTATTGCTGCTAAATCAAGCCATTTCTCTTTCCTAAAAAAATGACCACCACAGTAACAGTCATTTAATTGACAGACAATGATGGCAAAACATTATTGGCACACAATGGCTTCATTGCTGTCTTACGCTAATAAATGTTTTGTCAAGAAATAAAAATACAACTTAAAGGTGCTGGAAGTTATCCTCGATAAATCATGACTACAGTCATTTTGAGACATTAATGTAATTAAGGAAACAAACAAGCCTTAGCCAAGATGATTGGCTGGGACACTTTGGCTACATCACAAAACAGGAGGAAGGTTTTATTATTCTTTCAGAGTTTGTTGTATTGGGAGATGGCAAATGATCTGAAACAAAAAATACAGTTTCTACATGTTTTTCAAAAAAAGATGAAGACTAAAGCTAATGCAGCAGTGTCTTAAGATGTAGTTCCTCTAACAGCCACTAGCTGTTTACATTGGAGTGCATGTGAGGATTCTTTAAAATGAAAAATATTCATGCAAACCGATTGAACCGATTCTTCAAAAAGACAAAAGGCATGCTGTTGTTTGAACTTAAAGAGTCTACTAGATCTATATATTTCTCACCATTATATTCTCCAACTATTATATTTGCTTCAGCCTTTTTTTCTAGCTCATCTTTCGGTGTCTTAGTGAACTTTCACAAGACTTTTTTTCTTCTCTCCCTTTCCCCGCCTCCCCTTTTCTCCCCCCTACTGTCCCTGACAGCAACATTAAACAAGTGGGGAAAAATGGACAAGCAATTATGATTTATGATCAATGCATGCAGCAGCTGCTGACTTTTATAATGACAGTGGTCGGGGGGTGGGAGAGGGGGAGAGAGAGTGGGTGTGTATGTGTGTGTGGATCAGTCTCCTGGGCGTGTGTGTGTGTGGGGAAGATGAGGGGTGAATCGATAGGCGACTGGGATCATTGGTATGCAGATTCCAGCAGATAGCATTATGATGAGCAGGTGCCATTAATCAGAAAGCAGAACACAGATCTGAGTAAGATGGAGGAGAGGAAGACCCTCTTTCACCGGGTTCCATCTGTAACCAGCGACTGCGGGACCGGCATCACGGACCCGACAGAACCAACCTAAAGCAGCATACTGCTGGTCATTAACTGGTCATAAACATAAACATTTATCACAATTTCTTTTTGAAAGTTTTTGTTTTGTGGCAATGCAATCATTGGTTTTCAGAGTGGAGGGAATATCAACTTGCAGGCAGACTTGAGGAAGATAATCTATAAGAAAAAACATTCAGTCTGCTTTATTTAAGTGTTAAACCTAAATTCTCCCTTGTTGGTGCAACAATAAAAAAATCTTAAATAATTTCCATGTTATAATGTACAATGGTCCTGTTTTTTATACCATGAGGCAGCTAACTCTCATTATATATTCCAACACGGAAGAGAAAGCAAAGCAAAATAGAAGAAATTACTCTGATGCATCTATCTCAAGAAACAGCAGCAATCTAAATGTGTGTTTTAGTATTCTTTGTAAAATACTTCCTGCTAAACTAAACATGATTTGTAATAAGAGTACATGCAGAATTGTATGTTTGCTGTGTATGTTTTGTGTTTACCCTAGATGTGTATGTGTGTGCACATTGGGAAGGCCCCCCCGTGTTAAAAGGATCTGCAGGCTGAGGCCACGGCTAATTGAATCTGGGTCTCCTCTCTGAGCAGGGAGAGGTAACCTTGCCACTCAGCGTGTGCGCACTGCCACCCACGTTCAAATTAGCCTGACGCCAAACTCGCTGCCCTTCACACCTCCTGGGAGTGTCCTTCAGGTGCCCCGGTGATCTCCCACTACACCCGTCCTCACCCCCACACCCTCAGCTGTAATCAGCAACCTCACAGTTTGGGGGGAAATCCTGAATGATTCACAGGTCCAGAGTTGACAGAGGTCCTGGAGGATGCCAGGGATTATGGATATTTATTGCGTCAGGGATGTCACGAGGCTCAAAAGTGTTATACGCTTGAATTCAGCACAGGTCATCCATCCCAAAACAACAAAAGGTAATAAAGACATCCACAGCCACGCTCAATCTTGGCATAAAACCCCCTTTAAAAGGCTGAACACACCTTTACCTACGATAGCCTTATTTCCTTTCCTTTCCCTGCCATAACAGACAAAGGGAGCCTCTTGTTCTCTAAATCTCCGTTCTCACCAACCCCGTTCTCCTCGTGCACATCCTCATCCCCTCCGCACTTGCCTCCCCTCCCCACGTCACCGAGCTTGCTTGTCCCCATGGGACACCTTAGCCTCCATTAAAGCCATCAGAGAGGAGGATGAGGTTGAGACTGAGAATTAACATCGCCAGAGGCCCCCCGCCTGTCCTCCTGCGGCTCATCGATGATGTTTAAAAAGAAATATATGAAATAAATAAATACATAAAAGAGTGTAATATGAAAATCAATGGCCAGGCAGCGGGGGCTGCGGCTGAGGAATTTGGAGTGAGGGACTCATAAAGCTGAGTACTGCGGGAGACTGATGGAAGGCAAAACACTTACTTTGTTTATTCTCTCTCCTCACCCCCGTCCCCTCCCCTCGCTGTCTGTATCCAGCTCTCACTCTCTCACTCTATTCCACTCCCCCCTTCTCTGTCTGAAATGGTCGAGGACAGCTTTAATGCTCCTGACAATTTATGTGGATGGTTAAGAACGATGGAAATCAAATAGTTGAGTGTAGGCAAGGCCCAGTGAGTGGCCAATAAGAAAGAAACAACAGCTGATGATGGCAAAGAGGACTGTTACCTGCTGGAATGGCTCTTTAGGCTGCACTATTACTGTCAAGTCGCCGGCTCTTTTCTGAGTGCTCATATTATAGATTCATAACAGTATCTGTGTCCGATAGGCCCTTTTAACACAGCGCGGCAACAGCTTTCATTTCATCGAGTCGAGCTAATGTGCAGCAAGTACTAAATATGAATCCTATAAGAGCACCTTACAGTGTGGCTTATAAAACGTCAAGTGGCGTGTGCGGTGGCCTTTTACGTGTGCTGTGATTCCTCCTTTTTGCCTCAAAACGGTAAACTTTTAAAAGACCTGTCAGACATATTCTCCTCTATCCATTTACAAGGGTTAATCTTCCAAAAGAAAACAAATAAACACCACAAAATGCTAATAAGTAAAACGTTGCCCTCGTCTAATTTAAAAACACACACAGTTGAAAATGGCAGAAGCAATAAGTTACACGTGGACTGTCACTGGACAACTTACAAAGAGTAATCCAGGAATGGTTCTTAAATATCTGTATTAGTGTGTCCACTAAGCTGTGTGACTTTATTTTGATAGTTTAAGAGCCAGGAGTGAAGGTGTGAAGGTGCTCACAGTGCATCCACGTTCAGCTAAACAGGAACTATTCACATGCTTCCATCTGTGACCTCATGCAAAGGAAGATGCTTGTACACATTCATCTTGCCTTACATACACCTCATTGCGTCTTTTATGGTAGTCTAAGGTTGGGCAACGTGGATAAAAGATGGTATTGCAGTCTGGAATGTCTATTTGTGGCTTTTTCTGTAAATTAAATACCTGCCAATATCTTTTTACATGACACTCATGGAAGTATTATGTATGGTCAACAATGGTCTGATACACCAAGAGAGATGAAACATAAAATGGTATGAGCTGTATGGCAAAATCTCAAATGAATCAGTATATATCTTCACATCCAAAGCTTTAAGAAATATAGCAGGTAAACAAAGGTATGAGAGAGAAACTAGCATCTCACATCTTTGTCTACCTGCTCTGTTTCTCCAAACTTCCTGTTTCATTTTCCACTTTTACTCTTTGGATCCTCGATAAACCCCCGTCCTCTTACTTTCCCATCTTGCTGTCTTCTCTTTCTTAAAGACCCCATGTATTCTGGTGGATAGGTTGCACAATTACAAACACACGCGCACACACAAACACACACACATGCGCGCACACACAATTATGACGAATCTCGCTGGATATTTGTTATGACTGGCCTGACTGAGCCATTAGTTACAGGAGGCAGTGCTGGGAAAGGGGAGGGATACAAACGTGTAATAATGCCTCCACCATAGAATTTCAATCAACCACCAGAGTGTGTGTGTGTGTTTACCACTTTAATCACACAAGTAGTTGACACAGTAAAGGACACAGATGAGAGGGTTCAGTGTTCTTTGTTTGCTTCAGCTGCAGGCTGAAAAAGCTGGACTGAAAAAGCTCCAACATGCCCACGGTGGAGCTGATTTTTGCTGAATATTGCGACTTCGGTATGAAATGTAATAAATATCGATGCAGGTTTACTGTGCTTTTTTATGAAAAATGTGCATGAGCAGATGCTAATGTTTACGATTTGTTCAGTTTGATTGAAATGAAATATGTTCTCTGACATGCTACTTGATTTGTGAGCCGGAGATTTGGCACAAACCACCATGTTATTTAGGAAGCTGTCCGAAACGCTTCTACCTTGGAAGAAAAAAAGGGCAGTTTGTGCTATTTGGTGATTGCAGTAGTCCGTATTTCTATGACAGCCTCAAGTTTTACATTTTTTTAATTAATTAAACATGCAGTACATCTGCATGCATTCATAATAACACTGGATTTTTAAACTAATAACCAGGGAACGAAAGAGCAGTACCAACTTGAGTACATCTTACCAAACTGTCAGAGATTTTATAAACACTAAGCCAGTCAACACTGGTAAGCTGATAAATAGTTAATTATTCGCTTAGTCTACTGTTAAAAACAAATCTGCAAAAATTAAGCAGAAAAGCCACAAATTACCTGTTTCCAACTGTTCAAATTTAAGAATTAGCAGCTATTTTTTGTTTCAACACTACAATCTTGAATCATTTTTCTTGTAAATCAAATATCTTTGGCTTTTAGACTGTGGTTGAACAAATCATGCAATTTTAACAAGTGTCGTAGGGTACTGGGAAACTGTGATCGGGCATTTTCACTGTTTTGTTATGTTTTACAGGCTAAAAGATTCACTGACTGACGGAAAAAAAGACTTGCTTTTAAAAGTGGATTTAACTCAATCTGATGTCATTTGTCACATCAAATAAACATAAATACAAACATAAACAAACATTTCTGATTAGGATCCTTTAAATTTGGGGAATAAAGAATTGTGACCAGCATCTGTGCGGTGTGCGTGGCTTTACACACTTTTCAGTGCTCTCTGGTAAACAAACTATTGATAGCCACTGTACCTGTATTACTTCAAACATATCTTTCTGTAGTACAATGTCTTGTCACTTACTTATATCATTACTGATATAGCAGCCAGACCGATTAACTGGTCCATTTCCAGAAGGTAAAAAATATGACCAAAGCAGAAAATGTGACTATTAGCTTACATGAAAATAAAGGAAATATCCCTCTGTCCTATACAGATTTCACAAGCTCTTCAAGAATCTAAAGTTAAGGTCATGTATTGACTGTTTTCCTCCATTATGTAGATAAATCAACAGTGCAAGTACACTCGCATCAATAACAGATCAATGGATCCATCCCTTAAGAGAGACTTCGCCAGTACAGATCAGCCAGACAAACATCGATGCACAGAGCAGCGTCTCTCTCTGTTTTATACACAAACACAAACCGTTGATACCAATCGAGTAGAGAATACTTTGCAAAATGAAATAATAAAACTGTTCATCTAAGAAATGTAAAAACATGTACATTTAATAATATACGCCGGTCTGCCAGTCGGGAAGACTTGACTCCTCTCACACACACACACACACACACACAAAAAAAAAAAAAGCCAAACAAACTGCTCAGATACCCCTGCGAAGTTCTTCATGCAGACTACGTGTACGAGACTTGTTGTGTGCTCTCTAGCCACCAATTGTAGACCGCCCAGTCAGATATTTATTACTATTGATCTAGCTGGTCCTGGCTGGAGACTTTTGTTCTGTCGGCTAGAGGCTCTGACCTCAATTAAGTTATGAATTTCTATCTGATAGACTGGGAGCACTTGGGGCCTGCCGCGGCCGTGCTACCACGCTGGATTAATTAGAATTAGCGGTGCTGCAAGTCGCCCTCCCCGCCTCATGGATCATGTTGTTTTAATACAAAGTAGAGGCGGAGGCGGGGAGGGATGGAGTGAAGGGGACGGGAGCTTGTGGGGGGGAGGGGAGAGTGATGAGGAGAGGGGAAAGAGCGAGACAGACGGAAAGACAAAAAAAAAAAAAAAGAGTTGAGTAAAAGCATGTGAGATATGGCCATGTGCTTAAAACCTGTTCTGCCTTTTCCTCCAATCACCTACTAAACATTGTTTCCTTCCTGCCATTGTGTTTGTGTTGTGTTAACCTGCTTCTCACCTGTCCCTCTTCTTTGTCAGCCTAATTCCACCTCTGTCACTTACTGTCTCAGTAATGATCCCTAAGTCAGGCATTGTATAAGTCCTCTCTGGGCCGTTCCTGACCTTTGTCGTAGTTTGCAGCACCTCCGAACCAACTGGCCTGCCTTTTCGACTCTAGTTCCCATGAATGGACATGTCCTTTCTATAAGTGCATATTTCCATGGCAACCCTACAGCTTGGTGGGAGGGTTAAAGGATGGTCTGGGATTTCCACCTGGAAACCATAATAGTGTGTGTGGGATGAGGCTTAGCTGTGGGTGTGGGGTTACATCGTCTGGACAGAGAATGACAACAGGGAGAGCGGACACACACAAACACACGTCTAGACCAACGAAATGACATGCTCCTCAAATTTCACTAATACAAAAGAAAACATTATCACTTAAAATCACCTGCTATCTGAACTACCACAGTTCTGAATGAGTATTCTTTGACTTCTTTCCGTTGATTAAACTTTTCTCAAAGGCAAAGTTCAACATTTTGGGAAATGTGCTTTATAGCAGAGAGAGGATTGATACTGCTCTCACATCAGTGCAGCAAATATGCAGCCAGCAGCCAGTTAGCTTACCTTAGCATAAAGACTGGAAACAGGGGCAATCAGCTAACTCTGTCCAAATGTAACTAAATCCATCCACAACCACCTATAAAATCCAGCAATTAACATAACATCTTGTGTTTTTCGTTTTTCACTTTGTAGAGAATTTTGTCACTTTCTTCCCATTATTGTGACAATAATTTTTGAATGCCTCAGTGTTTCATTTCTTAACTCAAAGCAGAGAAACTTTGTTTAATAAAATAAGCTGATTATATTCAGTTTGTTCTTGACATTAGAAACATCTTCAGAAAAAAAACAAAATTTTTAAACATCTAAAATTCTACGGACAGCTGGGCACACTCCATCTGCTACAGAGGATCATGTGATCTTATTGAAAGCTACAGACCCGTTAATAAACGGACTTTGCGCTGAGATTATTATGATAATTACATATTTTCAGAGATTGGGTAAACCAAACCAAGAATCTGACCCAGCAATTCAGTCAGCTTCTGGTGTTCAGGTATAGAGACATATTTTTTAAAATGATCCATAAAAATCTGATACGCCCTTAAAACGTCTTTTGATTATTCTTCCATTACTTGAACAAAAGGCTTAGAACTAAAGCCTAATTAATGATGAATCTGTCATGTGGACTATGTTTTCACTGCTGTCCCGATATGATGGAATGTCCTAAACTTAAGATAATGCCTCATTAATGCTTTTAAATACATTCTAGCACACAGAATATAAGCCCAGTGTTTAAGCCTTAATTTCTATTATTACATTAAGTGAGATTTTACTGTCGTCTTTCCCACAATTTGTGCCGCCTGCCCCACTTTCTCTGGGAGTATTAGCTGAGGGAGCGTTGACACAGCGAGCATGGGGAGGTGGGGTTATAATGTATGGTACCAACACCAGGGCCTGATCTGCAATTGCCAGGTGGCAGAGCTGTGATCTGTGTATTCAAGATCACACAGCTACCTATTGTAGTCCTTCCTCTGCCTTGATCCAGGATTAACTACCAAACGAGCCCTTAATGCAGGTTACCAGGGTTTGGGAACAATTCACTAAAACAATCAGTTGATTAATTTCAAACGATTTTCCTCCTCTGCCAAGCAAATAATAATACTTTTTGTTTTAACTCTAAAGTCCCCCTCCCCTTTTTAATCAACAAATTAAGCATAAATCATGTTTGATCTTTATTTACTGGTTGCTCGGCAGTTGGTAGAGGTCAAGAGAGATTACTGGTCGCTCTAATAGCCGGCAAACAACCCAAACATTCCTCTATTCCTCCCATGAACACACACAACTCTTTGTTTCATGTGGCAGAGGCTTTGGACAAAAAGGACGCGAGCATAAAGCCATCCATCAAATTTTTATCTTCCTCTAATATAAACATAAACCCTACTTTCCTTTCCTTCGTTTCTTCCTCAACTTCTTTCCTTGCTGACTGCACAACAAGAAAAAAAAAAACACAAAAGGGATGTTCGGACAGGTTCTAATGAGACGTGTATCGTTCTGTAAGCTTTACATAGTGAGATAATTTGGCATTGCGACACAGTGGTATGATTTAGCTGACTATATTTTTCTCTCGGCCACCTCTTTGCCACCTCATAAATCTGCTCCCAGTAACTGTGCTGCAGAGGTCCAGTGTCTTTAATATTCAGTCTTCTCGACGGCCGGCTCCCTTGAACACCTGAGAGACAGGCAGGTGAAGAGGTCCTGGTGGCCTGAATGCATGAATGCTCCCTCTGAGGCTTTAATTTTGGCACATATTTGCACACTTTTAAAGCAGAGCAGGGTTTGAAATAATTAAAACGACACCTGGAATCTCTAGATTACTGGCACCCTCTCTATGGGAATCATTTCAAGATGTATTATTACTAATGATTCAGGATAAAAGATTGGATTGTTTTCCCTCCCTGTGTTTTGATATAAAAAACAGTAAAATCAGAGAAAAATGGAAGAATTAAATCAAAAGTCTACTTAGGTTCAGACAACCATTATCACTACCTGGCCAATGATTTATGTGTCCTTCTTTGACTGCTGAGAAACATCTTGGCACATGGGGATATCAATGTATATTTCAATGATAGATACATGACTGTAAATACGCTACGTCTTACAAAAGGACAAAAGCCTCCATCTATACATCAATCCTCCTCCGCTGTCATTATCTTTATATGGCTCTAAATCATTAGTGAAGTGTTTCGTAGTTATCCCACTGTTAAGTCTTTTATGAACCATTTGCCACAAATCCACCCCCTCCCTGCGAGCATTCAAAACAAAAGGGGCCACGCATGACCACAAAAGAGAAAGTCATTTGTGAAATGTCCTGATTATGTGGGTTGTGCAACATAAAACAATTTGCCTGATTACTTCCAATTGATTCGGTCTTACTGTTAAAGCCTCAGTGTGCCGCCCGGTGAGCTGCGCTGTGTCGTGCTGCTGGGCAGGGAAGGGGAGTAATTTCTCCGATGTGCAGCTGAGCCAGCTTACCGCCAAAGCTAAAGCCTCCTGGATGCTGCTAAACCTCGGGGAGGCTAAACACTAGGCTAGCTACCAGCTAACTCTGTCTGCTAAAACCCTGGGGGATTTGTCTGTGGCACAAAGTGAATTAAAGGTGACCTTCTGGAAGGGATGGAGAGAGAAAAGAGGAGGAAAACGGGGATGTTGGAGATGTCACCATCTTCCTTGGGCCACTTACTACCGACTTCAAAAACAAAAAACAGCCACTAGACCTTTTTCCTGGTGTCAGAAAATGTTTCAACTTTGTAAACCTTGCAGAAACAAACAAACTCTCCCTGACTCCAGCTCTCAAGTTTAATGATTTATCCAATATGAGAGGTGGAATCTAATAACTTAACAGAGATCTGAAGTCCCACCCTAGTTCTGGGTGAGGCCCTGTTCCACTGGCCTCTGCTCCACAATGCATTTTCCCATAGAAGGCCATTGATCTTTTAGAATAGCTTAACTATAATACTAAAATTTGTGGGAGCTGCAGTTGTTGAATGTTAACAAAACAGGTGTTGTTATACATCTGTTAAAATGAGAAAAATGATAAATAAAACAGAACGGAACTTGAAGTTGAGATGGGACTTCTCTCCTAAGTGTTCTCTCATGTTAAAAACTTCAAATCAGACATTGAAGGTAAATACAGCTTCAAACAAGAGGTGTTCATTTGGCTTCATTCATTCATTCACAGACAGATTCATCATCACACCAATTGCCAATTAGAATTCTTTTCTGTTTTAGGACAAAACTGAATGTGCTATCTGGTTGCCAAAACCAGACTGTCGCCTGGTGACATTCCTGCAAACACCTGGTGAAAGTCTGCTTTCACAGATAGAGACAGAAAGATAGGAAAATTGCTGCTCACCTGACTGTTGATGTCCGCTTTGTGCTGCAGTAATACAGAAACCAGCTCCTTGTGTCCTCTGTCACAGGCCCAGTGCAAGAGAGCCCGGCCCCATGCGAAAAACACACAAACACACACACACACCAGATTCTTAAAAACCTAAATCCTTTAAATGTGCATGGGCAAAAGTATGAATGTAATACGACTAAATATTTAAAAACACCGGTATGCTTAAATTAGCCTCATTGTATCAGACAGTGTGGACAAGTTATGAATTACACCAAAAAAACACACACAGGGAATCTCCCTCTTCCTCCTCCTCAAAGTTAACTTCAATCCGTTTCTTTGCTTTCAGACAGAATAAATTATGCACAACCATTCAGAGCTTAGAGGCTTTAAACCTTCTGCAATGACCTGCGGACAGAGTGATGAGATATGTAGACTGCTGTGTGTGTGTGTGCAAAGAGGAGCAATAAGGTGGTGCAAGCATGGACCAAGGGCTCGCGGACGAATTACAGTAACCTGCACACGGTCTGTAGGGCTTGATTGATGGGACACCGTGCACAAAACAAGAGCAGCCCCCTGATCAGCAACCCCCTGCTCTGTCTCACACAAACACACACACACAATCCTCTCCTTAGGTCCAAGATCCTTGTTCTAATAAAACCACGCAAGCTCATTTTTCAGTGAGGCCAATTAGGTAAAGCAAACTCTCAGAGTCCAATTCTGTTGCTTAAATCATATTGATCACCGTGGCTGCATGTTAAAATGGATACTTATGAGCCAGGCCAGCATACCAATAAGTTGGTCTCTCTTTCTCTCTCTCTCTCTCCATCCTCACTCTCTCTCTCTCTTCCAGGTGTGCTGCTGCTGACTGCTGGCCACGTTTTCTGCTTCCAACAGGATGCTGCATACACAAGTATTAAGTGGGCTTTTGGGGGAGTTGTAAGTAATAAAACACTTGAATGTGAAAGTGCAGCATTCACATTTGAGAACACATCGTTTACAGAAACATTCAGCATTTGGGCCAGAATTGATATTTAGAGAAGAGGGAATTAAGAAAGGTCTCCTCTGAAGAGGGCTGACATACTCCAAAACCACAGGTAATAAAAGTTGAGGACTCTCTGCTTAAGCAGGTAGATGAGTAAAAGCCTCCATTCTTATATTTAAAGAGGACCAGTGGAGGACAGACACCCTGCTATATAGCAAGATTAGCATTTACTAGCAATGGAAAAGGAAAAAAAAACATACATTTTACTTTTACCTCTTCTATGTCCATATGCTCTCTCCTTGACTCTACCCCAATACGTGCCTGAGATTTTGATGTTTGTATGAAACGCTAAGTATGCAAAAAAAGTATGCAAGCGTGTCACAGGTCTAAAAGAGTGAAGTAATATAATGATGACTTCCATTGGAGTCAAAACAAAGGAACCCAAAATAAAATGTCATAATCTAAGAAAAATTTGCAGGTGGATCCAAATCTTACATACCACAGAGATGACATAAAGGCAACATTAGGGTAAATTTTGAGCAGTTTCTCTACAGACTTTTGGATATTCACTGAAGACTATTCCACAGTTCTGGTTGGCTGTCTAAGCTTATTTGTCTTATCTGTAGGAATACTTAACCAGCACATGATACACACTTCCCCTCGTCCTGTTTTGAATGTATTAACTATATCTCACAAATCAGGATCTTGTACTCTGCCACACCAATTTATATAATGGTTTATATAACCATTGTTACCACAAATCAACCTTTAAGTTGATTTGTGGAGCAATGTGAGAGCAATGTGGAATTTGTAAGTGTACTGACCAAACATATCCTGATGTGTTCTGATGCCCCACACACTTGCAGTCTAAGCTGCTATTTGGCTTCGTTGACGACTACTTGAAATATATAACACAGGTGGATATTTGGCCACACAGCCAACGAGTAAGTACCGAGACAACCTCTTGCTGTCTCTCTCTCACTCTCTAAGCTGCAGAAACGAATCAGGTTTCTTGCTGGTGAGAAACTTCACCACTGCCCTCTGCTGTTATGCAAGCTGAGCTGCAGTTGAGCAAACAACAACAATGGCAGTGAACGGACAAAGCTTTCTCTGCTGAAGTCCCTCAACCATCTGGCCTTTGGCGGGGGACTCACCGGCCGACTGCCCGCTTATCTGAGGAACGGCTGTGATGAAAGAGAGGCAGGGAGCGAGCCATTTGGCCTGGCCGATAATGAATTGAGGGAAAATGAATGGATTTCGGGGTCAATCCGGAAAACTCCTTGCGATGGGTAATAGCCATTCACACAATTTACGCATCTCGGACTGAGGAGTGGTTCCCATGTGTTTGTGGCTTCAGATCATCAAAACCATTATGTAACTGCAAAAAGAGCTGCACAAACCATCCCCCAGTGACCAGTATTTTCCATGATACTCCACTGATCATTTTCACCTGCACAAGGGGTCAGAGCACATGGCAGCTCAGTGCCTTACTAAAAGCACATCGGGTACAATGATAATAAATTCATGCAGAGCAGAACTATTAATGGCAACTCTCACATGCCATTAGTATGTTTCACTTGGCATAACTCTAGGAACCACGCTTTGTAGTTACCTCCTCGTCTTTAGTATTGACGTCCACTTTCTGGGAGCCGATGGCCTTGCTGATGTGGTCGATGTTATTTTCTCTGCAGTAGTCAAAGATGTTCTTATCCTCTTCCCTGAGAGTGATGGAGAAATAGAAATACAAGAAGAAAGGAGAGGATTCAGTGAACTTCATTTTTTGTGCATGATCATTTGGGGTTAATGAATCAGATGATTGCTTCTCTTTTTTTGGTTTTTACTTGCCCAGATTTTGAGATACACATCTGAGGTTTCAGGTGCCTCTACACAACACATGGATTTAGTTGGAAAAAAATAATAAATAAATAAATAAGTCAAAAAAAAATTCTTCACACACTCAGTGACCTGGTTGCTCTGAATAATCAGAGGCCCAGTGTGAACAATTTTCATTCTAACTTTCAACCCAAGGTATTAGTCTAGTTACTAGTTATAAAGTCTATTTTTAGTCTTCTTTTTTTAAGAAGAGTTGTCATCCAATTTTTCAAATATAAATTTTTAATGTTTATAGCACCACAAACATAATTCCATACAATCCTATTGTAATGTTCGTTGACAATAATATAAATAGTAATAATGGGCAAATAAAACCAAAACGAGTACCTGCATGGCAAGAAACCTCTAGATTTAAGTTAAAAAATTGTATTGTCTGTAATGTGGGTTCGCACACAACAAGGAAAACAAACACCACGTTTCTTGAGTGGTTAGTCATAAAACATTGACATTACAGATAATACAAGCAGATAAGCACTCCATCTGTTTGATACACAAGCAGCAGCCACACGTGCCACATCCCTTGGGAACACTGGCATATATGACGCACACACAGCGGCACCATCCCACCTCTGATTGTATCTCTGTGTCTCTAATCACCTCCTGGCATTGGGGACAGGAGTGAGTGCTGGGGGGGGGGGCGCGCAGCGGTGGCGGTGAGGGAGGGCTGTTGGGTGAAGGGGAGAGAAGGGGCGAAATCTCATTTAGAGCTTTACGCCTTCCCCTCCCTCTTACCCATGCTGGCCATTCAGATTAATTGAATTTAGCGCTCTATTGTCTGACAGAAAGCCCGCATACCCGCCACTTTACCACTCTCACGCGGTAAGTCAGTCATCCCCAAGGCAAATCCCCCACTTCCCGTCTGTGATGCCTGCTTGCTCTGTCACACCGGGCCCACAGGACACACCTGGCTACGGTCACACAGGAGACACTGTGGGCTATTGCCCCATTAAGACTTAGGATGTTGTTTATCTTTGTGTTGAGTACGGCGCCTTAATGCTGTCGTAGTTAGGTTCAATTAACTTACACTGCCGGTCCTCTGTTACCACAGAAATATGCTTACAATGAGCAAAAAGTCACACGGAAAAAACTTCAGGGTTTTCCAAAATGTTTTAAATAAGACCACCTCAAATCAATAACATTGGAAAATATAATTAAATATCATGTAATAAGAAACAACCTGTAGGTAAAAAAGAGCAAAATGCCTATTTCACATAACAAGTGGCATTTATTTAAACATTTAAGCTATTGTTTAGGTGTTAATGCACTAACAAAATTATCAAGACATGTCAGCATCTGGGTGTTGACCAACAACAAATAATCATTAGATCATCAATCATTAGATCATTAAATCATTAGATTGTATAAAACAATTCAGATCAAATAATTGTTGGTCGTCTTCATTTGTAAACTGAATTCCTTTGGGTTTTGGGATGGTCATTTTCGATTGATTCATTGAAAAAATAACTAACAGACTTGAACTGATTATAAAAATAAGTGTTAGTTGCAACCCTATCTGGACTCCTTACCCCCTCTGTTAGAGAATTTCCTTTGGGAAACCCTTGTTTGCACCCACCCAAAAAACAACCAGAGGCACTGTTGGACTATGGCTGCTTTCAAACTCAAACCAATCAGACGATTTTCTCAAGATTTTGTATTATTTTGTTGTAGTATTTTCATCCTGACTTCTTTGAGCTTGAAGAGAAGGGGCTGAATATAAACAGTCTGGTTATATATCCTACTTTCAGAGGTCAAAATCACGATATGAGCAAGAACAAAAAATGGCTGGCAGCCTGACTAGCAAGTCTGAAAAACAAAGGTCACGTTTGATACAAAGGCCAACATTTGAATGAGAGAGATCTTGCATAGTTCCTCCCACTGCCCTCTCTCCACACACAGCTGTATAACTACAACTTAAAACTACCCCCAGCTGAGATAAGCCATTGACTCACAATCAAAACATTTTATTGTTTGCTGTAAGGACACAGTTTTAAAATTGACACACACAAAGTTTTGCGTCTGCTGCTTGTTCTTTAATGAACCTCTGTACTTCCCTTTCTTCAGCTTTTCATCTATACGCTTCTTGCCCAATTTTCTTGTCCCTCCCCTCCCTCTTCCTGCCATCTCCTCATCAGCCTGTGATGAATTATGAATAACTCATTACACTTTATCACTGCTAGGTTGTGTATGAGCACGTTCATTTACATACTCCTGATTACCAGGGCTATGTTTATTCATGAGCCTGGGCCACACCCACTTCCCTGTCTGATGGCCACGGTGACCCCAAGTGTCCCTGATGTGTGGCCACCATCCGTCTCCCCGGCAACTAATCAATAGGCCAGCTCATCAGTCTTTCGTCTATGGTTCAGACAGGGCTGGCCTGACGGGATCATGACACACGCTCGCATATATAAAGCACGAGCACACATTCAAGTGTGTGACATTGTATAATATGAAGGATTGCTAAAATAAGCAGCACAAACAAAAGCACATGTGAAGGTACACTCACACACACAACAACACTTGTGTATAGTCCGTACCACCGTGAGAGTGAACATGAATAACCCTAACCAACAAACACACACACACACACACACACACACACACACACAGGTTATAAACAAACACATGATTAATGTGGGTCCTATAAGCGTCATGACATCAACAGCACCGCAATGCACGCTGGGAAGGTCACAGGCTACTCTGTCATCACAACAGCTGAGGCACTGAGGGTTTTGTGTGTGTGTGTGTGTGTGTGTGTGTGTGTTTGGGGGGGGGCATAATGTGCTCACATGTGTGTGTCCAGTCTGGTGTACTGGCAGATATGTCCTTCATCCATCAGGCTAAACTGGCCACAGTGGTGGAGAAGACTCATCTACCTGGCCTGAGCTTCACACTGATCAACAGTACAACCACACCATCCATCTCACACTCTCTCTCACACACACACACACACACACCTGTCACCACATCCCCTCCTACAGGACCTCGGTTGAAGTTCTCAACATGGCCCATCTCCACAGAAGTACAAGAAACAGTGAAAACTCAAATAACCCGGCGGTGGCTTCCAGCAAAGTGTCCGGACAACAAAGCCTCCCGTGTTTATCAGAATCTTTTTTCAAGGTGGTTGAGAGAATTACAAATGTAGCATTCAAAGCCTCTTCAATCACACACTGATCAGCTCAGTAGGCCAGGGATATTGCTAATCAATCCCGCTTTTATGAAAGTCGATGCGCACACATACACACACACAGATCAGGATGAGCAGTGAGCAATGCAATTAACTTTGTCTGGTTAACAGGTGCTTAGCTGTTTAATATGGAGTAGGTCTGTGTGTGTGTGTGTGTGTGTGTGTGTGTGTGTGTGTGTGTGTGTGAGAGAGAGAGAGAGAGAGAGAGAGAGAGAAAGGGGAAATTGAAATGCAGCAGAGCAGTGAGTGTGACAGTTCCAGCAGGTTATGCACGGATTCAGCTGCAATCGCGTCGACATATAGCGGCAAGTGTATATTTATGTGTGCACACATGTGGATAAGTGTGTGTATGTGCCATGTTAATGACTTCCTCCTTACCGGTTTCCCTCGGGGCATCGTTGCTACTGGATATCACCAGGGGGAGCATCGTTCTGGGAAACCTGCTCTACCTGGCTCCCGCCTCTCTAGTCTGCGTGCCTTCATCACCCTCCTCCCCCAAAGTACCCCCCGAATCGTAACGTAATTAAAAAAGGGAGACTCTGGCCGCTCTCTTCCCAAGGCCGTGCATACTAATCACATACAGCCATTTAGGAGGAAAATCTGCAGGGTTCACACATCTCATTTTCATCTCCAAAAAAGCTCTTTTTTCATTGAAATGAAGATGAGGTTTTTAAGCTTGAGTAAGTCTGCCAGGCAGAGGTAAATGGAGAATATATTTCATTAACATAAATCAGAACTGTATGACGTCTCTGGGCCGTAACTGCAGTTACGGTCTGTTGAATATAATCAAATACAGCATCAAGATCAGTGGTTAACAATGCCAGGCTCTAATCGAGTTGACCTAAGCATTGAATAAGTGGGGATTCACAACCAGAGGAGAAAAGCTGATTCTGTTCCAGCACCCTCAAGAACTGGGAAGCGCATTCAGATGTCTTGGCCTCTGAATACACAACCTAAGAACACTTTAAATAATGACGTAAGATGTGAATGCAGTTGACGACGTACAATGTGCGTCTGTGAAACTCCACAAGATGCTACTGTCTTTCCCTGCGTCATCACTTTAACAGGAAGTTTCTGATATGTGGTTGTCTGCATCTTTGTGTGTGTGTTGTTGTTACTTCCAATGTAATGTAAATACAAATAGGATGTAAATACCTGATCATCTCCTCCTGGTACAGTGAGCTGACTGCTGCTCCACCGAAACCTGTTCGTCTCTCTGCTCCTCGTCTTTCCTGTCAAATAAAAGACAGTCACACATTAAACAACAATCACCACCTTATAACTAAAAAAATACATTTTTGACACAGACGTTGGTAACTAACATACTTCTTGTTCAATAATAGCTTGTGTCAAATACCAACCTGTCTAGTTTGGCTTAGTTCTGTAGCTTGTGAGGCTGTATGGACATATACATACAGACATGTCCTTATTGTCCTGTGTGCTCAATGCAATACAAAAGGGGTGGACTCGTCTATTCACCACTGATGGCTGTACCTATAGCCTATAGCTTTTACAAAGCTAATGCATGTAACAGACGGAGTTCAAAATGTGTTTAGAAACAAGCCTCTGGGGCTTTAGACATGACCTCATAGGTAATAAATGTCCAGCAATATGCACAAGACCAATATTAAATATATGGCGCCTTAATTTGTGACTCTTGTTAATCTTCTGTTTTTTTCATAGAATTCCGCATTCACATTCAGTTCAGCCAAAATTTTATTACCCAGCCTATTCTTCACTGACCAGCCTCGACTCACAAAAGAACCCACACAAATCTGATTTCAGAAAATAGCCAGAGTGGGAGAGAACATGACAAGCGAAGCAAAACAACTGTGCGTGCACTTTTGGGGACAACCTAATTCACTTCAGAAACTCAGAATATTCGCTGATGCACTGGCCCTGCTCCTCCACAGTATAATGTAATATAAAGCCAGTGTCTGCTCAACAATTGAGGAAGGAACAGAGGTCAAATTCTGGCTATTATTCTCTCCCCTGCTTCTCTGTCTATGCACTTCTACTTACACCATTTGACCGTGCCTCCGACAGAATAGCTTCTGCCATGCTATGGTACTTTGTTAACACTAATACAATCAGCTTCTTTTCAGGGGGGAGGGAGCATTTGTGCATTTGCTGGCCTGTCAGCCAGACTCTCTCCTGGCATTGTGCAGCTGTGTGGCAGAGTCAGCGAGTACTCTCCCACTGCAAGGCCGGATAGAAAAGAATGTGTCAAGATTGGACGTGTGGTTGACAGTGACGCTATTAAAGAGACATAAATATGGAAGGAGACCAAAGAAAGGGGAATGATGGGGGTAGTAAAGTGAGTGAAGGGTTAAAAAAGAAAACAGGGTAATAATGGTGGGGGTGGTTAATAGAGAAAAAGCAAGTAGCACAGAGATGGAGAACAATGACGAAACTGTGCAATAATGAGGAGGAGGGGGAAAGTGGAAGAAGAGCAGAAAAAGGAAAGAAAAAAGCATGTGAGTGATAAAACACTACAGTACAGTAGAGTCACACAGGACATCTGATGGGCTTTTAAGGCACATATAAATGGATTCTTTGGTTTTTCAATGCTAGAAAACAAAAAACAAAAAACAATTTCCATTTCCCTGGGGCTGTGCTTATACAGCAGCATGTGACTGTGAGTCCACTTCCTGTTTGGATATCACACTACCATACTCTTTGCAGATGTCTGCGTCTTGTGGACGTGGCCTGACACCAGTGAACAGCTGGAACTTTTTCTAGTTATTTTAATAATGTCAGCACTTTTAACATCAAAATCTCATCACCTTCTAGAAAGTAACTTGGTTCGGTTGGGTGGTTACTGCCATTATTCAGGGGTTTAAAGAGCATACATACATAAAACAATCATCAGACTTTTAAACCAACCCCTCAACTTATATAAAAGCTGTAGCCTCGCAACTTTGATAGAGATGGCAACATGGTACAGCAGTCTATTTTTCAGTCTCTTTACTGTAATCATTTTGATCTTGAATATAAAGTAAATATGTGGTTCAGACCATTAACCTTGATCTGGTTTTATTGATTAATAGAAATTCATCCAAAAAGATGCAGACTTAATTCAGACAACAACTTGCTTATTGTTGGCCTCGTAGCAACCACACCAGTTTTAGAAACATTCTTCTTTGATGTAAAAACCTCAATATGTGAATGACTTGTTTCAAACTTAACTCTTGCGAACTAATCTTGAAGAAATGCTAAACATGTCTAGAGACTGGAGCCACTGTTTTGCTGTTTGCTGCTATAATCTTGATTGTTTTATTCGTCTCAGATCATCCTTTGATAATGCTGCTTTTAAAAACTGACACTTGTTATAAATTGCCCTTGTATACAAGCACAGCACACTACTTCAGTCTCTCTTGCTTATTATTATATTCATGATATATATCATATTTACATTCCCCTATTTATGTGAATGTCACACAGGGCAACTTTGTTCCGGGTGTTGCAATGACACTACTCATCCTAACTAAGCAGACAGCACAACGTTGTTGTTGTAACTGAATGCCGCTGCACCCTAAGGACAGCCTGTCCATGGCAACACAACTCTCCTGACACAGTTGAATGACATGACATGGGAGTGTGCACAAATGTAGACAGTCTCACGTCACCATACAGACAGGCACATCTCAGTGGCCATACTATGACAAATTTCTTTTGATATTCATATCCCAAAATGTCAGTTTTGGGGGAAGACAACATAATCTTCTCATGTATTTTTTATGCTACATGTAAGCAGAGTAAGGAGTCACAAAAAGAACTGGGACAAAATGACACTGTGATACTGACCTCTACTGGCAAAACACTGTACTGCATCTTAGAAGAGATGACATTGGACGTTTCTATATTTGTCATCCTTCTCAGCTTTAATGAGTAGAGCAGAGCTACTCATGTTTATTTCAAATATCTCTAGTAGCTAGTTTTAGTGGCAGGTGGGCAAGATTAGCCATTTAGCGACATTTTATTATCCAGTATGAAAGGAATAATTTACAGAACAGGACCCAATATTCTCCACTTGGAATAATTTGACCTTCAGTTTGGTATCATCATAAACTCCACCGACATCAACCTTTAAGCAGGACAAAATGAGCAAGACATCTTTACTTCATCAAGTCTGCAACTCGTTTATCATCTGTCTCATATAGGCCTGTCCATATATGTTTACTACTTTAATGTACTGGATGCTTATTTTTTCTTGACTATATACTGATTCAGGAAAACAATGAATCAGATCAAGATTAACGTTGAAATCAGATTTGACTCACAAATGGATCTCATTACCTTCGTGCTGCCTTCAGGGTCTAACACATTGACGCAGGAAATGTACTCTTGCATTGCCTGCTCTGCCTCCATGTCTCCGAGCTGCTTCCAGGCTTGCCTGTGATGATATCACAATTCATTCACAAGTTGATGCCAACAGTCGTAAGCTGGAGGTGTGTTGTAATGTTTTACAGGGTCTTTCAGAGTGAAAAAATGTAAAAAAAATAACAGACTTCAACAGACAAGACATTTGAAGGTGGGCTCTAATTCAAACTGAAAACAGATATTACTATTTTGTAGTTACTATTTGTATGAATGGATTTTGTTTCATATTTTGGAGGAGATACTTGCTCTCAGGGGGACAAGTAGCTTCATTTAATACAGTAGAAAAACCCTTGCTTATTAAGCAGACAGATTCACATTAACACATGTTCAGAGTTTACAGGAACCAAGTGCTCTCACACACATGTACTTAATCACACCCAGTGCTATCATTCAAACTACAGTCCAGGAATAAAAACGCCATCTACTGAAAACTGGCACCAGATTTCAGGGTACATACCATTTTCTTTGCCCTTCAAAGTCAAAGAAGCCAGGCTTTGGTGTGTTGCACCTTCCCACTTTAGCCTGAAAACAAAAAGAAGTCCGGATTAATCATCTGATTTTATGTTATCCAGACCAGATGATATCATACAGGTATCTGGGCCTACCTGACCTGTCAAACGTCAGACATGATAAAGGGATGCTGTTTGATACAGTGTGTGGGTGCGTGTGGTTCTCATCTCAATTCGCATGGTGCTGGTATGTGAGGGGTTAATTTTGGCCTACACAGCCACAGCGCCATCCAATCCGACACTCACCTGTTTGTAGCGCGCATACAGGTACAGCAGCTGGTCCCTGCTGGCCGTCTGGACCAGATCTCGTACGCGGTCGGCAGCAGACTCAAACTCCCGCTCCAGCTCCTCTCCCTCTAGCCGGTCCCCCATTTCCACGGCGCTACAGTCAAACTTACCCAAACCCAGGTCCGAGTCCGAGTCGGAGCCCGCTCCGCCGAGGGGCTCCCCTGTGTCGGGCCGGGCTGGGTCTGTACCGGAGCCCGTCGCGGTGTCCGGAGAGGACGACGGCGACCCAGAAGCCATTGTTATTATTGTTTATAATAATGTCAGCGTAGTGCCGAAGACGACGTGCTCCGTGGATCAGGGTTTAAATGCGGAAAGACGAGCGGAGAGAATCTACCAGGTGTGTTTATTTGTTGAGGATGTCCACGGAGATTTTGTTTTTTTAATCCGTTATCGTTCGGAATCCGTGACAGTCGGATTTGTTTCTATCGTTGGTCCGTTTCTAGTCCTGTCAACTAAACGCGCCGACTACAGCGGCTGTTAGCAGCGAAAGGTTCCGCCCGCGCTCCTACCCGTGCTTCTTGTGGTGAGAGAAAAGAAACAGGAAAACAAACAAACATGTTTAAATTCTCGCCATATTTTGACATGGTTTTATTTTTAAAGCTGATAACAATGTCTGTTTGAAAAGAAAACGTTTTGAGGTATGTTTGTTGTTTAAGGTTGACTGGCGGTCAAGGCAAAGTTCACTAAATCTAACGTTGGTCAACTAATAGCATAGCATAATTTTACAGGAGGACAACGACTTGTTTAAATTGGTGAAAGAGGTTATTTCTTCATTTAATCAGATAAAGCTGCCATTATGGTAATTATTTCGTCTGTAGTTGTGTGTGTAAGTGTGGCTGCTTGAAGGTGCAACACACCAAAGCCTGGCTTTAGCTCACTAACGTTAACTGCGTGGTTGCCTGATTTAACCTGTTGGGCCCAATTTGTAATGGAAACATCCCAGAGATGGAATAAAAACGACCCTCTTACTCATCATTTAGAGAGATTTTCACGAAATACTGACTTAGTATCCATGAATACTAAGACAGTTTCTCAAAATAATGATTAAATTGAAATAATAATAATAATGACTTATGTCTTCTCATGAGTTTGATGTTCTAAGTCTTTAGTTTGAGAAATGTTCTCATTATAACGATTTACAGGGCCTCTCTTTCCATCACATGGGCGGATATGGGCTTTCATATGAGAGTCCAGTTTGTTCAATTTTAATCTCAATCTTCGGGCCCACTATTTGTTAAAATCAGCAATAACAGCATGTCTGGACGTCAAGGTTTTTTGTTGACAGCTGTCTTGAGGCAACTGCAGCAGACTCAGACGCGCTGGTGACAAACTGCACTGGCACAGCCAGTCCAGCAGATGCCGCTGCGGACACGATGATGAACTGTCACCTGTTGTGTGTCTGCAGCAGAAGAACAAAACAAAACCGAATTAAGAGCTGACTGCAATTTTTTAAATCACACATACAAACAAAACCGTAATGGAAACGATATATACGATCTCTCTCTCTCTCTCTCTCTCTCTCTCTCTCTCACACACACAAACACACACACACACACACACACACACACACAGAATAGCCTATCCAACTATTTTTCAGTGTTTGTACTTTCACTCTGATTGCCTTTCATTGCATTTGCTATAAATCTCGGACGGAAACCGTGGAGCAGGGACAGCATAATGACATCCTTTCGAAATATCCTCTAAATAATGGCCTATTATCCGGTTCTCTTCAAACTTTCTGCTTTTACACAGTAGGAACAAACAAAGGCTTATGAATTAAATTAAGCATCCAAGTGGCCTATCTGTGCAGTAATTCGCCTGTCCTAGTTTCCAGATAAACTGTAGAAATGTAGAAATTAGCAGAACTCAGGAGGACTCTGCAAAAAGAAAAAAAAAAGTCTGTATAACCATAACTTATACAGGGCTGTTAATCAGAAGTTGCAGGGGCACAGTCGATTGTAGTTGTCTAAAAGTATTTTTGCAATCATTATGTGGTCTTTGAATGGAGTTTGATCTGTGCAAAACGCTAAACTTAAAAGTCTCACATGGTGCATTTCTTGTTGTTCTTGAACTTTATCCCCTCTTTCTTTGCAGACACAGAACAAAAGCAGCAACAACTAAAAAGCCTCTCAGACTTTGGCACCCGAGACAACACCTGCAAGAAAGAGAGACAGAGGGTTGGTCTGTGGTCTAAACTCAGGTAAGGGCTTCCCTGTCCGCAGTGCCAACCAGTCCTCACAGGAGGTCCCAGCAGAGCCCGGTGCCCCTGCGCGCTCTGCTGACGCAAACACGTCGCTGTGGCTCAACGCGATGGCGGACCGCAGTGTCCCCAGACCTGCCCGGGGAGGGACGGAGCAAAGTCACTGAGCCACTCTCACCGGCTCCGTCACACAGCCACAACCTGTTCAGAGAGGGGCCGCCGCCACCGCCGTCCCTCCAGTCAAATAGTATGTGGGACGGGATCTGCCCCAAGTGCGCCGACCGGGACGATCCAGAGGAAGTGGAGTGAAGAAGAGCGGAGCGGAGCGCGCCGGGCTGACGCGCCGCATGTTGAGCCAGCAAGTTGACTGAAAGAACCAGAAGTCGCGTCGAACGGGGAGAGAGGACGGCCGCTCTCGGATTTTACGGAGGTTTGAGGGGACACTTGTTCCGGCAAAATGAAATTCGCGGAACATCTTTCGTCCCACATCACTCCGGAGTGGAGGAAACAGTATCTTCAGTATGAGGTAAAGTCAAGCGTGTTTTGCATTTTAGATAAACGCATTGTCAATATAGGCATGGAGCAAACTCCTGCAAATACATCTTTTTTTGAGTGGAGGATAAGAGTCATTATTAACCGTGACATATTTTAAAAATCTTTCTTAAAATAATTTCCCCCCAAGTTTCACTTTAGCCTTCTCCTGAGAGCAATAAAGGACGGGAAAGACGAGGGATGTCCTATTGTTTATGGAGGGGAAATTGACTGCGGGTGTTAAGAGCCAGAGGGAGCATTCACTGTTTATTATCGCAGTTTACGGAGTTTATAACACCCACAAATGAACAGCACAATCACTTTCCTGCAAAACTGAGTGCATTTTATGCTGCAAAAATTAACAAAATAATTTTGTTCTTTATTGGAATAGTTCATGGTAAAAAAGAAAAATACTTCGTAATGTTCTATAAATTATTCATTTCTGTAGCTTCTTTGTGTGTTTATTTTCAGCATTTTCTTTGCAAACACACGGACACCTTTGATTTAATTTTTTTTCAATGATTTATTTTTTTATTTTGTTTGTTCATCATTTAACTGAGGGATTTACATAAAAAAGGAAAACTATGATTCAGTCAATTAAGAGATATTTCATTCCAATAAATTGACCTTCTTTGGATTATTCTTTTGATATTTAATATTTGCAATAATCTAACTGAACACAAGGGAAATCTCCCTGGAATCAATTAGACATTGTTGTAAAATTGCAAGTGTTAGTCTCTAATTATCCCCTTTCCCTTTTCAATAAGAGTTTTGGAAAAGATGAATACATAGTATTTTTAGTATATATCATGATGCATTTATTGATATATTGTGAAATTAAACAGGAATAGTTGTCTCTTGGAATCAACCTGCAACATTCGATCTAACAGGATATTCTGTCTTGTCTCTGATGTCTGCGGATTTAAAGAGACCTTTGTGTGCGTACGCAGTCTTTGTTGGGTGCTGCACAGTACTTGAGCAGTATTTTATTTTCGCACCCCACTTCTTTGCTTTGCTGGTTCTGCATTATGAGCTTTAATGCAGACATGCAGTGACAGAACAGGCTGCTCCGTTCCATTTAGCTCTATGAATTATAGACAAAGACCCTGTTGTCCTCAACCTCAGCAGCCTTCACCCCAGACTCAACAGAAGCTCACTGCATTGGTTTTATTTTAGAAACATGCCCTGATTAATATCATTAAGTTTGGAAATGGCTGCAGCAGACATTTGTTTCGGTCCATGCTGACATGAATGATGCAGTCATCGTGTAATAAAAACATGTTCATAATTAAAGTGTGAAACAATTATAAAGATGCAAGATATGTAGTGGACAAATTGAAAGGGGACTGTACTGTAAAGTTTTATTTGAATTGATCATTAATACAGTTGCACAGCCTATTTGGGGTCTTTGTATGCACAGGCTGACGCACAGTGAGCCCAGGGACAGATGCATGGCCATACCAGCCATTTTACACCTCCAGTCTTCAGCTCGGCACTCACTGACCTGAGATGGATGATGATAGATTTGACATTGACGTTCAGAGTTCTTATTCACTTATATTTGGCAGAATCAACTTGAATTATATCAAAGTTTTATTATGATAATATTTCACCAGCAGCTATCAGTAGAGGCAATTTGATAAAAAAAACAGTTGAGAACAGACAAATACATGTTGTATCATGCATAATATTTGTATTTATGTAGTGGCTTTATCAATCTATTTAACTCATCTTAATTCTACATGACTTAATTTGAAAGCAAAACAATAAATCTCATGTGAATACAACTGTAGCTGACCACTGATATCTGATTCATATGGAGCAGAGGTCCTTGTTTTCCTTTTTTTACCCTTCCCAAAAAACAGGCTGTACAAACATATTGCTGTCACATTTGTAGCAGCAAGACCTGTCCCCTACACAGACGGTTTGTATCTGAATTATATATTGCAGTAAAGATAGGTTTGCATGTATCTGTGTTATTTGCAGCTGCCTTTAGTCTTTGTCTGAAACCTGTTACCTCTTGAGTGGGCGAGACAGGGAGAGACCAAGGAGGGAGCTCACACCTACAGATGATGGACATTTTATTCAGGGCTTTTATGCCATCTGAAACAAGCCAAGAGACAAGGACAAATATTAAGTTATATGCACTGAGTCAAGTCAGTTGACTTTAGAGAAGTGGGTCACTCTGATAAACCAGAAATCGTTCGTAATGTAATTCTGAAAAATGTAAAGCCTCGATATGCAGCTGCGGTACAGCAGGAGCACACATCAGTCCATGGACTCGTATACAGTGAACATTACATTAAGTTATTACACACAGCGTTGGCCGTCACAAACAGCCCCTCATGGATTTATTTTGTGTTATGCATTGCAGTTGTAGCAGCAGCCAACCCATCTGCTGTATTTTAGTGTAATTGTCTGTTTATGAAATGACACACTGACACATTATTCCAGCAACAGAGGTCACTTTTACCCGTAGTCTGCAGTAAATATGACACTTCCACACTGGCTGTATCTGTGGTGAATGCATTATTACAGCTGCCCACATCCAAACTGAGTGCGGTTTGAAGTGATATTCTTGCCTTTGTGTGCTCGTTGGATTAATTAACCCACTGCCCATTTTGCGCTCTCTTCCTTTTTTTAGAGCGTGCCATTGTGCTGAGAACCGTGTGCTCTCTATTTAGATTGGTCAGCCAGTTTCTATGCAGATGCGAAGGATGCAGCAAAGTGGCTGTTCCAGCAAAAACAGGCTTTAGTTAGTAAGGTACTTCATCTGAATGTGGAGGCATTGACAAAGCGATTGAGTGATGGCGTAATTTGGTGTGTGCTTTATCCTGTGGGATTGTAGTGATAAACCTATATGCAAAACAGCTGTTTGGTATGGAGGTGTGCATGTCCGGCCAGCTCCAGAGGCTTCTGACAAGGGGCAGGGGATGTAGGCTGACAGAAAGTATGAATGTAAAAGTATTGAAAAAGCTCTTCTTATGAACTCTGACTGATGATTTCTCTACATGCCCGAGGGTCCTTCATACAAAAGCAAACTGTCTTGTTCTGCAGCACGTAAGATGTGTACGGGCAATAATTAGGAACGGCAACTGTTGAATTGAGATGCACATCGAATAACTAATGTGTACTGAACAAGAGAGGCATATAGAAAGAATGAGCGACAGAGATGCAGGTGTGTGTGTGGGCGAGAGAACAAGGCCACTTATGCATTTACCTCTGCAGTCTAATCACTCGTGTAAGCTTAGACGAGGAGGAGGAGTAGGAGGAGAGCGCATATGGAGGCTCACATTTACAATTCTAACCAGCAAAGTGATAATATGTTGACAAAAAGCAGGTGCCTGTATGATTTCAGTGACAGTCCCTTGTTCAAAGGTGAAGCCTTGTCTCTCTCTAATTAATCTGACTGATGTAGTTTAAATGCCTGAACCAGTGCAGTGAGCTTTGTGTTGTGACAGACAGAATAATGGAAATGCTACATAAAATATACATTGCTCACATCATCTAAAATTTGGTGCAATGATTTATTAGCATGTTAAACAATATGAACATTATGTATACAACAGGAATGGCATGGCAACTGCTGAGAACCCCGTTTTCTATACCTCCCTCCTTCCTTCCATCCTCACCTCATCGTTCCTCCCCCACTGGGAGGACATCTGGTCCCCGACCAGACCTGCCCTCTGCTCCCCCCCCTCCCTCCCATCCTCTCCTCCCATCCTCTCCTCCCATCCTCTCCTCCCATCCTCTCCACTCCTCTTTCTACATGCAGGGATCCCACTCAGACACAGAGACAGGGATTCAAGTGATCCACCATTGGCTTTCTGTGAGAGCCAGCGATCTCTTCAGACTAATTGTGCACACAGTGTGATCTTCTCAAGCACAGGGATAACAATCTCAAGCATCTTTAGAGGAAGGATTTCACCATTTAGCACTCACGTGTTTTGGTTAGTGTCCACTCAACACGTCACAGCTATTGAAGGACTGAACTCCATTGACAACATTCAATTGATTGGATAATTTACAGTGTAAGCCTCAGTAAGACTTAAGTCTGGTACTTGTGTCACGCATGTTTGGTTTAGTAAGTATGCATCATCATCATCATCATCATCAGGTTAATGAGTGGTCATTCAAACGGATGGCCCCATTAGGCTTGGCTTAGTTATTGCCTACAGGTTTCAACACTGATTGCTGCCAAGCCTGCAGGTTTATCCCATTCCCCAAAGAACCCCCCCTCCCCCTTTCCCATCGTTGCCATCACCATGGCAATACCTCCCTGTCTGAATCTGAATGTCTATTTCCCACCCTATTAGTAGGGGGCCTTTTGCTCACCAGAGATTAGCCTGGAACGGGACCTCCTCCAGTGGTGTGTGTGTGCACCACAGTTGGTCTCCTGTGATCTTCATCAGACAAGAAAGAGACAAAGCTACATAGAAATGAAATGTTTACCTCTTGGATTAGACTTTAGTGTCGAAGTCTCATTGTGCATGTAACTCGCAGAGGAATTTAAGTGTCAACAATCCAGGCTGCTACTAATGCACAGCAGTTTCTGAGTGCTTTCCACCCACATGCAGGATTACTCACACTGCTCTCTCACTGCCATATTACACAAGTGGCAGGTTATATAGGAACCTGGACAGTGGGAGCCCTTTGATATAATCCATGGATAAGACAAGAACACATACAGGTTGTCAGGTTTGGTTGACAAATTTTATTTGTGGAAAAAGGTTGGTTGAATGGAAATGGTTTCAGGACTTTAGTACTCTGAGTCCTGTGGATGTAAACACTGACTTAATGATGTAGTACTTCTACTTTTAAAACTTTTCAACATAATACAGCTTTGTATTTTGGTGGGGCAATTTAGTTTTAAAGGCATCTTTATCAAGAAGCAGGATTCAGTCCCAGTCTTTTCTCTGATTACCACTGATATGGTCAGATGAGCCAGCGTGCAATTATCTGTCAGTTTCCATTATCGTCTGGATCAATCTTATTGCAGAGAAACAACCTCATTTAACCACTGGAGATCTCTCTCTCTCTCTCTCTCTCTCTCTCTCTCTCTCTCTCTCTCTCTCTCTCTCTCTCTCTCTCTCTCTCTCTCTCTTTCCAATCTGTTCTTTTAATTAGACAGATGTACACTTTGATAAAATGTTATTATCTATCAAACACCACACCTATCAAAGAACAGTTCAATTTAAGTTGTCATTGTTCATTTTTAAATTCTGGACAAAATCAGTTCTTTATCATTCTTCACATGCTTTTTTTAATTACTTTATAAGTTGTTTGTGACCAGTGTGTTTTGTTCTTTTTGGTGTATGATCTTCTGCCTGTGTGGATGAAGGTGTGGTGTGTTGCTTTGATTTACTTAAACTAAAACAGTGATACAAGTAAGGAAAGGAGGTATGCTTGGCTCCACAAAAATTCACAGTGTATGAATGAAAGTAACAAATATTATAACTTGGTAAGAAGCAGAGAAAAGCACTTAGGAGTGAAGAATATTAAGCATAGATTATACTCTACAATCCCTGTGGAGTCAGGATCTATGATTTATTCTATCTGGAGTATTAAGTGAGACCTTTGCCGCACACTCGTCTAAAATGTTTTCTAAAATACTCCTGCTTACCGCAGTACAGCACTGTTGAGCCTTTTGTAAGCTCTAGAAATCTCTTTGTAACGTGTATAACATGGCATAAATGGAATCATTAAAATGCCAGAGTTTGTTTGTTATGTTAACAGCTGTGTGGCGGTTGCTGTAATCTTGCCATATGGAGAACGAGAGTTCAGTTAATGGCTCTCAAATGGCTTTAGATGGTTTAAATGCAACTGTAAAAGCAGATTGTGCTAACAATTGCTTAATGTCTCACACTCCACTGTAATCTCTTCTTACTTATACCAGTGTATATACTGAAATGCACTTTATTCATTTGATGTGGAGCTGACTCAGGTGATGACCCCTATATATATATATATATATATATATATATATATATATATATATATATATATATATATATATATATATATATATATATATATATATATATATATATATATATATATATATATATATATATATATATATATATATATATATATATATGTGTGTATATATATATATATATATATATATATATATGTGTGTATATATATATATATATATATCACATCCATACACTGACATTCTGTATTTATGGTTTCTGTGTATTGACTTATCATATACTATAACACCCTGGCAAAAGTTGTGTTTTTAGGGTCAGTGTTTGCAGATGGTGATTGTTATTTCTTGTTTTCTCATCAGGCATTCAAAGATATGCTGTATGCTGCCCAGGACCAAGCCCCTTCCATAGAAGGTAAGGAGTCTTCCTGATAAACAAACCCAGACAGACAGAGGCACATACAGACATACACGTTTTGTACCCATTGCCCCCTACTCTGGGCCTGTTTGGGCATCCCCAGAATAACAGCTCTGCATCGGCTAAAAATAGATGAAAATGGTTGCTAACATGCTGCCACTCTCTCTGTAGGCTATGACTCAACAAGACCAAAGCCAATAACAAAATCATTATCTCCTACCTTGCTGTCTTAGCATTTATACCTGCACAAAATACTAAATGGCACATATGAGGTAAAATGTGCCGTGTTGAGTGTTTGAAAATTACTAGAAAATACTAGAAAAATTGCAGATGAAGTAAACTCTTAGTGGGTTAAAACAACAGCGTACCAGTGTTCAACGTGACAGACCAGAGCTGGAGTTCAATGGCCAGCAGTGCTGACTGTTGCTACTCAACACAGCAAAGATAAGGAAGGCCACTGGCTATAATTAATCTTTGGCATTAGACTGCAAGTGATATGTGATGAAGGAAAGCATGTAAAGCATTTGTTTTTATTTTAGACACCCGTTTGTGGAGGTAAACAACTTTCTTTAGTTGCAGGCTTGAGTCTGAGTTTATGATGTGGGGACTTCAGCTCTGCCTAAGTGACCACTGATGTGTGTCTGGAGAGTCTGTAATGGAGTACGTAATTTGTACTGAAATACAGCTGCACAAAACTGACCATGCTTGCGAGCCAGTGTTGTGATGTGAGGAGTGTGTTTGCTCATGCTCTAATGTGTGAATGTCCATGAATTTAATGGTAGAAGATTTTCCAGTGTTGTACTACATGCCCCTCACAGAGCTGCAACTCCCAGAGCTCAGTTCCAGCTGAGCGGCCTTGGTGTGGATGGGAGTATGATGTGAATCTGTCCATGAGCGACAGAGACATAACACAGTCACTGAGTGCGTGTATGACTGAGCTCCGTCTCTGTGAGTGTATGTGTGTAAGCCGGCGTTGTGAGTCAGCTTAAGGCACAAAGATCAGTTTCAGACATTTGTTGACTTTATTTTTAACTGCAGCAGGCGTGAAAGGATTTATGAAATGTGTGTATGAATGCACATCAGCTTTGTGTGTGAGTGCTTGTCTGCATGATTGTGTTTCTAATGGTAGACCTATTACATGCTCCTAAATAGTTTGACACTACCTAAGAGAACACGTCTTGTTCTGTGATAACATGTGAGCTGTGTCTTGCTTTTGAGCACTGTCTCCAGAGGCTGTTAGCCATGCTAGGCGAGCTCAGCGTGGATGACAAATCATTTCTTGTCTCAGGTCTGAGCTGTACTCATGGGTCGCTGCTCTGCCTCTGTCAGGCTGTCGTAAGATATGTGGGGGTGTCTTATAAATAGAGACAGGATCAATCAATCAGTAGAAAATCATACTGTGTCATTTATCTGGTGTCGTTGAGACATTTAAGCATTTGCCACTCGATCAAATTGATTGGTGTGCTTTTCACACTTTCTTTTTACACAGTACTGGATGTTACCAAACACTAAAGCAACCAAGTGCAAAGAAAAGAGTATCAACAACGGTTGTGTAGGAGAGAAGAAATCTTTGAGTGTATCAGACAGATGTCTGTCCCTTTTGATGTTTTTATGGGAAAAAGAAAGAGGCTTTAATGAAAACACCAGCATACAAACCATGTTATTGAGCCCAGTCTAGTACGCTCTCCTGTGGCTGAGATTTTGTTGACTTTTCATAAGAGAAACAAGATTAGCAGATGTCATAAAATCCAAGCTTACTGCAGCACTTTCTGGTCACATCTACTAGACCCACTCTGTCAAATCTGATTGAATTTAAACTGGGGCAGAACGATATTGGAAAAACAGACTGCAGTCTTTTTTTTCTACCTTAGTGGACAAAGCACTATACAGTTTGCCTCTCATTCACCCATTCACACACACATACACACACCATTTTGGATTTACTGTCTTGCTCAAGGACCGTCAAGAAACTGAGGATCAAACAACCTATCCCGCTCATCTCCAGATTTGCGTTTTTTTTTTACTTTTTATTTTTACACGTACATTAAAGGTGGTTGGATTTTTTTGATGTGGGGTTATATGAGGTATGAGGTCCCTTATACAATACCACAAAAGTCCAAATTACCCCTTTAAAGTCAAAGTCAAGTTGAAAAGTACAAGTTTGATTTTCTCATTGAATTGAATTGAATCGCAATTTAAGTCCAAAGTCTAAGTCTAAAGACTTCACATCTCTTATTTTGTCCAACTAACAGTCAAAAACACAAAGCTATTCAGCTAACTATCACACAAGATTGCTAGAATAGTGCAATTCTTCATAATTGAGAAGATGGAGCAAGATATTATTTTGCATTTTTGCTAGATTAAGCTAGATTAACATAGGCCCTGATTAGTTCTACGTCACTGTCTAAATTATCAGTGAAATGATTGTTTCAGCTCAAGAAACCAGTAAACAAAATGTAATTAAGTTTGTTTGTTTGTCAAGAGTGAAATAGCCTTGAATATACTGAATGAAAAGTTTTACATCTCCATTGCATATACATACATGATAAACTATATATTCTATTACTTCTATTCCCTGAGTTGAAGACCAGTTATGTGATTTGATACAAGGGTGCTCCCTTGTCTCTGTCTCTCTCTCATGCTCGCTCTCTCCCTCTTTGCCTCCTGCCTCATCCATTACAAAAAACAGCATTTTTGGTATTCAGAGGATGTTTCCCTTGCCTGAGGGAGACAGTTTACTTGGTTATAACCACTTGCTCTCCCACTCTCCTCTCTCACTGGACACCCTGCTGTACCTGATAGAGCTGTAAAGGAGATTTACACAATAACACTGAACAGGCAGCACTTCAAAGCTTCTGTCAGGGCCTCTGCATATGTATCACTTTCAGATGGCAAGACTGCCACTACACTAGGCCAAAATAATTTAAAAATACATGCAATGTTCACGGTTTGATCTTTCCATAGGTGCATAATTGTCTCCCGAGCTGTGTCATCTGTTGAGTGTGCCAGTGTGGGAACATACCACAGAAAATACACATATTTTTAAATCAGATTAATCAGTTTCAACAGGATTGATATACATTAAGAGAGCTTGTTGCAAAAACACGTGCACATTATGGTGGCTCTTCTGCTGCATATGACCCCTCACCCCTCGTTAAGATCCTTTGTTCTCATTCCCTCTGTCCCTCCATTGGTCCTTTTGCAACTGTAATTAAAACACGCCTGTCCCTGTACTGCGAGGCAGTGGAAGACAACAGAGAGAACAGCTGGTTGGATCTCCGGTTCACCCTGTTCCAGCCATTAGAATGAGTTATGCCACAATCTAATTCAATTAGTCTGCTGATTATTAGTCAGATCTGAGAACAATAAACACACAGCTGTAACAGGAATGTGTCTGTGTGTGTGTCATACTATCTCCAGCAATGCTGACATGCTGCACATGCCTTACATGCCTATATTTGTATTAATGAAGCATTTTGTGAATCCTGCACGAGGAGAAAGTTTCACACCACAAGTCATTCATTTCTGTCTCATTCATTCATTCATTCATTCATTCATTCATTCATTCGTTGTGTCCTTCATTCTGCTACTCTGTAAATGACCACTCTATTACTGTGATGGTATCTGTGCTGGGCTGGAGTAAGGGGGAGTTGTGGGAAGATGGCAGCGATGTCACTCTTGAATTAACACTGGGAGTAAGGGTGGGGCTCCTGTGTAGTACAATGAAGATACACACACACACACACACACACACACACATTGTCTGAGGAGGGGAATGGGGTGCTGCGTTATTGACTTACAGCTCAGGGGACCAGAGAATGGATTTTTTCCTCTGAGTCAAAAGGTCTTGATGTAAAAAATGAATGAATCAAACAAAGAGAAATCAACTATAATGAATGAATGATTTCTAATGTTACGTTACTTCCTTCTACAGTAAATGTCCAGATTTTTTCCACTACTGTCTTGTGGCTTGGATGTCCTGATCCCTTTAGACCTTTTAATGTTTTATGCAGTCAGATCAATAACACTATAAAAGCAGGAGTGAGAAAATACGATGCTGTCAGTGCTTCTTTGTGTGCCAATGAATAGTTCCACCATTTCAATCAAAAACAATGTGATGATATTTACCAAAAAGTTTTGTGTTACCTCCCGTGTTTTTTATGAATCCTCTTCAGTAATGAGTTTTATTGTGTTTAAATAAGGCATCCACTTTTATTGGAAGAGTCTCTTTAAAGGGCGAGATCAGGACGTTAATTTAGATGTTTGAGTTGATGCAGCATCACTGATCACAGTTTTGTCACCTGCTATAATCACAGCCATTTCTCATTCAACCCACAGCACAGAGACTGACAATCTCATTAAACAGCTCACTGAAATGAAAATATGTTGCAGGTTACCTGTATATTGTTGGGCATAAAACTGCTGAATCAGTGATGTATAGGTATGCATTGTGTTCAAATACACGTTTGCATGCCTGTATATCTGCAGGTTTGTCCCTGTGCTACTGGGCATGCAGACTTCACATTTATTCAGATAGTTGATGTGCCGAAACCCATTCTGATGTGTCTGTATTGGGGTCTAGTCAGTGCATGTAAGATTGTGTTTGTGTTTAAATGACCTTGGGTTGCTGGGCTCAGTATGAAGAGAAAACAAAGCCTGTCATTTCTTCAAAGAGATAAAATAGATACGACCACCTTTCTAACTTTGCTTTAGAATTATCTGATAGAAGAATACATGAAGAATACCTGTCCACAGAGCCAGGTGGATGTTTGGATAGATGAAATTAATGTTTCACTCTGCTTTCCATTGAGTCAGAACAAGACCGCTACAAACCCAGATGTTCATTTTCCTATCCGAGACACCTGCACCATTACAGCTGCCTGATCTCTACGAAGCTTTTGTTCCCATGCTTCCCCTGGACAACATTGTCTCCCCCTCATTTGGTACCCCTCTCACCACTTCCAAATGAATATTTTTTTTGTCTGTACACGTGCCTAATCTGCTTAATGAAAGCAGCAACATGAATCGTGGCCACTGATCACTTCAACTACACCTTTCAACCATCACTTATTCCTCTTGTTGGTCAGTGCTGCTTGCTTGCCCGCCATTTTGTTTCTTGTTGTTGACGAACATGATGAGAGGTTAGTCGAAGGCTGCTAGCCTGTGTAATACAGTGTTGATTATTATTCTGCGAGCGTATATGATGGAACAGCAGCTGTTATTACTGTTGTTGGTCCCCCTTTGAGTCTGTCCCTGCCACTCTGTGTGGAATAGCATTCTGATTTCTGTGATTTTCTTTCTGCATGTTGATAATTGAAGGTTTTTTGCTCAGGCAGTCTTGCAGAAATATTGATGTATCTGTCTTTTTTTTTTCCTTCCTTTTTTAAAAATTCTCTGTTTCTAGCCTGTGGTCCGTGCCACTGTATCAGTTTGTTGCTTTCATGGGAATCCTGTGATTTATCTGTGTTATTGCTCATACTAGTATACTAGTGTAAAAACAATAATAAATACTGTGTCCATCCTAGTATTAATTATGAACAATCCTGGATCCATCTCTACAGCAGATAAATAAATGAATACATATGTTTATACAGTGTCCCCAGCCACAGCAGCTCAAGGCTACATACATATCACACACGCAGGCAGCCAGGCTGAGAAACATATACAACCCTGTGTGTGGTAAGAAAGACAGACAGATGCTGGCAAGATGGCAGGAGGTCATGTAGGCACTCAGAAGGTGAGAACAGGAATGGATGGAAGGAAGACAGATGGACAGGCAGAGGGACAGGTCGACAGGCAGGAGGGTTCAGCAGGACAGGAGTGTGGCAGTCAGGATCTCCCACCAGCCTGCATTATTGATGGGCTCTTTGACAAGCTGCTGCTCTTGCTTGCTTCCAGACGCTAATTGTTGGGGGGGTTTGTGGGGGTTGGTTCTTTTTTTTTAAGTCGTAATCTTGGTGTCACCCAGAAAGAAAATCTAGAGAAAATCCAAATCAAACTTAATCAAATGGAGCAACACTGAAACACACCAGCTGTAACTGACTAGGAAGTATCTAATGGCCCAAACTGAGTGAGACCCTTTAGAGGTCTGAGGTGGACAAATCCTATTGTTTCCACTTTTAGACATAACCTTATTTATTGTCTATAAAAATTGCATGAGGCTGTTTTTCAGTGCCTGTTTCTCTGCTCCGTACCATCAATATTTCCAGGAGAAGTGAAGATGCCTGAGGCTCTTTGTCCAGTGGAGAATATTAGTCCACAATAGACTGTGATGGCATTGAGATCTTTTCAAAATGATACCCATAATTGCCATCAAACAGGATATTTCTTGTTTCTTGGATTACATCCATAGTCAAGCTTACAGAATGGGTTTCTCTCTTCACCCAAGCAGGTTTAGAGTGGATTTAAACCAGCCTCGAACCTACAAAGCAGTAAACAAACGAGGTGGCAGTGGATTGTGAGATTGGTGCTTTGATGAGGCTTCTAGGGGTATTAGAGGGGAGGGAAGCAGGGGGGTCAGGGTCAGTACAAACCAAGGATCACTATCCCAAGGTCAGGGACTAATCGAACAAAGGTAATGAACGATGGAAGATGGTGATAGGTAATTGGATGAAGACGGGGATGAAGGAAAATGGCCGGCGATCTAATCTTCTGTGTTTGATGTGATGATTATGAAAGAATAAAGAAGAGGAAAGAGGCTGGAAAACAGTGATAAATGGACTGAACATGTCAATGGCCAGTCTAGAACAGAAAGAGATAGAAACAGAGAGAGATCCTTCAGGCAGCAGACAGACAAACAGACTGAGTGGGAGGTCCCTGGGCTCATCTCCAATGCATGTTGCCCTGCATTAGCACTACAGCCATCCCGCAAGAGAAAGACGGAGAGAGAAAGAGAACCTTGATAGATGAAAGTCTTCTATCCATCCATCCATTATTCATTGGTGAATTAGATCTCGCCTGAATGAGGAGGAAGGAAGAGGAGGAGGAGAGAGGGGGCGAGGTGGGGAGAGGGAAAGGTATGGGGTGGATCTGGACGGCAACTGTTTGGAAAGGGTGAGGAGTTCAGATGAGGATGCTGCTCTGGCAGGGATGGTATTTTTAGATTTGGGGCATTTTACAGGAGTCAGGGAGGATAAGATTTCTACTGGTGCAAAGTAGTGTTGGCAAAACGGGATAAAGGGATTTGAGGTGTAGAGTGCAAAGAAAGAGCAGAGGTGGTAGGGGCTGCAGTGCAAGTAAAGGACATATGAAGATGATGTGTTTGTGTGTTTTGGGTAGGGCGTGGATCAGGGTTGAAAAAGAGGCCAGGGGTACTCAGAGGAGTCAAGGTCATCCTGAAGTCCCTTCTTTAATATAGGTATTAGGGCTTCCATGGGTTATGAATCCTGTATTCAACAACTCATCTGTCTTCTTCTCTACCCTACTACTCCCTACTTATGATTATTTACATATGTGTGCACATCCACTCAGGCCTTGTCAAGGATCTCCTGATCTCCATGCCTTATACAAGCATGCCGGTACTGGGAAGAGGGTGACAGAAACGGGCTGTGATTTCTGCATCTTCAGAGATGGACAGAAGATCAACACTAATCCTTAAAATGAACATTAAATGGTTTTCTCAGACGCCAAACCTTTCCTCCAATTAGAATACAGTCTATTCGTAAAGGTTAAATAAAGAGAAAGAATAGATCATATGATCTGGCTGTTTGCCAGGTGCACAATTGGAGATTATATACATAGAGCACCAGCAGTGAGCTCAACAATCTCAAGCATGGGAGGCATGTGAATGTAATGAGATCTGTCTTTGTTGATTAGAAATCAGCTGTCAAGGTCTCAGGGGTTTGGCGTATTTGTTTAGCATTAGCAGGGCTTCCACCCATAATCTAACCTTTACCTGTTATGAGGCAAGTTATTGTTTTTAATCGGTGATGAGAAGCCTAATCACCAGCTCTGGCTGTTTGCCAACAAATCGGACAGGCTCTACTGAGTGTAACCAATCAGTCATAGCTGACCGCATGGCATTTATCAAGCAAGGATTCACGCAAGGCTGTTTTGACGGATTCATTTGAATAGTTTCCTACATGCTTGACTGAAACTGCAGAAAAAATGCAGATTTTGATGTAATAATCACTCAATCTGTCCCATATTCAAAGATTGAAGATCAGCAGTCAGAATAATAGAAAACAACAGTGCAAAGCATGTAGGTGATGATGGATGGACAGAGAGAAGAATACAGACATGTGACCTTGTCTCTGCTGTGTGTGTTTTGATGTTTTTATATTCTCACACTGCTGCTCTCTGCTGCACCTGCATACAAGTGATTGTAGACACAAACACACACACACACATACATGCAGACTCACACAGGCACATACGGAGCTGTGTACTACAGGGGGCGTGGGTGTGATTGTGATTGTGAGCTATAGGTGATGACAGCAGGGCCATATGCCGATTTATTTCTGGGGTATTTTGTTGGCACTGTAATTAAAGTACAACCAATGAAATCATTACAGGATGTCCATACTCTGCTGTAAACAATTTCTATAAATGTTGTGGGGAAATAAGAAAACCTTCATTGCTCTACAAAAGCTTGTCAGGACTATACACTATCTTTCATTGGTACTATCTGATCTTAGCTTTTTAATTTTGGAATATAAATTCATTCTTTGTACTTGGATTTGGATTTGTGCTATTTTTGCAAGTCAAATGATATATTTCTTGTGGATATGTGTGTAGTTTTTGATGATGGAGTGTTACATGTTTGTTGTATGTGGGTGGGTTTGTACTGTATGTTTAGGGCATTGCAGAAGACACAGTGTCCTTCACTGTACCAGTGTGCTGCATCGCCTCTCTGGAGAAACCAGGACCTGGCCCAGATTGGCTCAGAGGCACAACAACGTGGTGAAAATGTACCAATCATATGAAGCTCATATGAGACTGTCTCCTCATCTGTGTTGTTGTATTGACTCTCTGGCAGCAGAGGGATCTGTGTGGCTGATATTCCATGGAAACATTTCTCTAGCAGCAGAGAGTTTGACTTTAAATTGAGTCTGGCCCCATGGGGGGTCAGTGGCATTGTGCATGATGTGTGTGTGTGTGTGTGTGTATATATATATATATATATGTGTGTGTGTGTGTGTGTGTGTGTGTGTGTGTGTGTGTGTGTGTGTGTGTGTGTGTGTGTGTGTGTGGAAGTGATATGTGTGTTGGCTGTGGTCTACCTATATTTCACCCTCTGAGGTTCTGCCTTTTGGCAAAATGAGAGAGATGAACTTGTAGAAAGACAGGGACATGAAGGGCACTGAGAGCTGAGGGATGACAGATGAAATGAGAGGGGAAGCATGAAAGAAAAAAGAGAAGTGGCATTGGTGGTAATTGGAGGAAAGGAAGCTCAAACCCCAGGGAGCCTCCTTTTCCAAACGTTACTTTTACACACATAAAGTGTGTGTGAAAAGAAAAAGAACTAGAGGGAGAAAAGACACTAGAGCCTGAACTACTTTCCTTTGCTTATTCAATCAATTTAGATTCAAAGCACATTTTAGCTGCTGTCCATTGATGGCAGCAATAACTAGTCATAATTCAAGTTTAATACTTTTGATGTCAGGGGACTGTTCTTTAGGGGGCAGAAGAATATTGGTCCAGATATAATTTCTCCTCTTATTTACTCTATATCACCTTCTAATCCAGATACAAGAGGAGAGGAGAGATATCAATAATTCACAGCTATTGTTCCCTCCCGGACAGCCTGTCTGTCTTTATATTAAATGTTGAATTATTAAGTGTGTGAGATTGGAAATATGGCAAATCTCTCTTCTAATGCTCCTTAGTCTGCAAAAACTGCAGTGTCACTCACTGGCAGTCAAAAGAGCATCAGAAAACAAGATGGTTAAGTAGAAGGAAAATTAAAGTGGCATGAGAGCATTATAGTGATGTGGTGTATTAGAAACAACTGGGACTATGAGAAACTGAAACTGTGTTGGCTCACTCTCCAACTCTCTCTCTCTGTCTCTCTCACACACATACAGACACACACATGCACAAATGCACTCATTCAGTATTCCAAGCTTTCCGTCACTGAGTTTAAAGTCACCATAGCGAGACTGTTAATGTTCATCATTCTTAACAATTGCTCTTAACCATTCCTGCTGCCAAATGCTGGCCTCAGGGAAAATGCATATTTCATACCCTCCTCAACATGTGACGAATGTATTCATGATGTACATTAATAATAACCCGTGACTTCAGTGCTGGCAGGGTTGACTCACTGTTGCAGTCCTGTCGTGTGTGTACATTACATTTATGCTGCGTATTTGTGTGTGATGGTATGTTCTGTGACTTCCCGTCATGGCCACTTAAAGACCTCTATCGACTGATGTATCACAAAAGAGAGACACTCCTCAGTGGATTTTCCAGCAGAAACAACAGTTTGTCTCTGTTTTGCATTTCATCCTCGGGGCAAACTGCACGGCTTCGTCTTGACAAGTGCCATCTGATAATTAGGCCTCATAATCACCCTATTAGTATGCAGCTCAATTGTGCAGAGAACAGCTTATTGTTCCCCTGGCATGAGCAGCAGCCATTTGTAAGAGGATTATTGTAAATTTCTTGTTTGGGTTTTTATGTGAATGAATCATATGTGTAATGACTGAAATTGCTGTATTGTTAATCTCAAAAGCATTTATTTTTAATGTAGCCAGTAAGCTGGGATGCAAAATTGTAGCAGTTGTTATAAACCCTCTATTAGGGTTGCCTGGTAATATTTTTGAAGGCATAAAATCAGTGGGGTCGAGGGAGTGGGACGGTATTTCACAGTTGGTTCCAATATAGGATTGCAACCTTATTTTCTGTACCTCTCTGTGGACACAGAAAGCCAAGCTGAACTTTTTCCGTCACAGTTACCATGGCACCAAAGAAGCAGACCAGAATCACTCGAATCTTGTTTTTGTTTCTGTGACATTCAGGACCCAAACACAATAACTGTAGAACATGTAGAACTAAGAGCTTGAGTGTCAGGGTGAATTTTAATACTGTCTCGTAAAAGCACGCTGAGAACACAAACAAATACGGTAAATCAACTCAAATTACTCTTGATACTTAATAAACACAATGGGAATGTGCTTTCCAGAGCTCCTACCTGTGTATACAGGGATAACAACATATACTATATACAGTGTATACTGTATGAGTAATAGTCATGATCATTTGATCATTCCATGATATTTTCTCATGGGGAAGTCATTGTCACGTTATTAATATACCAGTTCTAATATGGCGAAAAAATTGTTTTGATGCATACTTTTTAATCTTAGTTGATAATCGTGTGGAATAGAAAGCTGCTTTCTTTTTAGTGGTTTTATCTTTACTTACATATTATGACAACTACTTATACCATTTGGATCTCAAACTGCATTCTCTGTGCCTGTCTCCATTTAGCACACATCGTTGCATTAAATCTCACATGATTACTTTTAGTGTTCTTTATTTGGATGGGTTATCTTTTCCATTTCAGGGGCTTCCCATCTTCTATGGATTTGAAATTTTTCTCCAACTTTTGCGTGTTTGGCATGTTTTCAAAGCACCATTGTAGAGATGTACATTGTCACTAGGACAAAAATAATTACTTTAGTTTCGGTAAAGAGAGGATGATGAATTCAAACATTGACAAAACTGAATGTTGTTTTGCCTTGGCTGCATTTCCTTAGAGACCGAAAAGGTGTGTGTGTTTGTGTGTGTGTGTGCATGCATGTTTATGTTTGTGTGGACTGCCCAGGTTAACAAGGAGCAGGTCAGATCTTCAAGAGTCGATTTGTCTGCTCTGAAAAGATACCATCCAGATACTGTTTGCTGCAGGGCTTTAGGAAGCTCAGTCAGTATGGTTCACCGGCTGACACACACACACACACACACCTCTGAAACCACAGAAATCTCCAACTCTGTTTTGGTGGTCTATTTGTACCGAGGCCAGATGAAGGGGATGAATGGGAATTCAGAGCCCCAGTGTTCACTGGTGGCTGACAGACAGTGTCTGCCTCTCCTCTACATGCTGCTCTTTAAACTCAGCTAGTATCTACCCCATGCTGCTTAGCGACACACAGAGACTTCACAAACACCCACACACACACATCACAAATGCCACTCACAACGGACACTCTTCAGTTTATACACACGCGTGCACACACACACACACACACACACACAGCATGCTCTCAAACAAGCAATTTGCCCCATATGCTTCCCAATCAACCCCCCAAAACAAGCATAGACATGTATATCTATGCTTGTGAGGACCCTCATTGACATAATTTGGTCCCTTGATTCTAACTGTAGCTTCAACTGTCTTTTAGGGAGGGAATGTGGAGGATCCAGGGCCCAAAATGTCTTTTATTTCACCAAAATATCCTCACAAAAGATCTGAGCTCAAATAAGAAAAAACACAGCTTAAACCCTTTGAAATTGTTTGATAATTGCATCCAGTTCTCAGATGTTACTTATTATTGTATATATGTAGTTTCAAAACACTAACTGCAGCCCTCATCAGTAATAATTATATTATACAATATATATTATATATTATAATTATATTAAAGCTGCAAAGATTTAGCCTTGTGCTAAGAGTTTTTAAGGCTCTCAATTAACTTAAACCTACTAAATTACTCATAAATTACGTGTAATTTTAATGTTTGTTTTTGGACAGTTTTCATTAAGTGCTTTGCAGAAAAAAAAACTGGGTGCTTCCTGCTCATGTAAATCATGTTAATGATATGACTCTCAAGCACCACAAGGTCAGTGTGCACCTAACCTGATTGAGTCAGGAAATTGCTCCTAATCTAATAATATCAAGTATTGGATTCCTTCCTCCCCGCCTGGTTGGCAAAAGTAGAATGGACAGTGTGATGGCTCATTCATAAGTAAGAGTTACAGTATTACAATGAGGAAACGGAAAGAGAATTTCCAATGGAAAAGAGCTGCAATTAACTTTAATGTGAATTAACTTGATCTACAACAAAATGAAATTTGGCCTTGATTTATATTGGTAGCTCACTGAGAATATTTCCAAAGTCTTAGTTTAGATAATCCTCACAATAGTAAGAAAACTAGCCACTACTTTCACTACTCTCAGTGATTAAACAACTAGCATGTCAAGAACACTATAAGTACAGAATACTTTAAAGTTATTCAGCCATCTTTCTTTTGATCCTCATTTCTTTCTTTATGGTATTTTGATCTCATGTTTCATCCTCACTCTTTTATTGCACATCTGATATATCATTTTTATACTCAGATGTCTTTACTTTCTCATTGATTCACTTTCCTTTTCAATCTTTTGCTACCGTGTCACCTTTTATTCCCCCTGCCACCCAGTTGATCCTCTCTGCTTCTATTCCTGCTTTACCTCCTCTTCATTTGACCTTTTCGCTCTTCTTATACTCACTTCTTTGCATCCATCCACATAGAATAAACATGTTACAGAAAGTTATTATAGTGGAAAGGAATACCACTGTGACTTCTGACATGATATTGGGCTGCGCTGTTTTCAGGATGCACCTAAGATGTTCCTGGCTATAATGTCAACTCTGGCTTACTGCAGTTTCCAGACACTGTGCAAAATTTGTTCTCCCTCTCAGTGGGAAATGCCTTGTTTCATGTCTGCTAATCTGCTAGCTTCTGAATATCTTCCATGTTACTGAAATATGGGTGTGTGGGTTTGTGTCTGTCAGTGTGTCTTTCCGAATGTTTTTCTCCTAACGTTCAGTTCATTTTGTCCTCAAAGTGAAGCTGTTTAGTGCGACTCTTATCGAGAGGCTGCAGCTGCTGTTGTGAGAATGCCACGGCAGCCTGGAGGGACACCTTCACACACACACACACACACACACCTTGGTTTATACACACCAAGCTGACTAAGGCATGTACCCCTAAACAAGCATGAATAATGGCATGTTGTTATATTTACCTGCAATATATGAGGCGCTCTCTTGAGAATGAAGGAGCACCTCATTATTTTATGCCAATCAAGTTGCTCACAGCTAAAATCATGTTTTGTGATGTGCTATTCATACAGTTTTACTAATTATTCCAATTTTCCATCATTGCCATCATGAATATTTACAGTATTTTACAGTTATTATTGAAGACAGTAAGAAACTTCCTTATTTGTCCGTGTCTCCGCTGAGTCCGCAGCTGGCTGAAATAAAATGCTGGGGAAGCTCCACTAGTCAGCAACATGCAGCTGTAACGTCCACACACAAAATTCCCAGTACTTTGAAAAATACGACCTCCTGAGCAGGGTCTTCTAAAAAACGGCCCAGCCGCCAGTGTTGCCAACTTTCCGTCTTTATCGCTAAATCTGGCGACTTTCCAAACCCTCTTGGCGACTTTTTTTTGTCATGTTTTGTGATGTGCTATTCATACAGTTCTACTAATTATGCCAATTTTCCATCATTATTTCCACCTTCAATCATGAAATGTAATAATAGAGATCAATATTATTATTCATGCAGGATTTTGACCATGTGCCACTAACATTACCATAATTACACCTGACATTTTAAATTTAAGGTGATGTCTCTGAATTTGAGAAGTGGGACTGTAGTGTACTGTATATAAATAGCATGCAAAATAGCAGTATTGCCCAAGTCCCTCCATGATGTTTGGTGATAACTACATGCTCAGTGTCATGGGTGATGATGTATGTCCAGCAACATCCATACTGTCAGTGTACTGGCTATAGCGTTACCTCTTTGACCCCCACTGTTAATAGCAAGGCCACCCTGTAGGTTAATGGATCCTGAATTTCCTCCACCTCTACAGTGTGGCCTCAATGTGCCTGCTATGGTTACAGTAGTGGTGCTTTGGCTCTTATTCTGCTTAGATTAATGGCCCCAGCTTGGACTATTGACACAATACTTATCTTGTTTTTATGACTCCAGCAGCTTCTATCTATAAACCTGAGAGGCCCACATGTGCACAGCCACACACAGAAGGCTGCACGTGTAATACACTCAAAACTAAATCGGAATTTGTTGTTTTGATGAATTATTATATGCGATTTGTATTAATACTAATACTAGAAGTTAATTAGGAAGTTGGAGAGCGGAAACAATGAGTCTCACGGCGTTGCCGCCGGGTCCCTAGATCAGGGGCGCTTCCGTCCTGTGAGGTCAGATGGAGATCCGGAGGAGAAGAGAGCGGTTCGCGTCTCCTTTCCTAACTTGTATTAACCTGTTTTCTAGGAAAGTCCATCCTACAGCAACAACCAAACCAAAAATCTTTTTGTGACTATGGCCGCAGCCATTTGGGACCCGTAACACACGCACAGACACTCACCTCACTGTGGCTCCTACACGTACAGTTTGGTTACAGTTATATGCCGTGTACTCTTTGTAACACAATTTATGTTTCCAGCTCAATCCTAATGGATCAATGGAGCTCAAGAAAGCTGGCCTTTTTACACAGTGCACCCAGACTGCAGAGAGACAGACGAGGACATTTGATGCTAAGGAGATGAAAGATTTACATAAAACAGCACCTGTTTTTTAACGGGCTAGCAGTGTGGCACTGTCGGCCTGTTGGTTGGACACTTACATTCACTACATATATTACTAGTGTTAAATACATCTCTGAGTAACAACCTTTCAGTAGTTGTAAACTGTCATTATCATAGTTTTTTATAACTACTTTTATCTGTTTTTTCCATTGACCAATTCCAATTAAACAATTATTTATTAATATTTTTTAAACAACTCAACTATACCACTAATACAGCTTTATAGGCAGAACGTTATTTTTTAATGCTTCTATGAGTATTTTTTAGTTGTTGGAGTCTTCGTCATGTGTGAACTCCTGCCTCTTCCTCTTTGTCTTTCTCAGTCCAAGGAAATGGCGGGTCCGCTTCCAGAGAGAAGGTGTCTTCTTTTTCTCTGGAGCCTCCTGTTCAGGTTCTTGGTCTTCCAGGATTTCACTTTCCTGTAAATTGGGAAGGGGCTCCTCCTCCTTCTGCTCCTGCTTCTCGCAGACATCATCTGTCAGCGTATCCACCAGTTGTGGTGTCTCTGTGTGGAGGGCCTGATTGACCTCTTCCTCAACGTTTGCTGATGTCTGCTCTTGGAGTTTCATTTTCAGTGCCTTCAGCTCCTGGGAGAAAGTTGTAGCCTTTTTAGCAGCATCTTGTTGGAGGAGATTGATCTCCTGCTCCAGTTTTTGTTGGAAGGCACCTTGTTCAGCCTTCAGCCCGTCAAGTTGCTGCTGAAATGTGTCACTCTTCTGTTTTTCGGCCCTGAGCTCAGTTTCATACCTCTGGTGGAGCTCCTGGTATGAAACTTTCAGTGTCTCGAGTTCACTACTTGTTTCCTTTGCCTTATTCACCAGTAACTCTTCCTGGGTTTTCTGATAGGCCAACAGTTTTTTTGTTTCTTCTAGTTCTTGGCCTAGTCGAATCCTCAGAGTTTGCTCCTCGAAGCACTTGGCTCTTTCTTTGCGGAACAGATTGCTCTGTTGCTGCGCCCAGGTCTTCGCTCGGTGGAGCTCATTGGTCAGATATTCCACCTGGCTCCAGAGAGACTCATTTTCAGTCACCTCTGACTCCAGGTTGGTGGAGACCTCTGCGATCTTTTGCTCCTGAAGGAAACCGTTTTCCCTCTCCCTCTGAAGCTGAGCCCTCAGCTCCTCAACCTGTTTGAGTAGAGCCTCTTTTTCTGTCCTGCTGAAAATGCTGTAAATTAGCTCCCTGGTCCAGCTATAGGTGCCCAGTATCGACTGACTTAGTCTCAAAGCCATATTGAATCACACCTTGAAGATCCACTCGCTCAGTGTGTCACCTGTTCAAAGGTCTAAAATCAAATGATGACTCATATGACTCTGAACAGTTTCCATGGTTCTAAAAAAACCCGGTGCTGTCTGCTTTTCCACTCACCAGAAGGTCTGTGTAACTTGAACATAAATATGCAAATCAAACCTGGTGATGTCATAAATTCTCTGTGATTCTCTGTGCTTTATGACATCACACAGCTGGCGAATATCTCTTGAGCGGTGGTCTGGCCATGCATTGGAATTACTGTGAGCAACTCCTCCGTCACTTAAAAATTGCTATCAACACCACGGACATAAATTGTGAGCTGAGCAGTGTCAGTTATGTCTGTGCTCTCGTCAAGAGCGACTGAGTATGCATCAAAACATTTGGCTTTCTCACACAGTTGATGATAAATGTTACTTTACAGGTCAGGAATGTGCTCTGCCACGGTGTTGGCAGAAAGGCTGATGTTGCTAAACTGACCTTTCTTTTCCGGACAGACTATACTTGCAGCCTGTAATATGCATTTTTTGACAAACTTGCCTTCTGTGAATGGTTTTCCCGCCTTAGCAATCATATTACTAACCACGTAGCTAGCTTCGACTGTTGCAGTTTTCTCTTGGGTTGCTTTCTTGAAGAAATCTTGTTGCCTCAGTAGACATGTTTTAAGACTGGCAACCCGGTTTGTATTCCTTGTGCATCGCAACTTTCTCTGTGCAAATAAGACATGTTGGGGTGCCCCTGTGCTCAACAAAGAAATACTGCGTCTCCCACTTTTCCTGTCACCAAGTTTTTTCTTCACTGCAGGCTTTGAAAAAGAGACAAAATATAGTTAATTCCACTTGGTGTCGCTCATTTCAAGTTTCAAACAGGTGTTTAGTCAGCTAGCGAGGCACGGAGAACGTCTTCACACACAACGTCATTTCCGCTTCTTCCTGTAACAACAGCACAGCGGATGATGAACAGCCCGGTAGCAGTCGCCATTCTTTTTGCAATCGATCATGGCATTTGTAGATGGTAGAAAGTACCAGGATGACGAGCGCAAAAAGGCGAATGCTGTCTGGCTGTTATTACACGCCATCCTGTTGTTGCAAGCGTGGAGTGCATGAAGCCGGTGTAGCTTAGCCTAGCCCCGACTGACAGCCTCCGGCAGGCAGCAGCTGGCTGAGTGGCCCCATCGGAGGTCCACTCCCCTCACGGGCCGCACTAATATTATACTTTCATATCATGGTGGGGCCCACAAAATATCGTCCTGCGGGCCACAATTGGCCGCAAGCTTGAGACCCCTGTTCTAACAGGTCTCAGCACAGCTCAAACCTGGCAACCCCCACGTAACCAGTTAATTTAACCACCGTATTTCAAAATATCTGTGCGATTGCACCTAACCAACATTTTTTATTTATCATTTTTACATTTCAGTATCTACACAAATTGAATAAAAAAGATATAATGCGTAAATGAGAAAACTGTTGAGTTAGCGTAATTTAAGTTATTTACACTGTAAAGAATTTCACTGTAAAATAACAGTAAAATACTGGCAGCAGAGACACCAGCATCTTACTGTTATTTTAAAGCGCATCTACTGTAATTTACTTTAACGTTTACGCCAGATTAACAAGATAAATCAGGATACACACACACACATTTGATTCAATCCACAAACAATAGGGGATCAAGGGGCAGTCTTAGTCCTTAGTCCTGCTGGACAGTGCTGTCATGTCCTTCAGCGTGTCAAGCAAGTCGCAGCGTCTGTTTTCCTCCCAAAGCCCAAAACACACCACAGTAAATAAATATACAAGCACAGTATGAAGCTGCATAATTTATGTTCTTAGCCAGTATGTTTGAGTTTTCTACTGTGACATGCACAGTATGTATAACTATAAAGAAAGAGCAGCACTGAGCAAGGTGGATCTACAGCTCATTTTGTATGACAGTTTTAGCCAGCGATTACTTTATACCACGACTGTGCTGCATTACAAGTTAGCATTAATGTTAGCAGTTAGCATTAACGCTAGCGGTTAACGTTAATGCTAGCGCTCAGCGTTAGCTTGAAACGCTAGCTAACGTTAGCTTTTGGCTAGGGTAACAACAGTATTACATCAGTTGGCGCTTTAACTCTTAACAAGCATCATGTTGGCCGTGTGTGATTTACGTTCAGCTGACTGTTCGTCCATCTCTGTGTCTCCGCTAGACAACAACATGCATCTGTAACGTCCACACACAAAATTCCTGGTACTTTGAAAAATACGACCTCCCGAGCAGGGACGGCCCGGCCACCAGTGTTGCCAACTTTCTGTCTTTCTCGCTAAATCTGGCATGACTTTCCAAATCCTCTTGGCGAACTTTTTTTTTTGTCAAAAGCTACTAGTGACAAATCTAGCGACTTTTGCTGGTGTTATTGGAGACTTTTTGGTGTTTTTTATCAAATGAATTGTGCATGCGCAAAGCTGACGCCAATATTAATACTTACTAATAAAGGATGCAATTGATTTATGTAATGTGGATCTACACAAAGCATTTAAGTCATGAAGTTATTTTCAGAAGTGATAGCCTATTTCAATGGCAACATAAAAAAACAAACCAAGAATCAACATAAAAAAAGTTCATTTGTAGTTCTAAACATATTTAGGGCATTTTTTTACACACTTTTTTAATCTCTCTGATGACATTATTCCTCTCTCCTGCAGTGTCCATTACAATTACATGCAAATTGCAAATTATACAAATTAGGCGGTGACATCATTTAGCGACTTCTAGGACAGCCAATGGCTACTTTTCTTACTAAGGAGTTTTGGGAGTTAAACGTGACTTTGTTGTGCTGCCCAAAGTCAAGCTCAGGAATACTAGTATGAGTAGTTTGATTTATAAAAAATGTCACCATCAAAACAGAAAAAATAGCCCACAGTCATCAATAGCCTATGATGATAGTAGACTGGACTGGAAAGATGATGGCAGGTATTTCCACATTTCTACTGTTATTGGTTAACCAACCACATTAACTGTTAATTTACATGCAAGTGATGAATATTTACAGTATTTTACAGTTATTATTGAAGACAGTAAGACACTGTTATAAATACACCGTAAATTTACAGCAATTTATTACAGCGTAAGTTAAGCTAAGCATATCCTGGACCTCAGTCTCTTACCGGGAGATAAAATAGATCCACACACAGATGGCTCCATCTCAGAGAAATCTACATACTGTTAATATGTGGTATCCTCGTGGTTCTTCGACAATGAATCCCTACAACTTCCTCTAACTCTTCCTTCAGCACAATCGCAAATTTCAAGTTTGAGGTCACTGTTGACTGTGTTTAGAGATGAAAGGGTGGATCAGAAGTTCTTTTTTTAACGCCAGAAAGAAACAAATACAGAGAAAGATAACAGCTTGTTACATACAGTCACAGAGAAGCTACACCAAGCGCCCTGTATTGGTAATGTTTGTATTGTTATGCAGCTTTGCAGCAGATCAGAGGGAGAGCGGATGAGAATGAGCGGATGAGATGTCCCTGTAGGCTTCGCTTCCTCTGTACCTGGAAGATCAAACACAAGGAGTGAACCAAACATCACAGGAACTGCCAGCCACAGTTAGGCTAACAGATTGCCTTGCCCAAATGTATGTCTGTCAAAGTGAGGATGATAATGTGTGTATATGTGTTTGTGTGAGGTAGCGAGAGAAGAGAGGACAGTGAAGGAATTGGTGCAGTATAAACTATTACACCTACACCACATGCAACCTGCCTCAGTCCTTGCTGAGGAGTGTTTGTTGGCAGGTGTTTACAGAAACACACACACACAGACACACACTAGGTCTGACCAGCAAGTACTCTGGTTAATAATATGCCTTTAACCAAACTGTGTTTTCATCTGTCAGATCCAGATCCAGTCAGTCACAACACAAGCAGCTGACACCCACCGGAACAAAGTGGAAATATTCTAATATCTCTTTATGTGTTTTAAGACTGAATATGTTCTATGTCATGCTCTTTTACACTTCACAGTTTAGAGGCCATGTCTATTCCATAGGGATAGGTTAGTTTAAATGATATTTGCCACAGTTTGAGTGAGAAATTGTGAAATGTAGATTGAGGCAAAAAAGAAGAACACAAATGGCCCTCTGGATACTGCAACACTTAAGAAAATGAAGTTTGAGGGTCCAATAATAACCTCTTTATGTACTGCAATAGAAATAATTGGATTTAGGAGGAGCAGTGACTGCTTTATGGAGTAGCTAATGGGGAACCAAATAAAACAACAGAAATTTCACTAATTACATTTTTGTGATGCTTAGATTAGTTGGCCCAGAGCTGGTATTCATAACAGTAGTATTAGGACACAAATGTACACACTCGCTGTAATTTCCTCCTTGAGCTCAGGTAGATATGGTGTGCTGAAGGCTGTCAAACAGTTTTAACCTCTTAGATCCACAGATGGTACGCAGACAGTGTGGCATTCACTGAGTTGGTTGGCCGTGATAATAGCGCCCTGCCGAACAGCAGCTGCTTGACATCAGTCTCGATTGGCTAAGGTGGGAGTTGATGCTTGTGATTGGTTGATGGTGGTTAGATACAGGCTGCTGATGCTAGCCACCCAGTTGCCTGGATACAGCCATCCCTCACTGTGTTAGTGGCCTTGGCAAAGTGACGGACAGCATAAGTGCTCTGCAGAGGAATTTGTCAATCTGTTGATTCTGCAGAGAATCTCTTTATCTTTTTCGATCCCTGCATGCATCTCTTCATCCTTCTTGTTCATTTGTTTTTTTCTCTTTATCAGTATGTGCTTTTGTTATTGTACTTAGTCTAAAGAAAATGCACAGTATAATATAGGCAGATACATAAACAAGAGTTTCTTAGAATTTTGTTATGTCTTATATATCCTGTCAGTGACCTGATATTTTTTAAAAATTCTGTTAAATCCTTTATGGTCCTGAGAGCATGATACCTAATGTTATTTTGTTTTTGTTTTTCTCACACCAATACCTTTAGTTTAGTGTCACCATCAGGTCACAGTTATCACTTATTGGACACACTGGTCCATAACAGATGACCTAACATAACAATAACTGGATTTCCATTCCATTTTGGACATTCATGATTCTCAGAAGATAAACACAATTTTTTAAAAACCTTTTTGTGGCTTATTTTTCAGCATTAAACAACTCACTGTTTGTAATCTCATATGTGTAACACATTTTAGTCAGTTCTATTTGTCAAGACCAAAAGCAGTATGGGAGATAGAGCACTGTTGTTGGACCTGTGGCCTCCACTGGCACTATGTGGGTCCTTCTCCAGTACTGCATGCTCTGGCTACACACCAGGCCCTGAGCTCCAGCAGACCGCCTGCTAATTTGTTTCTCTTGGTAGACAGACAGAGGACTGCACATTCTCCTGGACCCTGGTGGTCCCTGTGTGTGTGTGAGAAAGAGAGAGAGAGAGTGTGATAGAGGCATTGTTAGGCATAGGTTAGTTAGTCAGAGCCGCCCCCCCCCCCCTCCCCGGGAGCTTGGCCACAGATTGCTGCCATCCAGTAAACGTCTTCTGCTGTTGATTCGTATTTCAGACACACACATATATGTACAAAAATACACACCATATTTTACTTTTAGAAACATAAGATAGCCTTCCAACCTTTGCAGACATGTCTATTACGCAGAGAAAAGTGGAGAGACGGGAGGGGAGTGTGAAAGTGAGATAAAGACTTAAAAAGAGAATACAGAGAGGTAGACATTTGAGAATAAGAGCAAGAAATGGACAGAGAGAGATTTATGCCCAAGCTCTGCAGTGATTCTCCACAACTGGGCTATTGTTAAATAGGACCATTACAATGTCCCATAATCTGCTTCATCACAGTAGTGAGTTCACAGCAGCAGTAGCATGCAGGATCTATGTTTATTTCCATCTGTGAGATTATTTTGAACTGACCTCGCCTACCTGCACTGCAATGTACTCTTTAAAGACTAAATGACAGCGTCACCTCAGCCCCTCCCTCTCTCGATTATCTCTCAAGGCCAGTGACATGCTCCCGTTGAACCCTCGCCTCAGTTGCCTTGACGACTGTTCTCTCACTGGGCGGGGTACCTCTCACTTTCTCAGTGATGGCGCGATAAGTGCTACAATTATGTAAATTCTGTCCAACCAAAGTGTTTTTGCAGATTAAACATAGTTAGCTGAAAAGCTTTCCCGATGCTTTCAGCTTTCAAGTTTTGTGGCTCACAATCCATCCTGCACTCTTGCATCATAGCACGCCTCTGATTCAACCTTTTTGTTTATCCTATCTCTCTTTCACTCATGATTTCTGGGGAAAGATGAAAAAAGGCAACCTTCATTGCCTACATTGAAGTAGATGAATAGATGAATGGATAAAGTATTTGGTATAGATATAGATAAGTATTTTTATATACTTAAGATATGAAGAGATGTATCTAGATATACCATGGTAAAGAATATATAGAGAAGTATAGCTATGTCATAGCTGTGCCCCACATTACTCATTTTCGTTTTACTAATTAACTAATTTCATCACAGAGACTTTACAGTTTTTTGTAGTGGCTCAGTGTATCTCAGTGGTCAGTTTAGTGGCCAGTGTTTATGTATATATGCAACACATTGGGTTGGTGGAAGTTAAATGTAGTACACTTGGTAGATAATAGGGAGTCAGTTATATTATTATAGTGTACAGTAACTTCTTTGAAGACTACAGTCTTCAATTTTAGATGCTACTTCATGGCATTAACGATGTGATGTATCTAACCACTTACATCAAATTTAAAAAGTTTTAGCTTGCAAAAATCTCAAAGTCTAACTATGAGCAGACTGCAGAACTATTAGACTGTTATAAGGCAGCACAGTTAAGTGTAGGCCCAGTTTTAGTACATGATAATCTTAAAGATACAGCTTTTTTTAAATGAATAAGAGCTTTCTTTGTTTAACTTTTTTCTCACAAGACTAATTAAACATGGATATCCCATAAAACAAATCTGGCTACTGCTGAATGCTAAGCAGTTTGTATTTGTGTTCAGTTTTGCAAATTTATCTTAAGTATGTGTGACATTTCGTCTTTCAACTGCCATGTAAAACTTTGGGTGTTCTTTGCAGCATATTGCCAAAGCCTTGTTAGAGCGACAAATTTCTGGAATTTATTAATGCATGATTTTTTATTCTCAGCCACCTTCTTCTCTTTCATATCATCTGTTTACAACTGAACTGTGTTATTTCCATAATCCTGTTAACTATGCTTTGGTTATGGCTGTTTGTGCATGTGTGCATTTTGAGAGAACTCCTGTTCTCACTTTCAATAACAAGCCCGTCCCTAAGAGACAGACTCTTGGGGGCTGCCACAGTTACACCCGCAGCGTTACAGCAGAGTTTGGCTTTGGCACAAGCTCCACTGCTGTTTCGAGGCTTAAAGTGTATCCCTGGAGAGCTAAGGCTTGGATCTTGGCCTGTCAGTGTGTTGCTATTCTTCTCCCTGTTGCCTCTGCAGCTTCACCACTTTCTGAATCAAAACCAAATGTAACTGTAATGTATACCTTAATGTGTAGTCTTGGATTAAAGTATTAGAGGACAGGATGTTAAGTTTGCATCCACATGATGAAGTATGAGATAGAGATCAATGAGAGCAAGGGAGTATCTGTAATTCTGCGTGTATATATATATGTGTGTGAGTGTGTACTCGCAGAAGCAGATGTTGCTAGTGTCGATGAAATGGTGTGGGGAATGCATTAGAGATGATTGTTCTCTACAGGGAGTGATGCTGCAGCTAAGACTCTCAAGCCGATGCCACCTACGGAGCTCTGATAACTCAGCGGTGGCATTTTTAAAGAGAGTTGATGATTTCATTTTATAGAAAAGAGTCTTTTGACTCAGCAGCTTTCTGGCCAACTTTGCTGAAGATAATTTTCAACGTCCTCTTTTGTTTGTTGTTGTTTTTTTCTCATCACTAATTCTGTTATTTATAACATAACTACCATGTTGGTTGTCTGCGAACAGCTGTATGTTATTAATGGATGACAAAAATGACTTTAAATATTGCATCAGCACACGTCTAAATTATAGAGTTGGAGGATACTTAAGTCCTCCTCTCAGACAAAGAGCAGGTTAGAAGAGAGCCTGAGCATGTTTGCTTTTTTTGAGCAACTCACTTGTGGCATTAGGTTTGTGTATTTTTGTGCAGCGTGTGCTTCATTTAGAAAATATCTATACCATCCTGAAGAGCCCTTAGACTTGATGGCCGCACACTCAGTGATGTTTTTCCTGTCCAACTCTGGAGTGTCCCCTTGATCGCCCAATATAGAGTAATAAATTATTATATCTAGTCATTAACATTGAGATTGTTATCTTAAAGCTCCCTTTAATGCACAACAAACCCACAAATAGAATATGAATATATACTTCTACCAGTGGATAAAGGGTGATTCAGTGGGGCCTTGTTTGTCGGTGTATGCATGTTGTGTTTGTATGCACATTGGTAGATGTTTGGTTGAAAGGGCTCTTTTGAACTTTGGGGCAGTGCTGGTCTTTTGTTGTCTGCCTGTCAGTTGCCCACGCTCTCCACACCCCCTCTCACCCAGCATCCACCCATCCTCCCATCCTCTCCCTCCTCATCTCCCATCCTCCAACCACAGCTACAGATTCTTTCATCTACCCTCTGTTGGATGAGGAATGGAGGGTGTGTGTGTGTGTGTGTCTATCTCTGTTTGTGCCTGTCTCTGTTCTTCTGTGTGTGTGCGTGTGTTTACATAGTTCCCCACAGTAGGTGAACAAGAGCACAAATACGAACATTTCATCAGTAGCAATTTAACCTTTAACCTTGTGTGTTGTTGCCATTCATTGTGTGACTGGCCCATCATGTTCACATTAGCAGTCAGAACACCAGAGATGGTTGCTGCTGCTGTTGCTGTTTGTAAATGGGAGATATACACACACACACACACACACACACACACACACACACACTCCAGAGTAAGATCAATTTTGCCCCTGGTGTCCTTCTAGCTGGAATTAGAATGACATTAGAATACTAATAACCACAATATCAGCCTTAGAGCTCCCACTTGATATAGGTCACCACAGACGGGGCACTGCGGGAGCTCGAGGTGTGACACACAAAACACACTGACCTGCAACTTTGCAATATCTGTAAATTGAAGAAAGCTATGTTCGTGTTGAGCCAGAATTTTTTGTTCTGAAATGGTTGTCAGTCGAGGTAATAAAAAATAATTACATAATTAATAAACAATATTCTGATATTTTTATAACGTATAATATTTTAATAAAAAACAACTTAATATTATCATGATATTAATTGATTGAATCCTAGAATTTTACTTCCCAGTAAGAGTTACTTATTAGTTATTTCCAAGGCTGAACATTTATAAGTCACTAAAATGAAAGAAAGGCGTGTGCTCTTTTTCATGCTCTTGTCATGTGTGTAATTAGACGTGAAATCGGTGCAAAGGTTTGCTTGATAAGGATTTTCCACAGGGACAAACAGGGCATAATAGAATTCCGTATACATTGACATCCAGCTGTATCCATGGTAATACAATGAGGCGCCCATTACCAGGCCAGCGCTTTCAGTAATGTACACACACATACCTACCACACACAAAAACACACATGCAACACACACACAGAGCCTAATTAGGAAAAGCAGAGGAAGGGCTAAAGCCTCCTCCTTCATGAGCTGAACAGAGGAAAACTGAGATGAGAAGTGGGCGGAGACAGGCGGAGAGCATATCACTTCAAAATCAGCTTTGCCGATTTTCTGTGATTACACACTTAAGGGATGCTTTTAGCAGTGAATGTACATGAAAGTACTTTTTTGTAGATTCCATATTTTCACATATAATCATTTATTCTTTAATTGTAGAATGTCAGAGGTCATTTTAGGGAGAATGACCTTCATCTACACTTTTAGCCTATTGATGAAGCGACTTGAATCTCCAGCTGTGTTTTCCCTTTCTCAACACTGTTATCGTCCTTCTCTCAGCAGACGCCTTGTTTGTCACTCGCTCTGTTTTCTGGCCTCTATCCATCTCCTGCTGGCCCCGAGGCCAAAGTCCACTCAGCTGTAATCACTCCTCTTTAGCCTGCCAGCCCACACAGGACCTTTGCACACTCACTGCTACTGTTGATACCGAGGAAGCAGTTTGGGCTTCTTTGCTTGGGCTCGGGTTAGGCAGACTAGGCAGACAGCTGGGGGGAAGTGTTATGTAGGAAACGTCTGGTGAGGAGACTAATATAATTCAGACTGAGCTTGCCTTCAGATAAAGTTACAAGTGCTTATTGCTTGAAGTCTGTGTTTGCCTGAAACACTGTACAGGCAAAGACTGTTCAGCTGGATTCCTGGCTGGGACATCAGAGCTGGGTGTGTGAACATTTGGAGTAAGACAGTAACTAAGGTGGAATAACTATGGTGTATATGTAATTGAATTTGATTTACGAGTGAGTACATATATGAGGACTCATTTTCATAAAACTCTATGTTGCTTTGGTGTTTTCCTAAAAGTCCTGTTTGTCCTGTTGGGTTCCTGGAAGAGCCTTCACCAGACATCTGTTTACAATACACTATAGATACACACACACACACACACACACACACACACACTTAAAGCTACAGACAAGCTCAGATATGCGCAACATGATGAGTGGCTAAAAGCAGACGACCTGCCCTGAGCAGTGACTCTGTGAAACGACTGTAGCTTTACACTGTAAAATATTAACAGATATTTGCCATGAAACAGACTATTAACCTTCCTATTAGTGTGTAAAGACAAAGAAGACATCAAATCCAGGAACATGTTGTCTGGTTCAGTGCAACACTCGGTCAGTCACAATTTAACAGTAAAAACATTTTGTATTTTCTGTTCATCAGTAGTCAAATATAGTCAGAAAATATAAAGAATAAAATTAAATAAATTACAATAAAAATACATAGTTTATTTATCTTCTTATGGGTATGAGTTCAAGGAAATATGCAGTATTCTATGCAATCCATATTTGTGTTAATGGCAGTGTGATTTCTTTTTGAGGGATTTAAGTAGAATGTATAAAATGCGGGTCTAATGGCATTAATGCAGATTTAGTACAAGTAAACCAAAAAGCTATGCTCTAACTGTGTAATAAATTCACTAAGTGCAATTAATTGCCTCTACACACTTGGTAACACCAGCTAAAAAGCTAAATTTATGAAGGTCATATTCTGCACAGCCAGCAGCAGGGTTTGATACCTGTAGATCTGACAGGGCCGCCGCTGCCACATCCATCACAATAACAGTGTTTGTGTTGAGCACAGCGCTGCTCTGTGGCATTTTAGGGTCCTTAAAGGACAGTTGAAGCCCGCTGTAATGAATAAGCCATCAGCTAGGCTGGGGCTCCCAGCCGCCACCAGGACCTTCCCTGTCACATCCATCATCTGCTGTGAGGCTGCTCAGCACAAAGGGAGAACCGCTTAACCAGAGGAGTGGGGTACAGTGTGTCCACAAAGGGGGGCGGTGTCTTTGAAGGTCTAAGGTCCTCCTATCAGGGTCAGTAACACTGAGGACCTGTGGTGATTGAATAAGGCTTGACCATGTTTTTCTACATCTTAGATCTGAATTTAGGAACAACCGCTGAAGAAGAAAGAAGGGGGAAGAGATGAAAATATGGAAATAGGGATGTCAGTAGGGGATGTGGAGATGGAGGTGTGGGGGTTAGTGGGAGAGGTTGTCCTGGTCCAGGGGGGTTCAGAGACACAAAGAGCTGCAACTCCCAGAGGACTCTCCTCCATCAGCCCACCCTGCTTTTATTACTGGCCTGATTAAACTCACCCGCCAGCCAGTAATGTAGCGATAATATATGATCTCTCTCTCTCCCTCTCAATCATGCACACGAGATTCTCACAGGTATTCTTAGACGCATTCAACACACCCCTGTGGTTTGTCACATGACAAGCTCCCATGGTAACAGAGACAAAGACTTATTAACATACTTGATCAGTCCTGTATATTTTTCCTTATATTTTTATGGTTTTTTTTTAATCACTTAATCAGTGGCACAGAAAAGCAGAATTCATCTGATCATATATATTTACAAACTGCATTCCTACAGCATTGGAGGGTTCAATCAGTATTTGTGAACATCAACTATACTAAAAATAACATCCCTGGAGTCTAATGGATAAGGTGTTTCTTCCACCTTTAACATCATAATTTATAAAGAGGTACAATGAAATTTCTTTCTCCCACATCTGTGATATTTCCTAATACACATCCAGAGATTCCAGGCTGAATGGGAAGGAAAAGTTTGGTTTTTTTTTTTTTTTTTATCCACACACACTCCCAGCGGGGCCTTCAATATAAAAGGGTTTTTATGTTACTGTGCCAACAAGTGCCTGGAGTGTTGACTCCGCTATGTAAAGGGTCAGTGTTAGCCTAAAGGTTTGACTGTGGGAGTCTAGACAGAGGGATGAGTCCTCTCCCAGCTGTTTCCGAAGTGCTTTTGAGCAAGACATGTCAATACTTCAACTGTGTAATGCTTTTGATAGTACATAACTCCATTATAGACACATCATACTAGTGTTCAGTGCAGATTTTCTTGGAAAACAACAGTTGAGCTGCTCTGTATTTGCTTATTTTTCTCATTAGATGCTGCACTTCGAGCTAGAAGTAATGCATTCAGCTTAATTTGTGTTCTGGGGTACTTCTTCTGCAATATCGTTTTATTTGGCGATCTATCATGGCCTGGTGCTTTCTCAGTCTCATTTCACAGTCAGTTGGAGTATACTGCCCTTTTCTCTGCTCAGTGAGATGTGGAGCAACCTAATCAGAGATCAGAGTATTGATTTCGAGGCACACAGAAAAAAAGGGCTGTTGCTTGCCATGCAATACAAAGGTACTGAGTAGGCCTAATCAACACCTATTGATTATTTTACACTGACCGCTTCCTTCTGGTGTGCAGATTTCTGTTCATCAAGCTTGCTATGAAATGTTCTCTCCTATCGCTGTGGAGATAAAAAGCTGTCCTGGAACATTTGTCTTAACACAGAAATAAATTGGGAATAAATGAGTAACAGTGAGACTGCATTTTATCAAATAATCAACACAGACGCACTCAATCATGCTGCTATCACAGAGCCATATCCAGACACGAGTGCACACACACACACACACACACACACACACACACACACACATGCACACACAAATACAGAAGAACACCTGCTCATTCGCATGCATGCACACAGTCACACGGTGATGTGATAGCAATTGGCTGCAGCAGAGGAGAGGCCAACTCCCGGAGTTGGTTGCTAATGGCTACAGGATCCAGGGGAGCGGGGAGAGATGTCGATAATGACAATGTCACTCCCAGCCAACCAGCTCTCAAAAATGGGACAGGACACACACACTTACTCAAATGCATGCAAGTCTACTGGTGCATTTATTGTACACGTAGGCACACTTGCACACACACACACACCTAAACAATGAAATGGAAGGGCAATTTTCTTCCAACCAGGTGGCTGTGTGTTATTATAGCCGTCAAAGAGCTACTCTGCTCCAGAGAGTCATTTTGGCTCCAGGTCCAATGTTTGAATAAAGGATTTTCTTTGCTGTTTTACTCTCCAGGTACTATAATCAACATTCAATCCCCCTAAATATTCATTTAAATTTCAAGGTCAACTATTACTATTCTTGTTTTCCGTTATCTGAGCCAAGTATCTCTTTTTTTGTCAATCACTGCTTTTGTCTTTAGCTTGTATTGATATTGGTGGCATCTTTTATCGGTTTATTGTATCTGTATAAGAGAGTCTGCCCTTTTCATTAAGCCTGCCCTGGTCCTTCATGGTATTATGGGTGCTTCAGTTGTTGTTGTGTTTCGAGGATGAACAACAAATCAAGCAACAAGCGTCCGTTTTTCCTGAACAGCTTCTTTGTTTCAACAACCTGATCACAATTTAAATTTTCCATTTCAAATCCAAGTGCCTCATTTTATTGTACATTTCCTCACATATTATCACCAGTCTTATTTCATAACGTTTAATCATTCAGATTGACCAGAGAGTTCCTCTGTCTTACGAAATGCTGCACGTTTCCGATGTAACAGCAGGCCAGTGGAGCAGGCCAATGATACAATGGAGCTGATGTAGATGATGTAAGGTCATGCAAAATCTACAGGACAGCTACTCTGCTCTGCTGTTCACAAAGGCTTTAAAATTAAATGCCAATTGTCACCAAGAGAATAGCACATAAATGGAGAAATGAGGCGAGACACATTTGTTATTAACTTGTAATATATGATAAAAGCCTCCACGTCTGTGCATCTGCAATATCTGTAGCATCGTATTTGCCAGGTGAAAAGTAAAGCAGAACATATTTTGAAAGCAAGACACAATTTGATTGTTACAAGCTCTCTTTCTGACAGTACATTACTGTTTCGTGTAGCGCAATGCAGCTGCAGACAGGACCCTGATGACTTCCTCTGCGTCCTCACAGCACAGACGTGGCCTGATGTTTTCCGTATGAATGCAGTGAGTGTGGGATGCCGCCCTTATTCCTTCCACTTGGTTGCATGTGGATCAACCGAACAAGCTCAGTGAAGAGGAAACATGGGAAGAGAGGGAGGGAGGGAAGGAGGTGAGAGAAGAAGTAAACATACATCCGCCTCAAAAAGAGCTGAGGAAGAAGTAATGGAGAAATGAGCAAGGTGGCAAAACAGAAAAGAGATGAGGGTCCAGTCCTCCCTCCCTCCCTCCCCTTCCATGCCTCAGTAAAATGAGACATCAGCAGCACAGTCAAGCATTTCCGACGCTCTCTTTTCTCCGTTGACTAGATGATGATTAATATCACTCACGTTTGCGTAACGCTGAGAGCAGAACATAAACTTCATTGTTATCTTAATGAGCCATGACCATGTAGACCAGCCCTAACTAATGGGGTTAAGCTGTTATTTGGCAATCCTGAGGAGAGATCGGAGACTCTGCGCTGTATTTATACACAGGGTTATACAACTTATTTCGTTTTCTCTGCTTTGATCCCAAGAAGAGATACTGAGGAAAGGAAAAGTTGTGGAGCAAAAAAAAATTAAGGAACTGGTTGCTGTATAGTATGGAAAAAGCTGTATTTTTCACCTTGACAAATCTCTTATCGATCCCTTTTTGTGCCTCAACCTTTATTTATAACACACCATAAACTTTATCAATCATTAAATTGCAGATAAGGACACGCCTCCTGTCTTTACTTTAGATTAAGTTAACAATCAATGACATAAAGTAATTCACAATATAAAACCCACAGTACAATACAAAATACGTGAGTACAGATACAGTCTCACACCCAAATACACACACAGTAACACAAACTTCCCCTCAGGCTCTTGGGCCTGTGCTGCAAATTCACACTATGCTGATGTGCCTCTGTCTGTATTACTTCTCCTTTTCTGGTACTCCTCATCTCCTTCCTACACTCTCCTCCTTGCACACCTCCCCTATTTTTTTAATTAGGTTTTGCTTCATATAACCTTCATTTTTCCAGCTCAGTGAATCAGTGAATAATTTTCCAAGAACAGCCTGGTTTTTGCCCCCCCGAGCTCTGTGCTGCCATATTGTCCAGTTGCAGTCACAGCAGGCTCATGCATATGCAAACGTGTGTGCGCTAAGAAGTTGAAGTTCTTGCAGTGCCATTGGAGCGTCTGTAGGAATAAATCTAACCTCTGATATTATACCAAGAAAAAAGTGCCCTACAGTGCCCATACTTCACTGGGCTTTCTGAGAGAAAAGTTTCTGATGTCAGAGTTGAAGTTTTCCATATGCATGCCACCTTTGGAGACAACTACAAGTAAAGGTGATATAGTAACACTATAAGAAAACAAATAAACATAATATTCCTGTAGTACCTGTTTCTTAAATCTTTCTGGACCGACATATGATTCCATAACGTTCAGACCAACATGGTGACATACTCTAACTGAACACATGGATGTACTTCATGTGGAGTGCACTTGAAGCTTAAGCCAACCTCACATTCATACACACACACATACACACACAGACACACACATTTTTAAGATGTATATTGGTGGGAACTACTAATGGCCTTCTGTGCCGGCAGTGTCTATGTGTTTCTGTCATGCTATTCTCTCTCACTCTCTCTCATTTATACAAGAGCTGAGTTTCAGTGTGTTTTAGTGTAGATCTGTGTTTCAAGCTTATGTCAATCTCATAAAATGATTCAGCAAGTCAGTGTCCAGTATTAATTCTGCTGTGCCCTGTACAAGGTATCAGTTCATTTTGTCATTTGTTGTTGCATACCTTTCATATTTGATTTGTAACAGTAAAGACTATGGTCCTGCATATTGTTGATAATAAGTGTAAGTTAAGAAATGAGAGATAATTGGCTGCTGTTGAGGTACTGAATATAATACGCTCAACTGGGGAAACAAGGGATAAGGGATATTTCACATTAGCCTACATTTTTAATTAAAATATGTATCTCTGTCCTGGAGAGTCTCAGCGGAGACGTGTTACACTCACTTCCATGAAATCAGACCTGATCTTTTAAGATTAGATTTGCGTCAGATAATGTTTTCTAACAGATCTGCACGGTGCGTGAGTTTGCATACTGAGATACTGATACTCATCCACATTATTTATTGGACTGTAAATCTGTACTACTGAGCCGTGGCAGACTGTGTAAAGAAACCAAACCTTATATTAGCAATAAATATAACATTAAAAAACATTAAGATTGAAATGGCTTCTTATGAGAAATCTAACACATGCTAATCAAAATATAGTTTGGTCAGACCAGACAGTCAGACCACAGGCTTTATGCACAGTATGCTTCATTTATTCATTTATAATGCCCCCACAGTGGATTTCACTGATAGACAAATATATTTTGTATCTCAAAGGGATTCAGATGTCTGACAAAGTTTGAGAGACGTGACTGAAGCTGAAAAGTCCAGGCTAACATTCACATTGAGATGAATCAGACAGCTTTTAATTCACACTGTTATCAGTTTGCCTTTTCGTTCGTTCTCTATCTACCTATAGCGGCATGCAGGGAGAAACTATCCTGATCTTCAAGGCACTGTGTGGTGCTGGCAGGAGAGAGAGGGAGAGATGTCTGGGCCAAACTTTCCCTCTCTCTGACTGTTGGAGATAACACTTCACAGTAGCAGCTTATTAAAATACGAAGAGGCTGGAAAGAGCGGGTGGCGGGAAGAACTGCCCTCTGAAGAATAAAGAGCAGGAGTAATTAACTTTCCCATCAGCCCTCTGGTCAATAATACTGCTTTCTGTGGACATCCTGTTTGTCTGATTAGAGGAAACTGTGGCCTACTTCTCTCCTCCATCCAGTTCCACCTAACCTAACTCCATCCCCTGTGTCCCTTATTCCCATCTAACCTCCTCTGTGCTTTCGACCATGTCTGTTTAGCCCTCCGCTGAACTCCAAGTAGAGTCACCACAATGTGTCTTGTTCCTGTGCTCTGCTGCCCTAAATGTGTGTCTCTGTTCTGCTGTCAGTTAGGGTTGGGTTACTACTACGAGGGCTCAGTACAAACAGGCTGAGAAAAGGGAAACTAATAGGGCAGACTTTACACATAAAAAGGCCTCACATTCATACATAAGCTGATTAGTAGTAGATTACTCTCTATTCTCAGTGTTCTATAAGTACTTACTATGAACAAATCAATAGGACTGTACCAACAAACGTGACCCACTTCATGTGGTTCTCAGGAACTTAGAAACTTTCCCTATTAGCGTACTTTCATCAGTCTGCTGTCTCAGCATCTGTGTCTTGTTTAAGGACTCAGCTAGGTAATGGCCGCACAGTGAATGTTTTCAATCTTTTATACTACTCGAGCATATAGTTACTTTTAATGTACTGTGAGTTGTTTTCTGTTTCTGGATAAACGAGTTGAAAACGACACTCTCTCTCTCTCTCTCTCTCCCTCCATACACACACATTCACACACACACTCTTTACCTTTCTGGGGTTCAGATAGTACATTAACTGCCCTACTGACTCCACATTAACAACATAGGGCGTTTTTCACAGCTTAGTGGGAAAAGCACAGGTGTTAATCACATTAACGATTTCTCCATTCTCTTAAAGTTCCCCAGTAAGACGTGACAGACAATACCCTGAAACGGAAGCAGCTAAATTATATTAATCTGTTGTTCATTTTATTATTTCCACCTGTGTTTTTTCTACTGGGACATGTCAAAATGTCTTCTGTTAAAAAAGGCCTATTGCAACCCATTAGTTTTATGATTTCAGTACCTTGGACAGATCTCCATCCGAGTATTTAAAGCGCCACACCAACACTTTACTTTAGTACTTTTTACACTTTACTAAATTAAATGCATTTTAAAAACAATGCTCTATGTTTATGGGAATCATTTGGTTCTTTTCATTGGAAAAATGAAAAACACTGCACAATAGGAATAACTTGATTTATGAAGCCAGTCCAATAGCTTCTTTCTGTGCAGTGCTCACAGTTTATTATGACTTTGTGGTGACTTAAACAATGCATCGCAAATGTTCAAACATCTGCTCTCCAGTAAGTTGAATTTTATTGTTCTGTGGCCATTAATGCACATTTGTTTTCATTCAGAAATTGATATACAGTAGATTACAGTAATTCATATGCAGTAATAATTACAGCTGTCCCATCTAACAAAGTAGTATTTTGACTGTATTTAATTATTAAAACCACATAAAGAGAATATGTTTTTTCTTTTTAAACAATGTTTTTGGAAAAACAAAAAAAAAAGAAAATGTTATCATTTTTTAATTCATTTTGCCTTCCTCTCTCTCAATATTGCCTCTTTCCCATATTTCTCTCTCTCTCTCTCTCTCTCTCTCTCTCTCTCTCTCTCTTTCTCTCTATTCTCCCTCAGTTTGACTCTCCCATATAATTCTTCAGTGTTTTTTGTGGGGTTGCTGTGTGTTTTTTGTCTGGTCCCCAAGATCATCTCACACCCCATCTGGCCTCTTGCTTTTACTCTCTCCCACTCAAGAAGCATTGACTTGGCTGCTGGTAATATACCCATCACATGTTCCTCACACTCTCTCTTTGTTACACACACACACACAAAACGGATATATTAACACCTCTCAAAATGTGTTGGATTTGTGATTATCTTCCTCGTATCATTTTCACATACTCTACGTCGGTGTAGTATGTTTTTTGGAGCTGCTTAGCTTGCAGTCTGGCAGTATAAATAGTACACAATGGATTGGGAGCTACAGTAGCTCCTCATCCTGCCTCCGGTCCTCCCTGGCTGGAAGTCTAACCCAGTGAGTGTGCATCCTTAATGCTCCCCTGGCCTCGATGAGAGAGATGATTGGTAGAATTAATTGTGGCTGGAGGGCCGAATGGGAATAAGTGGAGAAAAAAAAATAAAAGGCGAGATGGGGTGGGGGTGGGGGGGTGTCTGGCTGGTTTTCGTGTTGTGTTTCCTTCCTTAAAGCCTGGCACTAGAGGATCTTGGAGCTTTTTTTATGCACTGACTCCTTTTGTCTCTTTTAATATTAACACAAACCTATTCTCTTTTATAGCTCAGTTTGTCCTTCTCCATTTGTGATTTACACCTGTGTGCTTGGAGGGAAGCGATAACACAGTGACAATCATAATGTAATGTCCTCCTCAGCTCCCCCGACAGTAATGCTATCAGAACATTTTATATTCTGCAGTGAGGTGTCATTAAATGAGATAAATGGAGCTTAAAAACAGGGACATACAATCTGTGTGGGTCTCAGAGTGTGCAGGCTTGCATCTACTGTTTGTTTTAGACAATTGTTAGGAGATAGATGCTCCCCTCTCTCCATGCTCCAGACAGATGATATCTGAGCTCCTAATGCAGAGGAAACCATTTCTCTTCTTCTTTTCACCTTCCTTGTCCAAACAGCAATAGATTTTTTAGAATGGAACCAGTAACTCAGCTGAAGAAGAATGGAATAAAAGTTGATTACAAGTAGAAACTCTGTTCCCTATGTTAAGATTTATGACTCTACTTTGGATAGATGATTTGTATGTGTTAGGTTGTTTTTTCTCACTGTCAGCAAATTAGAGGGTCTCTATGAAGGATTTATATGCTGGTTTTATGGGGTCTCATCATCGAATGCCTGTATGGGAATATAAGAAGTTGGGGGTGGGGTGTGTGTGTTTGTGAGAGAGAGAAAGGTTTCGGGGGTTAGAGTAGTAGGGTTCTGGGGAAGCTGTCTCATCATTTATTAATACAATCTACAGAAGAAGGGGTTAGCTGGGAGAGGGGGGCTGCCTTCTGCAAGCTGCCCTGGGAATACTGTAGGTCAAGAGTTGTTTTTCTAGCTACCAGCACAATTCTTTGTCTGAAAAAGTGAAGCCCATGAACAATCGCACCATACTACAGTGGATGTGCTCCTCTCATAGCATGTTGTACCCAAGTATGTCTCATTATCTCGAATACAGAACCACTTGGAACCTGTGATACTCTGCTGTTGAGCCACGTGGGTCTCCTGCTACTTGAAGCACAGACCAGTGATTTAGTTGTCAGTGGTGGTGAAACAAAGATAAAAAAAAGCTTTTATGGCTGAGCTGATTAATGTATGGATATTTTGTGTGATTAGAACTCAACAAACTTGAAGTAGTGAATTCACAACAACATAAGATGGACTTGGAAATGTAGGTATTTTTACTTGATAACTGATTGAGCAAATAATCAATTTATTGACTAGTTTGTGATGAAACAAATGTAGGCCTCACCACTGCCACTTACTTCATGGTTTATGGTTGTGATTTACAGTCATTAAACATTCCTAAATCACACAACATATTGATTTTTCTGTATAGCTTTAGATAAATTAGATCACACATACATAGTTGTTATTTCGCCTTGAGCTAAATGGTCACTTATATAAACATCGTAGCTAAATATCATAGTAACTAAATGTCCTTACAAATACTCTAAACACAGGTCCATTTAGTTCTCTGAAGGCAAAAGGGAAGCATGTTTATTGCTGACACTTGAAACACTGGTGCTGAAGTACAGTCCAAACAACAATGTAGAGACAAATACACACACACACACACACACACACAGTAGAGAGGCATATATCACTGTTCAGCCCTAAAAAAAAAAAAAAAATTTATTTAGAGCCCAAAATCACAAACATTGTTTGCCTCGGAGGGCTTTACAATCTGCACAGTTGTGACACCCTCTGTCCTTAGACCCTCGAACCGAGTCAGGAAAAACTTCAAAAAACCCTTTATGGGAAAAAGAAGAAACCTGAGGAAGAGCCACAGATGAGGGATCCCTCTCCCTGGGACGGACAGACGTGCAATAGATGCCACATGTACAGAGAACATCATCAATCATATTATGGAATTACAGGGACAGAACCATTATTCCCTACTGAGGTGCTCCATCATCATCTTTTTGGCTTTGCCTCACACACACAAACACACACACACACACACACATACATGAACACACATAACTCAAGAACAGTTTACGATTAGGTTCAGAGTTTATTCCCAAGTAAAGGAAACATTATTTCTTCCCTCACCTTGCATGCCCTGGTACCCAGGACTGCAGGAGACCTTTTAAACATGGCTGGAGGAAAGGATGCTCTGGTGTCTGTATGGTGGCACAGAGGAGGTGATCCTCTGGAGACACGAGTCCATGACCTGGAGGAGGCCAATAAAAAGAGAGTTGTTTATTTTGGCAAAAAATGGATCACAAAATGTGATTTTGCCAGTCAAACAATCTTGAATTGAACTGAAAACAAACAAATTATGATTGTTTTAGGATGGATTGTGGTTACCGAGCCAACAAAGTTATGATTGTTTTAATTGATTTAATTAGATTTTGTATGCTAAGGGCTGGACTTACTATAGACTTAGGACAGAACTAACATTTTTCTATCCTGTCACTCTGTTTAGGTTTGCATTTCTCATGAAGTCCAACTTTAATCAACCTTCAGATCCCTCTGGTGAACGCTGTTGGACTCTAGAAAGCCACCTCTATTATCATCCACCCAGACTTGTGATAATGAGAACCCATACTGTGTAACTGAGAAAGAAGCTGTCAGATTTACATGAACACTGACACCACACATTAAATTAAAAATACAGTACATGCCTTTGTACTAGCAGGAATTTTGAATGTTTTTGTAATTAGGTTTCATTGCATTCATCTGTGCAGGCAGGTAAAGAGTTGAGACAATGTAATTATGAGATATTAATGATGCTCATTTGTGCTAATGCTGGTTGAAGTTAATAATTGGTTAAAGTGCGTACGTTCAGCAGCTGCAGAGAGTCTGTTGGTGAAACTTCAGTAAAAGACAGCTGTGAGGATGAACCTTTTGTTCTTACATACCACACCACGCCTCTCACACAAAAATACATGAACACAAAGAGATGTGTGCATGTTCTGATATGTGGACATACACAAAAACACACCTCCACTGATGTGTTCAGCAGTGCACAAGGTCAGGAGGAAACAAAGAGATGGGGGTGCAAGGTTATTTCATAACCCCTTCTATACCTACAAAGTGCTCCCACATCCACACTTTCATCCACCAACACGCTCACTCTGTTAGTCAAAATCCAATGGAGAAAAAAGTAATTTTATAAAATATATGCACATGTATTCTTCTAAAATGTTATTTATGGCTTGAAAATCTGTAATGGTTTTAGAAAACCATTAAAAAACAGATTAAATGTGATTTTCGGTCATCAAATTACAGGTAATGTTGACATTTTCTTGTTTTTCCTGAACTCCGTGTGGAGGCTTTGGATCAAATTATACATGGTAATTTCAAAAATAAATGTTCCCTGATTACTTGATATCAGGCTGTTCAGATAGTTTAAATTGTGCACCAGTTCAAGATGCTGATCAGGAAAAGCCTGCCTTTTCCAAAAAGCTGAAGCTTTTGTGACAAGCTATTTGTTGTTAAGATTAAGATTTTTAATTATTTGCCTTATGATGTATTTCAGGCTTAATGGTCTATGTATATGAAACATACTATAGATGTTAAATGCTCCACAGTTCACTGACTGCCCCTCGTCTTCTCCCTCCTGTTACTCTGTGTCTCTTTCCTTCAGCACTCCTTCATTCAAAGTGTTCATTAGCTGCGTAACCTTTTACTTTGAATTACAGAGCAGCTCAGTGTGGTGCTTGTCTGCAGGTCTAACTAAAGGAGCATGTTGGACCATTACTCATTCTGTCATGGCACTCTGACTCGGCAGGTTCTCAGTCACTCAGCTAACCGGCTACTCAGCTGATCAGTCACTCCAAGCATGCATCCCAGACAGTCATCCATCCATCCTTCTGCTACAGCCAGGCACCTGGCCTGCATGGTTGTAGGGCTGAAAGAGTTGTGAATGCAGCTGAACTGTGCAATTGTGTAGAAGTGCAATGCAGATTGGAGACCATCTGTTTCATCTTCTGTCTCTGTCTCTCGTTTATTGTCTATCTACATTTTATTCACTTCCATTTTTCTTCATCTTCATCTTCTCCTCCTCCTTTAATTCCCTCCTTCATTCTCAACCTTGTACTCTCTCACCTTCTTTATTAAGTGTCTGTGGCTCTGACATGCAAGTGACCTATTCAGCCAGTTTCAGCAGTCTCTTTAGTATACATCTTCCTGTCCTTAATCTGCGTCACCATCAGTGTACGACAGGAGCTCTGCTTCCTTGTTCTTCATCTCTGTATCTTTATAAGAAGTCACTGTTAATGCACAGTGGAAGTTTGTTCCTATTACTACTTCAATGCCATCCCATTTTTCAGTTGTTGTCATAACCATAACAGTCTTGTTTTCGATGTGTAATGAGCTGTGCTTTAATACACTTATACTTTGACTAAAAGTAGAGCAAAGGATATTTTGCAGCAACTGCTGTAGGAAGTTTTCCTCTCTCATGCTCCTTATGATTTGTCCTTCTACAATATGCTTAAGGCTTTACAGTGTTTACGATGTGGTATCGCTGTTGGATATTCCACTATATCTACTTTATCCAGAAAAACCCACATCACTCTTTATTCTGCTTGGAATGAACTTATTCATTTGACATTTAGATACTGGTGACACACCAGGTCCAAGTGATAAGAAGGTCACCTATTTCTGGAAAGAACATGTGAAGCACACATAGATGAATTACTGTATGAGATCAGATAAATGTGTGTGATCTTCAGGAAACTATAACATTGTTTTGTTGTTGCTTCAAGTTTTAGATCCATCTTGGTAAAGAGCCACTAATATGAATCAAACTGTTCAGTGTGTGAGATTCACCGTGTGTGTGTACAATATGTGGGTTTAGATAGCCAAGAGCCACATTTTAAACTCTGCCAAGTGTCAGGTAGCCCACTGTGTGAATGAGGCAGAGGATTGTTTGAGACAGAGTGTCAATGCTGATTGAATTGGCTGGTCTTGAAAAAGACATGGAGGTTTTTGTCAGACTGGCGAGAGACAGAAGGAAGCTGTTGATCTAATTGTAACACTCAATGGATGTCTGTTTGTCTCGGTACAGATGAACCTCCAGGAACGCACCTACAAGAATATGTTTTTAGGATATTTGGATATTAGGTGGAAAACACAGACACAAAATATGCAACTACCATATATCCCTCTCGTTCACTTTAGTAATCGTTGTAGTAACCGTAATAACCAGCGTTGACTGGTAGCAGGCAACACCATTTAGTACATATTTGTACATTTAATACTGTGTAAAGCTGTTCCTTCACTCACTCAGTTATGGCTTCTTCCATTCATCTACTAACTTAAGATCAAAAAGATCATGCAACAGTTATTTCAGCTATTTAACAGTAAGACCAAGGCTTTCAGTTGGTATTAAAAATTTAATACCAACTTAACTTAATTCTGCACTAAGCGACAGTGAATCTTCTCACATGCATGTTTCTTTGACAGTAAACTGACATTTAAACTTTGTTATTGCTTATCAGCTCTGGGACGTGAGGGTGTGTAACTGTGTGAATGAGAATCACAAAAAAGAGCAACATAATCCAAAACCCTTCCTTGGGTCAAGATTACCGAAGTGTGGCGACGCTTTATACTCATGCCCTCTAGTAAGCAGCTAATCACCATGTTTCTGTCTCTCCTTGTTCTCTCTCTAGTCACAGATGAAGACACCGTGAAGAGATACTACGCTAAGTTTGAAGAGAGGTTTTTCCAGACCTGCGAGAAGGAGCTCCTGAAAATCAACACATTCTATTCAGGTATTTTCTTATTTCTCTTGAGGTAATAATTGATCCTCAGTCAATGAAATCAAAGTAAGATAAGGAAAGTTTCAGATTAAATAACTGAACAGTTGTTCGGTGTTATTGATCTGGTAGTCAGAGGAACTATTGAACTGACTGTTAATGAATCATACGTACCAATATGAAGCAATATTGCCATATTTTGATATAAAACGATTCTTTATGATTCTAAGCTACATTAATGCTTCCTTTATCTGCAAATAAACTCTGCACCACATTTTAAATTAACTTGGCTTAGCAGCTTTACATGTGGTGTATAATAATATCTTGTATAAACCACAATATAAATATTGGTATAAGCTGTCATCATTTTACATATTACAGTTGTTGCACAGTTTATTTACTCTGTATTAAGCTGCCTCTTTCAGAGCCAAATGGCATAGCGTCTAATCTTGGCCGTTTGATTGAAGCAGCCAGTGGCTGTCGTGTTTAGGTGAGCAGGCCTGCCAGTGCTTATTTCAGGCAGCAGTGGAGTATGCGTGCGCCGTGTAACATGAGGTGGAAGCTACAATATATTCTGGTATTCTGGTGCCAGTAGGTTGCCTTCTGGTTTTGAACTTCAGCTCACGGGGAAGTGGGAGTTAAAAACATACAGTGCTTCCTCTAGAGGCCGTTTATGAAACTACAGGTCAGCTGAGTAATGAATGATGAATAATTCCCTGAGTTGCAAGGGTTTTGATTTTTTGGGAGGGAATACATATGTATGTTATTGTCTGTCTTTATGACTAAAAACAGGATAAGCAACAGAACAAAACAAACACGTAATTAATGACTTTCTCAGTGCTGCATGTGTTAGTGTGTTGACATTAGAGTCACATCAGATCAGTGAGTCAGACCTGAGGTGTGAGGTTGGTTAAATGTGTGTATGAAAACATCAGCGTCTCCTCCATGCACTCAGGTGTCTTGTTTATCCTCCACACACAAGAGGGCGAAGCAACAAATTGCAGAGCTGTGTCCAACAGGCCGCTTTAGCCAGTTACTGTGTGTAAGTGTGTGTGTAGTGTGTAGTGGACTGAAAAAGCTGGTTAGGTTGTGAGAAAGAGCGGTGGATGGATGGAGATAAATCGTGTGCTGACTTTACATAAGATACTTGCCTCCACATAGCTGCTTCCCTCAGTAGCTCCCTCTGAAAGGGGTCCTTGACCTCTCAAAGCCATTCTGCTGCGCTGCGCTGAATTCCACCCTGTTGAACAACACTTTCATCTTGATGGGTTAAAGAAGTTGTTGCAGATTGCTGTTTTTAAAGAATATCCTTTCACCATGTTTGTTCCTGGAAGCTCTTCACTAAACCACCAACACCAAGGTTTGTTAGCCCCGCACAGATGAACCATCCGGACATATCCTGTGTTGTGAAGTGCCGCTGCCTTTCTGGACTTCACATTTAATCTAAAGCTACCTGTGGCAGGCAGTCAGGGTCTTGGCTTTCTCACGCCTCCTGCTGATGTGTTCATCCAAGCATTTGTTATGACAGACTGTACAAGCCAAGATGAAGGATTACTGTGAGTTTAGACATCAAAGAAGAGCTGTGGCATTCCTGTGAGGAAGGTCGTGCAGTATCTGGAGAATATGCATGTGTGGTGTGTGTGTGTGTGTGTGTGTGTGTGTTCAAGCAGCAAAGCATGAAAGTCACCAGTGAGCCCTCCACATTGTCACTGCTGCTTTAGGACAGAAGAACAACCTCTGTTCCCCAGACTATCAGGCTGACAGTATGCTTCAAACCAAATCCAATTTTGTGTGTTATCTGACTCTTATTGTGACTCCAGGTCTGTTCATTTAAGAGTTTCCACATCAGCTGGAAGAACTTGCAAGTCACAGCAGGAATGACTTGCAAGTTTCTCAAAACAAGAAGTTAGCTTACTTTAAACTAAAACGTAACGCAAAAATACACATCCATTAACACATCATGACATTGTTGACCAGCTAAAAGCAGCATTAGCATTACTCTGTGCTTCTATTTTGAGCACATAATTCATAAGAATAGAAAGAAAAGGAGAAAGGGGTGAAGGAGAAAGTAAAGGAGCAAGAAAAAAAGTAAGCTTCATAGTTCAGTGACTGAACCTGCCACGACTTCTTCATATAGGTTCATATAAAAAAGAGTAGTAGGAGAATGAGGGTTATCTGTGTAGCAAAAGTAGGTAGAAGTGCAAGAGTGCAAGTTAATGAAATGCATGTTACTGCCCGGGCCCTGTGTGATTCCCTCCTCTCCTCTCCCTCTCCCTCTTTGGGTATATTAACCTATCTCTGACCCAGATAATGGTTCCTCCCTCTGCAGCATTTACATGTCAGCTCAGTCTAATAGTCTCCATGCTTCTGCTTCCTGGAACAGACAGCAGGAGAGCAGAGGAGACAGGGTTTTTTGTAGTCGTCACATATTCTGTAATCGCTCGTTATAGAAACCTGTCCTCATTAAGATGACTGGCATCAAGCTGATGCAGCTAGTTGACATCTTTTAGCAGCAATTTGTCAGACAAAAGCCAAACCGAAGGGTCTTTTTTTCTTCTCTCCATCAGGCATCATGATTAAATTGTCTAAAGAAAAGTTTAACAGACTGGAGAAGTAATTGTTTGACATAGCTGATTTAGTAGCTCATTAATCAATAATGTTTTGATTTATTTTATTTCACCATGTTTTCTGTACTTTTACATGTATGTATGTATCTGTATGTTTCCCTCCCAGACCGTAACACTGAATCAAATTTAATTGAATTCATCAAAACCAACAATATATGCAGAACATGACTCAACATGAAGTCAGACAACATAGAAAATAACGAATCAATACATATGAACAGTAAACGGGTTAATATTAGAAGGCTTCAGTTTCTTTCCAAATGTGGATATGTGCATTATAAATATGCATGAATGTGGTGCAGCATAAGCAGCCATAAGCCATAGACAAACATAAAGCCTCTTTTTGAATATTGCCTTGTCTTCCCATCTGTAGAAAAACTTGCTGAAGCCCAGAGACGTTTTGCAACGCTGCAGAATGAGCTACAGTCTTCACTCGATGCCCAGCGCGAGAGCAACGCTCCGCCCGGCCTACGGAAACGCAAAACCATGTTCCACCTGTCGCAGGAGGAGCGCTGTAAACACCACAACATCAAGGACCTGAAGCTAGCCTTCAGCGAGTTCTACCTCAGCCTCATCCTGCTTCAGAACTACCAGGTCTCACCACGCACGCTCTTCAAATAAATTAAAGCAATGAAAAATAAGGAAGGAAGGAGTCATTTTCATATCAATAAATTTACGTTTTGCCATATTGCATTTTATGTTTTTTGTAGCCGTTTGTTTGGAATCATTTAACCTTCCACTATGTTTGTCTGGTGTGGACAGATAACAGTTGTTTCCTTGTTTCTGGCTACAGAATCTGAACTTCACTGGTTTCCGTAAAATCCTGAAGAAACATGACAAGATCCTGGACACTCCTCGCGGGGCCGACTGGCGCGTGGCTCACGTGGAGGTGGCACCTTTCTACACCTGCAAGAAGATCACACAGCTCATCTCTGAGACAGAGGTGCCCGCTCACACACACACATAGACACAATAATACAGAGATGTCAGTGGAAAACAAAATGCACAGAGAAAGTCATCGTTTGTTGTTTGTGTTTGTGAATATGTGTGTGTGTGTGTGTGTGTGTGTGTGTGTGTGTGTGTGTGTAGACCCTCGTTACCACAGAGCTGGAGGGAGGAGATCGTCAGAAGGCCATGAAGAGGTTGAGAGTTCCTCCACTGGGGGCAGCTCAGGTCAGAAGCACAGCTAATTACGCTAGAACTCATTTGTGATACGAGCCTAATTTGTGCTTCTAAAACCTTATAACCTCTAAAACAAACACCTTTGCAACCTGACAGTTTAATCTTTTTTTTCTTTTTTTTATTTAAGTAGGCAGGGAAGCTGAAAACTAGTTGTAGACAAAGTAGACAAAATAACAAGGAATATGCAAATATCATATAGCACATTAATCAGTTACCCCTTACTATGCAGTGTTAAGTGATCTGGATGCAAATCCCAGCAGGAATAATATTTGCATTTATTTTGTTGTAACATAACAAAGATTGAAAACAAACAGCAAGAGGTTTGTTAGCAGAGAAGTAGAGAGAGAGAGGAAGATGGGAAGAAAGAAAGAGAGAGAAACCATGAGAGCCTTGAGTATTGATTTTATAAGTGCAGTTCCATTGTTGAACAGACAGGATCTCTTTTAGAAACAATCGAGGGTAGTGGCACTTTACCCTGCTGATGTTATACGTACTGTTATTACTGCATTAATTAATGTCATGTCGGCCTTGAATTGTGCTATGTGACTATTGATCTCTCTATTTCCCCTGCAGGCATGTGTATAATAAATATATGCAAGGGGATAAAAGCAGTCAGAGTGGCTTTATATGTAGGAACATTCAATAAATGTAGTTACATGAAGTTTTCTTTATTTGAAATTAAAATTATACGTTATTATTATTATTATTATTATTATTATTATTATTATTAATGTTTTTCTGTGTTCTTCTCTGACTGGTTCAGCCTGCTTTGGCCTGGACAACCTTTCGTGTGGGTCTCTACTGCGGTTTCTTTATCATTCTCGCCATCTCTTTCGTCCTCAGCGGTAAGTCACATAAGCATCCAGAGTCATACATTTTTCATATCCTGTTGAGCCATGCCCAATTTGTTATGTGTCACTGTAAGATAACTGGTAATTTTGGTAGATTGGAAGATTAATAAGGAGCACGATTGGCAGGTTTTTATTGTTCTTGCTTTCTTATTTTTAAATCACTTCACTTTTGGGTTATCAGGCGCTGTGTTCATCCGCATGGAGAACGTGTGGCCGCTGGTGCGAATCTATCGGGGCGGTTTCCTGTTGATCCAGTTCCTCTTCCTGCTGGGCATCAACACTTATGGATGGAGACAGGCCGGAGTCAACCACGTCCTCATCTTCGAGATCAATCCCCGAAACAACCTCTCGCACCAACACCTGTTTGAGGTCAGAAAGGGGAAACAAATAGAAAACTTGTTAGTAAATGAGAGATCTGAGCTTTGAAAAAAATGTCTCTGTAATGATATGAGATTGAAATGGATAATCATGCATTTTTAAAAAAAATTATTGTTTAATCATTAGGGTAACCCAGATTCAAAAATTACATTACCATGTAAATAAGAATCTTTCATTCAGCAGAAACAGTACATACATAATGTCCACAGGGTTTTATTCACGCTCTAGAATAACAAAACACAAACATAATTTACACTAAATTATTCAGACCACCTTGTTAGTTGTGATAATGTGTCAAAAGTGCTTTCTCTTAATGCCTGTCTCTTCTGTTTCTCTGCTGCAGATCGCCGGTTTCCTGGGTGTGCTGTGGTGTCTCAGCATCCTCTCCTGTCTCTACTCCGAGTACACCTACCTCCCCATGCAGATCAACCCGCTCATCCTTTACGGCTTCATGGTGCTCTTCCTCATCAACCCCTTCAAGACCTGCTACTACAAATCACGTTTCTGGCTCCTCAAGCTGCTGGTCAGTTCACTTATTTATTTACTGGAAGTATTTCTTCTCCTTTAGTACCTGTGCTAAATTACAATGATGCCGTTTGAACTTTGGTTCCACCAATCATCTGTACTAAGAGCGTCTGAAAACATGTCTGACCACGGTGTGTTTTATAAGTAGAATGCAGTTCGAAGTGGATAAATGAGCCCAGCAGTCAAGGTTCGTAGATACACTAAGACACATGTTTACAGCAGTGAGGCTGCAGTAAGTAATGCTTTAGAGGACCGCTATAACAAAATGGAGCAAATGCGGGTACAGTATGTGTTCAGTATGTGACCTGAGGACTGAATACGGTATCAGCACAGAAGAAACTGGAATTGCAGCGCAGATTCTAAGTCATGTTTGTCATGAAATTTGTAATTATTTTAATTTTAATTGTAATTATAGTGTTAAAAAGTGATGGATTGTTATGTGTGTGTACATAATTACAATATCATTTGTAAGTTTAAATGTTTATGAGCTGTTACACTCACACACACCAAAATCCTATTTACAAACTTTAAACCCTTAAAACACTGACAGAAAACACTATATGGTTAATAAAATATCACCATCATGTTTGTTAACATATAATACAGAATTAGATTTTTTCATACATACTGTCATACAAGTAAAGACAAGTGAAGTGAGGACAAAAAGTCATAGTTGTTTCAAGTTTGAGGGATTGGAGATTTGTTTTAATTGCACTTTAACATGTGGGTCACTGAAATTGTGTCACTGAGAACAAAGAAAAAACTTGTCTCTTTTTGTCACATGTATTCTGCTACCGTGCTGTTGACACAATTTGAATATGCCCTTTTTGTGTATGTGGTGTGTGTGTGTGTCTGTGTGTGTGTCTGTGTGTGTGTGTGTGTGTGTGTGTGTGTCTGTGTGTGTGTGTGTCTGTGTGTGCATCTCGATCTCACAATGAATGCATGTACAATTCAGATATCTATCTCACATCTCGTGTTTACAAAACCCTCCTATGTTACTCTGTTCTTTGTCTAAGCTGAGCTACAGGGCTGCAAGAGAGGGTGGGGTGTGTGTGTGTGTGTGTATGTACGTATGTATGTGTGCATGTTGGGGGTGTGTAGTGAGACAAAGGGCAGGGGGTTGTGAGATAATAGAATGCAGCCTCTTCCCAGGGGAGGTGGAGGTTGTGACTGTGCAATCATTACAGGCATAGATCCATCAGTATGCTGATGCTCTGAGCTCCTCTGTCCCTCCTCCTCTTCGTCCTCATCCTCCTCCTTCTCCAGCCCTCCTCCCTCCGTGCCTCTCTCTCCTTCAGCAGCAGCAGCAGACCCCCTCCTCATATACTTGTCCTTTCCTTCAGAGCTCCCCACAGTCCTCAGCATCGCTCCCTCAACCCTCCTCCGCCTCCATAATCAGCCTCAGTCTTGATTGGTCCTGAGCAATCATAACGACCTACACAGAATTAGAGCTGATATGAGCTGCTTTTTATGATTGTCATACATGTAGCCACATGGAATGAGAAATAAGTGATTAAGTGTGTTTCAGGAGAAATAGTAGTTTTATTGAACAAACAGTCTGTTTTTGGTTTTCCAGCAGTGCTATAAAATGTATCGATGCCAGGTGTGCTAATTTCCTCTGACAATAAACACCAGACAGAAGGCAAAGATTTCATTATAGGACAAACTGTTGGAGGAAGCACCAGGATTACCAGTGTTTGCTCAAGAAATGAGAACCTAACCACATCACTGTGGCAGGCTTAGCCTTGAGACATCCACAAAGATATAACGGACATAGGTGAGATGGCCGCTCGATCAATACGGACTTTGACTGACAGTTTAAGAGAAAAATGTAATGCACTGATACGTGTAAAAAAGAAACACAATCAATATTCTTTGACATTAGAGTGGAGGGGAGAGTGTGCGAACATGGCGAGAGGCATGCAGTCGCTCCTGAATGTCAGATGTGGCCTGAGGGGGGGTAAATGGAAAGAGTCGAGCAGGGTTATATCATTTTACAAAGCACGGTCAATAACTGAGCTCCTGCCAAAAGTCATATCCCAAATAACATGACCATATAAGAAGAAAGCACGACACAAAACACTGGCAAGTTGTTTCATGTGCTGTACACCAGCGAGTAGTGACACACAAATAAACAAATACATGCACACAGACACAAAGCGTGACTCATTAGGGTGTCCTGTGGTGTACTGATAAGGTAGTCTGGAGGCTTGATCCCATTGTGTGTTACAGATCATTAATAGAGGCTGTCCCCTGCTTTGCACTTCTCTGCTGAAGTGCTGCGACAATTGCACACTAATTAACTGCTGACTAATTCAGTCCCAGTGTTGAAAGCGCATACAAACAATCAGAATACACTATAACATGAGGTCAGCTGAGGGGTTTTCTGACATGCAAACAGGTTTCTATGTATGGGATTGCTTTTCTTAAATGCTTTTAAATACGTTGAACAGCAAAACCTTTACAAATAACGGCCCTTTTTCACCTTCATTCTTTCTACTCTTGTCTGTTTCCAGTTCCGAGTGTTCACAGCACCCTTTCACCGGGTGGAGTTTGCAGACTTCTGGCTGGCGGATCAGCTCAACTCTCTGGTGTTTGTCCTGATGGACCTGGAGTATCTCATCTGCTTCTACATCTTTGAGCTGCAGTGGAGCAACAGCAAGGGCCTGCTGCCCAAGTTTAAAGGTAAGACATTCAGAGTGGATCTTAAATGTCTGCGGCAAGCACAACAAATGAAAAACAGCACGTTTGGGCCAGAGAGATGAAGGTCAATGCCTTGTTAAATTACCCCGACTAACTTTAAACATTTTTGTAAAAAAGCTAAAAGTAATGTAATGTGTGTTTGTTTTTTAGGTATAATTTTTCTAATTTCTGTGTTAATATATAAGTGACTACACATGCACAGTGTCATGTTACCACAATAATATATACGTTTCATGAAACATGAACTCACCATTCTCGACTCACCCTTTCACAAACATCCAGCATGAATAAGCAGGAACACTTTTGTACAAGCAGGAGCCTCAGTCTGCAGTAATGTAGTTCAATCGCAATGTTTTTTGTAGTCCTAACTAAATGTTGCGTTTGGTTTCTTTTTTATCAGAAAAAATGTTTAGAAACAACTGTGTGCAGAGTTCTTACCTGCCCTCAGGATGTTGTTGGAAAGCACTCTGGGAAATGGAGGAAATTTTTAAAGAAAATAAACTAACCTAAGTACTTCTCTATAGATGAGGCACGTGGAAAGGGAAACACAAGAAACATCATGTAAATTTCAGCGTATCCTGAAATTTATGAAACATAACAGACCCATGGTCGAGACAATGGATACTTGAATATACACACTTGTTTATTTTTAATATTTGTTGGTAATCATAGTATTTATTCTTCACCAGCTCCATATATTATTCATCATAATACACTGAGATAAAGACACAAATATTTTGGTTGTAAATGTAATAGACTATGTTGACACTGTGCCAGACAATTGATTTGTCAGGAAATGTGATGTAAATGGGATTGTAATTGCTGTCCGTCCACTCCACCAACAGTGACACCTCGGCCTCACCGCAGCCAATTAACATGGAGCTAATGGAACGGAAATGTTTGGCCACACAGAGGTCGCCGTGTGACTATCATAATGATGAGCTTCTCTGTGCAAATGGGAATGTATGGGTGAAAAAGAGAAGAAGAGATTATAACATAATCATGTACTGTTTTATTCTACCCTAGCTCCTGATGACTACGTGTGCCACAGTTACTCGTACGGTCTGCGTGCCATCATCCAGTGTCTGCCCGCCTGGTTCCGCTTCATCCAATGCCTGAGGCGTTACCGCGACACCAAGAGGGCCTTCCCTCACCTGGTGAATGCTGGGAAATACTCTACCACCTTCTTTGTCGTCACCTTTGCTGCACTCTACGCCACACACAGAGGTAGGACACACAAATACATGTACAATATGAATATGAATATGTATTTAATGTGTCATGTACCCCCAGCAGAGTAAACATTGTTGAAGCAATTTCTCTCTACTGCTATGCTGTAAAATCACATAGCCCAGGAGAGACAGAAGTCTAACGTTCAAAGTCTAGAGACCAAAGCAACAATATTTGTGTTTTGCTGTTACAGGAGCATGTCAACAACATGCAGGCTTTTGAGCCTTTGTATTGAGTCATGTGTGCTCAGAAAGCAGAGGTGACCTTAAGTCCAAATGCTAGAAGTTGGCCTTGGTTTACCGCGTCAGTGCTGAGAGCCTAACAATGGAAATGTGGAGGGTTTGTCAAGCACAGGCACAAACAAACAAGGTTCTGCTCCCACAATATGTCCTTAAATGTGAGAGCATGAGAGAGGAGAGAAGAAAAAGTAGCAACACAGAAAAATAGAGAGAAAGAAAGATAAATACACCTATTTGAGGTCTGAAAGAAACAAGATTGGAGGGAGAAAAACAGGGAAAAGAGAAAGCAGTTACCATTAAAAGTCAAGTCACTCTCCATCCGACAGCTTCACAATTAGCCTGCAATTATTCAGATTCTGAGCCATATCACAAAGCCCTTCATGTTCAAAGACACAGCACCCAGGCAATGAAAGCATCCCCTCAGCATACATATTTTGTATTTCACTTCTCCGTCACAGATATTTGTCCACAGGCGTCGTTTCAAAGCCTATTTTTTTTTTTGCTACCGCTCATATATTTAAACTCCTCTCAGATGCCACTTTATATATTTATTTGCCGGCAAAATGCCAGAAATGAAACTTCATCTTCAACCTTTCAAAAGGCTAAATGCTATTTCCCAGCTTGACTTTATTCTTTTCCGATATGAATTCAAATCAATATGCTTGCTTCCTTAACTGACCGCCAATGATCTGATATTGAATGAACCAGGATGAGAGATAGACAGACAGACAGACAGACGGACCTTTTTCCTCCACAGCTTGGTAGGAAAGGCGTCCATTAAACCATATCCTCCTTCCTCCTCTGGTCTGAAGCCTGTAGACTAATGGCCTCTCTTCATGTGTTATTCTGTATGAAGCTGTCTTTCATCCCGCATGATAATGGAGGCCGAGACCAGTCACTAGTTAAGGGGAGGAGCAGGGTGGGAAGACCGACAATTGGGTAGTGAATGGACGGGTTGAGGAGATATTTGATGTAACCACTGCAGAAATTATTGTTGTCATACATCCAAATATGGAAATGATGAGTGAAAAGCTTTAGAAGTGAGTCTTGCCTGATGGCTGCATCACTCAGTGACTGCCAGCAAAGACAGCAGGGCGGTGTCGTGTTCACACCGGCGGGTCCAGCTGTAAAAGGTGGCTGCAGTGTCAGTCAGCATCTGGCAGAGCTCCCAGCGTCCGTCTGTGGATGTGTCACCTTCATTACTAACCTGATCACAGCCCTGGTGGTTTCTGTGTGACCTCACTGCCTCACTCATTCCTGGAAGTGCCCACATTTAGCTCCGGGAAAGTGAAATACTTAAACTGTAAATGCAACAAATAAATCATGGACTGAATGGCTGTTCAGTGTCCAGTTCTTCCACGTGGACATCTAAATGTATAACGTTATGGGATACAGTTTCCTCTCTGGTGCGATGCATTTTTTAGAAAGAAAGTTGTTTTTTATTTTTTTTTGGCTGTGTTGTGCTGATGTGGGATTTTGAGGATTGAGTCATTTTCAGTGCAGTGCAGCAAATGAAGCAGGTTATTGCCCTCGATCAGTTCAACGATCAGTTCAGTGCTGTGAAGAACTGATCGGACACTGTCAGGAGTCTGTAATCTCAGCAGGCGCTCAGAGGCCTGAAACCAGAGAGATGATGGAGGATTTCCTGGTTTGGGCAGAATTCCCAAACCCTGTGAGATACAGTGTGAGGCCTGATAATAAAGCAGATCACTTTACCCAGGATCAATACAGGCTCAGCTTTATGTACATTGGCTTGAGACATTGCTGTTTTAGATGCAGGGGAGTTACAGGCCTAATGCTAATTTAAACCTGTGGGATTTATCTCATGGACAGTGTAAATGAACAAAATAAGAGATCATAAATGAGAAGAAATGCAGCAGCATTAGCCAAGTCAGTGCACATATGATTTTAAAGACATCCCTCTGTCTGTAACATCAACCTCAAAAACCAGCTAAAATAACTGTGACCAAAGAGGAACATGAGTCCTGCTGCTCTCTGTGAGAGGCTGACTGCGGTGGTGAGGGGCGGAAATAAATCGAGTCAAGCTGCAGAGCAGGATCAGTGAATTTAGAGCTGATAGAGCACAGAGGGAGAGGTACAAATGAAAGGTTAGCTAGAGAGAAGAAAAAAGCAGAAGTGAAAACAAGAGATCACCAGAGGAAGGTGAGACATTGAAAGGGTGATTCACAGATTTAATAGCTATCAAAACATGACTAACAGTGCAAAATGGATGAAGAGAGAAGAGAGACAGGAGAGGAGTGTAATTACCAGCCCGGGGCTGAACACATGTCTGCTGGACTCTGCTGGAATAGAGATGAGCCCAGAGCTGACAGCTTTTATAACTTCATTTCATGTACTGACCCCTCATTCATTATCAGGAGAGGAATTGTAGCACACACACTCACACACACAAACAAATACCCTGAGTCACTCTCGTTAACCAATGAAGATAAAAGACATGACTTGAAGTCAGATCTCTCCCTCTGCCTGCTTGAACTCTAATTCACCCTGCTCCTCCTCCTACTACAGCTGATATATTTACATCTGGAGCCGGACAAAAGCCAAGTTAACCATCTGATGAAGGCACATACATAAGGTGGACATTATGCAACAACATTTTTTGTTTTCTCAGCCTAAAACTCTTCAGCTTTTTTTCTGTGAGGGCTTGCTCTGTCAGATTCACCAAACTCTCTCAACTGCACAAACCATCGGAAATCGCTGCTTTTGGTGGTGAAAATATTTGGTCTGATGAGGTCTGTTGCTGAGTGGTCTCCAGGCACAGGATTCTTAATTGCCTTGTTGACTGATTGGGTTGCCATGGCAGCAGATGAGAAATCAACATAAAAGCAGGGATTAATTTTTCTTGTGGTGAACTTTGTTTGTTTCCATCACTTGGATGTGGGCCTGTTGAATAAGATGAGCCTGCAGACGTGCTCTGTCTGTAATGTTTAACATCAGGGCTGCCTGAGGACAACAATACTGTGTGTGTGTGTGAGCAACCATCTACTAGCAACTGAGTGTGTGTGACAGGAGCCAGTGACCACTGTTAGTCTCTACTGAGCATCCAATCAATGTCCATCTCAGCGTGCTTAACCTCTTAATGGCCTGGTGGCTAACCAGTCAGGTGTAAAAACCCTGAGCCCTAACAGCAACTCGACGGTTAAATACTTCAGCACATTACACGCTGTAGAAATCACATTCGTGTATATTGACCAGTGAAAAGAGTCCATTGTCAAGGACTAAGTTTAATCCACTGCTGGGAAATCTCAGTGTGGCCGCAGAGACTACTTCCATCCCGTCGCTCAGCTGAAGAAGCAAACAGCACAATGGACCTGGCCGTTAAGAGAGCAGCACAGCAGTAACTCTCAGTTAGCAATGTCCCCCCTTCTGCTCCCCGGCGTCTCGTTGGCTGGCAGCAGGGAGAAGAAGTGACTGTGACAAATGGGAGCGAGCCCGGTCTCCGTCTGGTGGCCGCTGTCTGTGTGAGTCACTGCATTAGGCCGCCGGGTGCTGATTTATATATCCGTGCCCACTGAGGAACAAGCAAATCACATCCACAGAGATGCTCCAAAAACACCGGTCACATCAAACAACTGTGAACCAACTTAGTTTGTAGTGAAGCTGATGGCATTAAATACTCATCGTCTGTAGGCAGATCAACAATAATAGTAATTATTATCACTACAGCCAACAGAGTACAAACATTTATTACAAAATAGTGCAAGATAGTAATAGACACAGACAAAAACAGACACAAAAATAGACACAAAGTAAGCTACATGTATTGTGGGTACTTATCCTTTTGCTAACGCAAACATCTACTCAGGGGATCGTTGTGTGGATATTAGAAGTAGGACACACTGTTTGGGACAAAACGATGTAAAAAAACTAAACACATACTTTTTTAATGTGGCTGAAATGTGACAGCATATGACAGCATTATTCCCCAGCGCCTCTCATCATGGGCCTGTCTGCCTCTGAGCCTTCGATGTGTGTCCTCGCCTTCACCCATCCTATTTCCTATTTAAAAGTGGCTTGTGTGTAACTTAATTGCAGTTCATTAAACATTTGCTGGAGTGTAGTTTCAGTTTAATTCAATCTCCTGATTGTATTATTTTGTCATGAATGTTCAGATTATTTGTACATTATTGTAAACCTGATGCCTTTAATGCAGCTATAAATAGGTTATGTTGCTTTTATTTTGAAGGTGTGGGGGGTTGGAGTTGAATCAGGCTGGGATTAGTTGGGGGGTTGCATGGCCAAAAAAGTTTTGGAGCTGATGCTCTAGAGCATTATACTGTTAATTCTATTACAGATTAAATCATATTACAATACCTCTTCTTCATACACCAGTCTCTCCTTTGTTTATGGTTTAAGTTAAGATACACACACAGTACTAGAATAAGCACACACTCACACACACACACACACACACACACACACACACACACATACAGACACACATACAGTACATTAGATATATTGTTTTATACAAGTGGCCATTAATATTAAAGAGGAAAATGCAGACATTCTGTAAATGTCTTTATTGATCGCTACAATAGTGGACACATAATTTCAGTTACTGTATGTTGCTGACCTGCATAAAGAGGTTGTAGGAGATTTTGTACAGAACCTCTGCTAAAACAGATTGTATGTTTTATTATCACAGTGCAGTTTACAGATCAAGTGACAACAGCGTGTAATTTGATGTTTGGGCACGTCACAATGGATAGAAAATATTACAATATAAGTGGAAGTCTTAAGAGTTGTCCATAGAACGGCTATTAATCATTGCCAGTGCATTCATGACAGGAGGACGCCCTCTAGTGGTCAGACCTGCACTGACTCACTGGAGTAAGCTGGTAGTTTCTGTAAAGCTTCATTTAAAAGCTGCAGTTTCCTCTCACGAAAGATCTGTGAACGGATTTTTAAAAGATCTTTGAGATTTATTTAAAGGACATTCTTTAAATTTTGTTTATGTTTATTTTGTGTTTTTATTCCAGAGCAAGGACACACGGACGCCGACATGTTCTTCTACCTGCTAATCGTGTTCTCCACCATCAGCTCACTGTACACGCTAATCTGGGATCTGCGCATGGACTGGGGCCTATTTGACCGCGGAGCCGGAGAAAACACCTTCCTCAGAGAAGAAATAGTTTACCCTCACAAGGTAGAATCTGACAGGCCTGCATATGGCACACACACACACACACAATTACCTTTAACCTGTGTCCTCTGCGTCCAGGCCTACTACTACTGCGCCATTGTAGAAGATGTGATCCTGCGTTTTGCCTGGACGATCCAGATCTCTCTGACCACAATGACCAAGATCCACTCTGTTGGAGACATCGTAGCCACTGTGCTGGCTCCCCTTGAGGTTTTCAGGTGGGATACAGTCACGTAAAAACTTTCTGCCATACATGTGTAGATCTATAGGATGAGGAAGGTTTAAAGCCCTTTGATTAATGATTTGATTGAGTCATCTCAAAAATATCAGGGAAAGGCTACATTAAAATGATATGAGATGATGGAGATACAGTAAATCTCTTTAGATACTGTGATCCGCCAAGCAACCCACTCCCATAAAGCCCCTACATTTATCTCTAATACAGTTTCCCTCCCTTGCATCAGGCTCATCCTACTCACCTTCTCTCTCTGCAGGCGTTTTGTGTGGAACTTCTTCCGTCTGGAGAACGAGCACCTGAATAACTGTGGTGAGTTTCGTGCTGTGAGGGATATCTCGGTGGCTCCGCTCAACGCCGACGACCAGACGCTGCTGGAGCAGATGATGGACCAGGAGGACGGCGTCCGGAACCGCTCGGGCAAGAAGACCTGGAAGAGGTCGTACAGCCTGTCGCTCCGACGCCCTCTGCTGTCCTCCTCACAGTAAGAAATAACAAGGACACCTGACTTAAACGCTCATACATTTTTATCTCAGTTTGATGATGATGTCCCCGAAGTTTTCACAGTTCAACAGCCATTTATCAAGCTGCAGAAAACTGGAACTAAAAAAAACAAAGTATAAATATTTAGCTGTGCTACTGTTTATATGATGAAATGAGATAATATGTCATTTTTTCAATCCTCTTTTCCAGATCGAAGAAGGACACAAAGGTGCTAATTGAAGACACGGATGATGAAGCTTTCAGCTGAGTCCACAGTCAGCATACACGCTCACACACTCACACAGACATATTATACTTACAAGGACCTCATTCACTAACACCCAACCTCAACCCTTCTCCCCAGTAGTTGTACATGTAGAGACCTTTACCTTCAGTCTAAACCTTTAAAGCAGTGAGCTCTCCTCACTTCTGAGTATTTACCTCATCGTTACATCCTTGTGAGTATATTTGGTCTTTATAAATATAGAAAAACACACACTGTAATACAGAGACACACATAAAGATAAACCTGCTGAAGCACAAGCATAGTGTAACATTGCTACAGTCGAGGAGAGGGCTAATGCCACACACACACACACACACACACACACACACAGACAGACAGGTGGACAGACAGGCGGATGCCAAGGGAAATCTTCTGCATATTAACTGGAAACACAGACCACACTGCCCCGGGAGTTTCCTCTTCTTCTATAAAAAAGGATTTTTTTTTTAGTACGTATTGTTTACTTTGAGATATTTGTGTTTCTTTAGACTTTTTGTTTTCCTTTCTTTACTTTGTCTGGATTGATTTTGGAGAAGCTGCCATAGATACAGACGACTGTTTACACACCTTTTTTAATAAACTACAGGATCAACAGGGAGAAGACAAGCCAATCTAAAGACTACATACGAATCCACAGAAACCTGAGGAAAAGACTCGCCACACGTCACAGCATATCAAAACAAATCAACCAGTTTCAGCTCGTTGATTATTTTTATACTCCATCTTTTTTTTGTTTGTTTGTTTTTTTCTTTTTTCGATTGAGTTGTAATAACGTCCGATCATAGCCATGGAGGCACTTGCAGGAAAAGTGCATTTAATACACAAAAACCCTACTTGTACACAAAAAGGGATGTTTTGATTCAAACATTTCTAGTCTATGAAGTTGCTTTGTAATATATTTCATATATTTTGATGTGCATTATTACTCTGTTGTAGTTGATAAGTACTTCTACATGTGTTGTTTATACTAGTGAGACTAGTTTGAGCATCCGCACGATGATTGTTGTATTTTATAACGTTTGGAATGTTTTTCTTGGTTGTGCCACGATTTTTAATAAGCTCATAGTTAAAACCTCAATTTACCCCCAAACCTCAAATTAGACACGTGAGTCATAGTTGTGATCTTAAAGTGCCCGATTAGCTACAGTATATGTATGTACGTGCATTGCTTTGCATTAGATACCAAAGCTTTGTTTTTATGAATGTGCCTGTGGCTGCACAAAGCTTATTTAAAACAGTACATATTTCACTGGGCTGTTTTAGGAGGTTCTGTCTTCTGTCTGTGACTTGAGCGGTGTTATGTGATGTGACGCACCGCTTCAGATGTTCAGGTGAATTATAAGAAGAGTGTAACGTGCCAGTGGTGCTCAAACTGAGAGCGGGACCAGTGAGCAGAAATGTGGAGCGCTTTTTAAAACTGAGTGAGGCTTTCAGGATTCAGGTCAACAAGATTTATTTTTTTTTACGAGAGCAGAATGACGTGAAGTGAAAGATGGACAGATTAGACGACAAATTGGTCACAAACTAAATGTGGAAGTCTTGCCTGGTAGATGAAAAAATCTCATCTAAAACTCATAAAAAAAAGATTTGCAGAAAGAAAAATGTTCAAATTGCAATGAAAGTCCAATTGGCTCATTTTTCTTTTAGTGTTTCCAAAACAAATTGATTTTGTTTCAGCAATCAGAGTTGGGCATGAATGAAAAAAGTTTGAGGACCACTGGTACACTGTAACACACTTAAGATGGAAACAGTTTGACAGAATCTCAGTTTTACCAGATTGGGCGGTTTTGTTCCAAACTGGGCAACTTTTTTATTTAACTGTGGATAAAAATGCTTTTGGGCGCTTGTGATAATTTGGATAACCTTTTTCTACTATTGGGTGGTTTCTTTTAACAAAAAGCTAGACTATAAGCCAATGGATCAGCCATTTTTATTTGGGTTGATCATTAGTAAGTGTAATTATCTTCATAAAACAGAATGCACATGGACTTTTACGATAATTTTGTGAGATTCTGAGGCTCTGATTGAACGACTTGGTGGTAGTCAAACATCTTGCATCACTGCAGAAGCTCTCTGACTGTAAACATCTATAACCTTCACATGCAGCATTTCTGTCGACAGATGCGCGTTTGTTTGCCTCCGATGTTCAACATCGCCTCTTTTAAGTTCAAGTGTTGTGATTTGTTAAGATCAAATGTAATCTACTAATCTTAGATAAGGAAAGTCAGTAACAACCAGGAAAAATGCGTTGTGGGTCTGACGTCCGCTGTTCGCCTCCGCGGCTCGTTTTCAGGTCACATTTCAAGAGCTGTTGGTTGTAATTTCAAATTGTGCTGCTTTTAAAAGGCCCCCAGGCTTTCAGAGAAAAGATGCTAACTTTAATGCTGGCATGTGTGTTTCGCTTTCTCTTCCTGCTGCTCCCTGCTCTGCTCTTCCTCCCTGTGGCTGCACCACGTCACCAACAGTCATGAGACAAAGCCCAGAGAGCCGCGGGACAAATGCGTTACACAAAGTTTCTTCTACTTCTGTTTTTCCCCCATAGCGGCTGAAGGACCGAACAGCTTCCGAACAGCAACAAAGTAAAAACAAATGTCTTGCACCTGGTGAAATGTAGAAGATGGGTAGCTTCCCGACCCATTTAAATACACTGGACACATGTCATACCTGTACACAGGCATAAAACATAACACACACACCTACACACTTACACACACAGCCTCTCTCTCTCTCTCTCTCTCAATCTCGTGTGTCGGAGAGCACAACGCTACAGCAGATAGTTTTGTATAAAGGCTGTCGTCTTGCCTGCATGCTGCTTTTGTTCTACATTGTACATAGATCTTAATTTATTTGACATGATGTGTATATTAGCAATCATTGTAGCCACCGTGACAATGATTGATTTCATACGTTGCCATCTTCACTCCCAGACAAGCAGTATTTTTTAGGTGATGAGGAGCTTTGTTTGATTGGTCACAATCCTGCACTCTTTTTCATGTGTAAATCTGTTGAAAATGTGTTTGTATAAAGATAGAAAAAAAAAAGTCCATAGAGCTGGAGAATGTGATTGGTCGTAACTTGTTGGTGATTTCTTCTTATTTCAAGGCTCCGTCACCTGTGGGGGGAGGGGTTTGTGTCCAGGGCTTGTGGAGGAGGAGGAGGAGGAGGTGGTAGGGCAGGTTACCGTATCCTGACGCTGTAATACTGTTTGTACATTTGTGAATGTGCATGAAAATGTTGTGGACGTCACATCTGTTGTTGTAAACCGCCCCGCCAACAGAAGCACTTTGACATACTATAGGGCGCAGGAACAGACCCCCAAATCCAGGTCCAGAGAGGACCCACAACCATGACAAGATGCTGTTAAAACTGATCCCAGATCTGCCCGAGCTTCTCTCAATCATGTCAAAAACGGGATCTTCAGGATCTTTATTTGCTCACCGGAAGCGTGTTAAAAGACACTTCTCTGTGAGAAAAGCAAAACATTTTAGCGACCAGTGTGTGTTCACACATGTTCAGGATCTGTAACCCAGCAACAAAAACAGGGTTATTTTGTACAGTTTGTGTCCGATGAGATAGTGATGAGCCCCCAACATCTCATTTTTCTCATGGGTGAAAAAAAAAAAAAAAAATCAGAGACGGTTTTATTTTCATTGCTTGCTGAAACGCCCATGATGTTAAAGTGCTTGATATGTGTGCACCCGCCCCCCCTCCCCTTCTTGATGTTGTTCGTACCCTCTCTCTAATCTAGCTGAATGTGATAGTACATGTAGTTTGGTAGATGGATGTTCTACTTTGATAAGATACAAAAAAAAAAAAGATAAAAGAATAAATACATTGTGGCTAAATGTGATTTTAAGAGACACAAAGAAAGGAACATGTCTTACAGTCTAAACCATCCTCCCCGAGTCCCTTTTACAGAGTAGTTTGTACATGTCGAGTGTATAACAATGTTCTATGATGGTTTTCCTGATGGTATTTGTATTTCTGTATACACTTTGGTGATCCCGTCATATCTGGGTTTTATAAACCACAATTATTTTTAAAACTCGCTCTGCCTCTTGACTCTTTTTTTTTTCCCTCCTATTACTGTTTGAATTTTTAGCTGCTCTAACGTGCTGTAATCTTTAGATTTTAGTTTTAGATGCTGTGGATGTCTCAGACCTTTGTGGTGGACATGAAGCTTTGCTGAGTGAGTATCTTTGATGCAGAATATTGTAGAAGTACATGAACACAACACCAATTAGTTGTTTCCTTCTCTTTGTTCTGCTTTTTAGTTTGTTTGCTTTTGTGGTTTTATGATTTTTTTCATTTTTTGTTTACAGTGCATCCAAGTAGATTATAAGCATGTCTACCTTCAGAGCTAAGCTGTTAGTCATTCACTCCTCTTACCTATAAATAGATTTGCGGCCTGGTGGTGAAATGTGGCGTTGCATTAGGTATGACAACACTGTCACAAAAAAAAGAAAAAGGAAAGAAGCTTGAGGAATTCATCCAAAAATGCTGGCAGCAATTGGGGATTTGATGCATTTTGGTCTTCGTTCCCGGTGGGTAAAACTGAGTCTGACACCGCTATGTTCGGCGCGCCAGTGAGCATGAATGAATCATCCGGAAAAACCTTAAAATCTCGCTTCTTGGCAGAGAGGAAGCACCCACGAAATCACAGGAGTACAGAGTTAACTTTGTGACCAGTCACGATCAAACAAACCCTCATAAGCTCACATAAAACCACCAGTGTTTTCTCTTTTTAAAAGAAAAACAAACATGTTAGTACAGTCTAAGGCCAGTTTGACCTTGAAAACTGCAGTTAGTCTCACCTCAATGGGAACCCCAGAACACTATTAACCCGATCACAGCATCTCCATCAGCAGACTAAGTTTGAGATTAAGATTATATTTTTGCGCAATTTATTATCAAAATGAACAAGGAATCCTTGAAGTGCTCAGAAGAAAGTGAGAAAATCTACAGTTGCAGACGTGCTGAGAAGGATCACATGAGGACTGAAATATCTGAACAGCTACCAACAGACATTGGCTGCAAATACTCATCATTTATTATAGATTAATCTGCAGTTATTTTCAGTCATTTGTTTGGTCTAATATATTTCTATCTCAGTTCCCCAGAAAAACCAGCAAAACCTCACATTTATGCTTAAAATGTACAATTAATAGATAACCTTTCTGCCTATTGACTAAATGGTCCAGCTGTGGTTTAGTTAGTTTAGACTTGTGTTGCAGTTTCACATGCAGCCACTTGATGTTTTGTTTTAATCATGTTACAAAATCAACTCGATCTGTTCAGTGAGTTGGTCTTCTTCACATTAAAACTTCTCAAGCCGACAAACAAGCAACCTGCCAGTCAACATCTAAGAAGGTCACAACTAGGTTGTTTATTTGTGATAACTGATACAGGATAAATGTTATACATTCTATTTTAACACTGATATTTTGCTTTTATTTTCAATGTCAGTATGCAAAAAAAAACAAAAAACAAATACAAAGTAAACATTTAGTATCATGAATATGATACATAATTTTGACTGCTTCATCCATATTAAACCAATTTATTAAGGACTCCTTGTTGCCCTGGTGATATCTTGTTTAGCTACAACACAAAAAAAGGGAAAAAATACAAAAAAAAACAAAATGCAAACATCAAGAGTTGGCTGACAGCAAACACTGTAAAGAACCACGTGATCTTAAGATGTATCAATCAACTCGTATAGATGCATATATAAAAATACAGGATCCCTGTTGTATATATGCGCATACAGTAATATTCAATTACTCGAGTTGTTGAGCCTGTACTGGGCATACAAACAGACAAAATGAAGAGAGCAGGATACACATACATACACACATTTACCATTATCTCTCCATATAAACACGCATAAACCAACCAACCAACAAACAGAAGGCTCTCTGGCTTTAGAAGCTAAAAACTACACTTGACTTAAAAAAAACAAACAAAAAAAAAAAAAAACAGAAAAAGAAACAGACATTCACATTTCTGAAATAAATTCTGTGATCTCATAACTTCTCACCTGATCAACCGTCTCTGTCAATCAGTCTCATTAACTTTTAGTGCCACCAGAGAAGCTAGAATGATAGTGATGATGAGGATGATGAGCTTCGTTTGTGCCGTCATGTCCGACTCGCCCCCATCAATCGGGGGCCGAGTTCACTCTCATTGATTACTTTACTGTCTGTGTGTTGGTCCTTTTACTCCACATCGTCACTCACTCAATCACTGGTGCCAGTTTTTTCATCCATGGGTGGACGTGAATGAGTGAACGTGCTGTGGAGGAAGGTGGAGAAGTGGGACTGCAGCTGTTTATGTCTGTGTTTAGTGTATGAATGTCCTGTACGTCCATGCATTTACCTGTGTGTGTGTGTGTGTGTGTGTGTGTGTGTGTTTGTTTGTGTGTAAGTGTGTGTCCATCGCTATACCTCTACGGTGAGGCCGGGGCTTTGCTACCGCTGTAATGAACCTGGTATCTGTTCACCGTTTGCCCTTTCACCTCAGTGGATAGGCAGGTGGTCTTGCAGGGGATCATGTCCTCCTCCTCTTCGCCCATTAGCCAGTTCTGCACCGAGCGCTCAGCCGAGGCCGTGACGTGATTGGTCAGCCAGCCCTGGTGCCACTTGTCAAAGCGTTCGTGCTGGCTCGCTGCCACTCTGTGCTGCGACTGCGGAGGAAGAGGAAAGACTGTCAGAGCTTCATCCAAACAGGATTCAACAAGCAGAGAGTGACACGTGGTCTCCACGTCTCGGCTCACACAGCGCATCACAACAGGAAGCCGATGAGTGAAATTAACGCCACCCTACCTTCCTGGCCTTGACCAGCGCTCCTCTGCGGTACATGTAGTCTTCAGAGTTCATGACAAACACCATCTTGTGCGTGTTTAGTTTAAATCGGCAGTCCAGACTCCCAGCATTCTCCACACCCAGCTGGCGGTGCCACTCTCTCCTGCAGCGCATCGCCTCCACCTGCCGCACCTGCCAGCGACGGAAACGACGCAGGTTCCTTCAGGAAGACAAAAATAACAAGACTTATTAGAGATTAAAATGCTGGTCAGATTACAATGATCACCTGACAAATTTTGAACAAATTACTCTGCTAAGTTTTACAAATGTTATCTAAGATGATCTGAACACAACAAAAATTACACTAACGTCAAACATACATTTGAAAAAAATCTACTTTTACAGATTCTTTGCTTCATTTTTCTTTAGAAAAATCTCTACATTTTTTACTAAATCTGACAAAGGTAGTCAACTATGTCTCGATACTTTAAAAACATGATGACTTAAAATATTGCCATGTCCTATGTTGACCTATGGTGTGCCCGCCCACATCTGCTGACTCCAAACAAACGGCCTTCACCATTTAATTAAAAAGTAGTTTAAAACCAAAGCAATTTAGGTAAACAGTAAATATTACTAAGATGTATTATAATAGATCACTTTCGTCATTGTGCTAATGTAAATGTTTAGCATTCTTTAAATTGTTTACAATAATGCAGGTAAATTAGAGCACCTGTACAATCTACTGTATTCACACACATTTTACCCTGAAGGTTGTTACATGTAGTTTTTGTTGAGACTGTCTCATATATGTTGATTCAATTTTATGGTCTTTGTGGGTTGTGGTGTTGAATTAATCATCAAATTAACTAGTCATTCCAAAACACTTCCTTTTCAATGAACTTGGTAATAGTGTGCAGAAAAGCTCTTTTGGTCTTAATTTGTTGGATGTTCTGTACTAAAAGGTGTTTAAAAAAAACAACAAAAAAAAAACAAGCAGGAAATCAGTAAGATTGATTGGCTGTATTATTTATACAATATAAGATATGTATAGCTTAAAATAAGTCTAAACCTCTAATAAAAACATGTTTAGAAATGATGTCACACTGTTATACCTGGGCAAAAACACAGGCTTGAAGAAGTAGCCCTCTGCTTGAGAACACAGACTGGACTCTGTTCCTACAAACTGCTCCATGTAGCTCGACAGGCACTGAGGGAGAAGATGGCAAAGACATAAATACCTGGTCCATTAAGATTTATTCACGTTTAACTATGTCATATTATTTATTTGATTTGTATCGGTCTGTGTGTTTACCTGTACATCAAGTGGGTCGTCGGCCTGAGCCTCCTCAGTGTCCAGCAGCTCGATGGTCATGGTCACATGACCCTTGTTTTGGATAAACATCACCTGATGACAGATTGAAAACACGAGAACAACATGAATAGCTGAAGAAAACCAGGATGAAATAAACTCAGGAGTTTGACAGAGATTCAAGTTGTTAAAATCTGGCTGGATAGGCACAGTTCTGTTCAAGAGAAAGGTGCTGAGAGTTATGCTCCAATTATATGTAAGTCAAGTAAAGAGATCTTGCTGTTGTGCTTCATACTGTGAATTTTTGCACAGTTCTTTCATTTTTGAAAAAAAAGTTATATTGTAGTAATGTTTTGTCATATTTAAATTGCAAATATTCTATAAGTACTTTAAGTACTTGCTTTTATCTTTTATGTAGTGTTACTTCCATGTCCAGATTAATGCAGATTAAACCTTAGTTATGACATAGAGGGTAAAACTGCAACTAACTAGGTCAGCAACATCAAACGTCTGCAGATAAATGAAGAAAATGAGTTCTGAAAGAAAATGAGTAAGTTTTACTAAAGCAGGAAGCAGCTCTCTGATAATTATCCATAAAAAATATCTACTGCTGATGTGCTCTTCTTTTCTGGGTACATTTAGAACTGCTCAGTAATTTTAAAAAGATAATTTAGGTTTCTCACAAGTGTAAAAAGCACATTTCCACTGCAGAGAAAACAGAGATTGATTATAGGAAATAGAGTCGGGCCTAATAAGTATTCCAGCACTACGTTCACTGAGCTCACCTTAAAGCAGTTCTCCTCAGCCATGACTCTCTCGGCCTTCCACTGGTAGCTGGTCTCCCAGGCTGCTCTGACACACTGCGAGGAAAGGTTTCCCCCTGCAGCCCCCCTCTTCCTCTCAGCCAGGTACAGATCGACGACACCTGCAGACACACCTCGTCGCTCACTAGGTGCTGCAGCTGCAGGGAAAAAAAAGAAAGAAAGAAAAGCAGGGATTATAACCGGGCCACGTTAAATGTTGTACACGTCTTCACCGTTCGATGTGAGCTGCTTACCTGCCGGATGATGTTGTGGATGACTTTGTCGATGGTGAAGCCAATGTAGGCGTGGATGGTGAACATCTCTCTCAGTGTGTCTTCATACTGCGTGGAGTCCAGGTTGCCATCCAGAAGGCTGCGCACCATATCCAGGAAGGCCGGGTAGTATTCCTCCAACTCCACCTCGCCTATGGAAGCAAAGTCACACGTGTCTTTACAAAATGATCTGAGTGGAGTGTTGATTTTGGAAACCCTGTCTTCACCTCTGAACTGACTGAAAACATTCAAGTCAAAATGCAAACAAACGCAGCACTTTTAACAGGGAGGTCAGTGTGGATCATTTATTCAAAACGTTGCCTGGTGTGTATTTGTGCTGCTCTGTCAAAGGGCTGCAACAATGAATCAATTAGTCAAATGAAAGAAAAATCCATCAGAAAATACTCTGACAATGAAGCCATTGTTCAAGTCATTATATTTGATCATTCCTGTCTCACAAATCTGTTGCTTTTTCCTAACAGAATAGTAAAAAAAAATGACGTCCCCTTGTGCTCAATGAGAATTATGAAGGTATTATTCAGTTTTATTGACCACCAACTGATTAATCGAGAAGATAACTGGCAGATATAAAATATTAACAAATATATAACAGTCGCAGCCCTAATGTTCAGTTTGCATCAGAACAGCACTGAGTTTTCTAAAAATCCTGATTGGCTGTTCGTGACAGCTGAAGGTTAATAAACAGCTCATCTAAAAGAGGATCTGAGTTTTTACAGCATACAAATCAAATTTATAAAAATGCCTTGAATGGGCTTGAAGCTGTCATGTAATGCTACACAACGCTTATAACCAGGGTCAGTCATATAAAGAGCCACTCAGCAGTTATTACTTTGTTTCTTTTTACAAACGTCTCAATCCTCAGCACCATGTGGTTTCAAAGAAAACAACAGCATCAGCCTTTGAGCACATCTGAAGTATTTCTAGAATTATTCATCCTGTAGTACAAGTGTGACTCAATTTCCATGAATCTTGGCATCATTTAAGTGAACTTACATCAGAAATAGTTAAGATTTAAATGAACTTTCTGATTCACTGCTCATCAATTAACACAAATTTTTCTCCCTGACGACTCAATATGTATTATTACATCTTAAACACTTAAATCAGACAATTCTGGGATTTGCAGAACCAACAGGCAGCTGGACTTACTGGGCTGTTTGAGGCGGAGCTCCATGGCGAGGTCGCAGGCTTTTTCCCTCCTTCCCTCAGCCATCAACAGCCTCTCCCGGCTCTGCTCGGCCCGGTGCTCCAGCAGTTGCCGTTCTGCCTGTCGGTAAACCCGCAGCAGCCGCGAACAGAGGGTCTGGTGAAGGCGCAAAAAGAAATACCAGTTGTTGTTGACAAAGAAAAGATTGTAGACGCCGTCCAGCTCCTTCTGGTGCTCTGCTTCGGGGTCGCGCAGGTCCACCTTCTCCCCGACTGCACTTGGACCCATCTCCATTGGCGTGGATCCGGGGGTGGATGTGGCAGTCCCTCCAGGCTGGCTCGTGCTGCTGGAGGTGGTGGAGGCCTCCGTGTCAGCAGGTTGGGATGGGCTGCAGCGCCTCCGCCTGGACTCCCCGTTGAGCTGCTGCTGGGGTTGGGGCTGGGCTTGGGACTGGGACTGTGACTGGCCAGGTTGAGGTTGAGACTGACTACCTGTGGCTCCTGCTGTTGCTCCTGATGCATTGTTGGAATTACCATTTCCTCCTGCTGCTGCTGGTACTGCTGCACCTCCTCCTCCTCCTCTCTCTGCCCCGTCCTCAGGCTCAGCCTCCTCATCTGTCCATTCTTCAGTATCACTGAGCTCGCCGCGGCGGGAGAAATATAGGTCAGGGACAAAGTGCTGGATGATGCGCTTGATGTGGTCCTTGTCATCTTTGTGGATGGTGGGCTGACGTTTGACGTGGTAGATGATGAGCGAGGCAGCGTCCTCCAGGATCTGTTTGTCCTCGTATGTAAACACCATGTGGGGCTCACTGTTTGAGGCCGAACCAGAGCCGTTGCGGCCCTGCTGGCCGACTCCACCTTCTTCTGTGCTCTGCTCCTGACGCTGAGATGCACAGAAAAAGACACAGGTTAACAGAGACATCTTCAGAGAGACACTGTGACAAATCCTGTTTCATTGATCTGAGAGAGTCAAAATTTAAAATTTTAATAAAAAAAAAAAAAAAAAAAAAGAGGGGGAAATGTGATCAATTCCCCAGTAGGTGCAAAGTTGCAGCACTGTAGAAATGTACACAAATACATTTACTCAAGTACAGTACAATTTTGAGGTACTTACATGAGTCTTTCCATTTTGTGCTCCTTTATACTACTACTCCGTAACATTTTGAAGGCATTTATTGTACTTTCTACTTCGCTGCACTTATTTGACAGCTTTATTTACCTTGCAGATTGAAATCGATACACTCATCTTAATCATCTAATATAATTTGATGCATTATTACAGATCAAGCGATACAGCAGTATATGAAATGATTCAAATAAGCACCACTTTTACCAGCTGCAACATTAAAGTCATGTACGTATTAATGCATCACTAATTATGATCCAGTTATAAAATATGCATGATACTGAAATTGGCCATTCTGCATAATGAGTATTTTTGGTACTTGCTGAATACTGAATGCAGGACTTTTCCTTTTAACAATATTTTTACACTGTAGTACTGCTACTTCCACTACTGCTAATGATGAAGAAAAAAAACATCAAACAAGGAAATGAATAAGCAACATCAACTCAAAGTCCATTTATTTGCTTGCTTGTCCAGCAGCTTTTGACTGAGCATAACTATTAACTGTGGATATTCCAACTTTATATGAATATGATCGGGTATTGTGAGCAGTGCTTGTGTAGCTTGACTACACATTAAAACCAGAAAAGAAAAGACTCAAATGAAAACTGGGTATCAACTCACCCAATCACCACACATCAATAACCTCCAGAATGAGAAGATTTCTATGAAATATTTAATTTTCTTATGTTTGTTTGAAAATGTGAGGGTCTTATTCCAAGTTAAAACTGGGTCTTACATTGCTCAATGATATTCTAGAATAAAATCAACAATCTATTGTGTTTTATTGTGTCCAGTCTTCGGTACGACTCTACAGCCTGGCCACAAAATCATACAGAAATGCATCTTGACACTCCACACCTCATTGTCTTGGCACTGCAGACAGAAAGAAAGTTTTTACCTCATCGTAGACACTTTCAATCTCATTGAGAAGACTCTTCGACCGCAGGGCCTTCATGTCATTCTGCTTGAAGTTGACTCCTTGGTGGTCGAGGGACTTCAGGTAGGCCTTCTCGTACTGCTCCCTCCATATCTTATTAAAACCCTGCTGAGCCTCTCTCCACTCTTCCTCCTTAGCTTTCAACCTGTAGAGGTCGACACATTTTAAATGTACAGACTTCACAAAACAAACCACGTGTACAAATATACGTATATAAGTTAACATGTCTGTCAGTAAAGTTGTGTGTGAATGTGGCACACAAGCTGTGGAAGGGAACATGTCGGTTTTTCAGGATTAACTCTGTATGTGGAACTCTGCCACATGCACGTTACTGGTATAGCTGAACCTTTGTTGGCAGAAGTTACATGGATCACTGCATGTTGATACAAGGATCTTGTGCATACTGTCACTAAGTTAAACCTCCCTGCTGGTAATGTCAGTTAAATAGACTGTCTAACTGCTAGCAACAACCTTCTATCCATATTCACTGAACTTACATAAAAGAAAATTCAAGTATTCTATCAATATATCTAATTGACCATAACTGTAATGTATGCATTTAGAAGATGGATGGATGGATGTAATGTATGCACATCAAAATGTGGTAGAAACAAAATTTAATAAAGAGAATCCAAACCTCTTTAGCACAACAGGCACAGCGGTAGCAGGACTCCTCTTCAGTCCCTCAATGATCTCGGGGGCTTTGTCACCATAGATACGATACACAGCACGGCGCTGGATGACCTCAGAGGTGCCACCCAGGCAGTCGTCTAATCTGAATCGGTCCTGGTCCTCAGGCGAAAGGCGGGAAAGCTTCTTCTGGACACTTTCTAGCACCCTGATGGTGGCTAGGTTTGTCTCCAGAACCACGTCCAGCTATAAGTGGAGAGTTACAGACATTAAAGCTTTTAAAAAGCAGCCAAAAACTATATTATAGTGCCAAAAGCTGTACGTAATAAAGGTTATGATCATATACTGAATATGTTCCAATGTTTGTACAAATCTTGGTTCACATGTACAAACCTCAAATCGTTCGTCCTCACAGCGATGCAGCTGCTCCTCATAAGGAGTCTTCTTCGAGCTGACGAAGGTGGAGTCCTCTGACCAAGAGGGGAATGACACCCAGGTGTCGTTCAACACCTACGCACATGAAGGCACCAATGTAAAAATCATTAATAGGAAAATCCCTTTATAAATGAACATATTTCATAATGACATACTATTCATTTTATTTATTATTTACTACATTTGCACTACATAAAAAATATGGCAGCAACAGGAGGGACATATGTCAACAATGCAGATTTCAAAGTTCTAAAAAAAAAAAATCTGTTGTTCGAATGTTTTATGAGGAGGTTAATCCATTCATTCAACAGGCCAAGCATACACCCAGGCCATCTTGCTGAGTAATACTAAATGTAAACAGAAACTTTGTTCACAAGAAAACTGTACAGGGCACCTTTATAACACACTGATCTAGTGACAAGTCTTGAGGGAAAGGGAAGCCGGTGTACCTCCTTGCATAAGGCAGTGCGTCCGCTGCATTTAGGCTGCTGGTAGGTCTTAGGGAGTGCTCTGTAGCTGGACCCCAGGCGCTTGCAGGAGGCATAATCCACCTCTCTGCCCCCTCCCCCCTCCATGTAGCGATCCGACAGCCCTGACACAGCATGAGAGAGCTCTTTGTCCCCCAGAAATGACTTGAACTGTGTGTATAGTTCGGGAAACTTCCTGGAAGGACATGGATGAAATCATGAATGACAGATAAATCAGGAGGAAAACAGCTGATCACATGTTACCCATGAGAATACTCATCCCAATGAGAACGCAATGTGAATAAAAAGCTACGTTATGTTCATTTGATTTCTTTTTAGCACAATTCATATCTGCTAAGATCATATGACGATTATGTATTGAACTTATCAGTACCGTTTGCATTTATCTTGAAAAAAATGTTCAATGGTCCTGAAAGCCTTTTACAAATGTCAACATTTTAACAGTTGTTGCCCTTTCCTGCTGTAACACCAAAATATCTCTTCTACAAGACCAGATATTACCATTGACACCTCCTGTCAATTCCCTGCAGCTATAGTATCCATTCTTTTGTGCATCCATTTTTCTGATTTCACCCAACCATTTCACACTTTTATTCGCTTCAGTCATCTTTCCCGTCCACTCACCCCAGGAAAGGAGTGACTAGCTGTAGCAACTCCGCTCCTGAAACTACTTCCTGGTTAAACAAGGCGATGCAGCGCAGGAAGTTCTCATACACTTCCTGGCTCTTGAACAGGCGACGGACCTGAATGATGAGTGGGTTGACAGGGAAATCAGACCAATTATGTGAGAAATTTAAAATAAATAAATAAAACACTGTGATAGAGAAAAGAGGGAAAAAGAAAGCACTGCAGTGGCAGTGGGCTGAAAGAAACGTATGAACCAAGAAAGAGGGAAGTCATTACTGTCATGAAAAGTGATGCCTCACCTTATCAAAGAAGGAGAATTCTCTTAAGACTCCGTGTTTGCCAACTGAAGCAAAGGACTGATCTTTGGTACAGGAATACTTCATTTTTTTCTAAATAAAAATAAGATAAATCAACGTTTAATGGGCTTTACATATAAATATTAGTCACTAAATTTAAAGTAGTCAGAGCTTTTGAACGGTTCTTTAGGAATGATACAAAGAGAGGTCGAACCTTTAAAATATCAAGGACATGTGTACATACACTGGTGCATTGCCTGAGGCCGTTAATCTAAATTGAGGATTTACCTTGAGCAGTGGGGACATGTGCTGCAGTAGGATGGGCCTCGGCCTCTTTTTGTTCTGTTTGGTTATCGTGTCCTCTTCCTCCGGCCTCTTCAGCTGCTCTTTCCCCCCTGTCAGTGAGCTCCCTGTGAACTGCAGGGGATGAATCACACAGGTAACAAAGTGTCACAAAGACATAGAAAATACCGAAAAACATCAATCGCATATCAAAGTAGCTTGTTTTGTGTGACTAAAAGCCTAAAATACAAAAACGTTTAATCTACTTTCAAAGGTGAAAAAAAGACAAGAGGCATATCCACATTTAATGAACAAATAACTGGCATTTTTACTTCAAAGAAATGACTCGATAAACCATCAAAACAGTGCCAATAAGTGTTCTGTTGATCGACTAACAAAACTGTTTGAGCTTAACTTAAGACTTGCACTTTCAATTACTATATTCAAAGAATGTTGAGTAAAAGCCACTTATTTTGCACTACACTGACTATGAAATAACAAATGTTATTACCAATTAGTTGCGATGTGTGTTGAAAAACTTACAAAGAAGAAATAATTACAGCAGAAAATTGTTTTTGTGCCGAGACAGGCCACTGATTCTTTGTGCAACAACCATTTTGATTCTTAATGCATTTTGAAATTGCAACATTATTCATCTCTCTCATCTGCTGCTGCTTTACTGACCAACGATCTCTTGGCATCAGGTAAGAATTGTCCAAACTCAGCCAGCAGGTCTTCTTGCCCCTTGAAAAGACTGGCAACTTTAGAGAAAACCTCATCTTCTGTCATGCCACTGCTGCCTCGGCTGCCTCGACTCTCCTTCACCTCCAGCTGCTCCTTCTGAGGGGTGGTGGAGAGTAAATAATGATCAGGGGTGAGAAATGAAACATTATTTTTAAAAAAGCCACAACTCCGTAACTGAGATGAAACTACATTGCTTATATCATATCATACTACAGAGCATACAACTTAAATCACCACATTTTATCTCTACAGTACCTGATACGTGTGCAGAATCTCTAGGAAGGCTCTGTATATCTCGGGGTGATCCAGGAAACGGTTTTTTATCTTATTTACGTAGCTGATGGCACTGTCAAACTCTACGGGGCTCGTCTCCGAGGCAGGTGGGGACACAGACGAGGTGGTTGCCTGATTCTGGCTCTCTCTGCTTGCTAGGGGCAGAGAAAGCCTGCTGGGAGGCTCTGGAGGTCCCGCTGGGGTGGAGGAAGATTGAGATTCTGATGTGGCCGCCTTGACATCAGTGGTGTGGGCTGGTCCAGCTTCAATTTGGGCAGCAGAGGCACTACCTGAGGTCGAGGTCACTGCAGAGGTGGCGAGACTCTTCCCCTGCTGGCCTGGCGACACCTAGACAGATGAGGCGATAAAAATAAGTTGAGCTGTTTGGTGAGAGGTGCCTAAATTGAAGTTGTTTACTTCAGTTGACATTTGGAGGGAAATATCTGCCGGTAAATGTCAGCCCAGATGGTGGTTCAAATATGGCTGTAAGCAATGTTAATGCTCAAAGAATATGTAAACACTGCTGATCTTGGACCTTTCAATACCACAGGATGGAGATTACACAAAATCCTCATGCATGGTACAGTTTCACGTAGCGCACTGCATTGTGGATTTGTTAGCAGAAAGTTTTTAGAGCACTATATAGGGAAAGTGCAGAAATTTCACACTCAAGATTCAGACACACTGGTTAACAGTACATATAATTCTCTAAATAGTAAATATGGAGTTATTTCAGGCAACAGTAAGAGTTTCTCTTGAATCTCCAATTAAGAAGCTTCAAGTTAAAGTGTAAGAGTATTTTTTTTCCCACCATTCGAAAACATTAAGCATTTGTTGCATCTATTTTTCTTCAGTAATGTCACAATTATATCAAGTGAAATATTTACATTTTGTTAAAAAGGGGAGCTACGAGAGATGCTGCATCTTCAAAACAAAAACATACATCTGCATCAACACAGCTATCAAAAACTGTTTTGTTGCAGATCTCAGTAACTCGTTTGTGACAAACCTCCCCTGGTCCTCAAGTTACCGGACCAAATCCTAGCATCGAGTCATCAACACCCCAAACAAAACATCTCACACCGAAAAAAACATCATGAGCATTTTGTTATTGAAATAAAAAACAATGCTTCTTTCTTCAGGGGGGAACTTTCTTTAGGCAGGAAAGTTGTATGAAAATCCCTTATTTAGTCTGGTGTGTTGGTCTACAGTCAAGTGAATGAAGAACATTCTTTTCAATTACAATTTTTTCCATCTTCAAAAGCATCAAAGAAGTCCCCTTGACTTGCTGCAAACACAATCCTGAAGTCGGTCTCTATTTTCTTAACGATTTTTTTTCTGGCAGCCACAACTGAAAACACATAGATTGCTTTGTAAAATAAACTTAAAATCATGCCAAATGGGAAATTAATTCAAAATGAATCAGTGCTAAAACAGAACACATTGTTATTGTCTTGTGAATCACAGTGCATCAAAACAACTTATCAAATTGCTGGAGACGGTGCATCCAAGTGTATATTGAATTGAAGAAGAGATTTACCCAACAACTGTAAAGCTTGTTTTATGCACATTACCTACACAGTCACCAATTTATTAGGAACCTAGTTTAAAATAGTGCAATAAGTGGTTACAACTTTATATTCATTAGTTTAGCTAAATGAGGTAATAAACTGGCAGTTGAGTGCATATATAGAATGCTGCATGACATATTTGGGATCTTAAAAGAAGATAAAAATGAAGAAATAATCATCTAATACCTTGATTACTTCTCTGAATTTCTTTAAAAACTAATCAACTGACAAGTATGTTAACATAAAGAGCACTTTCTGGAGGCACAGGACCCAACTGAGTTTCCTCTAAAGAATTCAAAAGTTGTGTTGTCTTAAAAATACAGTACCTTTCAGCACACCACAACTTCATAATGATCCAGGAGTGGAGATAAATAACACGCTCGTTTTGAGAATTAATCAACTTCAGCTATGAGGAAAGCGTCTCACCTGTGCGGAGAACGGAGATTGGAGGAAAGCAACCCCATTCTTGGGGACCTCTATCCGATACCCTGGCGGCAGGAAGGCATTGAAGCCCAAGACTAGGTCTGGATGTCCATGGAAGAGTTGTGACACCCGGTTGATCACTCCTGGTGTGTCGATACTATTCAAGAGAGCAGGCAGACACAGGCATGTTAGCAGTGCAGATGACAGAAGCACATAAAGATCAGCATCCTCTCTCTCAAGAAAACCAATATAAAATGCTTGGTAATTAGAGTAGGAAGCCATCTAATTTCTTACATATTGATAAATGCCTTAAAATGTGTGGTTGATCCCTGGATATTTGTGTTTTGCAACCTAATCAAAGCCCACACACACACACACACACTCCACCATCGAGTATCTCAGGAGTCTGTATCAAGAATCATCTCATTAAAAATGCATCACCAAGTCTAAGTAACTTCTTGCATAAATACCTCTGTGACTTGAACTCTTTCATGATATCGAGAAACTTATTGTATATGCCGGGATCGTTTGCAAAGCGGATTTTGACTTGGTCCAGATATGACAAGGCATCTTCGACCTAAAAGCACAGAGATGGAGGGGAGAGAAAAGCACACACATGTTAATATCATCGATGCAGCACAAAATACAGTCAGTCACACCTGGACCTGTGGAGAAGCTTTAAAGCAAACATCCTGTTGTGTTGTTGATGCAGAAGGATCTTAAACCCAGCACTAAAAAAAGATTATTCAACAGGACAACAGCTTGCCCGCACATCAATGTGCCTCATTCATTACTGCACATACATATAGACATACACAACCATCAAATTTCAGGCGCAAATCGAGATGCACATTTAGCTTAATATCCTCTTTTTGCCGCTAACTTCTATAAATAGGTGCTGTTTGCTCTCTCCATTGTCACCTGAAGTGCTGTATCAACAAATGCACTAGTTAGCTGTACAAGCTGTACAAGTCACCGCTAAATAAATAAATAAATAAATTGCACCGAGCAGCTTTTGTGTTCACTGGAGCTCAGCTGGGTTTTTTTTTTTTTTTAATACCATCACCATTCACACCTTCATCCGATCTAAGGGGTCGTGTTACCGTCAAAATAAGGTGCGCTTGTGGTGAAAAAGGCTTTGTGACAAACCACTTGTGGTGAGCTCTTTGTGTTAGGACAAACCACCTCAGGAGGAGCTTGTTTCATGCGTTAGCTAACGTTAGCCAGCGGTCGGTTATAACTCCACTCACAACACTTACAAATTCACACAATATTCACACAGCTGAGCCTCAACCAGCAGCGTCGTGTTAGACAAAATGAAAGATAAAACAAAAAGAAATGGAGAAAAGGGGGGCATAAAAAAAACCCTGCGTGATGATACTAAAACAGTGCGATAACAAAGAAATGTGTAATGAAGCTGCTAATGAACTGAAACAGCCGTCCTTGGCTAGCCTGGCTGTCGTCTTCCACTTTGTTCACGGTGGCTAAAAAACAAAAACCAACAAAAAAAAAAAACAAAAACCAACAAGGAGGAACTTCCCACAGCCGAGTTATAACATTTGTTCACGGTGGCTGTTACTGACACCCAAAACTACCGCTAACTGTGTCACCCAGACGACCTGTTTTAATGGACCCCCGGCTGCCACATCCAGCCTTTAAAAGACGCCAATGTTGGGCTGAATTACTTTTAATAGGCCGGTGAGCTAACTAACCTAGCCTTGCCTTTCACTACTCTCGACGTTTGAGAGAGCAAAGCGTCAAATCCAACATGCAGCGAACCGACCGACAAAATGGTTGAGTGGGACTTTGTTTTTCCTTGTTGTCCGTTTTTGTCTTCTTACCTTCAGCTTCTGGAAGTGCTGCTGCTGCACTTGCTTTTGTGTTATAACGTAAGGCTTGTCTTGAATTTGGCTTATCTGCTTCGCCGCGCTGTGCGTCTGAATCTTCGCCATTATCCCGGCGACAGGGAGGGCGAAAGGCTGGAGAGCCACAACTTGAGAGAGGGGGGGGGAGCCTTTTGCTTTTTTTCCCCTTTTTTCTCCCTTCTCCCTCTCGGCGTTACCTCCAGTTGTTTGGCTAGCCGACAAACCTTCCTCTCGGTCGGGGAGCCAGCCTCCTGCCTGGCTGGCTGGCTGGACGGACGGTCTCTGGGAACAGCGCAGGAAAAAAACGGGGGGGGGACGGCGGATCCAGCCGCGGCGGAGCGGAGGGTGATGACAGACGAGCCGCTGCTACTCGCCGCGACTACTCGCCGCGACTTTGACTCAACATCACCGTCGAGATAAAATAAGCTCCGAGGAGAAAGCGTCGGGAGGGATAAGCCAAGAGACAATGGTGGCCGTTTATCGTATTTAAAATAACTATCGCCTGTCTCTTTAAATTCGGCGGCAGTGGTCTGTCTTGGCGTCCGGAAGCCAGAGTAGGAGTGAAAAACTGAGAGGCAAAAAAAAAGAGAGAGACACTGAGCTGCGCATGCGCGGTGATGGGCGGAGCTGCGTGCACAAGACTCAGATTGCTCCACTCCCCCTTCACTGCTACAAAGGCACAATATACTCCATGTGAAAGAGCAGATAAATACACCACACTGACGTTCCCCACGATCCCCTGACAGGGTGAGAGGCTGATCGGATCGATAACGGGAGCTATTGATGAGTATCTGGTGCAGCTCTGCGCTGTGGGCATGTGCGGCACAAGTTCAACACAAGGGCAGAAGGCAGTGTTCAACAACTTTATTGTGTTTTTCAATGTGTTCATTTTTATCATATGGAGCTGTTGTTCTGATGACCAGCTGACAGCAGTCACAGTGTGTCAGGAACAGTCAGTGATAACAAACCTATTAATACTAACTTCCACTGGACCTGTAAATTAAAGTCTTCACTTTCAATACAGTCTTTTAAACCATAAATATCAGCACTGTCAAACACAAATCTACACTTGCTGTATATACTGTGTATACTATACTGTCATACATACCTACCACTCATATATGAAGTCACCTGTTACAATAATCATACTTATTTCAGCCTCCTTTGCACTCATTGCTCTACTGTCTTACTGTCTACATGTTACTGGTGTTATTTCTTTACATAAATACATATGTGAACATAGTAGTTTGTGTTAATCTTTATTTTAACTTTGTGGTGCTGTTGTCCTTGTTTTAAACTGTATGCATTTCTATTTCTGTGTAGAAGTGAGCAAGGTTCCTTGTATTTGTACACATGCCTGGCTAATAAAGCTGATTCTGATTTCAAGCACAGGAACAGATAATTTGATTTAACATGATTTATTAGTGACTGACTTTCACATGGTAAAACACAAAGAGGAGTAGTGAGAATCAAAATTGTAGACAAACAAGAACATATTAACTTAAAAGGTGCTGTAAGGGATCTCTTGTTCTTTTTTTTTTTTCTTTTTCCAAAGTATAAGGTGTCCCCCCTATGAGGCCTTGGCAGCAAGTTTCCACCTTTGGAGCCACTGTTGAAACGTCAGTCCTCCTTTGCTGATCTCAGGGAGGACATGCTGCGCTGGCTGATCCCACCTAAATGTATGAACACACACAAGACAGACAAAAAGTTAACCAGCTAACTAGATGCTAAACTGCTGACTTGACAGTATAAATCCAAAACACAACAAATATATTCATGTTGAGAAAATATCCATAAGTAGTCAAGGGCAAAGGTTTAACCCAAAGTTTATGAACAACTAGCATCTTCTTTTTTATAGTTTTGGCCCTAACTTCAGAATTTATTACAGAGTTGGTTTTTGCATGCTAGGAATTTGTCTTGTTATGCTGGTGTACAACAACAAAGCCGGGAAGTAGAAAAATAAATAGAAGGGGTGAAAGCATGTGCTTTGAGCATAAATGAAACATAAAATAGACAATAACATATATATATATTATAAAATAAAGATGAAGACAATATGTACTGTATAACCGTTATTTAAATACATGTTCAGTGCAAATGCTCTGTTATCCACTGTTCAACATTATATCAGACAAAAAAAAAAAAAAAAACTCAGCTTACTTTTGTACTTTACTAGCCTGACAATCGGACTACTAAATCTAAACCAATGTGCAGTTTAACACAGGTAGCTTAACCACTGAGAGCAAGCTCTAATTGAACACATCCCTTGCATTGTAAAACTGTGTGCACATGGCCAATGCAAGTACAATGTCAGGGTCGAACCAGGAAATAGTTCTCGGAAAACTACACTAACTAACTTGAGAACAGACTGAGTGTCAACTTGTCACTTTCATTTTCACTTGCAGTTGTGGTTCAGTTACCATGTTTAGACAGCAGACTTATTTAAAACCTGCATGACTGCTTGCAGAAATGCACTCTTCTGTAAAGTTGTGTAAAGGGACGTCATGCCCATATCTCAATGATGGAGGTGGGTGGTAAAATGTTAACAGATAGGAATGTGGTGAAACTTAAAGAATAACTGACATTTTAAACACAATAAATATGTATTCTTTTAAAAAAGTTTTCTTCTAAGGAAATGTTCCTTACCAGTAGCAGATGGCAGTTTTGACTTGGACCCCATAAGAAAGGCCTTGGGCACAACGTTGGGTGAGAGCTCTGACTCTTGGTACCAGAGCCTTCAGAAGCTCCTGATCCTCCTCCACAACTCTGGACAGCAGAGCTAAGAGTCACAGTGTAGTTTTGTTAATAAAGTCTAATCATATACAGCATGCATACAAATAGTACAACACTTCTTATTGTGCATTTTAGGCATGATGAAAGCTTTACTTGATGGGTTCCCCAAATTACCTTTTTGATCAGATGCATGCAGCAGCTCTGCTTCCTTCTGTATTTTCTGCTTAGTAGCAGAGTAAAGTTGCAGTAACTGACGGAGAAAACGCAACTCAAGCTGCTGTGAGCGCGTCTGAGAACACAACTCCTCTGGAGCCTGAGGTGTTAGAAGATAGAGGAAAAAAAAAAGCTTTTGTCAAAGTTAGAGACGGTGAGTGTGTAAGACAAGCAGACACATTAGAGAGCAAAGCTGTCTGTGCATTAAAACTGATTGATATTGGATGGATATTAATCTCATCAGCTCCAATAGTGAGACATCTGGAGTCAAATGAGGTATAGTCAGCTGGCTCCTTCCATGACATGTGGAGCTTAAGGAGCAGCGTGAACTGTAGGGGCTGCTGGCACAACTTTTAAAGGAATGCAAGTGAGTCCACAGGCAAACTTCACATGCAAAGTTATTCATTTAAAAAAGGGGAAGGTAAATACATAGTTAAAGTATAGTCATATAGACATAGAGGTACGAGGTACAAACTAACAAGCCACCAGTTCTTTAATGACAAGCTGCTTCCCAAGATGTAAAAATACATTGTACAACCTTCACATGGTGAAGGCGAGTGGTTTGATATCACAACTAAGGGATGGAGCTGCTTGAAAGAGCAATGTTACCATAATCACAGATTTCATTTCACATAGTCAGACCAATACTATTACAACCACCACTACCACCATTACAATTACTAAAAGTAAGAAATGTTGTTTTTCGTAACACTTATTTAGAATATTTGAAATGCATTTTATGCTATTTTATTATATTTGTCATATTAATTTTTTACAGCAACTACTACAAAAGAAAAACACTTTTCTCCTCACATTATTCCATAGATTTAACAATTATAGGATAACAACGTCTGAATGAAATCATCAACCACTGAAGTATAAATCAAACATACCTCAGCCAAGGACTAATGTAATATACAATGCTGATATAGGCAGGAAGTCAAAGAAGATGAACTCACTTTTGTTGCAACAGTTTGATGGTTTGTATGCCCAGACTCACCTTGTACAGCGGGAACATCAGGCTCTGACACAAGCCACTGAAGGTCGGCGACTGCAGGCGATGGATGGACAACCACGATGCAGGGATTCTCTGCATTCTGAAACAACAGCAACAACGTCACTTTTCTATTTTCGATTATGCTTGACCAAGAGTGTGATCAAAAATGTCCTTTCTTGTGATGCAGTCTATGAAGTCCACTGTTGTTGGAGCCACGGGTGTACAACTAATGAAGCAGGATAATTTCTTGACTCATTCTACTGTTGTGTTTTTTTCCATTTCCCTCTGCTATGTAATTGATTATAAAATGCAATAAAACTCAACACAACAAGAGAGGCTTTGGAACATGTTTGATGTAACCCTTTTTGACTAACAGCCAAATACATATTTTGCTGACAATAAAATGCTGCTGAGTTTAAGTGTTAATTTAGGACCCTTTTTCTTAACTGGGTGTTAACAAATACATATTACGTATTAACCTGACTGTGATTTGCCTGAGGTATCAGTAAAGTTGTTCTTACCCTTCAGCGGTTCTACAATCCAGAGCAAGAAGTGAAACCGTTCCAAACTGTCTGGCTTCCTTAGAAATGGAGTTCCTTAGACTGTTTGCTGCAGTGGTGACATCTTCAAACTGTGGCACCAGTTTGCCCTGGACGAATTCCTGTAACTGAAACAAGACAGATAGACACAAATCTTCAAGAGATATATAAAATTTAGCTTTTTTATGGAAAGTGTTTTAGCTTGAAGAGACCAAAATATTTTTTCCCCAGAGAGTGAGGCAAAATCTTGTAAATAATCATTCTACTATTGTATTAAGAGGGAGAACATCCACACCTCTGTTTGCAGAAGGATGAGCTCAGTCTTGGCCGTCGAGTTCCCCTTAATCAGACCCCTGATCTGCTCCTGTCTGAGAGCCTGGAGAGAGCGACAACAGAACAGATTTTTACAACAAACACTTGTATAAGAAAGCAGAGTCCATCCTGTTTGATTTTTCATATCCTTTACAACAGTTTCAGTTTCTGCCATCTGGTACACTCCTTAGACTTCCACAAGTTAACATCAACAGATTCACTAAAACTTTTTACCCGTTGACATCTCCCTCCTAAACTTTAGGAGAAAAAGATACTTGATACACAATGCATTAATTAGTAACATTTAAGTTTATAATTCAGCAATTCAAGATGCTTATCTCCAGATAATAAATAAATAATTACTGATATATTTTGAAACGTGTACAAAAATGCTTGATCCCACAGTGACACTGGCAATGTTATGAGGTCTCATATTGTTATTTCACTCACCACTAGTTGTCTAAAGTCAAGAATGCTCTGCCACTGGCTGCGGAGGTTCCTAAGCGCCTCCTGTCGGCTTCTGGCATGCTGGTCAAGTTGGATACACCGCTCTCTAATGTGATCCCTGGCTGCCGCCTGCATCACACACTGGAGTTCAACTTCTAGAGCAGACCTGACAGCAACAAAGAGAGAGCAAGGTTTATTCTTTAAATCTAGTTTTACATTTGAGCTACACATGAGCTCAAATCTGCACCATTATTTCTTGGATAAAACACTACTTTCAAAGCAGGGTAGAAGTTTCTGGACTTGTATATAGTATGTAGAGCAATTCATCAGGGTCATTATTATGAGTAATAAAGTTCTTCTAGTGTCATTGGAGTTTTGACCTCATAAAACACTATTTTGCATGTCTTGTGGGAACCTCATCAATAAACTGTACAGTGAGTAGACTTACAGTGCCAAGGTGTCGTTGTGGGTCTCATCTGCAATACTAGACACCTCCAGCTCAGCCTCCCTCTTGCGGGCCTGCAACTGGTTTTGGAGCTTCTGGACTCTGGAGCGGGTCTGGGCCAGTTCCACCAAACTCTGCTCCACCTCTTCCCAAGCAGCCTGGTACAAACATGTGCCATAAATAAGAAAAAAAACTTTTAATCACGAATGCCAGGAAACACCTTAACATTTTGTCTTCAACTGTGTACTTCTTGGATATCATATGACAGTGTGTGTTTGTGTTTAGCACCTGTAAGAGGGTCTTAACTGGAGGCAACTCTTCATCCTCCTCTGCTGACATGTCAAGTAGGTGATTGCTTTCATAGCGGAATCTGCAATTAAAATGAAAGATAAACACTAAAACTTTTAGAAGGGAAAGGAAAAAAAGAAGGGAAATCGCTGAAGTAATGTTGACATTTGCTGTACCGTAAAGCAGTCACATCCCGTGTCACATCCAGAGAGGTGAGTTTCTCCTCCAGTTCCTTCTGCTCTCCGGAGGCTAAATACTCCAATGCTGAGAGGATGTGGTTTGGAGGATAACTATCCAACAGGTTCTGATGACATGAACAAGCAGCAACATATTTATTCAGTGAAAATGAACAGTAAATACACAAGTACAAAAATATTTAGTGAGATCTGATCAAAATATACCTACCTCCACGGCACTCAGCCAGTACTGAAAGACAGCAGTTCTTTGTTCACGAGTCATACTGAAAGGAAATAAAGAGAGGAGCAATAAATTCAAGAAAGAAAATGTTGACAATATTCTGAAAGAAATGTTTATGGTCGATTGCTCGATTACTGTATCCACTGTAGTCCTTACTGTTTGGCTGCAGAGTGTGTTGTCTTCAGTTCACTCTCTTGTAAAGACTGATAAAAGTGGACTCTGTCGTCACACAGCTCTCTCACTTCGCGCTAATACAAAAATGAAACAAGTGGGATTTCCTCCAGTCAGCTGCTGATGTATTACAGGCATCTTGGTCTACATTACTCTGATCTGTGTGAATAACTACTGATCAAGTGGCATATTTTCTAACAAATGTGCAGATTAAGACCATTTTTTTCCCAAGACAGATGGCAAAAGAACCTCAAATCATTGCTCGTATCCACCAGCTGTCACACTACAAAATTACCCTCAAGATGGCATAACAAGATACAGAATGAAAAAGACCAGCAGGTATCTATTGCTGTTTCCCACCTAGGATGCACATTTGCACAAAATCACTCCTTCATTCATTATTCACTGTACAGTACTGTATGTACTAGATTTTGGACTCTCGTGAATTGTCATTATTGACAGATGTACGGTCACATAATTGCAGAACATTGCATTGTGGGATTGTTAATAGGTAATAAGTTGGCATGTTCATTCTTTATTTTTGGAGCTTTGAAACAGACACATCCATTAATGGATAGCAGAAAGACACCAACACTACATATGTGATCAATTGCACTCTAAACTCTACTCAGTAACATACAGACCAGATTTTCAGTTCTTACCAGGACCTGTGCCTCTGCAGCAAGTTTGGAGTTGTCACCAGTAATGCTGCTGGAAGGCTTATCATCAAACAGCACTTCAATCTCTGCTTTCCTGCAATATACAGTACCAATGTGTGTGAATGAGGGTGTTTAAATGATCCCACTTTTATTTTAGGTTACACCGTCAACGTTCTGACTTACCTGGCCATTTCTTCCAGTGCCTGGCAGTGCCCGCTGATCTTGTGGGTGTCATCGGAGAGCACCTTGCGGCCCACGATGCAGCGCTGTCTGTAGGCCTGTAGGAGTAGCTCTCTGCGCCGGCTGTCCTCCACCTGGGCCCAGGTACGGCTGTTGGACTGCTCTGTTATCAAGCAGTAGAAAACTTTGACACTCCATAAATATTCCTCAACAATGGAAGCAAACGACAGCAATTAGCTGGTCTCCTGACCACTGCAACTCTTACTGCATGTGATGGACTAACCTTGTGTAGCCAGCTGTTCCTCAGTTCCACTGATCTGAGAGTCCAAGTGACTAATCTCAGCTCTCAGCTGCTCTATTTTCCTCTGAACCTCTTTCTGCTTAGCAGCCTCACTCTGGCCCTCAGACTGCTTCAACTGTAAAAACATTAGCAGAAGTGACATTTCATCATTCCTTATTGTGTACTATAAGCATTTTAATTAAGTACTACATCCAGCATGTAATTATGGAGTAAAAATGAACCACAAAGGAGGAAAACATGTCACAGCCCACCTCTTTGTCTTGAATAACTTTATACCTTGATGACCATAGTGTAAAGGAAATTACTGAATAAATGCTATACAAACAGGCAGTAATCAAGGTTGCTGGAGAAATTTAGTGTATACAGAGTAATACCACATGCAAACACAGAGAGAGAGAGAGAGAGAGACAGACAAACAGACAGACAGACAGACAGAAAGAAAGAAAGAAGCAGCAGTGAAAGTGGGGGGGTAATAGGATGCAGCATAGCTTGGTTTGAACCAGGACATGGCATGCAGTGACAGGAGTGGTGTTGGACAGGCTGTGCACATAAATATATAAAGAGCAATAAGTCTTGAAGAAGATAATGACTCCCTCATTGAAAGTTAAAAAGAGCAATTTAATGCCTAAACTGTACACATAAAGTTGTCCTAACTATTTTAACGACAGTAATAGCTTAAAAATCCTCAATCAGCGCCAGAAAGGATACCACTGGAGGTTGCCACGCATGATCCTCACGTTCCTGAAAAAAAGAGACCCTAGTTTATACGATGCATTGATGTTCTTCATGATACCACACTAATGAGTGAACTCTGGGAGGACAGACAATCAAGTAGGTGATCAGGAGGTTACAGGAGGGCACTACGAAGACTAACCTCTGCTGAAAAACGTGCTGGATGACATACTTCCAGATGGACTTCCCCGTCCCAACACATAGCCTGAACAACAAATGGTCACCATTACATTAGTTCAGCGCTGCAAAGAAAGCGGCTCTATGTGTTTAATTATTAACAGCGATAGCAGGGAAAGTATAGACAAGCTGATACCCACGTTTTGAAATAGCTGTCATTCGGCAGGCTGTCCGGGGGAAGATTGAACTCTTCTGTCGCCCAAAGTTTCAGCTCCTGCACAAGATTTCTGTCCGCCATCCTGACAGAGTAAACAACTCGCAGCGAGCTAGCTAGTCAGTTAGTTAGCAACCCCGCCCGCTACTATTCCCGTCAACCAACGATGATTGATAACGCTAATTTAGCTAATTATACTTCTTGAACTCACTTTGTTCTAGTGGAAGATGCGTCTTTACTTTAGTACAAGTAAGCTAACTTGGCAATGGTATATATATTTTTTTTCTCTATCTGAAATACTCATAACTTTCAACTTCCCGCCCGTTCACAGTGTTTCCGGTCAGCATATCCGCTGACGCAGCGCCGCCGCCGGTTGTTGTCATGGAGACACGTTATTGTTTAATTCACTTATTACATACTTAGGATTTAGTCATTTATTAGATAAACTCCAGATTATAAAAATAAATGGATCGACTCCACAAATTTGACAAGAATGTATACTTTTTCACATATATAGATATAAATGTCCATATACCTATTGCAATGTATTTTATTAATGGATGTGGATGCTGGAAGCTATGTTCTTCTAAATCTTTATATTCATTAATATTTCGACACATTTTTGGCACTTAACTCCTTCAACATTTTCCAACATAGAAACTATTCAAACATCACAACATTCAGCTCAATTGGGACAGTCCCTTTTCTCTTTCATTACACTCATACATTCAAAAATATGTCACATTTTTCAGGACTTTTTCTTCATTCAAATAAATAAATTGCATGTTAAAAAGTCCCACATTTTCAGACTTCTTCACTACTCATTCATACATTCAGACATAAACTCCATTCACCCATCAAAATATTCCAGGCATTCTGGATATTTTTAACTTCTCAGAGTCCACTTTAAAAATATTCATCTTTGTTTTTCCAACAATTCATACTTCAACTACTTCTTCATGAAAATGAAAACTGAAACTTATATATACAGTATATTCCACGCCTTTCATTAATTATTGGTATTATTCTACTCTTAAAACCAGTAATCTTTTGGCTGTTTTTCATTTTTTTCAGTACAGTTTAGCTCCCAGCCATCACACATTGCAATGATGATTGACTGCCAGTTTTCAGTATATTTAGCATCCTTCATCCTTTTCCCACTTTCCAAGTGTTCATACATTCTTCTTAAAAAATTAAAGGAAGCAATCCAGTTTGGCATCAGATTTAAAAGAAATCTTAAAATATAAATATCTTTGATACATTTTAGTCACAATTCAACTTAAAGCAACCAATCCAGTTTCTGTTTCAGTCTTTCAGGAGCCAGCCTTCTCTAGTTTGTCAAAAACTGTCTGATTATATCCCTGGTATGATCACTGGTGTTTGTATATTGTATTCCTATACTTCTCATATTTGCAAATTAAAAACTAATCTAATAGACAAAATAATTAAAGCATATTAAATGTTGCATCAAGCAACATTTAATATGCATTCTTACATTCTTAGACAAATCAACATATTTTTATAAAGATAAGCTGGATAAACTTTATACAATTTTAAAATTGTAATTTTAAGATGCAGTATTATAAAAATCTCACAACAAAAGTGAAACTACATTAAATTATGTGATGGCAAAAAAGAAATGTACACTACGTGAGACATCATTTTTTTATAGTTCCATCATCTTTTATTTCCTCCTTTACTACAAGAATCAACCATGTAGTTTCTGTCTAGATGCACAGCATTAGACTTTCTGTCCACAGGAGCAAAACTGCATTATTTCCACCAACCACTCTCAACCTTAGTACTCTAAGTGCACATACTGTAAAGGCCTTAGTAGGTGAATGTTTAGTTTTTACGTTTTAGTCATATATGTAATGACAATTTTCTCAGCTTTTGCTGTGGCATTAAATAAATAAGACCTGAGTTAAACAAAAACTAAAAATGCTCTCTCCACATTTCAGATTCCACAACAATGGAAATGGTATCACAATATTTTTAAGTAAGGCCTATGACTTCTTCAGTCGACTTACACCTTTTTTAAAAAGTAAAAAAAAAAAATACTACATACATAATGACAGAAGTCAAAAAGAAGTTCCCAAATGATTGTTAGCATGAAAAAAAAATCCTGCTCAATTGTTCTTGCTGCCACTTCCTCTGTGAAAATAATGCCACAAGATACCTTTGCTTGTACTGTATCTCCTTAGCACCATTAGCTATCCAGTGGGGACGCCAGTATCCACTCAAACTAGAGTTTTTTTAGTTTTAATATTTGCTTAAAGTTACCGTATCCTGGTGAAAAGATTTAAAACTGATACAGATTCCTGAAACAAAACAAAAAGAAACTTGGTTGATTATTTTGCAGATTATGAGGGGGTCTATAGTAACAGAATGCTGTGTTTAAAAAGAGCTTTCTCACCTTTGTTGACCTTGTCTTACTGAATACGTTCCAGAAGCGCAGGGTCTCATCTCCAGCTCCTGTCACTATGGCCTCACCATCCGGGGACATAGCCTAATATTTAAAAAATAATAATGATAATCTAATCCATAAATTTACCAGATGTCCTGGTGAATATGGCCAGCTTTTTCATTAAAATGACCAACAGCAAGAAACAAAGCATGCACTGACCAAGTAAAGCACCCTGTAGGAGTGTCCTGTGAGTTTGGCGACCTGAGTGAGAGCTGGATATTTCCACACCAAGATCTGGTTCTGAGAGTAGCCATGAGTGCTCACCTGCAAAAAGAGCCAATATTACAATTCAAAAGGGGGGCAAGTTTGGCAGTTTGGCAAATATGGAGACTGTGGAAAGGACTATGCTCTGCCTCATAAGACATTTATTTAAAAAAAAAAATAAAAAAAAAAAAAAATAAAATAAAAAAAAAAAAAAAAAAAAAAAAAAAACAGCACCACAGACAAGACGTACTGGCGAAGACAAATCCTGTCAATACTTTAACCATGATTTATTGAAATGCACCAGTGTATTACAATTTAGGTGGATATATAATATTTTTAAGAGTATTGGACATTCTTGCTCCCTGTTGTTTTTAACACTGAACTGCTGTGGATGTAGGTCCAAGCATATATAGTGTCAATGAATGAATCCAATTAACATACAGAGACTAATGTAAAGTACAAATGTAAATCTTTAAGAAAGTGTTCTCCCCATTTACTATAACACTTTTAAACCGCAACCAATATTTGTACAGATGCTTGAAAATATAAAAGTGTTACCAGCCAGCAAATCAACTGTGCACAGTTTGTCTCTGGAATCACTTACCAGCTCGTTAGCATGTTTGGACCAGGCTAGGTTGCAGACTTGAGAGCCGGTGTCCATACACTGCAGCGGCTGTGACGTGAGGGTGTTCCAAAATCGGATACAGCGGTCGGCAGTGCCACCCCCAGAGGCTAGCAGGCCATGCTGGTGGGGGGACCAGGCAATGGCTTTCACAGCAGCCAGGTGATCCATGTATGTCTGGACTGGGCTCAGCGAGGAGTGGTTCCAGACCAGGAGCTGGGATGACAAAAAACAACTACATCAATCTATGCAGTGAGTAAATGGAAAAAAGATAGAGGAAGGTTTAATAACAATAACAACTCTACCTTGTTGTCGTTGCCACCAGAAGCCAGCAGCTGATGGTCAGTACTCCACTTTAAGCCACATACTTCTTGTCTGTGTCCCTGCAGCCGTCTCTCTGACTGGAGTGGAGGGGTACGCACATCTCTTTGAAGAATCATACGATCGCGACTTCCCGAAGACAACTGGTCAGCATTCCATGCTAATGCTCCTGCACACAGAACAAAGCTTGTTTTATGCTTGGTCACACTCAACATTTGACTAAAAAACGCAACTTCTTTGTTACATTTCCTTATAATCAGCATTCAGAGTTTATAAATGGGAAATGTTCTAACCAACTCTAGCTGTGTGTCCTTCCAGGGCAAAGAGTTTCTTGCCAGCACCAGCATCCCAGATCTGAACATAGCCTTTGTGAGTCCCCACTGCAACCAGGTTACCCTAAAAACACAAAGAAACATTTCATTAACAAAAAAAAATTAGCTGCACCAAAAGTTTCCTGAAGGCAGTAAGCTTTGTGCACTTACCCTTTCAGACCATCCAACTGACGTGACAGAGTCGCCCTCCACTGATAAATCACACAACCTTGTTACCTGAAAGAAAGATATCTAAGCTCATGATTCACTGTGGTATAGCATAGTAATGGATGCTGCCAAGAAACACATCTAAAACTTCACAAATCCACATCAAACTATTCAAAACAATGTTCCATAATTAGTTGTGTAAACACTCTGCAGTACCTGGCTGGTGCAGGCACTCCACAGGTAAACACATGTACCCAGCCCAACGCTGAGCACATTGAGAGACGACCAGTCCACCAAGTTGAGGTAAAAGTCATCCTGCAGCTCTGGAGCATCCAGAACTTTAAAAGGGATCTTTGAGATCTTTCGAGTTGGCTTTCTTGGTGAGCGCAGCAATTTCTGACTGCAAAAGGAAAAATCAAACATCATGAATCCCAGAACAGGATGATGAATAACACAACATCTAAAAACAAAATTTTTTACAAATTTGTTTTTACCTTTTGTTGCTGACAGGTGATAAAGAGTAGGGGGAGATGTTGGTGCCATCATCTGGTGACGACCTTTTGGTATTGAGTGAATACTGCAGGGAACACACAGGAAGCAACCATCATCTTCATTAGAATAACATAAATGGCTGAAGAAAAACGGCTGAAGAAAAACTGTCCACTGACTGTATGCTGTATAATTCAATATTTAAGGAGTATGAGATGATAGGTTCATACAGTGAAGAGACTTCTCTTCTCTGGGGTTGATGGTTGTAGTCGCCTGTCTTCTGTCTGGGGGTCCTGGATCTTTTCTATTCCTGCTCCCAGGAGCTCATTCTTCAGTAAAGCAGAATAGGCCAGCCCATCTGCTACAAGAGCAAAAATATGATTTATACATGAGCACAAAACTACAAGCCCAGATGCACACAAGTAAGGAAATTTCCTAAATAACCTTTTAAAAAGTACTGTCTTTACCTTTGATATTATCAGAGGAAGCATCCTTTGTTTTCCTATTCTGACTTGGTGACTTCTCATTTTCCTGAAAATCACAAAGATGCTCTAATTAATTTGACACAAACTGTTCTCAGATAGCACAGTTATACAGTAACTTCACCCAGCTTTATCCAAACACACTAATATTTTTAACTCCTCAACAAATGTTCATACATTGATCCTGTGAAAGTTGATATTCCAGTTCGCTCCCGCTCTGGTTGGGATGAATCTGTCTCCAAGCTTACTGGGTGAGGATAATGGGGAGCTGGTGGGTGTCCGACCATGCAGACTCTGAGTCAGTTTCTGCAAAGCCAACAGATAATCTGTTTAAGTGTATTTGTTTATGAAGTGTAGTCACATTTTTTATCAGTTCATTTATATATAACTTCATAACAGCACAAGTTCTGTGTTGATATAAAGGAACAGGGAGGAGAAAAGTAAAACATGACTCACAACAGGGCTCAAGTTGGCATTCTGAATATTGATTTGTCGGAGGAGGCGATGTTCATATTCTGGATCCATTCTACGTTGAATTCCTGATCCCACAGCCACAGGCTGTGAGGTTACAGAACTGGACAACACAAAAAAACAATCAAAACAATTAATTTGAAATCCTAATGTAACTGGTTTGTTTGTTTGTGTGCTTGTTTTATGTAGGTATGCCATAATGTAGAGTTAGAAAGTCAGCCAGCAGATTATGTAGTATTCTAAAAATACTGATTGAAACCAGGGAGTTAGGTTTGAAATTATAATTCTGTATTGCAGGTTGTAGATAGACAGTAACAACATTTCACGTGGTATCATTTCAATTCAATTCAAAAGCATTGTTGGCATCTAAGTTTCAAGAACATTTTTGCCTTATGATTTGTCATTATTTGTCACATTCAGTGATATTATAATGATGCATCTCTCAGTTTGTGACATGCAGTCATATATTGTGCAGCTAAGTATGCTGCATCTTCCTCTACTAATAGAATCTGTTGTATTTCAGTGTCATCCAGCTCTCTAATGTTGTGTGCCAACAAACCAAATTAGTATTCCACCCTGACAATATTATATCCATCACATTTTAAGAGGAAGAGGTTACCACAGACACTTTCCTCCGTTGGTAACCAGGACTTCTCAGACTCGCAGTCCGGATTTGGGCTAGATTTGTGTCTGTTTTTCTTCTCTGACATTAAAAATCTACTACTCTTCCCATTTCCATTCATGCTTTAGGGCCAGATAGCAAAGTTTGTTTTTAGTTTTGGTTTGGTTCGTCTCATGTTCCAGATGGGGGTTTTGTATTTTTCTAATAATGTTCTCTACTCTGATAGGTTAGGTTCAAACCCAGCTGAGGCCTTTCTGTGTGGAGTTTGCATGGTTTATTCTGCCTGCATGGGTTTTCTCCTCCCACAACCTTAAGACATGTACGTTAAGTTAACTGATGACTCGAAATTGCCCGCGAGTGTGAATGGTTGTCTGTCTCTCTATGTTGTCCATGTAACTGACTGACAACCTGTCCAGGGTGTCCCCCACCTCTCGTCCAATGCCAGCTGGGAGAGGCTCAAGGACCAATCAGTATGTGAGGAGTATAGAAAATGGATGGACAGATGGATCCATGGTTAAATTGGTTTAATCTGTTGAGTGGTTGGAAAGCAGTGCTGACTGGTATATGGTGTCATTTGACAATTTGACATGTAACCAAAACTATACTGTTCCTTTTTTATATATTAATAATCAATAATCAAAGATGACGTCCTAATTTTGCCCTTCTGCATGTTTAATATGAACCTGCAAAATGTTGATCCTATTAAATGACTGAGACCCACTATAAAGAGCAACTGATATCACAAAACTCAGTTCACCTGCTCATCATGCCACAATAATGATGGATGTTAAGTACTGGTTGATATTATTATTAGTACTCATTTATTCAGTGTCAAACAAACACAATGCTAGGTTTGATATAATTAACTATCTATCTAATTAGCTACGTTACAACACGCCTAACTTTTAACCACTTAAAAGACACGAATGACATTACCCGGAGCATTATTCATAGCTAAATGTCATCAAAGTGGCGTCTTCATAATCATGTTTGTACTTAAAAATAAAAGGGTAGCTAGCTGGTGATGACTAGCGTTAGCCAAATTAGCTTGGAGCTAACCTAATAATGTTGGCCAAAGACCAAATACATACAACAGCGAGCCAGTCCTTCAAAGTCGGCACACAGACGCCTCACAGGAGCGACAATTCACGGAGATATCAGGCGAAAACAGGCGATATATTGAAAGTTTTTCACTCTCAGATGTGATGCACTCTAGCTGAGGTAAAAATTACATTGCATTGTGGGAGTTTTGACACCCCGTGACGTATGCCCCTCAAATCAAAACACGGAAATGCTTCGTTAGTTACCAGAGAGAGAGAGAGAGTTCATGGGGAGTGGTGAAACATGTGGAGGTCTGTGGGTCCGCACAAGTGTCTCTCAGCAACAAATATAATAATAATGCAATCCACCCCGAACTGTTCTTTCTTAATTTTAATATAAACGTACAGTAAAATATTAATCTATCAGCGGTTTACTGTGGTCTGACTGTACGCTAAAGGTAATCCAGCTATAAGGGACATGGTGGTGTAGATCGAGAACTGAAAAGCTGCTTAAGTTAAATACAAGTTAATTTTATAGTGCATGTTGTGTCAGTGTGAGGTGGTGTCTTGTCATGTCCAAGTCCCAAACATAGAGGGCGTGCTGGTCTTACATTCAGACTCTGCACATGCGTGAAGGGGCTGTGGACTTTGCCCTACATGCTGTGGTGGAAGAAGATATTGAGATGTTTTTTATTTCTGAGGTAAAGGTACTGGTTTCAAAATGTACCTAAAAGAAGGTAAAAGTTGATCGCGCAGAATGGCCTATTTGTGAATTGTACACCAGTGAGCCACTGTAGTAAAACAATGCCTACTGTGATTTTATACAGCAAAACAGCTCTGCCATGAATTCACATGTTAATTTTCAGTTTTTGTTGACACCGTCAGAAAGGTAATGATTCTACTTAATGTCTATTATTTATGCTTTGTGTGAATTCACGGCAGAAAAACAACAGCACGTAAAAAAAAAAAAAAAAAAAAAGAATCAAGAAAAATGTATTTAGACCACGCAGGGAAATTCAAGTGAAGTGACAAAAGTAGTGACGAGGTTTACTGTGGTCTGACTGTACACTGAAGGTATTTCAGCTATATGGGGCATGGTGTATATCAAGAACTGTAAAGCTGCTTAGGTTAAATGCAAGTTAATATTATACTGCATGTTGTGTCAGTGTGAGGTAGTGTCTTGTCATGTCCAAGTCCCAAACACAGAGGGCGTGCTGGTCTTATATTCAGGCTCAGGGCTGTGGACTTTGCTCTATATGTTGTGGTGGAAGAAGTGTGTTTTACTTTAGAGAAAGTATTGGCATTAAAATGTATTTAAAGTAAGGTAAAAGTTTATTATAATGTTTCTGTTTTAGATTTGTAGTATAGCTTGTGCCTTGAGGGACAGAAACTGTATCCATATTTATAATATTATTGAAAAGTGGTTTTTAATATTTTGTTCCCTATATACGTACATGAGAAGGGTAGAAGAGTATTAAAACCGCCTTGCAATATAATGCATTAACTGTATAACAATATAACTAACAATATAATGCAACAACAACATCCACTATGACGTCAATGAAAAAAACAAAAAATAGAATTTTTACCATGCAGGGGAATTCAAGTGTTGTGACAAAAGTAGTGACTAATATGAAATGATGTATAAAGGAGTGATTCTCCTTCCACTTTTTCAAAGACATCTCAATAAGGTGGATGCCTGCAGGATTTAAGATTTACTCTACTGACTAATTTTGGGCTCACTATGTAGTCTAAAATCCCAGTAAAACAGAAAACTGTGAAATCATAAAAAAAAATAATAATAAAATTGCAGACACAGATTTGTGATGAAATATTGGTTAATCTAATCAAGTCTTGGTTCATGACAGTTCAGGTGCATTTTTAGATTTGAGGGCTTGTGGCCCTTCCTCCTATTTCAGATTACACTGCAACAGGATTATACACTCACAATGCATGGGTTTGTATCGGAGCTAATGTTTTGAGTTTGTTTACATGTTTTGTTCTCATCCATAAAATGCAGCTGAATGTACTCCTCTGTCCCCACCTTATTCTATACAATAGTGTAGTCCCTGCTAATGAGCATGCGGCTATAACAAAAGACCGAGCACTGTGCCTTTAATACTGGTGTAGTGATAATAATCACACACATGTGAGGGCCCCATGTGAACTTCACTGTGTGCTTTCTGGTGAGCGAACCAATAGAAATTTACCACATGAGGCACACAACATCGCTCTACAAGTGTGAAGGAAGCATCCCCTCTCTGTGTCTGTCTGTCTATCTGTCTCTCACACAGACACACCCACACAACACTGGCGCCAACAAGCAAATCCCCCCCTCTGCCACCCCCCCTTAACTGACCTCTAATTATGTCGTGCGAAAAAGCTGTGTCCCATTGAAAAGCTCTCTTAATCAAACCCAATTAATTCCGCTATTTTCCCTTATTGTCCTTTGCAAGGAACGCGTCTCTCCAATAAGACTGTTAACTCCAGCCGTGGCCCTTTCAGATCTACTAGGCTGCAGGAGCGGAATAATAGATTGCACAATGAATCAATTAGTCATTAGGGACTCAGTTGTTTTTAATGAACACATTAACTGTGTAGTTGAGGTGATTTAAGGCTTCACTTTTCCTTTTTTGCAGTTTGGACACCAACCTTTAACACTGAAGTCAAACATGTTCATTTGAGGAAAATGTGCTTATGCTAGAATTAATCACCCATATGAATTTCTTGCTTTATAATGCTGTTACCAGGCTACCTGTAATTTCAACGCTTATTTGAGTTGTTTCTGAGTTTGAGTTGTTTCTGAGTTTGAGTTGTTTCTGAGTTTTTGCAGCTAGTCCAAGTTTAGTCATAAGTCTTTATTAGCAAGACATCGTCAAGTCTGTCAGAGTAACAGAGAACAGAGTAATTTCAAAATAGAACTAAACTAAACTAAAATTCACATTTGAATTAATTTGAGATGTTGCCCTGGAGAAGAAATCTCCACAGGGACTTTTTTCCTTTTTTTTTGCTCCTGTTACAGAATGTCAGCCATTAAAATGACACAGATTTGAATAAAGCTGTGTGAGTAGTGTTTTATAAAGTAAATATTCAAGTTGTGAGGCTGTGCATTGCATGTCTGATGCTGTGATGTATGCATATATTTGGTTGTTTGTTTGTTTGTTTTTGGGAAACTTTTTCATTCTCAAATCAGGACAAATCTATAGGCAGTCAAAATTAGGATCACTCATACAGTCAGAAGTAAGTAAGTCAACTTGCATTACAACATAAACATGCTCCATTCTCAAATCTGCATTTTCAAGTCTCTGTATGTTGGTCTTTACGTATTTGCTTCTCCTACTTCCATGTGAATGCCCAAAAGGCTTTTATTGGTTATGACTGAACAATAATCACCTTATTTTTGTATAAAGAGACAGACAGATGTTTAAATTTATTGTCCCCAAGTACAAGGTCAGGAGGATTAAAGTGTTCCTGTGTTTTATTGTAGAAAACACCACCACTACTGGACATCCAGCAGTATGTGGACAGATTGATTTTATGTACAACCCAGATGTCCAGATTAGAATGAGTTCTGTTTTAGATGAAATGCTATTACAAAATAGATGCATCAGCCAGAAACACTGAGCTGAGACAATATTAACATCATATATTAGTACTGATGAAACATGGGTAGTTGGACCAATTATTATTAGTCTTTCTCTCTTTTAGCACTCCTTGTCTAAATGTTCAGTTATTCAAGAAAACAGGTACATTTTTGGCCAAATACAGGGACTTATAAAGAGGTATAATAGAGAGTAACTTACAAAAACAGCTAAATTCTTGTTTGTTTTTAAATCTCAAAGCTAAAGTGTGAGATTTTACACGCCAGAGAATATCTCTCCACCAGAACTTTTTTTTTCCATATTGCTCTGCCGCTGCTCTTTTCCCATGCTTTCCGTTGTGCCACTCACTCTGGCTAAACGCATGCCTACCCCGGCCTCTGGCTGTGGCTATAGCCCCGACCCGGCCCCAACTGAGCAGTGCCAAGCTGTACAGCAGTTAGTTAGTGTCTGTTCAGGCCCGGCTCGGCCCAGCCCGGCCTGGGTACTAATCCTCGGGCTGTCAGAGGACCCCGCTCTGAACTCATCCTGCAACACAGGAAAACGCTCTAATTGGGGGATTTTCTACATCATTAACTCTGATGAGCAGCCATCCCACCCTCCTCCCTCCCTACACTCTTCCTCTCCACTGTTACTCCCTGTGTCTCTCCCTCTCTCTCTTACTCCCACACTTTTCTCCTGCTTAATCTCTTTCTTAATGTTTCTCTTTTTCCTTTCTCTGACTTCCTCACATTCTGTCTGTCCTTTCATCCTTTCTTGTCCAAAGCTTCTTTCTTTCCTTTTTTTCAACTGTTCAGCGTAATATTTGTTCAGCTCTTTGGGAACACCATGAGATGTGATCCGATAAACAAAAACATGTGTGAAAGTGCTCTAAGTCTCCCTGGTCTTACCTGTGCACTTTGTACAAAGCAAAATGTATCTTGTGTGATCACAGAGACTGAAGCTCAGATATGGGTTTTCTTCTGTTTTTCTTCACAGATCAGGTTCTGTAAGATGATTAATAACTGCTTTTAATTTAGCTCCATACCAACATCTAGACCTAGTCTGTATTACCATTAAATTTGAGTCACAAAGCCAAGCATCCAATTTTCTGAAAAACAAATACCTGTCAAGGTTTGAAAAACTCCAGCAGGGTCATTTTTACAAAACATAGTTTTTAGCTCAGGAGGTATTTGGAGGTATTTCCAGAAGAGTTTTAAAAAAACTGCTCAATAAAAAAGATTTTTAGCCTGTTTCCTGAGTTGCAACTCATTTTTCTTAAGACAGATTACAAGAAATTACACGTGTCCTTGCCCCACAACACACTTTTGTGTAAAAATCATATGAATATGAACAAATACTAATAAAGGGGTGATAATACAATCACAAATTTTGATTCATGTTGTACATTTTGTGCAAAACATGGAGATGCCACTTAAAGCTTCTGTCATGAACAGGAAAGAGAGGGAAACTTGAAAACTTGGGTAATGTGTTAAAATATTTTTTATTGTACAGTGTGAATATTTTTTCACCCACATATTTAAAAGATTCTTTGATTATTCTGATTATTCTGGCTTTAAGAACTGCAGGAAGTGTTGTTGAGTGGATTATAAAAGAGTGTCTAAGAGTATCTATTTTTCAGAAAATCAGTTTTGTGGTAAAAATGTGTGGTACAAACCAACAACACACCAGTGTAATGCAGTATCTAATCATTTTCGGTACATGTAAAAAAGACATTTCTCTGTTACATCCCCTGGCCTGCCCATATGGTCTTTGCAGTGAGGTTCCTCCAGGCCTCCATCTGTCCAAGAAAGTGATTCACACGCTGAGGAGGCCAGCTAGCATGGTGGCACCAGTCCCTCTGTGAACATGTGTTGCAGCGGCTGAGCCTGTCGGCCTGCCTGCTTGCCTGGGGGCAATTAGGGAGTCGGGCCCTGTGGCCAGAGGCCCCCCTAGGAAGCCCTGATTGATTGGAGTCTCATCTTCCTAACGGGCTGGCACCCTGCCACCAAACCATGGAGCAGCAGAGAGGATTGGGAGGGGTAAAAAAAAAAGAGTGAAAAAGCTCTTATATGACAGAGAGAGACAGGGCACAAGTGTTGGAGAAAAAGAAAGAAAAGTGTCTGCCCCTGTATGTCAGATGATAACGATTATACTGTTGTAATCTTGGATTGCTCTTTAGACTTACAGGGGTAAAGAAATAACATGACGGTGTGGGAATGAGTGCATAGGTCAACATGAAAGCACAGAATTGAGAATGTGGGGATACATATACTATCAAACTATATTTATTTTCAGTAGATCTTCATTCTTTCCAGAATATGCAAAAATCCAGACAAAATTGTAAAGAAAGAAAACAATGATATAACTAGGACAGGTATAACTAGGACAATTAAGAAACAAAACAGCCATACAAGAAAATTTCCTGTATATCTTCACATAAAAAAACAAACTAAAACTCAAACTTCTAGTGCATTTTTGTTCATTATCTAACCTTTGGCTTGTTCTTGGTCCAAAATCACATTTATGTCACATCCTAAAGAAGCTCTTAATGTGCAAGGTGATCCTCTATGGTGTGAGGTCCTGGCATTGTCCAAAATGGAGTCTAAACTTCACTAACCAACAACCTTAATAAAATAACATGAAGATGAATGGTGAGCAGTAGGTGTTAAAAAATGGGCAAAATGACAAAAATGTGTTGTAAAATGATCCAGAAATGTCCTAATAATGTTATTCTATCCGCTGTTTTAGCTGTAGGCAGCGTTGATACATAACTTACTGTCTGCACAACTTTCATGTGATAGTAAAGTGAAATATCACGACCATACAAGTAGTTATGGGTAAAATGTAAAAAAGTCTGAAATTGCACTTTAAGATGAGGGTTTTTCTCTCCCTCTTGTTCCATAATAAGTAAGAAAAGTGAAATTATGGGGTTACCATACAACGTTTTTATATTTAGTTATGTGAAATGTAGATGCTGATCTCAACAGCAAATACAGATCTGTTTGGCTCTACTGCTCATACAAAACACATTGCAGTTAGGTTAGCTTTTTCTCTACCTTTAAGACAATTAGAGCCTGACACTATAACAGATGGCAAAAGACCAATATTGTGTCACTAATGACCATAGCAGCTACATGTTTCTTGTCCTTTGATTGAGAAAGAAAAAAAAACTTCCATGACAAAATGGTTACAAGGGCCTATTTAGTGCAGCCTGAGGCCGTTCCCCGTCCTGTCCCCCGCCCCCTTTAAATTCAGACAAAGAGGATACACTTGGATCAATTGTGCTGAACAAAGACTAAACTATGTGGGGTGACGCATCACACAGGGCTCTTTCTGCTGCCCTGCACGTACACGCAGCCACCCAACACTGAGCTGCCAACAGGTTTTCTCCTCCAACAGCCACTCAAGCAAAAAGAGGGTTACTCTGCTCAATAGCCCGTTTTTCATTTGTTTGTACTTCCTTCCTTTCCTCCTTTAAAGCATAACCGCACAAATCAGACAAAAATTATAATTGCGCAGAATTATTTTTGGTATATTCTCAGCCCATTAGAAGGTGCCACCACATTTCTGACTCCAGTACACTTTGCCACCAAACAATAATCGATTTTACATTTTCTGAGATCACAATTGAGAGATTCTGAGATTCAGTTGCCTCAGCTGGTCCTCAGGTGTCATCTTCCTGCAGTTGCACCAGAGTATCTAAGCAATGGGGATGAGCTGAAAATCAGCTACGCAGCTTTAAAAAATCAACAGATTAGAGAAACATGTCTTCATGCCGTGCTTTTTCAAAGCTGCTCTTGCATTAAACTGAGACTGGACTCTAATTCACAAAACACTCTGAGACTCTGGTTAGCTGACCCATGAAAATGCCACAAATTGGATTAATTAGTAAAAACACAAACTTTGTGAAAAAATGGGAAAAGGAAAAAATGAATGGCTGAACACTTGAGAGTGGAGGGAGAAGTGTCAATGTCTGGTGATTGATGTTTAAAATGAACAAGTTAACAAGGCTGTAGAGTTCACTTGTGTCCTTGAGATGAGTAAAAAAATCCTTGAAATCCTTATTCTTCATGGTTCAAAATCCATTTCCTTTACATTTCACTGCCATACTTTCCAACATTTTGTTTCATCCATTTTCTGCTACCCTGAACCCCAAGAAACAATGTCAGCATCTCCCTCTTCCAGTGTCATTCACATGGACTGTCAGGTTTGTTAGTCACATGGGTTGCCAGGTCTTGTCCATAGACTGGATGTGTTCCTTGGCTTTCATTCTCAGTGCAGCGATACTAGAGCTGCGCTGGTCCACATCCTCCAGAGGATACTTATCAGGGTACGGTGCCGGGCACTGGTAAGGAGGTGGAGCCATACTCTGCATCCCCTGGCCCATGGATGGATGAGGATGAGAGTGAGGGTGTGGAGGATGAGGATGAGGATGAGGAGTGGAGTTGAGGAAGCTGTGGCTGGGGTAGCTGGGCTGGAGGCCTTGAGTTGGACCCATGAAGCCCGGGATGCTGTGGACCGGTGTAGCACTGGACAGGGGGGAGGACAGCCAGGGGTCCAAGGGGAGGGAGTTGGTCATCGGACCCATGCTGGTGTGAACTGGTGCCGGCCGGTTGAAGGACAACATGGGTGAGTCATGGAGCCTCATGGTACTGGCATCCATTTTTTCCTGCCGACGCCATTTAGCTCTCCGGTTCTGGAACCAAACCTGAAGAACAAAATCAAGTCATCATGCCTCAACATGACAGACATAAGTGCGTAATTATTTGTTTGGAGAGTTTGCTTATTCATCACATCCTTTTTCAAAAGTTTCAAAAAAGTTTCAAAAGTTCATTTTGGACCAGTTGTGATTAATGGAAGATATACAAGTTTAAAGTTTATCTGAAGTTATTCATCCCTTCAGCTCTTTAAGATGCTTGGCACCTCAACCTGACACTCACAGAAAAACTGTTCAAAATAATTCTTAAATTGAAATAAAGCTGCAAAAAAGATAAAGTTGTAGTTAAGTTCCCACAAGCACCTCCAGATTCTCACATAGCATATAGAGTATATTTTTTTTAATAATTCATTTTTGCCCCTGTCCTGGTTAAAGCACCAGTAACACAATGTGTTGGAAGGACAAGAGGAAACATGCACCATGTTTCCACGCAGGCAACATGCAGCATGCTTACGTAACTATCTGGAACAATCTGCTTACCTGAATACTGATGAGCCAAAAGCCAAAAGCTTGGCGTGTTAATGTTGTTCTCAAGAGCACTTGGAAACATACCAAATGAACTCTTAAGATAAACAGCCAGCTCGTGATGTGGTTGTCTAATTATTCTACGTGACGGCTATAGAGCGATGCCAAACGCTCTCTGTGATGTTGACTGTTTTTACTTTAGACCTGTCGTGGTTCCTCCTACCTGAACTCGGACTTCCGGGAGATTCACCTTCATGGCGAGCTCCTCGCGGCTGTACACGTCCGGGTAGTGAGACTTCTCGAAGGCACGCTCCAGCTCATGCAGCTGGTAGGTGGTGAAGGTGGTGCGGTTGCGCCTGTGCTTCTTCTTGGGTTGATCGTCCTTGCATGGCTCTGGAGAGTTGCCTTCATCGCTCTCCACATTCTTCCTCAACTCACTCAGTTCCTCATCACACTTGTTTGTGAAAAGGCCGGTATCTGTTCAGCACACAGTAAAAATGAATCAGAATTGTATCAGTTTTTAACATATGTTTTTTATGAAAAAAATTTATCAAAAAAAGCATGTCTCAATGTGAACTCAAATTTAGATGAAAAACAAAAGCAGAATGGTACGTTGAAATGAAGAATATAACATGGGCTTTCCACTAGAGCAGACATTAGTTTGACACCTGCAACAATAGGCTACTGTAGATCAGTGAAGCAAGCAATCCCCTAAAAGTCAATGAAGCTCGAAAAACATTCCTAATTGGATTTAGGAAGGTTGTTTCCAGTGTTTATCTTCTCCAAAGGTAAACCATCCTCAGAAAGGTGTTTGGAAACATGAGTGTGCCCTTTCTTTTTATAGAGTGTAAAGCACATTGTTCTTTCCATTTCAGCATTACATACATTACATACACAGTTTTTAATGCTGGACGGTGGCCACACAGTTATATATTTGCTAAAATGCATACAAAATGTCAATGTTTGGCCAACATTTGACGGCACCAGACACACACTTGCTGCTGTTTATAGACACTACAAAGCCATCATTGCAACTGTCCCTCTTCATAATCCCTCAAGACAATTTCCCTTCATCTGCCTCTCGATTGTTCTTCCCCCTCTTCATATCTCATCTTCCATAATAATAATAATACATTTGTTTTTCATATTCATCTGCAGAGTAATACAGAAAACGAGAGATTGAAATCATTAACAACAGCAAGAGAACACTGTTGGCTTAATAAGTCTAACCAGCAAGTAAAACATGATGATCCAGAAATTGGTCCAGTTACTGTTACGAGGCAGCTACTCTATAAGACTCTTGGCTGTCTGCCTGTCTGCCTTTAAAGAATTAACTCCTACAGTACAATAGACCACTCAGTGTCTTCACTCACGGTCTCACTGTCTTCTTCAGTGGATGAAATTTGCAACAGATGTCAGATAAAAATAGTAAGTAGACGTTATACCTGCAATAACTAACTTTTTTGAGTCACAGTGGAAACATGTTGTGAACACTGACATATCACGTTTTATGCTGATTGTTTGCAGATTGCACAGCAAAACTGCCCCATAAATGTAAGGCAAGGCGGCCCTTTCACATTCACATTCATTTTGATAATCCATCCACTCCCACTGACAGTATCCAAACATAAATGTGAGCATATTCCTGTGATGTGTTGATGGACATAAAGCAGGAGGGGTCATTCAACTGACAAACGGGAGCAGATGCAAAGGCAAAGCAGGATTTTGGGTGTTCATTTATCCACCTCTCATTAAGCAGCTATGACAAAGGCCAGGCTCTGACAAAGGCAGAGGTCAGGTCTGGTTCAGTGACCAGCTCTTGGCCTGTCAGACCATCACAGCCGCTGGTCTGAAGACTGCCTACTGTTTATCAGCCAGCAGAACATCTCAGCACAGAGCGAGGGAGGGTGAGGGGGGGGGCGACTGACACCAAAGACAGAAAAGTTGCTCATTCAAGGGGAACTGGGCTGACTTCACAGGATAGTTACATACAAAAGAGTGAGGTCATTGGAGTTGATGTACGTTAATCAAGAGAAACGAACATCCTCCTGGATTCGGCGACTGGATTTGAATCACCTATCATCATTTCTTTTTGTTTTTGCCACAAAATCACCAACCACCGGCCAGATCCCGCATGTGAAAATAGCTTCAGATTAAACGTGATGAGTTTGACTCTGAGACAGAACGATGACAATAACACCCGAATGAATGACTGTACAATCTAATCTGCGCAGAAGAGAAGATTAGGGGAATTCCACAAGGGGATGGGATTGGGCTCCGGGACATAAACCCCCTACACCATCTTGTTCTGTGATTTATCTCTCAATCTCAGCCCACACGGTTAATGCAACAGGCTCGAACATGGCAACGGAGTCTCACACAAATTGCACAGAAATGCTGCATCGAGTGTGTAAGGTTTAATTGTACTAAATTGTACTAAATGTACTAAGTTGCCTCAATTAAATAGGTCAGGTTACTAATTATCAGTTGTATTTGTGTCCACAGAAACATGGATGCTGTAAACACAGAAGAATGGGACTTATTTCAATATTTTGTCTCAGAGTCCTTAATAATTATCTCTGATAAAGTGATATTATACTAAAATTATGCTCCATTACATTTTCATTGACATTACAATTTTTAAACTACTAAACTTAAGGACTAAAGTTCAGATCTGCCAATAAAGAAAAAAACATTATACCTAATAATAAATGTTCCAGTTTTAGAGTTACCTTTTTTCTGAAACATGGCAATGTTTTATATTTTTGAAGTATGTCTTTTGAGTGCATGCCTGTTACACATGCTGTTTGATATTCTTCCATGCTTCAAAGTGTAAACATATGTTAATACGGTTAACTGCACAAGGTTAACAGAAGAGACTCTTTTCAAGCTTTGATGTTTTTTTTTTCATAAGATCACAAGTTCACTGGGGCTCTTCAATAAGTTTAATCTGGGCAATGAAAGACTGAATCTGTGCTGCTGGCCAGATAACTTTGTGGTCAGCAATTATGACTTATTTTGTTTGCTCACGAGCATCGATATCCCAAATTCAGCGCATCAAAATCAATTCTTTCTTATCTGAATCTCTGAAACACTGAAACCAGAGCTCATACTTATCCAGCCTTCCAAGACCAAAGGTGCTGCTGTCTGATCAATATCTTTGACCACCCCATATTCATAAACGTTCTCCTCAATAACAAACCTTGAAGCTTCAGACTGGCACCAGCCGAGGAACTCAATCTATATAAAAGTGATGGCTGGTGGTGTGAAACTGAATACTCTTAGATGTGATACATCTGTAGGAAACCTTTTCAGTATGGAGACCAGCATCAGCAGCTGGACTCACCGTGGTACTGCTGCTGCTCTTTGCTGCCGTTCCTCACAGAGGAGAGGTGCCCGCTGTAGGTTGGATGTGACGGGGGCTCCTGCTGCTTCCCAGACTCTGCCAGCCCCTCAATGTCCATTTTATGGGGTCGATGTGCCCCGGCAGGGCTGAGCAGGGGGTCCTGGTCTTTACTGAAACCTAGAATGACATCAATGCTGTGGACGCGGCCTCCTGCAGCGATGCCCCCACCTTTCCCCATTTCGTGGAAGTTGCTGGGTGAGAGGCAGCTGTCATCCACCATGCTCATGCTATCCAGTGATAGATGCATTCGCGCTTCTGGGCACTGCAATCAGAGGAAAGGGATTTAAGTGAAGATCTGCAGGTGTAGTAGTGGTTAGAGATCACCTGGTTACCTCAGGTGACTTTCTGTTCATCCCTCGATCCATCTAAACCCGCTTATCTTCAGCCTTCTCAGGAAGTCTAGACTCTATCCCTCAGACATACTGAAACATGTGCTGACAGACATGAATTTCACACATGCTACATGATCTACATATTAATACCTATTTTTGACACTTTATGAATGATCAGTATGGATTTTAAATCTATTTTAAATTAATATTCCATTTGCACTGACAACATTTCTCAAAAAATAAAACAAAAACAAACCCAGATTTGACACCCTGTACTGGAAAATTTCTGATCACTTTTCTTGGCATTCTACTGATTATGTTTCGCATTACTTTAGATAAGTCAGAAAAATGTAAGTATAGTACAGATTGTAACTGCAGCGAGGATCCACATCTTTAAAGTGAAAAAGTGTGTGATGCCTGCAGTTATGGATGGTTTCCATAAAAAAAAATCATTCACAGGTTACATAATCTTCTGTTGTTGAGGGACAAATTATGTCTGCAAAAAGGTGGAAAAATTAGCATTTTGTGGAGTTTCTATTAGTTTAAAGCACACCAGCGTTTGTTTGTTCAGTGCATCACAAGATTTCCTACCACTATCTTTTTGGACGCATTTTATGATGTACAGAACAACATAGTTGAAGCTCAGTGTCAGTGAAAAAAGACATAAAATATAACACAAAGCTTACCTTTTTTTAAGTAAATATGTTGAACTGTTAAAGTTGCTGATGCCAGTGCTCCACCTGTTCCTCTCAGCAGCTCACCCTCCAACTTCACTCTTCCCAGATCTGCAGCATGCAGCGATAGCAGTCACTGAGCCGGCTTTGCTTACCTTGCATCTCTCTCTAAATGATTTTCCTATGTGGCAAACAGTCCTGACAGAAACAATCCACTACAATGCAACTAAATGAAGCCACGTTCAACAGCTTAGTTCAGATGCCATGTACTCCAGCTCAGAGAGGAGAGTGGAAGAGGAGAAAGACAGAGAGGGAGAGGTGGACAAAGCTGAGGGGCGCGTAGGAGGTGAAACGAGGGGATTAAGAGAGGGTTATTAATTGGAATCCTTCCCCTTTAAGAGTGATTGGCAGCTGTTTTCTGCCCAAGTAATTGTTTTAAATGGCATTTTCATTCGCCCCAACGGGAGGAGGCCTAGGCTAATGAAGCCTGGACAAGGCTTTCTTCCATTAATTTATTGTTTTAAGACAAAAGACTCACTGAAAGTTTTCACTGAGCTCACCCAGCACTGTATTATTTGGGACAACATGAAAAAAAGGGGGGAACATTGAAATGATGACACATGAAGAGAGAACTAATATTAGCATTAAGACTAGCTTCACTTAACAAGCTGATGTTGAGCTTTTCATTTATTTTACATAAGTTTTCTCAAAGTCTATGATAAATATTTACACTTAAAAAACTTTAAATTACTGTGATATGTGAGACAAGATTATATTTCCCCCAAAATATTTCATTTTCAAAGACATTCCTACATGTTTTGGTTAAATCTGTCTAATCTGGCATCTGTTAAAAATGTTAAAACTTAGTAAATAAATAAATAAACTAAAATCTTCAATTGTGTGTTATTATGTTGAATTATTATATGAAAACTTAAATAATTCTATGTAACTATATAACTATAATTATATAAAACTATGTAATAAATAACCCTCTATTATAGTGTCAGATGACACTTTTGGACCAATAATAGCCTGGTAAAGGAGAGGATGACGCAACAAGATACTGGATTCAGTGGTGCCTGAAAATTAAGTTCAGCACCTCAGAAAGCAAAAAGAAGGCTGGGCTGGAAAAAATCCACACTAAAGGTCCATTTGTGGATTTGTAATTATTTCTTCAAGGTCTTTAATTGGAGGCTTTTAACATTTGGATTTAAAGCTGCTTTTGGCAATGAGAGGACTCAACGATGTGATGATAATAAACAGACACCTCAAGGTTTTGACTGGAAACAAAATGACGAAACAAAGCTATAAGTGGCTCATTATTGTCACTATCAGTCTGTGGCTTTAAATGTTTCCTCCTTAAGTCAGCTGACACCGCGTAGTTCGAAGTTAACCCCGGCTTAGTGCTACAGAAATCAGCCATGATTCCAAAGACACTAAAGAGATTTCCTGTGACCTCAAACATATCTGAAGCTAAAGTTACAGCTGATTCAGTTTTCAATACTTGGGGAAAGTGCACATGATAAAATATGTAAAACAAATTCTGCTGAGAGTGAAGAGAAAGAAAATAAAAAAAATGTTGGGTCGTTTTGGAAAAAGTGAACTTTTTAAATGATAATAAATGCTCAGTTGCTTAATATTTATCTGTCTCTCTTCAATTAAATGCATTCCCTTCACACATCTAACTGAGGGTTTCCATTTATTACATTACAACTTAGACATCTAAGCTGTACACACTAATAAGACTTAAGTCTTTGTGTGTACTTTCACTCTAGATTTCTGTATAGGATTTGACATGGAGTATCGTCACTGTGGCTAAACTGGGAAAATGTTGTCACTACAGAGAAGTAACCTAGATTCCTACCTCTGAATCCTTGCCCACCAGGTTTGTCCATTATTCAAATAATTTTGAGGTGAAACAGTGAAACAATTTTAGCTCTAATAAAGGAGTTAATTAATAACCATGACCAACTTTAGAAAGATGAAAGATTTATGTCTGCTGATAAATATATACTGAGGTAAACAACACCTCAGACAAGTCTACTGCAGTGATTGCTGAATACTTTGAACTCCTCAGTACCACTGTCCTGTACAAACTCTGCACAAACCCACAAAACTTTTTTCAAATTTCAAGTGGATCCCAAACTCACGTATATCAGACTGAATTTTGGACCATTAATCTAAAAAAAAGCCTTATATTCATTCTTTTATTAGCTTGTGATCTTGAAGGATGGATGTTGACTGAATGGAAGTGTGTTGAAAACATAACAACTCATTGGTGTTATCCAAACTGTGAAGACAAAACAGTGGTGGATATAAAATCCAGGTGTTTATTTATGCTGAACTTATCACTGAGGTGATGATCTGTGGCTTTAATGGAAGACTAAATGAAAGGCTAATCATCATTTCAATTTTCAATTCTGATTTTCATACCAATTACATATAATCAAATATCCAAACTATTAATAACAGAGGCAGACCAGACCAGAAAACCAGAGCAGAGCACAATAACAACATTATTTTGCCTCAATGATCCTTCATTCCCATTAGAGTCACCAGTCTGTTCAGAAAATGACTCTCACTGCCAACAAGCTTACAAAGTAATGATAGTGTATGGAGCTCATTTATCCCCTCATACATTTTTGTCCTTCCACTGTTTCTCTGTTATCCTAATTGAGCATAAATTGGTTAAGAAGGAGCAGTGTAGTTATCAAGCTTCTTAGTTTTATCAGATGACAATGTAAGTCCCTCTGATCCTATTAGAGGTAAAAGCAGCTAACGTGTAAATGCGCAGTGTCAGCTCACTGAGGGAGGTGGAGAGAGACAGGGAGGTGGAGTGGGGGGAGAGAGAGAAAAAGAGAGAGAAAAAGGGAAGGAGAGAAGCAGAAAGGAGGGAAATTGGTGTGACGTGGCCGGGTGAATTCATGTGATCTCTGTTCTGCAGAATCACACACAGGGAGTTCTGATCCCGTTTCTATGGTGATGTCACTTTCCCTACTAACACTAACACTTTCACGCAATGTCGGCAGGAAGGAAAACAAAAAACTTCATGCCATTCACACACACGATTACCTCCACTGTTAGCCCTCCAGTCACACCATTTAAAGGAGCAGTATGTAAGATTTGGTGACAACTAGAGGTAAGGTTGCAGATTACGACTAATCAAATACCCCATCCCTTTCCAAGTAGATGCCTTCAGGCTGTGCTATTATTGTTTTTCTCCAAGGTAATATTAAGATGATTTTAACTGATTTTCTATTAAAACTAATGAAATAATCTCCAGCCTGTACCTGTGCATTTAGAGATGCTTCTGGTGGTGTGTCAAGTCTGCCCACACGAGTGATGTGTGAATTTTAAATCCCACATTACATTAAAAATCAGTTTGCCATCTCTTTTCCATTCCTCCTTATTTGCACCCTGCATCTCTGTTGTCCATATGTCTGCTCAGCAAAACTTTGCTCTGCACTCCATAAGAGTAGCTAACGTTACAGATATGATTTGGATATTGATACTAAAGGTAACATAATAATGTTAAATTGAACATGATATTGTGATATTGTTACACCAAGCACAGACACACTGACTTTTAAAATGTAGCTGTTATTTGAACACAGCAGACACTGCTATTAAACAGATTTTTTTATGTTAAATATTTTAAAGAAAGTGTTCACACACTATTATAAATCACCTTATAGCCTGGTGATCAGAGCAGCAATCTCAAGTAACCATGATTGGGTGATATGAAAATAGAAATGATCGCCACCAAGTTCAAGCTGACACTTGAAAGTAAAAATGTGAAGGACCCTCTCTCTAGCAAGTTTGTCCAGTCGGGGATACAGTAGACACATGGGGGTGCAACATGGCATGGAAGAAGACAAGCTGTAGATATGAGAAGCTCATTTTAACAAATGCACAACAACTCTCAGTGTCAGGTGATTAAACATCATATTTAAAACATATAATTTATATTATATTATATTCCATTTCCGCCAATATATCCCCCTAAATCACACCTTTAGATAGCCTAAATTAGCTGCTTTTGATGTGTCATGAATTCGAAGTGGATTGTTTGAAACTAGATACCCACTGGTTGTCATTGTCAGAAATAATAATGGAAATGTGTTTTTCCAGATAGGTGTATTCACATCAAAGAGCACCAAAAAACACAGGTGACAGGTTAATTTATTGTTGATATGCCTCTTGAGCTTTTCTCTAGCACTCTTTATTTACTCAAAATTCTAAGTAATCTTTGCTTTTGTCGCTGGCAGATATGACCACCTGTAACTAGTGTATGAAGATAGTGTTTGATGTTTGAAACTTTTTCAAATGGGAATCCTGTAAAAGGTTTTAAATCAATTAAGTTAAGTCACTATCTATTGCCAAATGAGGGAACATAATAGTGATCGATCCTATGGCCCACAGATCAAAGCCCTTGCATTTGAAGTATTATAAGTAATTAGTAATTATATGACCCAAAGCAACAACCTCTCTCTTCAACTCACCTGTGTGTGAAGTGGCATACAGTTTATTCTGGTCTCTGAGAGTAAATGGTTACTATGACTAAATAAGGAAAAGTCTAATGACTACAGATTACATGCCTACATGCAGTAGTAGACCTTTAAGGGCCTGTGCCCAAGAGAGTCTGCAAAAATACCTGAGCAACTGTCATGCAATGACCTTTGAAGTAGGGAGAGTGTTCGTTTTTGTTGGGAAGTGTTTGTTTTTTTGCGAAAGCAACAGAAGAATTTGTTTTTATACAGAAGCAACAGTATAGTTTGTTTTTATACAGAAGCAACAGGATAGTTTATTTTTATACAGAAGCAACAGGATAGTTTGTTTTTATACAGAAGCAACAGGATAGTTTGTTTTTATACAGAAGCAACAGGATAGTTTGTTGTTTTACAGAAGCAACAGGATAGTTTGTTTTTATACAGAAGCAACACGGGTGCAACAAGTGATAGAATAGAGGTCTGAATAGAAGCCCCATAAGCATAAACGAGGACCCTGTTAGAGATTGGCACTATCTAACAGCACAAGAAGAACAAGGTGAGAGAGAGATAAGAGAAGATGCTGGATACGAACAAAAACAACACCTGTAAGGCACAGGGGCATGATAAAAACGTGCCCTATGCCCACATACACCCACATTTTTACAAATATAAAAGTGATGTTGTGTCAGTGACAGCTCGGGCTTTATACTATGTGCACTTTGTGACGAGGAATAAAGCTCTCTGGACTCAACTTCACTGGACTCCAGTGCTTATTTGACTCTGCATTTTTCCTCAGAAGAAGATTTGAACACTTTGAAATTTTTTGAAGAAAGGACTTAGGAAGGAAAAAGAGTATGGTGTCGAGGCTTGGGCAGGACCAGACTTAGTCTCCAGCTGGCCCTTGACTGGGTCTTTGCAGTCCGGCCTGAAAATCCACATCATTTCCAAACAAACCTATAGCATGTAGTCAGTTAATGATGTACACCTTGGCATCAGAGGCAATATTTGATCACTACTGTATATTGTAGCACAAGTTTCAGTAACTGAACAATTTCAGACATGCAAACATTTCAAACATTTAAGCTTTGGCTGAAACTGCTTTCATGATGCTGGTTGGGGAAGATTTTGATGCCAGGATGATTACATCCACTCTCATGGCTTAGAAGTGATGTTGTTACTATTAGCTCTTTAAAGTTAATGGAATCTCTCAAGATGGAAGCCAAAACAACCTCCTTACTGGTCTGCTGAGATGGATATCAGGGCTGTCACAATAAGGTGATGTTAAGACGCTTTACCGAATTTCAAGCAGAAGAGACACAACAGGCAGAGCCGAGATAGATATTGTAACACATAAGCCAAATGCATTTGAAGTATAACAAACTAACCATATGCAGGTTGAACTTTTGAAACTTTGCACCTGAGCTTCTGGTTGCTCTCTGAATTAATTTATGTGCCACTGACACTCAGACCCTTGTGCATCTAACTCATCAGTGTTGCTGCAATCTGGGAAGAATATAGCTAAAATATTGTTTTATTCCAAAGTAGATGCATATGTGGTGTGATTGTAGTTTTCAAATCTCCGTGTTTCAACCGCTTGAGATATCCCCACTTCCTACTTTCCCACAAGTTACCAGGTCTTCTTATGGTTTAGCCATTTGTGACCTCTTATTTGCTCATCAGATATAAAATCCTACAGGATACCCCAAGTGTAAAACATCGCCCGGGGGGCGTGCCAGTTCCTGCAGCAGACAAAAAGTTCCAAAAGGCAATTAGATTAAAATCCATAGCAAATTAAGTTCCACTCAAAGACAATTTTATTTATGGGTATGGAAATGGGTAACTAGTTTAGTTTACATACAAAGTTAAAAATCCAGTACAGTAAGAATGTGTGAAAACAGAAGTATTCAGCATCAAGTCACCTTGTCACACACCCACCAGACTTTGAACAGAGACAGGCGGCTGCTATTCATCTTATTTCTATAAGTGAATTACAGCTGAACCCACAGGGTAAGCTTTCACACAGAAGATTCACCACGACCCATAGAAAAAAATCTGTTGTTGCAGTTGTATGGTCAAATATTTTTATTTTTGTTTGAGCTTCTCCTTCCATAGAATATTTTTTTCAGTATGACTCCCCCAATATGCCCCCAGTCTTAGCTGAAATATTCAATTCAACTAGTTTCACTTGTGTGGCCAGTGTGTCCAAAGAAACAATTAGCAATAAAAAGCAGTCTGTGACCATAGGTGGATTCAGGCCACATTTGGCTCACCATATATAGCCCAATTATATAATAATTCTATATAGCCCAACTGGGGCAGTATATCCACTGACAACCCACCTGAAAATATTCTAAAACACAACTGTGTGTATATTGTGCCGTCTGCCCTATAGTCTGTTCTGTGCAGCTGAATTTTTTTTGTGCACATGACATGGCAACCATTTTTATCCTGTCTTCCTGCAATGTTGGTTATGTTCCATTTTCTAGGCTGCAGCCTTGAAAGTATTTGTCACCATCCAGTATGATTCTGGAAAATTATTGAAAACCAAAAAGTGCACTTTCCTTTACTTGAAAAAATCTTGGATGCCATTTGATATTCACACATGGTTGGGGTGACATGAGAAACAAAACCAAAAGAGTCTCAGAATCAGAATTTGAAGAATGGCAGTCAAGTTGGTTGTGACTTAAAGCCACTGTTGCTCTGATTATGGAAATGCAGACTTTTTAAAAGACAGAAGCTAATTATACATGCCTAATAAATGCTTAAATCTGGGCAGTCCTGTCACTGGGAATGAGTACTGTCCTAAAACAACATGCCAGATTGATTGATTTGTGTCCACAGGCATTGGGCCACAGACTGCGTCCTTTATTTTTTCATGTTGAAGGTGGCAATCCTACTTGGAAACCTGCATTTTCATAGTGTGACCAATCTACGTAGGTAGAGTACACTGACTTATCGGATGGCTATGCTTGAGCATGAATTAATAAACAATGTTTTTGATGACTTATTTCACTATACAACTCTATGTGGTCTATAAGGCAACAGATTTTGCATTTCAAATAGAAAATTGTGTCGTAGGCAGCTGAAATATAAAACAAATATCCAAACCCACAGACTCTGCGGCACTTCCACTTCCCCCTCCTGCACTGACAGTTTGTCTTGTGCCTAAAATAGAGTACTTTGCATTTTTCTTTGAGAGACTAAGGCCAGCCTTAGAAATACTGTCCCTGCCTGTGACAAAGACGATTAAAGTTTAGAAAAGCTAATTTACTGTCCCTGTTCTTTCTCAAGGTGTAATTCTACCTGTTAACAAGCACGGGCAGTGTTGTTAACAGTTCAGAATTCAAACACAGATCAATCCATGACTCCTATGGACTGTGGTGAGCCTGACCTACTTACTTGTTGTACAGCGTGTACTGGGCTTAACATATTTCACACAGCTCTTTTCAGAACATTTTAGAAGGAAGTGAACGAATTGACGCCAGACTATTGATCCGTTATGTTTGAACCAATCAGTGACAGCTAAACTTCCTTCCTACCTACCTATTTAAGGCAGTTCAAACAACATTCAAACCTCACTGTAAATAAATTTGATAAGATGTGTATGACCTGCATTATTGGTAATCTCAAGTCTTCACAAATGAAGGGGAGGGAAGAGTGTGGAGTGGGTATTTTGACCAGTTGGTGGCACAAGATTAAAGGTGAGAAGGTCACCAGCTCTCAAGTCCTGATCAAATATCCTGCCAGTCCATGTAGTAACGCTTAAGACTTTGTCTCTGTCTTAAGGATAGATGAACTCCCTGACTGAACAACATGACCAAGGATGTAATTCTTTCTTACAGATAGAGAGGTAAGCTAATTAGGATCAATTCTAAATGCTGGAAATCTTTGTTGCTGTTGCAACTGTAACACCTGCCAGTGGTGGAAGAGGTTCTCAAAGCTTTTACTTAAGTGGAAGTACCAATACAAGATAAATAAATCTGGGGGTTCATGACATGATTAATGGAGTAGGAATGGGAAAGAAAACAAATCATTGAATTAACTGTTTTTTCTCTTACATTTGGGAAATGAAATAACGGATGTGTTTTCTTCTCTGAGCCTTGTTATTTAAATTAGTTATCTGAATAAAACAATTTGAGCAGTTTAGGGGGGAAATCACTTTTTGGTGGAACAGATATCAACTTCTACTTCAACATACTTCTTTAATGTAAACGATTAATTAAAAAAAAAGTAGTACCTTCATCTGTCAGACAGATTTAATGGAGTACAAAGTACAGTATTTACCTTTGAAATGTTTCCACCACTGTCCACCAGTCAGGCTGGTTGTACAGGGTGGTGATCTTGCTTTGGATGGTTTGTAATTCAATCTTGAAGCACATGGACCACAGGGATGAGCAGCTGCTCAGACCAAAGTTTTCTCAGAAGAGCATCTTATGTCTAATACCTATATTGGCTCAGAGAGCTCGACAGCTCCTTACCTCTTGGCCTTAGACCTTCTGAAGTGAGCATGATCTCCTTAAACTGAACCAAGATAAGTCCCATTGAGTAATGTTCATCTTGCATTTATTGATGTGCACCTGTTTAAAATCTGCTTATCAATGCTTGAGGTGTTGTTGAGGATATTACAACAGCCTACTAAGTAAGTCTGCTGGACTCTGTCTTGCCATGTTTATCTTGTTTTCTAAATTAGTGGATAGGGACCTGCTAGAAAAACACTTCATGTCTCCTTTGTTTTTAAATATAAAAGAGCTAAGCAAAAGGTTGTGATTTGTTGTTTTTGTTGCCCACTTATGAGGCAAACCTTGATAAAACTTTTACAGGCAAAGGCACAGACATCTGAGCAGACTGAAGGCAAAAAGCCTCAAACAGAAATTAAGGAAGGCTGCAGTGGCACAGGGACTTACAACCATATAAAACTTGAGGTAATCTTAATTTGTCCAATTACAGCTGGACCCCCAATAACTGGGGGACTAAAGTATATATACAGTGTTACAGTTTTTACATGTTAACACCTTGAAATTAAAGCTGAAAGTCAGCACGGTGACCCAGCATCATGGTGCTTGAAGTTCAGAGTGACTGTCTGTGTCTGGATTCCTCCTTTGAGGAACTGCTGAAAGCAACAGCTGGCAGCTGATACTCTGTACACTTCAGCAGATTAAATCTTAACTAAGTATTAGTAGAAATAACACTTTAGGGCATTAGAACCTCTAAGAAAAATATCTTTAGAGTTCAAGCATGGACATGAACAGGTGCAAGGAATTAATCTTTGCCCTGACATCCCTGTAGAAGTGCCACAAAAATACACACTGACAAACAGCGAGGAAATAACAGTTGATATGCAAAAAAAAACAAAAAACAAATCTTTTACTCAACAATGCAGAATTCATCCAGCAAATCTTTTATATTTTTTCTTTTTCTTTTTCTTTTTTCTTTTTTTTTACATTTAGTTCTTTTATAAATCCACGGCAGAAAATTGCTGCTTATCCCATTAGAGGAAAACACAGAGCAGATTGCACAATTCGTAGAGAGCCCCTGCTTGACTGTACGATAACAAGAAACGGAGGATCAAGCCTCAATTTGGGGTCTGTCTCCTGGGACAGAGACAAATACCAAGCTTACGCAGACTTAAAAGCAAATGACATCTTTAATTTTGTCTTGTGACATGACAGTAATAAAAAAAAAGATCTTTCATTTTGTGGTGAGTTTTGAATGTTCAGAAAGGTGAACGTTTCAAAGCATTTCTATTAAAAAGCCACTTACAGTCACATGAAGTCAAATGAGTGGTACATGTACATGTATAATAAATAGAATACATACTGTTAAAATATATAAAATAATCATCTGCAGTCCAAAGCCTTTTTTGCGAGATTAGGAAACCCAAAATCATTCTGTACCTGCAAAAATCCTAAGAGATCCCAAGAGGATGTTGGATAACACAAATTCACTCCAATAATCTGAAAATCCAAATAAATAGGGAAGGGGAAGCAGTAATAAGTGCTGTATTTTCCTTAGATTTAGTTTTAGGAAACAAATTAAATTTGAATGAATTGAATCAATTGAAGTCCACCCCAAGCATGCTGACTGGTGGAGGGTGACAGTGTAAAAAATACTATGAGGCTTTAATATGAGACTTAGTTTTTAAAATCTTAGTCTTTGACTTCCTCATAAAAATCCCAAAACTACTGTTATTTAGGAGAATGAACCAAATTGTATCTGCCAAACCCTCACAGCTGCATACAAGCACAATACTGACCTCTTACTTACTGTATCCCATTATGTATTTTTCCATATTTAATAAGAGTCCATGGCATATTGCTGAGCACTGATGCATGCTGGGATACAAGAAGATTTGCGTAATCTCTGATTAAATGCAGGGTAAACATTTTTACTTTTTCTACATTGCTCTCCTTCCCATCTCTTTCTGACGCATACAATATTTGTTTCAACATCTCCCCCTCACATTTAAAATAAATAACCTGTGTTTCCTCTTCATGTAAAACAGGAGATTTCGGATCATACAGGCACCATTTTCACATGTCAATAAACAGACTCCCAATCCCAGTTGCTCTTAACTGACTGACTGGACAGGTGTTTGAATGTCATTCATGTCGTTCCAGAGATTCAGTGCACAGTTTTTCCAACACACTATGGCGGTGAGCTGTCACTTGTTATCAAGCTTTACAATACTGTTTAAAGATTGGACTGGAGATATTCTGTATTTAGATTATTGTCAGTAAATCCCATGAAAAATGAACAATGTGATGGATCTCTCAATACTTTTTACCACGCCATCATATTTGTTCTTCAAGTAACACGTCTTTAAAAGCACTCTATGGAGTTCCTAACTGCTCATGAAACAGTCCCAATTTATATTATTTATTTATTTATTTATATATGACGTAAATAAACAAACAAGATGAACAACAAGAAGGTTGGCTATTTCTATTTGTTTCTTAAAGTGACTATAAGGTTAAGAGCATGTTTTTGCCACTTATATGGTGCCACAAGCGTAGTTTCAACAGATTTCCCAGTAGGTTAACTACCCGTACCTTCTTCTGTGGGTTGATTTTTAAATGTTTGTTGATGCAGTGAGAGATCTTCCCTTTTAAAGTTAAACTGAAGTCACATTTAGCCATCCATTTTTGTAGTAAAAAAATAATGTCTGTGGTTTTTGTAATGTAAAGGGTCAGTGGGATTCAATTCTGGGGACCATGAATGTCTTAAATAATTTGATGGCAATCCATCGAGTAGTTGTTGACATTTTAGTCTGGACCAAGTGGTGGACACAACAAAAAGCTGTGCTGCCAAAAATCATTAAACCCTGTCTCACTATGTCATGAGCAGTTATATAATGATTGCCGTTTCTCGTCCGCTTGTTTAAAGGAAATCAGTTGGAAATGTCAATAGGAGCTTTTACTTGTGTGATGCACACCGACGCAGGAGGGGGTAACAGTGTGCGGGTTAGCTGCCCAACAGCCGGCACTCTAATGCGATCCAGATCCAGACCTGAGACTGTCACGGCGCTACGACGCAGGACAGAGTTCACTCATCTCTCGCTCAAGTTTCTCTCTCAGTTTGTGGAAGGTAGGTCTTCTTCGCGGCTCCTGCTCCCAGCAAATCCTCATCAGGGAGTAAACACCAGGGGGGCAGACCTCTGGAGCCTCCATGCGAAAGCCCCCCTCCACTTTCTCCTTCACTTCCTTTAGAGACTACAGGAGCAAAGAGACAGGTAGGGTCAGAGGTGGAAAGTGTGGGGACGTTAATTTGCAGTTGCTGAAATAAGACAATAACCACAAAAAGACCTCAGGCTCTTATCTGAACTGTGTGGGTGAAATGAAGCATTTGTGTTGTTGAGTTTCTTATTATATGTGTGTACAAAGCACAGATGCTAATCACACTCTCTCTGACCCCTTTGTTACTTTTTCTCTTACACTGTCAGTTCACTCTCTGCCAGCAGATAACTACTTACAGGGCTTAGAATTTAATTAAGGGAAATATCAACTTGACCCAGATAAATCAGCCCTTGTATATGTTAAACAGACTGTAATTAGGGAGTAATCATCTGTATTTAAAAGGACACCGCCTGAGGTGAGGTGCAAAAGAAGCATCAAGGCCACGCGGAGCTAATTGTTGCCTCCATTAATGCTGCCCGATCTTGCTGTCCTCGCTGAACCACTGGCCAAGATAATACCTCGGCAGTCAGCATGCAAGGATTACCTGAGAGAGGCCATGGTGACACACAGAGCTGTGTTTAAGTAGCATAGTTTTTTTTCCCCTTTCAAGAGTATCTGTTAATGACCCAGCCTCATGTGACCTTGTCAACGTCTGCTCCCCACGCCCATCTGCTCTGACGTTAGCATGTACGACACAGGTAGATAGTGCATACCGACAAAACGCCCACTTCAACAAGGAGATTAACTACTTAATTAGAACATTAACTTTACTTCTAAATATCCTGTCACAATGCACTGTGCACTTTTGTGAGCTCCTGTGGGCTAAACCTCTATCCCCACTGACGCACTAACATGATCTGAGTGACCTGAAGCGGTTTCCTGCTCAGACGCAATAAGTCAATCCAGAGATGAAGGCTGAAATCTGATGTACTAGGTCGAATGTGAATCCTGACATGACGTGGAAACAGTTTAGTAACAACCTAACAACAACAGACAAGGTGGAGGTCTGCTTGTAAACCCCCCCCCCCAGCCAAACAGCTGCTGTCCCCGATTTCCAGTCTTTATGCTAAGCCAAGATAAATGTTTCTGGGTTAAGGCTTCATATTTAACTGGTATCAATCTTCTCAATCTTCTCAACTCTTGGCCAGAAAGCGAATAAGGGTTTTTTCCCAAAATGTCAATTTACTGCTCTAAGTGACATGTCTGTAACGTTTGCCTGGTAACACACCCATACAAACACACACACCAGCAGACACAGACACACACAAACACGATAATAGTATGCACTGGTGCTACACACCATCTTGGGGTAAGGTTGACGACCGTAAGAGAAGATCTCCCACAGAAGAACGCCGTAGCTCCAAACATCTGACTTGGTAGAGAATTTCTGCATAATGGAAGCAAATGTATAAATGTAGAAGCCTTTCCTAATAGGACAAACTTTGTCATTATGAACTAAACAGAGCAGAAATGATTCACAGCCATGAATCACTGTGAATACCTTCCAACAACGAAGGAGAAGCAACCAGTAAAATGAGTAAGCCGATACGACCATGAATGAATAATAAAGAAGTCAAATCAGGGTGTGCAGGCCTCAGAGAGAGAGAAATAACATGACTATAGAAATATAACACAATTTGACACCATGGCTGTTCAAACCGACCTCTTTCTTCAGAGCTTCGGGGGCCGTCCATTTGATCGGCAGCTTGGCGTTGTCTGACGCCTTCGAGTCCACCTTGGTTAGGCCGAAGTCGCTAATCTTGGCCATGCCGTCGTCAGAGACTAGCACATTACGAGCTGCCAAATCTCTGTGAACCAACTTTTTCGACTCCAGGTACTCCATCCCCTCACACACATCTCTGACCACACACACACACACACACACACACACACACTTTTCATTTGAATTTTTTTAAACACACGGAGTGCCATGTATATACTTATATTATTATATTATACATTTTTCATTTCTGGACCCCGCAGGCCTCACACAATGTGCTACTCTGTGATAGCTACTTCTGTACAGGCCATTAAAATGATCAAAGAGAAGTCAGAACTCACAGAGCAAAGCGGAGCAACTGAACCAAGCTTACGACTGAGCGTCCCCTCGTCCTGAGAAAGTTAACAAGGTTTCCCTGCAACACAAACACACACATACACATAATTATACATGACTTTAATACGGTTCTATTAGATGATTTCTCCGTCAATATCATGAGAAATACTACACTTAGACTGGAATACAAGCAGGGTTTGTAGTTTTTTTTGTCACCTAAAGTTGTAATATGATTGAGCTTCTAGATATTGGCCGTATGTAATAAACCAGGAAAGGAAGTTCATACTCTGACTCCTTACAGCTGCATTGTGATTCTTGCACTGTGGCGGCTCCAATTGGCAGCAGGTAATTCTGTCATTGTTTGGATTTTTTTGGACTTGTTATTGTCTCCCAGAGGAGAAAACCCTCTTGGATGAAGGGAATTGCTGCATCAAAACAACACATCCCAATAAACACACATTAATTAAGAACACTTACTTCGCTCAGCTAAAAACAGCAGACATCTTAAAGCATAAACACCTACGTACATAAATTACACAATCAGTGAAAACATTCAGTTTTCTGAGTGCCTCCTTTCTACTCTGTCTTTCCTCCAGGAGTTTCCCTCATTACTTAATAATTCATTCAAGTTACACAAAACTAATACATCCCTTTAACTACTTTTTTCATTCGCTGCTGGTGATGAACTTGCAGAAACAAGCAGATGTAGTCACAGCTGCTGAATCCAGCTTTGTGTTTCAACAGTGCTCTTCGCTGCATTTAGGAGACAAAAATCTATAAGACGTCCCACCATTGACTCAGACTGAAAGCTAAAGTATTTGTTCAAACAGGACAAACTAATGACGCTTCACGTACTATATATTCATTTTCTGCTTATGTGTCTTAAATCTATGGTCTATAGTTATTTACTGCATAATCTCCCTTTATTATTCTTCCCTGTGATTGGTTGTCACTGTATTTCTGTTTTATTTTCTAGCTGAGAACCACTGATAAATGGTAAAGGATGTGTTAACTGTACCTTGGTCATGAGCTCTGTGACAATATGCAGCCCTTTGTGAAGGATGACCCCCAACAATCGCACCAGGTTTTTATGCTGGAGCTTCCTGGAGGGAGTGAATCCACATTAAAAAGCACTTACAGCAGGAATAAAAACACAAACAAGTTACATTACATTTTATTAAAAAATGAAACAATCACCTACACAATACAAGTTCATTTTTCATGGAGAAAAAGTCAACAAAGGCTGGTTTTGCTAGTAATGAGTAGAGTAGCGTGTTCTGACTGTTGCTGGGCGAAAATGGGAAAAATTTTAAAAATCTTCAGGCTCACGTCATAACTGTGGTCTCCTGCAGGAAGGCCTGAGCTCTGACATCACATTTAATGGTCTTTACTGCCACCTTCTGGCCCATATACTCGCCTTTGTACACAGCTGGGGATGACAATCACACATCAGAATACTTTAAAATTTACAATAAAGACAGAATTCTTCTTTTTTTCTGTAACTGTTTCCTTTTCGTTATAAATGTGAAGGTAGAAAGATAAAATCAAAGAAAGCTTACCGCCAAACTCCCCCTCTCCAATATTCTCTCCCAGTGTGAGCTTCGTGATGTCCAGCAGCCACCCATCTGGCCAGGAGAGAGACATGAACTGTAAACCTGATGGATTCCTTTACCTGCTGTCATAATCATTGTTTTCATGTTTGATAAAGTAAAAATGATTAATTCAAAGTATTATAAAACTTCCTTAGATACAGTTTTTTTTGGGACTGCAGACTCACTTTTCGACAGCTCCAGCTCAGCTGACTTGGTTCCTTGTTTTTGTTTGGGCTTCAGTAGAGTCGTAGCAATGGAGCCTTTGTTCTTTGAATAGAACTGCAGACAGACACAAAAAAGAAATTTGCATGTTTGGTTATTCAGAGATATTTATTGGTCTGTTCATTCGTTGTACGTGTACAGCTTACCAATGTAGAAATGTACAGTACATTTTATTATTTTCTCTAGCTCTACAGAGAATAATGAGCCCACTGACTCTTTACCACAGAGAACCCGAGCCCCTTCAGAGCTCAGGAAAAGATGTAAATAGTGCAGCTGTACATAAAAGAACAAAAGGAAAAAAATGAGACTGCATTGTTACCTTAAAAGTTGTTAAAACAATAGCACCACACACTCTATGTAAAGATACTCTTCAGTGTTTCCTTACAAGAAAAAAGAGCATGAAGGGGCAGCAACTGAATTAAATCATGAGCTCATATACAGCTACGCATCAGAGACTAGGGTTTGTATTGTCAGCAGTGGAACACAGTTTTTATGGTATGATTCAGCCCAAATATTCATCTTGTCCTCCCTCTGTTTCCTCACAGGATCAAGTCAGGCAGTCTGACTCAGACCTAAAGCCATCTGTGGCTGGCTGATAAGATGGCTCTCAATGAGGGCTGGCCTCCCCTGTTGAGTCTGTCTCCAAAAGCTCTCAGCAGCAAAGCTCTAAATACGCTCTCACACAGGAACCGGCCAAAGACAGATAAACCATAAAAGGGTTTTCCTGTGTTTTACTTCACTTTGACACACGATGAGTGTACTTTTTACACCAGTGTCAGTCATCCCAACCATTTTGGCTTATGACCCCTTTCTGTGAGAAGGTGTGGTTCAAGTATGAACATAATACTTATGTTTTGCCATGCTAGTGGCATTTGGTCGATCAGTCCACCAGTTTGGTCCACACTGAAATATAAAAAAATTAGATGATTTCCATGAATGATTTCGAAGTACATTTATTTGTGATTCCCAGAGGACCTGATGACATTGGTGATCCTCTGATTTTTCCTTCAGCACTACCATGAGGTTGGCATTTTTTTTTAACAAACATGAAATGTGGCTTACATGTTGTTAACCAGCTGGGGATGAATTTCAGAGGTGATCCAAGTTGTTTTTGTTTTTTTTATTTACAGTCAAGTCAAAATGTCAGTGTGTCCAGTACTTTGGTTTCTGATCAAATAATACAAAACTCATGTGTTTAATGTTCATTAGCAAATGTTAGCATGCTACCACTCTCTTGTTCCTTTTGTCAAAGCCCTGATGTGGTGAAATAATTTAATATTTCATATGAAAAGACACAAAATCTAGAGAATAGTAAGAAAAAAATATTTTGGGGAATAGAAACACTTCCATCCCACTGACCTTGTCCCAACCTTGAAGTTAGAAACCAGTAACCCAGAGAGTGGCATGGAAAACACTGTTGCTGAACTGATTACGTAAGTAGAAATATCTGACTCAGTTCTGAGTAAAGAGGTAAAAACTCCAGGAACACCTGTGGTATGAACAACTTAATTGTAATACAGATGTGTTTCAGTGTGTGGCCTTCAGTTGGGGTGAGACCTCAGACTTTCTCCCTTGTCCTCGCACCTTGGAAGTAGGTGAAGTTGTTTCTGAAGCATCTACTATGAATTCTGGGAAAAAGAAAAGTACAGCTGGATCTATAAAAGGTCACTGACTTAAACGAGAAAGAGCCTCTTACCTCAATCATATCAATGAGGTTGTAGAAATACTGCTTGTTGTCAATGGTCAGCTTGTTGTCCTGATAAATCACCCGGTAGTGGATGACCTCTCCTGAGACACTGATGCACAGGACGTAGTCACCGGGATGGCGGATGGACTCTCGGACCAGGAACAGGCCATCCTCGGCCGGCTGCAGCTTACCGACCGCCTCTGTGCCGGAGATCTTCCCATGAAACCAGCTAGAGAAAGCCAGCACGGGGTGAGCCACGTCAAAAAAAAACCAAAAACATCTGTCTCTCTGAGACACTGATGATATATCCATTTGGGATCCCAAATAAGGCAAAAACATCTTACAGATGCAATTTTTATTTTTAACAAAAAGGAGGTTAAAACATGTCAGTAGCACACATCAAATAAGGAAGTTTGAGTGATTAATTCAGAGACTTTGTTTTCCAGCACAACCAGCCCACACTGCATGGTCACAAGATGTGCTGATAAACAGTTAGTCTATCAACACATCTTGTGACCACAGCTAAAGGCTATAGCTAAAGTTAGAAACTAGTGGACCTCCATGTGACAGACACACCGCTTGTAAACTTGATGTAAACACACCATGCACTGTCCTGAAGTGAAACAATAACGGCACTCAGCACAAAGGGTAAGGGTCAAGCAAGGAGGACGTACGGCATGAGGCTGAGGCTGGGGTCCACGCGCAGAGCCTCTCTTTCACGCACATTGGCAGAGTTTATGAGTCCCTCCTCCCCCGACGTGTTGTGTCTGGCCTTGTAATGTCCCTTCCTCTAAGAAGGAGCAATCAAAAGGGCTGTGTGAAAAGGTGGAAAATAATAAGAGTGAACAAACACTGTGTTTAAACGCGACAGTACCGTGGTCGTGTCAACAATAGTGAGGATGTCCCCTTTGTGATATGCCAGTTCTCCAGGTTTTGGTTTTCTGTGGTCCCCTTTGGCCACACACTGTGTACCTGCAGCCCAGCTCATCTGCAGCAAAGGGAGAATAATAACAGATAAATAATAATTACCTGTTCATTGCTATCATTTTAGGCTTAATAGTAATTTGACACTAATGACCAGGGAAAACGGAGGCAAAGCTCTGTGATCTGTTATGAAGTTAGTTGTGTTGAGTTTAAACGCCATAGTAGAGTACCAGATTGCATTAAACCCATATATGATTTAATTTATCATTCATTAAATTATCAGATTACATCTACTTGCCTGTAAGTAAATGCTCTCATGTTCAACTGCATTGACTGAAAGTCACAGGGGTAAGCAAGCTTTGCATTTAAATGGAATTAATACATTAGACGTGTACTGACTTCACAATGTCTCAAGTAATTAAATACGTACTTTTTACTCAAGTCCTTCACTGTCATGCTACTTCATACCTCCACTCCACTGCAGAGGGAAATAATGTACTTTTTACTCTACAACATCTGTCTGGCAGCTGTGTATGCTTAACTGTTACTTTACAGCTTAAGATTTTACAAACAAAACCCAAGTTCACTTTATACTGTGACACTGATACTCAACAAAGTATAAATATCTCAACCAGCTGTACCCTTAAAATACTGCTCAAGTCCTTAAGCATCTGTATTAACATTTTAATTTTAGTGTAAAATAACTCTCCTCCCATTCTGCCATGTTGTACTTTTACCACAATATTTTGCCATTAATATGTTCCTGAAATCTTAAATGCAGTGTTTTTACAGAGCAGTATTACTATTCACTTGACTAAAAAAAATAACTTCTTTTTATTCTCATATAACTACTATAATATAGACACATATAAAACTTACTACTACTACTGTGAATCACAGTACATACCTTTACCATGAACAGGCTTAGATGTTTAGATGATTCTATGTTGAGCACCTGCGAGGGATAGAAACGTCACTGAATGACTGGAGAACATAGCATACAGTACAGCAGTGAAAAATACAGCCTTGTATAAATATCTCAGAAGAGGCTGTAGCTGTAGGCGAGGAAGATGTCAGCTGGCAAGAGACTGCTAACACCTTAGTTCTGCTCCTGTCGCATAAAAAGGAAAAGCCAAAAGACAAACAGGTGGTTCAGTCTGGTTTCCGGTGGACATAAATGTTTCAGTACCTGCGACTCTGTGGACAGATGCGGACAGCCTTCCTCCTCTGGACAGTCAGTGTTCTCTGAAAAGATACCACTTCCTCACCTTCAAATCCTCAGCAGCTGCTTTCCACTCTTTGTCTCAGTGTGTGGTGGCAGTTTATGTGACATTTTCTAGATTGAGACTGCTCACAAGGAACTGATTCCGGAGGTATTCATATCGCAGACAGACAGCACAGCTGTGGTGGTTTGAACGCATGTCAGACCACTTCCTCAATATTTAAGATGTGGTTCATGTTTCATGAGGCGACGCAAGAGGTGACGCTGTAGAAGACTTGCGTGTCTTCTTCTTGTGTAAATTGTGTAAAATCTACAATAAACAAACAACAAAGCCAAGCAGACAACATGGCTTAAAAGTGTTTTAATATCTCTCCCTTAATTTTAGGTAACACTACAAAGACATTCAAATAATAGGACAGCAACTTTCACACTTTTGTGTTTAAACAATACAAAATAGATTGCAACATCCTTCAGAAATAAAATAAGCAATACTTATATGATGCTCTTGGTGAATGAAAACCAAACTAAAAATGCACAATAATTCTCTCACATCAAAACTTTTAAGCCAAACGAGTTGTGAAATTGTCTCCCTTTCTGTCCGACATCCTTGTAAAATGAGATCATCACAACTCATAAATGTTCCCCATACCCAATCTTTTATAACACACATGATGCAGGCACAAGGAAGAAAAGTCAAAGGACTACTTGATCATTACAGTAGATATTCAGTCTTCGTTTTCAGACTAAAGCTTCTCTCTTCTGCTAACAGTACTCTGGAGGAAAAAAAGATTACTATGCATATTATTAAACTGATAAAATTATGGCTGCATACAGTAACATTGTCGTTTCTTAAGTGCTTCATTCCCTCAGCATGCTTCAGACTGTGCAACATAAGACTTCTCTCTCCTCAGAGACAAATTTAATCTCCAGTGTGACCTGCTGCACAGAGCAGAGCTTAATCTTTGTAGTTTCTTGCAGAAAATCTTTAAGACATATTTTCAAGGGGAAGTTATTTTGGTATAGCCTTGTTTTTAAGGTGTGATGCAGGAGTGACTTACAACTCTATCCATCAAGTTCTCAAAATGTGCTGCGAGCGAATTAAAGGAGAAAATTTACAGGAGACTTTGAGGGTTTCCCCGACAGGGTCACGTCATGCCAACAATGTGTAATCTTAGGCACAATGAAGGTCACAGTACTGTATGTATGCAGATCCTAAACACAGTCACAGTCAGTCTTCTCTGATCTCTCTCACAGTTTCAAAGCTTCAAAAACTTAAACCTCCATCTTTTTTTTTTTTAACAGAGATCAAAAAACACATTTAAGTGTGCAAATGTCACGCACCAACATTAGTTCAGCGACTCAAGAGTCAGATGGTAAAACTGAACTGGCCAGAGGAGCTCTTGCTCAAAGCAGGAAATAAAGCTTAAGGTGCTGATGATTTTACTGGAGGCATTAATAGAGAAAACAATATGGTGATGTAACTGTAGTGAATTAACAGTGTGGTCAGTAGTTAGTGTGCAGTTATACTAAAATGGAATGATGCAATCAGTCGTTATCATGATTTTATACTGAGCCAATTTTCTCTGCACACTTACAAAGACACTACATCTGCAGGAAACACTTGAGTATCTTCGCCCAACACATAATTCTTCTTAATTCAAAGGTAGACATGTAACGTGTACAGTCAGTTATATTCATATGTGTACAGCTGCGTGTTAAGATTGTTTCCAAGATAAGAAAAGTTTAAGGTTGTGACATTCTACCAGTCTCTAAACTAGCACACGCCTCCACTTTGGAGGCAGAGGTCAAGCACTCTCTGCTTCATCCTTCTTGTCTTTTTTGCCCTCCCCCTCCCCTTCGCCCGCGTCGCTGCCATCCCGTCATTGACGTTTGCTTATGGTTGCGGGCGCTGGCCTTGGATGCTGGCAGGGACTCCATGCCCAGGACCTTGTGAATCTGACGGAAAGCAAGTAGTCGCAGAGCATGCTGGAAACAGACAACAGGAAATAGAGAATGTAGGTTGTGATAAGTTGTGGGCGTCTATTCTTAGACACTTAGACACAAGAAATAAGAAACCACCAGAACGGGTGTCAATACCTGTGCACTGGCAGTTATGTCCTCTCTGGCTTGAAGCATCATGCTTTCCAAGGCATCTGTTGGCTCTTTCTCACAGGGGTCCATCAATCCTGGTCCATCTGAACGAGGGCAGGAGAAACAAGTTAAAAAGGAGGGAACTTACTAAATCAGAGATTCAATTTGATTTTATAGAACTAGAGCACATAAGAAAATGACCCCAGAATTAAAAAAACAAAGCATGAAACTTTTTTCTTGGAAGAGATAAAAGTTCTGTGTGAGTGTGCGGCACTCATCGACTGGAGACACTGTGAGGTAATCTACTTCTTCACATTTCATTGACATATATCTGACCTGGTAGCAGGATGCCTGTGGAGATGCACTCCAGGACTCTGCGCATGGCCTCTCCTGGGCTGAGTGGGCCTGTCGCACTGCTGATCACTTTCTCCACCAGCAGCTCCATCGCCTGTAGGCAGGAACACACAGAACGAAAGACTATCAAATGAAAGAAGACACTCCAGACAGTGGACAGAAGTCTGTCTATAGGTCGTCCTCTATCTTTCAGTTTGTTAACTCTGATTAAAACTCATGCAAGATAGTGATACAGCATTGATTCAGCGCTGATAGAGCTGTGAATGTTTGAAAATATACCGTCGTTCTACACAAGCTTGCAGAGATGGCACATGACAATATCTAACAAGACGTTCTAAGGAGAAGGTTCACGCCCCAAAAAAATCCCCCAGACAATTCAAAAGTCAGACAGACAGTTGAAGCCACTTACCCAGCTGGGCATCTTCCCCCAGGTGGGAACCCGCTGACATAAATCTCTCAGCACCCGAATGATGATCACACAGGACTGCAGCCCGTTAGCACGAGCCTTTAGAAACAAAGACACATCGATTTAAAGACTTAAAACTAAACATGATTCTGTTTTGTGAGTAAAAAATCTTAATAATTAAAGATGGCTGTCAAAGTTAGTCAAACTGCTTAAAGTAGTTGGAATTTTGTAGTCATTGTTTTGGGGCTTTCCCTAATGACTGCAGCACAAATAACTCTTTTTTATGGGTTGTTTTGTTTGAAAAGCAAGGGCTGCCATACTTCGCGCTCACTTTTAAAAACATTAAAGTCTGCTGCATGTTGCATGTTGTTAAAAACAAGAACACTGTCTTATTTTCTCATTGTTGTGATAAAGTTGGCTTAGACGTCCTCCAGAATTAAAAGGGGAACAAAGTCTAAAAAACTACACGTTAGACCCTCATAAGAAATAATGAAATGTGCATCATCTCACATGCTATGTCATTGGTATTTTTTTTTTGTTGATAGATAGATATCATAATCATATCAAACTAACTGCTGTGAAAAAGGTATATTCTTTTGACTCAAATAATGAGCTTTGATTTTGTGCCGTAACCATTTTGGAGAAGTAGGTATTTTCAGGTGACTCTGAAATGACACTTCTCTCTTAACCTCTGATGGGGTCACACAAGGGTGAGAATGACAGAGCTCAAGCTGTGACGCACTTACCTGAAACCATTTTGCGTGACGGAGAGCGGCCAGGTATTCCAGACATTTCTTCTTATTCAGAAGGTCAGGAGGTTCCTTCCCAGCCACATCTGATGAAGATAACATGGATGAACTTATGACTCACAGTCACACTGATGGTGACGGTAATACATGGCGAGTGTTGTTAATTTGTTGTTAATAGTCACTGATCAGGGATGAAATTATAAAAACACATCTATTCTTAATCTAATGGGACCAAACATTTCCTTAAAATATTCTGTTTGTTTGTAAGAAAAAATAAAACAACCTGAACCTGATAAGAATACTAGTTTCTGTGTTTGAAAGACGTATTCGAAGTGGAAGAAAATGGCAAAAAAAAAGTACAATCACCAGTCTGCTGTTTGGAGTGGAAGGCACATGCAAAAAAGAAGGAAACCCAAAGGCATTCAGAGAGAAGAGTGGTAGAGTTTCTATTTAATTTTTAATTTAGGTGACTAAACCACAAATACATTTGTAAATTTGTTGCCCGATCTTTTTGATTTTATAGTGACTTCAAATATTGTCTGCCTGAGTGCATCTTCCTCTAGAAACATTCTGACTTATCAAACATGTGAAACTTATAACATTAATGATATCTATATTACATTTAGGTGCGTCAGTGACAAAGATATGCCACTGTGCAAGTTGGTTCACTGACGTGGCTTATTTGGAACGGAGCAATTATGAAAAGTCAAAATGTCAGCTATGAGAAAGGAGCAGTAAAGACTGTAGCCTTTTTCCTTCTAACTACACATATTTCCTTTTTACTACAATGAAGACTCATCACTCAAATTATTGTGTAACCTTTTCCATTTCAGGAACTGGTCATTGAGCCCAACTTAGGATAACTGTTCCCTTGAGCATTTTTAATTATTAAAAGCAAAAGAAAATCCTACCATACTTTTCACACAAGACATTTGTAATTATTAAAATAAATATTTTTAGGCTGTTTAGACTTTTAGAATTCCTCTTTAAGAAACTGAGTGTTGTGGATTTCCTCTTTTTTGCATTTGACTTCAGAATTTTCTACAACTTTTGATCATTCAACAACTGACATATGGACTTTATCCCTTCGGAGATGTTCTCCTTCTGTACCAAATGTTTTTAATCAGCCCTACGTTAGCAATGGTTTACACCATTCCTCTGCAGTAATAAAACCTCTGAAGCAGAAAACAGCACAGCAGCAAAGATTTTTTCTCTTCAGGCTTCCATATTTTTAGATGTCAACTTCAGAAAGCAAACCAACTAAAGTGAATTCAGATCTTTTAAACAATATGATGAAGCCCAAGATTAACTTCATTAGTAGTTATACAAATAGGGAGAACACAAAATGTTTGTTTAAAAAATAATGTGTAAAAGCTGTCTGTGTCAGATTTAGACGTTTATGAAAAAGACACATTTACAACACTAGTTACCTAAAATGGCAAATGACACTTTTGTCCAAAACATTCAGTGCGGTAACGGATGACTGTGATGACGTAATGTTTCACAAGATCAGCCTTGGGGCTTTCCATACTTCTATGTTCACTACAACTGTAGCAACAACAGAGGACATAACAAAAACAAAGCCATTGTTGTGAAGTCTACACTACCATACCACTTAGAATCAAAGACCCATATTTATCACATCTCTTAGAGTTGGGAGTTTCATTTAGCATCAGTACTGATGATAGTGATGATTTTCCTCCTCTGAAAAGCTTAATAAACATGGGTGACCTGGTTCCTTTAATTTGTTCTGTTCTTAGTGGTATGTGTACGAGTGTGGTCTTCAGATTAGCCACTGACTTGCCTAGGTCTGCTGATACAGAATTAGGGGCACTGATCAACAAACCCAGACAAAGATTTGAAAAAATAAAAGACAACGGCCTCAGAAAACATTTCTACCATGTTTTCCAAATGGGAAAAAAAACACATTCAAATACTGATCATTCCTGGAGCAGGCAGAGGAGTGTTTGCAACACAATGATCTTGGCAAATACCTTCATTGTTGAATGGAGGGGAAGTAATGACAATGGGTGTACTTATGTCATCATTTTTATATTTCAACACTGATCATTGTGAGGCGAAAAAATGACACTCCAACACCTCATCGCTGATAATGCCATATTATGACGCAGGGATGAGAGACAAGGAAATGGGAAGTCACTGGACCTCAATATCACCTCATAAGAATCACGGCCAAAATGCAAAAGGAAGCAAAACTTATCTCAAGTGTAAAAATAAGGATATTTGTGGAAATTAGGCATTTTTCATCCCTGGGCATTATCTAAACACTGATCATCACTTCGGTCTGTTATTATAGTTACCCAAAAGGTTTTTATCTGAGTGTGTGTTCACCAGATAAACACACACCCTAGTGGCACAGAAAGGTCGGAGAGCCCGGCTTTAGATTCCCATGTTGTGGAAAAGAAATAAAGAAATTGGGGACTAGTGTAACTGCAAAAAATGGGGGGAAATGAAAAAAGTGGGAAAAATGAATGAGAGAGTTAATTCTTATTTCCGGGGGTTAAAGAAAAAAAAAAAACTTGAATGTGGGCTTGATTAAAAGTCCCACCTCTCATTTTGTGTGATTTACGTGCTTTTCAGCCTAAAATTTAGGCTGCTAGTGGGTGGAAGAGTGGAGCAAGGGGTATATACTATATATATGTATATATAAGTGTATTACACACATCGCTTACATTTGGTTGTCTGGTACTTGAAAGCTTTGGCTTCTCTAACCTTTCTCAGCCGCTTTTCCTCCTGCCTGCTTGTCCTTCTCAGCAGCAGTGTCCTCCCTCATCAGCGGCGAGGTGAGAGAAATGGTCACCTGCATTTTGGGCTCCTTGCTTGAAAATATCACGATGTTCGCCTCCTCGGGGTGAGCCTGCACCTCATACTGATCTTCAGAAAATGTCTGCCGGTTAAAAGGACACTTGGGATTACTCACTACAGAGGAGGAGGGGTGTAGGGGCAAAGAAATGCCTTCTTTGGCAAGGTTACAGGGCAATACTGGTATGTTTTTAAACCCTGGGTTGTGCAATATTTTTCTCTCAAGGCAGTTCCCTTATGTGGGTTACGGGTTGGTGACATTACCATAAATATATTTCTCAGAAATTCATTCTATCTTTGTCATTGTCATTGAAAACAATGGGGCAGTTTAAGAAGAAAAGCCCCATCTCACTCTGTAGGATTCAGGTGTCATAACCAGGCAGTGAATCTAAAGATCAGTCAAAAGCACCTTTAATGAAACACTCATCACAGCTAAAGCAGGAGGGAGGAAGAGTGAGGAATTACAACACATCACAACCTTGTATTTTGTGCCAGTCCATTGTCTTGTAGGCCTTAAATGGAAATGCCAGTAAATTCAATTCAACTCTTTACGCTAGGGGCAGTTCAGACATTTGTGAACATGGAAAAATGTCTAACAAAGCTAGAAACCACACAGTAGTCCTCTAATGTTGTAGACTACGGAGCCTGGAAGTCCCCTTCTGAGAATACAAAAGAAACATGAACCACCAAACATGCGCATTGAATATCCACACGCTACTTTCACAATTGAGAAATATTTATAATCATTAAAATGTGTGAAGTACAAACTGCTGTGTTGTTTCTGGCCGTGGGGGACAGCTGCACATGTTCACTAATGATAAATGAGCTGCTGTAGCACAAGAGGAAAAACCCATCTATGATAAAGTGATTGGAAATTTTAATTGTTCTTCTTCTTCTGTAACAAAGCATTGAGATTGAGAAAAAAAAACGCTCGTTCCAATTCTATTTGTTATATAACTATAAAATCTTTCAGTCCTTCAGTATCCAGCTCTTATTACAAGTCATAAGGCAGTGGGTGACAACACAATATTCAATTTTTTTTTTTTTTTTTTTTAAATCAGAGACAACAGTTTGTCAATATATTCCCAAACCTAAATTGTCACACAAAATCCTGTAATGGTTTAATATAAAAATTGCAAGGACGTCAGTGTTGTGAAGTTTATCGTGATTCTTCACTCACTCAACCTCCACCAATGTCCTACATTAACAGGAGCATTAATGGGCGGAAGTTTTTGTACCTCCAGTTCCTTGGGGAGCTGCTTGGCGATGTTCTTCAGTAAAGAGATGGTGGGTTTCTTAGCAGTCAGCAGGATGAGCTCCACATTTCGGTCCCCACGAAGCAGCAGGCCTTTGGCCAGGATGCCCACCCTCATCACACCTTTTAGCAGCCGTGAAGAGTTTTCAGTACTGTCAGAGAGGAAGAGAGAAGAGAAAAAGACTTGCAGGGTGGATTTGGCAAATGATCCAAACAGTTATTTTTTTTCTTTTTGCAAAACTTCTTGGATCACAAATGAAAGCAGAGCTCATTATCATGCATTTGTTATGCATTAGCCGTATTCTGAATGTCATGCTCTGTCTCCAGAAATCTGGTTTGTTTTTTCTACAAATCATTTTTACATTTTGTTTTATTAATATAATAATATATAATATTAATATTTTTGTAAGTGGTTTTTAAATTTTATATCTTGTTTATTTGTTTTTTGTTACAGCTTCCTTGTATCTGAAAATCAGATTCTTTTTTATTTAAAACTAAGTTGTTAAGACTTAAGACTACTACTAACTTAAGACTACTTGTTAAGAAAAAATATCATTCATTTCCTTTATCCACTTGTCACAAACCTACATTACCATCATGACAAAGGTTTGTTACTCCTTCATCTCCGTGAAGCTCTTCCATTACAGAAAAATAGTAAGTGCTTTTATTGGCTTCAACTATTTAACATGCCCAGAGTTGAGAATGAATTTTTAGCACTATTTTTTAAATACCCCTTTTCATCTCCTCCTCCTTCAGTAGCAGCAGTATCAACAGCTGGTGTCTCCTTATCCAGCAGGGAGTCTGACACCAGTTTTAGGGCTCTCTCGGAGTGTGACACGATCCTCTGAACAGCCTGCAGCTCCTCTTCTACTGGGTAAATGGTGGAGTGTTTAGCCATGATGTGACGGTCATCAGGTGAGTCTGGCCGACGCACACACGTCTTCAGGGAGAAGGGGGAGAAAGTGACTGATCACATAAATAAAGCCTCGGTGAAAGTTATCTTTAAGTCTTGTTTATATGACGCACAGCAAACTAAAGATCAGCATTGAGACGCTCACCAGTAAAGGGGGTACTGGCATACCAGGGCGGCTCATAAGCGGTGGAGGAGCCATCCTGCGTCTCTGCTCCCCCCAGTACATCTGCTCCTCCTCCATCCTCCTCCAGTACATGTCCTCCTCATATCGCCTGCAGGAGAGGAGAAGGAGAGGAGAATGCTGTCATTAAAAATCATTTTTTCCCCACAGGGGACTGTTGTTGCTGCCATTAAAACACACAGTAGTAGCATTTTCTCAAAACATTTATTGTGATCTACCATTGGTCATGAAAAGAATAATTACACAGAGGTTTTGTATCAAAAACAGTAATCGTAATCCAGTAAACGTAATCCAGGGTTACAAAAATTTTCCATTTCCTCTTGCAACAATTTAAGCACAGGGCTAGTATGTCAAAAAATGTTGTTGCACATACAGGAAATTACAGTGTTGCAGCTTAAGGCTGGTAAATGACTGTATTTCATTATACACACAAGAAAGCTCATGTGATGTACCAGCATCAGAAAACAAACAAGCAAAACAAAACAAAAAATCAAGAAAATAGCAAAAGAGAAAATAATTCCCTTGATCATGTGTCAGACCAACAGTCAGCTGGTAAACAGACCACTTTGGTGAACCTTCCAATTTTAAAGTCAGAGTGAACGAGTTTAGGTTATTAACTTACTCTAACCACAAGTCTGACCTCATCTCCATGTGCCAGCGCTGCTCATCATCTCTCTGTCTCTTCAGCACCGCCTTCTGCTTCTGTTTCTTCAGCTTGCTCTCCTGCAGCTTTCTGGCCCGGTTACTGGGTTTGATCTCCACAGGAAGCTCTGGGTTCACTTTCTTCTACAGGAGACAAGGAGGAGGACAGAACAAATGTCAGGGAATGTGAGTACGTAATGAAAGTCATGCACATGTTGTGAACATCTGATGTTGCACTTTCTGGATACTGAAAATAATGTTCTATTGGAAGTGTAAATGCTACAGCCGGCTGCTAGGTCGCATTTAGATGATGATAATAAGAGTGAGCTGTGTGACACTTATCTGCCAGTGGTAATCTGAACACAAGCTCGATTCTCCAGATAGTCTGCTTAAACTACAGTATTCAGGCAGGTGAGGCTAAACCTCAGTACAATCAGCACAGCTCACAGAGATCATTAAAGACAAGATGATTTTAAGTGAATACCTTCCTGAGCTGCTGTGCACAGATTTTTAATTCTGAGCACCGTGAGAAGACTAATTCATTCTTTAAAGTATTTTTGTTGATTGAACTGTTAAGTGTTTAACTTTTTTTCTCTGCAATCTATTAGTGAACTCTTGATCGACATTTTTGTTGTGGGAAAATATTGAACTGAGTTAGATTGTGAACATCCAAAGCGGGCTAAATATTTCTGTGTGTTACTGGTTTGTTTACTCCTTGTTTGTGAACCAGGCCCTGATTTGCTCTAAAACCAAAACAGACTCTTGTGTGTGGCATTTTATAAATGTTTCAGGTCCCAAACTTTAGGTGTAATTAGGTTGTAGGAGTGAAACAAAAAAACTGAAACTGTGTGATGCATGACCTCTTTATCAGGTTAACCCCTAAATGGAGCCCAAATAAAAAGAACAAATCTCTGAAATTGTTGCACCATAAAACACAATGCAAAATTTTTTTATAAATAATCTTTTTGTTTTTTTTCCCCAATTTGGGCTATTCTGGCTTTGGCAATCCATTCTAACCTGGCATTTTTGCCCCTAAATACTGGGCTTTAAAAAGCAGACACATGCATATCCAAAGATAACCAAGATAACCAAAATGACTAATTGAAAAAGAGCTCCATAGTGTTACTTTTTGACACCTCCAAATACTTTTGATTGCCCATTTTTTGCATCAGTGCAGAAAATAAAGAAGCTGCAATATCACTGACTGTCTCAGCCCAGTTCATCGTGTCTCTTTGGATAACCAGTCAGCTCAGTGATGCTCCAACTTTCTTACCTTGTATTGGAGTCTGTGCCTTCTTCCTTTCAGATGCATGTCTTTAGCATTCGGGTCGTTGAAGCTGCACTCACACAGCTTGCAGTGGAATCGAATCACTTTGCCGTCATCATTACGAACCTAAAACAGACAGACTGTTCAGGTAAGTCATTCAAGATAACTAACGTAATATAAATAATATTATACTCCAGTTACATGAAAAGGACAGATTTGATGTGCTGTTACTAAAATAACATCAAATAATTTTTACTTTATTATGTGTTAGTTTTTTAATCTGAATATTAAGCAACATATATCAGTCCTCCAATATGTTAGTAGTCAAAAAAAAAAAAAGAGCTTATATCATGATCGTTCTCCTTCTCATTTCCTGCTCACCTCCTCAACGTAGTCGTGTCCCACCGGCTGGATGTCTCCCTGGCCTCCAGCTCTGTCACCATCCTCATCATCGCTCTGAGGCTCCATCCTCTGAGCTGACTGTTGCATGGGCTCCTCCACCTTGGCAGTCACCACAGCCGCTGCTGCTGCCGTCACTGCAGCTGCTGGAGCGCTGGCAGGCTTATTGGCTATGCGGCAGGGAAGATATTACAGATGATAGAGTAGATTTAAGGATATATATGCACATTTATTTGACAACAAACCCATCTATTTCTAAAGTCTAATTTCGATCTTTTTATTCTACAAGTGGGCAAATAACCACTCATAATTTACCATTCAGGTCCTACAGTTACACAGACTCTGTATTGAAAAGCATTTTGTTTCTTTGTATTTACCAACAATAACTTGATTTGTTTGAATTTTGCTTGGACACTAACAGGGACAAATATGCTCCATCTTTGGAGCAAAGTGATATTAAATTTTTAAATGTTCATGCGACAACATTTTAACACTAATGAGGCTGATATATGATATAAGGAACAATGGGAAAAAGTGATGTAGGGTGCAGCTGTCAAATTATGTGCTTTTTTTATTTTAATACAGGCACAAGTGTACAAGTGCACTGCATAGGTGTATTACAGAGGTAAAGATTTATATCATATTAGTAGTAGAACAGAAGTTATTTAATATGATATTGATCATTAATCCTAATCTCCTGTAAAACAAATAAACTTACAAATGACAGTTATTTTGGAAGGAGCTGGTTTCTTGACTGGCGCTGTTGTCTTTGCCGTGGCATTTACAGCCACCTGTTTGGGTGTTGCAGTGGGCGTTGAAGTGGTTGAGACGGTGGCAGGAGTTGAAGTGGAGACTGGAGGTTTCCCAGCTGTCGAGGTTGTGATAACTGGAGACGAGTTCACCAACACTGGCTCAGTAGAAGGTATAGGTTTTCCCAGCTTGGTGTGAAGTTTCACCACCTTTCCATGTTGATAAAGAGACACAGAGGGAGATGCAACCATTTAAGACTGCTGATACTCAATCCCATCCCAAATCCCCAGTGAAGGTTTTGTTCCAACATTTGGCAGCTCAAATGGAACATCACATGGGTACACCACCGTCATGTCCAATAATAAGCATGTTACAGTATCGTCTACAGCTGCCAATATTTTCTTCAATAACAATATTGAAAACACTTGGATATAAAAACAAAAGCATCAAAGCTGTGCTAACCTTCTGGTGTTTGGCCCCACGAATATGAGCGGCGTAGGCGTCCACCCCGGTGCAGGAGACGTCACACAACTCACAGCGTAACTGAGTCTGGACCCCTCTGGGCCCATTGCTGGCCCCCGTCTGTCCCCCAGACTTCAGTGCTGCCTCTTTTTTCTTATGCTTCTGGCCCTCAAGGTGCTCCCGGTACGTCTGATGCAGTAAATCAAACCAGTTACCAAGATGCACAAATAGAAATAGTCATAATTGTTACATTTTGTTTTTTTATATTCTATTTATGAGATAATATCAACATAATTCAAATACATTATACATTAAAATCAGACAACTGCTGATACTTGAAAGTTAAAACGTCAAAGATTTTCATTTTGTTCTCTTTCGCTGCACCAATAACGATAATTGTTAATTACAGGTTTTTGACCCTCACTTTAGTTTCAGTTTTTTGTATCACTGTCTACAGTCATCAACCTCATCTTTGTTTGGTCAGCTTTATTAACCATTTTTTCACAATGTGAGCAGAAATCAGAAAGAAAAAATAGACTGTTTTGTTAAGCCTCATCTGCCTGAATACTGTAGTTTAGATTGTTTTAAAAACCTTGTTAAAAACCCAACTGTGCAACACTGAGTTTTCCAGGAAACTTGCCATCGTCACCCGGATCCTAATACTGCAAATGTATGGCCTTTTTCAGTGAGCCATAGACTCAATCACTATTGTGTTGCCTTATTCAACAAAAGAAAGTGATTCAACAGACATTTATTAAAATAAAAATCTCTGAGATAATGACTGACATTAACCAGCTATGAAACTACATTGATTCTTTACACATAGGCACTGAAACATGTTCTAGTCTTCCCTTTTCCTTTTTTTGTGTCCTCATTCTGCAATGCCCAATACAATACTTTTATGTTAAAACCTTTTTATACTTTATTTTAAGCCTTTTTGTCTTGTAATTCAACCCCTTGTCATTATAAACTCTTACCTGTGGGCCTGCACAGCTGATCTTGCAAATGTCACAGTAGTGGAGCTGCGGCTGCTTGGGAGGACCTTTGGGCTTTTGTAACTTGTTCTGGTGAAAGGTGGGCTTTTTGTAGGTGTTTACAGCTGGAGCTGTCACCATGTTGCTGCCCGAGTTGCTCCATGATGAGCTTGTCAGCTGCTTGGGTGGCGGCTGGATGGGAGGCTGCGGCTGTTGTGGCTGCTGTGGCTGTTGAGGTGGAGGCTGCGGCTGAGCAAGAGTCTGCTGGGCCGGCTGGTAATAGGAGGGGGCGGATGTGGAGGTGTAGCCAGTTGAATCATAACTGGAATAACTAATGCCTGAGAGAGTGAGGACAGAGAGTGAGGACAGAGTTATTAGACGGAAGGAAGGCATTCAAGATATGGGTCAAAAATGAACAGGCACCAGTCATGCAAGCAATAAGCTGCACTTAAAGACCAAGAAGGACAATCCCAAAATCATCTTTGACAAGTGTAGGGCAGAATACAAAACTGAAACTTAACTTTTAATTCAGCTTTCTTAGTCACTTGGAATTACAACACTCTTTTGTCCACCATTAAAAGTCAACATTTCACAGCAAAATAATTTTGTTTTAATTGATTCGACACTATCAGTGGATTTACTTGCAGAATTTTTGGCGTCAAGTTCAACCGTGACGCGCAAATTTGTGCCAAGTATAAACTCCTTCACAAAAGAGAAATGTTTTGCAGACAGTTATGAAACAAATAATTACATAAATAATAAAAAAATAGCTAGCCACCTACAGTAGTTCGCCTACTAGCCCTGCAACAAGTCACCAAGCTTCTGGAGACAAACATTTTGCAAAAATAGCTGATTCAGTTCACACATACATACATCTGTTTTGTACTACAGCTGTCTTGGATGACTTATGCACATACAAAAATCATAACTTATAACAAGTAGCATCATTTATGTAGTGAACTATACATTTGAAATTTGCCTCTCCTTTAATTTTCTTTGTTGTTTTACTATGCATTGACATGCTATTTATTTACACTACTATGTACTATTTTAATAAAAATATCGAGCATCTCTAGCATAAATATTTCCTTTGGGATGGATAAAGTTCCATCTTATCTTATGTTACCTGAGTAGGTGGTGGCTGAAACGGTGGAGCCGAAGGAAGAGCCGAGGGTGTAGGATGAGATGGGTGTGGGTGGCTGCTGGACACTGGTGGACACTGGATAAATGTTGTAGCTGGTGGACACAGCACTGGAGGGGGCCAGAGGTTTCAGGGTCGTTATCTGCCTCTGGGGAGGAGGAGGCTGGCTGTACACAGTGGTGGGGGCTGGACTGTAAGCACTCTTTACTCCTACTGTTGCGGAAAAGGGTGTGGGGAGTGATGGGTGAGGGGCAAAGGGGGAAGTAGAGGTAGAGAGGAAGGGCATCAGAGCGAAGAGAGGAGAAGAGCAAAAGAGATCTAAAACATCCGTTGATTCCTCTGGGACTGCCTATCAGAGAGGTTTTAGCGGAGCAGGAAGGATCCTCATAACATAAGCAAATACAGCAGATACCATTCCATCCATTCCATATATGGTATATCATATTACACCTCAAAAGTGCAATGTAAAATAATACCAGGACTGTCTGACCCACAAATCCCCCAGCAAGACTGAGGAGTGTGTTCTAGGCAGTTAATTAGAGCTCAAACACTTGTTATATAACAGTCTACAATAATTAATAAACTGATATTAACTGTATTCAAAATCCGCACACACAGTTAAATTAGCATACACAGTCTCACTGGTTGAAGTATGGCAGAGCTATGGACTGTGTACTGAGCAGAACAATTTACAGATGAAAAACTTCTGAGATACATAAACTACTTAGAGCGATCTCTGGTGGACAAACTATATCATACCTGCCATGCTGATACATCAGTCAGCTCTATTGTCAAGACAATAAACTTTAAAAGAATACTCCACTGAGTCAGCAACAAACTCCATTAATGTTTTCAGACTCACGATGGGTACTTAAAAATAAGCATTAAAACTTATGCACCATAATAAGAGTCTTTTGTTAGTCCAGGTCTTTCTTCTCCTTGTCAAAACGAGGAGACTTACCCGCATTAACTCAACGGCTGACGGTTTGGTCAGAGTTTTACTGCTAATGTAGCCACAAGCAGAGATGAGAAGCTGTCTCACAGAGGTCTGATGAGCTCACTACTTTCTAACTCAACACCCCCAGAGTTTGCACAGCTGCCTTTGGAGTCACAAAAGGTTACAACTTTGTTTCACATGTGCTCCAGTGTACCCTAACACCTGTAAATATACTTTGATGTGTAAAATTGCTCAGCCCTAATAATGATTGAAACTTTGGACAAATCTTTGGAGTAAAAATAAACAGACTCACCAGTCTGGTAGTAATTCTCTGTGGGTGTCCTCTGAGCCGGAGCTATACTCGTCTGGTAGTACTGTTTGTTGTCATAGGTGGTCGCAGCTGCAGGACGCCCGTAGCTGTAGTTGTCCTGCTGGTGTTTACAAGAGAGGATTTCATCTAACGGGACAGCAGCATATTTTACTGCAGTAGGGTTTTTTCAAAATTCACAGATATTATATCAAAGCATCCTTTAAATTCTGGTGGCATGAGTGATGAGACAATCACAGTAAAAGTGTTAATGGAGGCGTGCATTTCAGTCTGCCCCAGAGTTTTAGTGGCTGAACGTCACGTTACATGATCCAAAACACCTAACATGAACACATCATGCTATAAGAAACTGAAAAGAAGAAAACATAAGAGAAGCAGAAAGAGACTGACCGTGTCCGAGTATACCTGGTACGTCTGTGGAGTGGTGGTGGGCTGTGGGGGTGCTGGGGGGTCTGGCTGTCTGTAGGCATAGTCAGGAGGGGCCTGGTGACTCTGATAAGCAGGGTAAGGGGCAGAGACCACAGGCCGGGCTGCTTGGACAGGAGCTGGAGCGTAGGACGCAGTCACTGCATGCGCCACAGCTGGAGCCTGCTGGACACTGTAACTGGCTGTCGAGGGATGGGAGTAGGCTGGGGGAGGCTGGGTACTGACAGAGAGTAGAGAGAGAGAAAATTAGGTGAAACAAAACCTTCAAAACTAATTTCAGAGGACACCTTCATGAACATCAAACTTCAGAGAAGTGTTTACTTAAGTTGTTACAGTGTGTAAAGCTGGAAATCAGTTCACGTCAGAGGTGCAAGAATACATTTTCTTTCATAATAATCAAAAAGAATAAAAGCTTTAAGGCTAAAGTCCTCATTTACACTTTAATTTACATCAACAGAATTTCATTTCCCTATTTGTTTTATCATGGCATGATATTTCTGTAATTTTTAAACAAAAATTGAGCCTGATCCCTCATTAATAGTGGGACTGGTTTACAGTGTAGGCTACTTTAAATAATGCAAAAACGGACTGTTTGATGATCATCAAGATGTTTTGACTCAGTTTATCATCGATATTTGTGACAACAGATGAACTCAGGGAGATCCATTGTCTGAGCACCATGAATATTTGTGAAAACAGATATTCTCTTTTAATTCAGATTTTTAAATAAAAAAATTTAAAAACTAAAAATTAGCTGAACTAACATGCCTGAACTGGCACTAAACACACTGAGGTAAATTAAATGTCAACACCCAGTCAAGACAAACACATTTGTAAAGATAATCACTACCATTATATGCCTGACAGAGCAGCACTGCACTGACCTTTGGTTAATCTTTGATTTTCATCAGGATACAGAGAAATACAAACTCCACAGTAGCTGCGTCATTAGTATGGTTTGAGATGCAGAGAGCATCCATTACTGACAACGACATCAGTAACTGACGCTCTGACCGTCTTTATTAAGTTTCAAGTGTCTGGGTGGACAAGAACACGAGTTGGCTAAAATTAAGTGATGCCTTAAGGTCATAAGAGAGCACAGAGTCTAAATGCTGTGAGAGTAATTATAACAGCATTTTATCTTACAAAGACACACAGGATCCAGTGAAAATACAAAACAGCTGCACAATAAAACAGAACAGGAAACATAACAAAACAGAACTACCAAGATGCATGAAACATTATTCCAAGACGGAAGAGGGGGTGCATTGCCGTAGAGTAGCTTAATAGTTCCTCCATAGAAATGCTTGTAATTTCATTTTCTCATACTATAGACAACATTTTGTCATTTCATTGGATAATGTAAGTGCCACATGCCATGCCTTTACTTCTGGACATGTCCAACATCATCCCAGATAATGTACCAAAAAACAAATCAATAGGTTTTGTTTACCACTCGGCTGTTGACCTACTTGTCTGCTCGGTCCCATCCATGCTGCCAAAGCTACCTCCGTGGTACAGTGTTACATATTGTTTTGGAAAATGGGTGTCTGTAATTTTGCAACACTCAGGGTTAAGTTGAACAGATGCGGCTGGGCGATATGATGATGTAAAGCTTACACAATACAAAGTACTCATCTCTCAGATTTTGCTATTCTGGTAGAAAAATATTGAAATGTAAAATGGTTAATTAGTGTTAAACTAACTGCTGAATAACTCAAAAGGGGCATTGCAACCTCTGACATGAAAAAAGTTCAGACTGACCTGCCATGACGAAATAAATAAACTCACTTAAGACAACAGAGATGCTTTGTTCATCTATTAGCTATACTGTTTATGCTGTTGTAGCTAGCACTTTTATATCTTTGCTGTGTGTTAAGTCTTTACGGAAATTGTTCAAATCAACGTGAGGAAATGATGCATTTTTTTCTTTTTTGCATCAGTTATTAAGTACTTTGACTTGCCAGTTATTCAATTTCTTTTCCCGTCTGGTCATTTTGTCTGATTTGTTCTATATTGTCATCTACACTGAGTGGCCACATTATTAGGTACATTTATTTAATGCAGTGCAACTCAATACAAACAGCACTGTGATAAATTCAGTTATATGTTCTCTCACTGAGATCACAGTTATAGATAATGTTACACTGAGAGGTGTTTCTTATATTTTGTCTTCCATATTTACAAACATGAGGAGGTCAGAATATTATTAGTCAGTGAGTCAACTTAATTTACAAAGCGCCTTTCAAAACCAGAGTTACAAGGTGCTGAACAAAGCAAGCATTATAAAGTTAAAAATAGGAAATAACAATGAAAAATACAATAAAAACTACACAAAAGTCAAAAATACATTACAGGCACACTGCTCACAAACTTAAGAATGAATTAACAATTCAATGACAGTATAAAAATAAAAAAAACTTATAGGCATCATAAAAGTAAATTTAATGGCAGAACTGTTGTATTGTGCTGCAATAGTTTGTGCAGCAAACCTCACTGTGGCTTCGCAGATCAAACACAGTGACATGCTTATCAAGACTCAATCAGGATTAAACCTCAAGACTGGTCACCACTGAGTCCAAATCAAAACACACAGATTTCAGTGGATAATCTAAGATATAAAAGATAAACATAATACAAAACTTAAGCACTCTGTGGTGCAAAGAAAACAGTCCCTTCTAGTTTGACTAGAGGTTTTGAGGGCCATTATACCAAAAATAACAGGAAACATTCACAGATAATTCACCGCAGTGAATGATAATTACTGTGGCAGATTAAATGATTTACCTCCTATATAAAGTTGCCAACACCAGCCTAAGCTGCAGGTGACTGTTTTCCACCCTCACACGGTGTATATTTAAATGTCAATGAGCAGCAGCGTGTCGTTTTTAACATATAACCACAATAACAGCAGTATTTGTGAGACGCCGGACCTTCAGTTGAGCTGGACCGGGACCGGCCCCGGTCTCACCTACTGCACCGCCCGCCTGTCACCTCCTCAGATTCACTTTTTTTAATGTCACGGTACAGCGCACAAAGCGGCGGAGAGCTGAGCCATCACCGGCAGCCCTCCACCCCCCTCCCCGGATGCTGCTGCCTGCACCGGGGTCCGCCTGAAGTCCTGCAGCGTGTCGGGTATCGCCGGCCTGCGAGCCCGGCCGGCTAACGTTAGCTCACCGGAGGAGCAGCGGCTCGAGCTCGCTGCCTCTGCCCTGACCGAGCCTCCGCCGACAAACGCCCCTGACTGCGGCTCAAAACACACGCTGACACACGCCTGCGTCACTTAACTTACCTGTATTGAGGACCGGCACCATGTGTGAAGCCGAAATAATTGCTTGCAGCCATCTTGGCATCTCCGGTACAGTAACAGACAGCGGAGCGCCGACACCGACAGGCCAAGATAGTTCACCCCCTCTACTGCAGCCAAAGGCAACGCCGCGGTGCTACACCGGAACTGCAAAAAAATCACACACACACACACACACACACACACACACAAAGGGTGAGTTGTTAAAAATACACCAGGAGAAAATATCGAGTTAACTTATTATATTAGTTATTTTATCGCAGTATATTTATCAATCATCAATTTAAATAATTTAGCAATGCGCATGCGTGAATCAGGTATGAGTAATACCAAATTATGCAACCCAATTGATTGACGAAATCAAATTATCTCAAGGAAGAGGGTTTTTTTTTTGCTATTAAGACATATGATTATTATTATTGTGAGCATAACAGTGTAAAAGACGGAGACTAAAACAAGCAGTTTTTGTTGTTGTTATCACTACTGTTATGAAGAAACAAGGTAGACACAAAAAACAAAACACTTAGTTAATTATTTGAGGTTGGTCAACAAAAGCAAACAAAAACAACGCGGAAATAGCTTAAATTCTCCTCTACAAAAACGAGTTTCACGCGAAGGCGGAAGTACATCGGGGTGAATCATCTCACTTAGCCTGCGGTCAATCTGCCGAATGTCGCGTGCGCCTGTCGGTCACGCTTGCAGCGGTGTTAAAGATCAAATCTAATGTAAACCCAAGCGGTGAGTCAATAGGCGAGATGGATCAACACATCATGTTCAGGCCCTCTGTCAGCGTCACATTAAACTCTCTACAAATATAATCTTTCAAATGAGATAATCAGGTAAAAACGACCTTGGGTTTTAAAGGCATCACGTCAGGAGAGGCACAAAACTGCCAAAAGAAATATGCTATAAATCTAAAGATGAGTAAAAATATCAGAAAACCTATATTTAATTACTACTGTGGGTTGTAGGATAAATACTACCACCAGAGGCACAAAAAATATGCAGAGTTCGTCTTTGCAGGGAAACTGAACAGGGCTGATGTGATTGGTTGGGTGCAAGTGAAGTAAGGGACTGAATAATTCATGTGTGTGGAGAGAGTTGGGGTATAGTAGGTATGAAAGAGACTGGGGATGAGGAGACGGAGAGGGAGGGGGAGAAGCTATGGATGGAGAGAGAGATGCTGTTGCCAGGGAACAGCAGCCTCATAGAGGACCACTGAAAACAACAGCAGAGTTATCTAATGGACTAAAGGGACATAGCCCCTCCAATTTCTGTATGGATAAATAAGCTTCTTCAACAGAGAGATTTGGAGACAGAGCAAACTGAATATATATTTTTGGGGGAAAAAAAGATACCCCAAAGGTTTTCTTTTTGGAGCTACGAGCAGAGAAAAGGGAGGAGATAAAGAGATCATGATGCCAGAGCAGATGCATTTCGAGTTAAAGGAATTTTGTGTCTTGGTGGTGTGGACGTAGGAGCAGAGAGGCAGGCTGTCAGCTCGCTCTTCACAGCCAGTCTCTCCCCAACAAAGGTGGCCAGAGGCGGAGGAGAGGAAAGGGGAGGGGGGCAGTCCGGCACAGAGGTGCCCCCTGTCTTCAGACACCTGCTGCTGGCGAGCGGCTGACATCGAGGACACTGTACGACTGTGTCTGTGCGTGAGTGTGCGCATGTGAATGAGTGAAGGACAGGGAGCGTGAGAAGAGAGGTTTCAGCCTCACCCCAGCTTCTGTGTGGAGGACCAGGATTTCTCTCCCCCCTCCCCTCTCCTTGAGTCTTTGCATCTGTGGCTGAGGAGGAGGGAGGACACACAGACACGGACCACTGAGACGATTTGAGGGGATCTCACACCGCTAATGTGAGTATAGTTGCATTAACGTCCCTGCATTTATAGCCTTGCACCTTAGACTGACTGCATACATGTTATTCTCCACTAACACATGAAATCCATGTTTTTTTTTCTCCCATTAGCTGATCCATTTGGGGTGACCTAGAAAGGCAGTGGGGCCATTTTACTCTGTGGTGGTGATGTGCTGCACATTTGCTGGCGATTGATTCAGTAGGAATCTTTTGGTTTACATGGGCAGCGCAATACTTGTACAGGAACAGCGTCTTTCACTGACATGTGTAGATTGGTTCAGTCTTGCCTTTTGCAACTCAGTTCAGTGTTGCCGTAGAACACTGTAGAGCAAATCATTCATGCTTTTATCTCTTCCCGCCTGGAGTACTGCAACTCCGTATTTTCTTGTTGAAACGAGTCTGCGATTGCTTGACCTCAAGTGGTTCAGAATGAGGCAGCCAGGCTTTGACAAACACTAAACGAAGAGAGCACATTACCCTAATTCTGGCCCACTCACGTTGGCTTCTTGTACACTTCAGAATTCAGTTCAGGATCCTCCTGATCACAGTCAACGCTCTCAACGGCACGGCACCCTCTTATGTTGCTGAACTTATAACCCAATACTTGGCACCAAGATTACCCAGACATGCAGACCAATTGCTCTTATATGTTGCCCAACCCAGGCTCAAATGAAAGGGCAAACATGCTTTTACCATTTGCCAGTGCCAAGATTGTGGAATTGGTGTTTTTATAATGATTTTAAATGTCATTTTATTTAATTCAGTCTGTTATACTGTTGTAATGTAGTGCATTTTTATTTACTCTGAAGCACTAACCCTATAAAAAAAAGATCACTTCCTTACTTACTAATAAGGCCTGTAGAAATTAATTGTTTCCTGCATGTGAGACTTGGCTGTCTTCCAACTTAAACACAGCCACAAGCGTTGCTGCCAAAACCACAAGAAACACATCCACCTAGTGATGACAGTTGCATCACTCCACATTGTGGTCAACATTATGCAGAAGAACGTCAGGATCACACAGGGTCTGTCATATTTCATTTTCCCTCAACAGCCTTTCTGTTGCACTGCTGCCTCTTAACACGCTCTGAACTGCATTACCATACAAGCACCTAAGATGCCTTTTCTCAGAGTCTCTGTTTCTAAGAATAACCTCCAAACACAGACCTGGGAATCCTCTGTCACTCAACCCGCTCAGACACTGTGGATTTTATACTTGAGCGGAGAACTACAAAGAGAACAGGACTATTCACAGTGCTCCTCTCATGCAGCTTGCCAGTCAAAACAGGCTGCAATTATTAATGTGTCACTATTGAGTTGTGATAATGCATATGGATTTCAGCATTAAATCCCATGATTCAGAGGAGTGGACTTAATACTAATTTGGACTCATGAGCACAAGCAAGTTTTTCTACTAATACTGTTGGTGACACAAAGCCTCAGTGTGAGTAGAGATCAAAAAGGCATCAGTCACATCAGTGTAGACGGATTAGGCAGCAGCGAGGGAGGATTAGGTCTGCACGTCGTTCTCCTCACTGGCCTTTTGAATTCCAACCTTGGAGGAAATTTGCACATAATATTTGACTTTGAGGGGAGCTGAGCTTAGAAAACCCTCACTGAGGCAGTCACATGCCTCTCACATGTGCTCCTCTGGGCAGGGGGATAACAAAAAAACATGTGAGCAGCAGCCATGGTAACAGCCCCCAAATTGTAATGAAAAACGGTTTGGATAAAATCCTCCTTCAACCGTGCTGACTTTCCTCTATGGCGTCAAACACGTGTCCCCGCCGTGCAGCCATGAAGCTGACTGTCTAGTTAGTGCTCTCATTTCATGTGGTAGTTCTCCTCTATTGTTGTAAATGGTGTTCATTGATGAACATTCCTCCTCACACCTCCAGGCCCCTGCTCTCCTCTCCGAGGGATGGGCACCACAGAGGCGACTCTACGAATGGAGAACATGGAAGTGAAAGATGAGTGGCAGGATGAAGACTTCCCCAGGTGAAATACTTTTACTTCTTACTGGTCGTCATCTATTAAACTATCCTCCTGATGCCAAATATAGCTGATTGGTTGATGCTGAAAGTTGATAACTGTGAGGCAGCGGAGCAAAACAGCTGTCCTTGTGGTGTCTGTTGGAGATGTGTGTGTGCTTTCAGCTTTATGGCATATATTTATGTGTGCTGATGATAATGCAGCACATTTGAGTTTATGGATGAATAGCTCAATGAATAGCTTAATTATCAATTAATTTCCGGAGTTTTTTCATTGGACAGCTGCACCACATAATTTACAGTACAGTTTAATCTCTGTGGGTTTAGAGTCTGTTAATCTGTAGTTTGTTTATATTAACTCTTTTTTTTTATTTTATGGCAGCCATATATTTTTTCTGTTCTACTTTCTAAGCATCAGTGGAGCTATTATGGTAATATTGTAAATGGAGGTTTTAATACTTATTGTGTTGTACAGCAAGGCTTGAGCACAGTGCGACATTTAACTTCACATTCACAGTAATATAAGTCAGCTGATCAATGATTCTCCACTGAAGAAGAAAAAACATAGAGAAATATAGATCAAGGGAAAAGAAAATTCCCAATGCACTATAAAGATTGCTACAGAGGGATTTAGAAAGTGTGTGAATTTGACAGTTAGAGATTGAGACGGAGAGCTTGACGGGCAGAAAAAGAGCAGGCGAGAGGTGTGATGACAGTCAGCACTGGGCTCCCTCCTCCTCCTTCCTCCCTCCTCCCTCCTCCCTCATCCTTCATCCCTCCTCCTCCGTCAGATTTGGAGGCAGGAAGCCAGGGAGCAGGTGCAGCTCTGTCTGTAAATGGTCTCAGGCTACGTCATGTGACGCAACAGCAGCGGCAGATCAACAACACAGCGTCGCCAAGAAAATGGTGGCAGGTTTTGGTTAAAGACAGACAGAGACAGAGAAGCAGCCAGCAGCCAGTGGATGACTGAGGTAGCCTCCGAGAGATGCTGTGCTCTACAGTCTGTCTGTTATCAGCTGAGAAGACGGGTGAATGAGCTAGCAACCTACACATAAAGGTGTGAGAGGTTAAAAAGCTCCCTTGAATCGGCTCTGACAAAAGCCGCCCCGTGCCATATTCCAGAAGGTAAGCATCATCGGTTCCTCCTGATGTTGACGTTTGTAGCTGAAGGTTAATGCAGTCATGGACAGGAATGAAAGGGATCATGTTGCTTTTGTTCAAGAAGAAATACATCCATTAATCTGCCATGTTTATAGAGAGGGCTTCATTTCTAACAAAGGGAGCATTGGACCAGAAATCACTGCAGGGGTCCCCAGGGGATTCGGCCTGACTGTTCATCAGCTCTCTGGGCTAAAGCCAGCATTGTTGGCTCAGGAGGAGCACACACTAGATGTCCTCTAGATGGGAGGATGAAGCAGTTGGCTCTCATAGGACTGCAGCTAAGACCCTCTCTGCTGAACAACACTGCGCTGTATCTCTCTGCGTCTCATGTGCTTGTATTACCCTGTTTCCAGTCCCCTTGGTTGCACTGGGAGTTGCTGCTGATATGCACGTGTAAGCACATCTGTCCGATAATGTGCGTAGTTTTGCTTACTCTCAGATAAACACGCAGCAGCCTCGCAAACAGACACATAAACATACGCAGAGCAAGAGCTTGACCTCCCTCTTTGCAGGGTGTCAGCGTTAAATAACAGGCAGCGTAAAGGGACAGAGAGCTGCACCGTTTTTTTGTCCTCTCCCCTCTGTCTCTTATACCTCCTCTCCTCTCCACTAGTTCTCCTCCCCTCCCTTTCTCCTCGCCTGGCAGCCCTGTAATCTTCATCTCCCCCAGAGAGAAGTTAATTACCATCTCTGTCCTCTTCTGCTTGCTCTTCTTTTTAGTGCTTAGGGAGATCAGTGCCAACACCCACGCCTCGACTGGTCCACTGAGCACCACCCTAACCACATGTTACATTTGTTGTTGTGAGGATACAGTTAGAGACTAGTACACATCAGAGAGAGATCAGAAAAACACTGAATCTTAAGTGGGTGTTGATATATGTCTGGCTTTATATTATATATTATACTCAACATGCACAGTACTGGTTGCTTACCTGCGTGTTTCCCCTCAGACCACTACCAGAGTACGGAGACATGGATCCATCCTGCGGTCTCACAGACGACAGAGCCTGTAAGTAACACTGTAGGGTCACTGATAATACCTCCACTTTATGAGATCAGTTACATTTCCTGATCTCTTGCTACAGCTCCCCCCAACTCCCTGAACGTCAGCCCACCTGGAGGAGGAGGTGGAGGTGGCGTGTCCTCATCCCACCGTAAGCGCCGCACGCTGATCGCCCCGGAGATGAACCTTTCATTGGACCAAAGTGAGGGCTCTTTGCTGTCAGACGACTTCCTGGACACACCGGACGACCTGGACATCAACGTCGATGACATCGATACGCCTGATGAGACAGACTCGCTGGAGTTCATCACCAATGGCAACGAGCTGGAGTGGGAAGGTAAGAGTTTAAAATGCACGTACAGGACGGTTTTAACTCATTTAATTTTCCCTTTATTAAGCTATAACACTGACCTTCTTCTCATAAAAGAATATACCCAAAGATTATGTTTCAGTTTAATCTGACTCTTAAGTTTTTCTATATTACATCTGTTTTATTTGTTTAGTATGGACTTTTTAAATTCTGTTTTATTGTTGGTATATTTCATTTTCTGTACTTTATTGTTTTATCCTTCAGTTATTTATGTAAAGTACTTTGTAAGTTGAGAGGTACTTTATTTATCTATTCGTTCTTATTATATTAATATGTTCTAACCCTCTCAGAACAGTCTGCAAACTGTAAAGTGTTTCCGTAACTGAAGAGTGAGGATATCTTCAACCTGAACCTAATTCTACATCAAAATCCCTAATGAATCTTAATCTTAATCCTTAGACAGTCACACAAAACATAACTAAAGTTTTCCTAAGACTAAAAGTAATCCTTAACCTCACTTAAAAAGAACTTCTTCAATATATTTTACCCTTCCTTGGAAGCAGTGCTACGCAGCATGATCTACATTTCAGTGTAGAAATAAGAACAAAATCCGGCTCTGTGTCTGTCCAGATGACACGCCAGTGGCTTCAGCCAAAGCGGGTCCCAGTGACGGCTCAGGAGAAGTGGACGAGGATGGGAATGCCAACAACGGTCGTCTCTGGAGGACAGTAATCATCGGAGAGCAGGAGCATCGTATTGACATGCAGGTCATCAGGCCCTACCTCCGAGTCATCACGCATGGAGGTCAGTGAGAGGACAGAAATCAGACCTGGGAGAGGAGAGGCTTTGTTCATAGTAATTACTAGTATCACTATTAATATACAACATTTGTACTAAAATACTAACTCTAATACCTAAACCTAATAAGACTAGCGTTAATGCTCAAGACATATTGCAGTGTCCTTTTTATTACAATACATGGCCATTATTGTGACACTTGTGAATAACTGAAACTCTCTCCCATCAGGATATTACGGCGAGGGTCTTAATGCCATCATTGTTTTCTCTGCCTGTTACCTGCCTGACAGTAGCTGCCCAGACTACCACTACATCATGGAAAACCTTTTCCTGTGAGTCTGCAATGGGTGACTTCTAATTTTCAAGTACAGGCTTTTATGCTGTACATGGATGGATTATTTTTCTGTGCCGCTATTGTATCATAATCAAGGCTCCATACAATAATTTTGAGGTAATCCAGTGGTTCCTATAACAAAGCAACAACGCTTAAGAGCCTTCCCACTCCTCCAGGTATGTGGTGAGCAGTCTGGAGATGCTTGTGGCCGAAGATTACCTGATCATCTACATGAATGGAGCCACTCCTCGGAGTAAGATGCCTGGGATCAGCTGGCTCAAGAAATGTTACCAAATGATTGACCGAAGGTAGGGGAAAAATATCACAGAGAAACTACTCTAACATGATGGCTGATATTCTGTGTATTAATATGAAATGAAATATGAATTAACCCCATCCTGATATTTTTAGCTGCTGAGTACTTCACCATCAACATACAGAAAAGCGTGATATCGATACTGACGGACACGAAAAACGAGAGTAATGGAAGTTGTCATTTGCTGTCAGTCAGTAGGAGGCTAGCTCACAGGTTAATTTAAAGCAGGACTGAGAAAGCCTATTTTTAATCCACAGTTAAATATTTCTGATGTCTTGTGTTACTCTAAAACTATATGTTCATTTTACCAAACACCGTAAAACTCTCTAAACACTAACCTGACTGTGGATGGTCCTGTTGTTTGTGTTGTGATGGCAGATTGAGGAAGAACCTGAAGTCTTTGGTCATCGCTCATCCCACGTGGTTCATACGCACTGTCTTGGCTATATCCAGGCCCTTTATCAGGTGATACACACAAACAAACGGCTAAAGTATAAAGTATAAATCAAAATAGGACAAGTTAAAATGCTTTTTGTTGTACTAATCACAGGAAACTGATGAGGGCCAGGCTATTTAATTTGTCCTTGTGTGAAATAAAAGCATTTAAATTTTGGCAGTGACACAGTGCCTTGGACTGTTTTCAATGAGAGTTATTGCATGTTTGAGCTGATTCATCCTAAGCTGCTTATTAAATTCAAAAGGCCTTTTACATTACATTTATATTAACATTAACATGCATATCTTTTCTAAAAAGATAGCATTTAAAAGAAAATAAAGTAAAACATAATTTTGATTGAGTGGATACTATATATTCCATATAGGCTGAACTAATTTTAACTCTTAATGTGGTTGTGTTGTTGTTGTTGTTGTCCTGTTGCCCTCTGCAGTGTGAAATTCATGAATAAGATCCAGTACGTCCACAGCCTGGATGAACTAGCAGAGCTCGTCCCCATGGAGCACGTCCACGTCCCAGAGTGTGTGGTGCAGTAAGTATCTCTGACCACTTGATGGAGAAAATGAGCTGCAGAAGGAATCCCAACCTGCAGGCAGCAGACTTCTCATGTAAACCTGGCAGAGAACAAGTCTAATGTGACATCTTGTGTGTTTAAATGAATGTAGAATAAGATTAGTCCTGTAGTTCTTTAAAATTACTTTACTGTGGGATGAGGATAACAGTGTCACTCATTTTGCAGATTCGATGAGGAGAGGATTAAAGCACGGAGGGAAAGGTAAAATACATTAATGAGAATACTTACTCTTGCTTAAACGTGTACATATATTGCTCATTCACAGTTGCACTTGAAATGAACTGTGGTTTAAGTGCCCAACCTGAATTAATTGGCTACTCAAGGCTGTCTTTTAATTCTCCTAAATTCTCCTCCAAATGGGAATCAGCCCAAATGCCCACAATAAATCCATGTGTGTGTGTGTGTGTGTGTGTGTGTAGGATGGAGCAGGAGCACAGACAGCAGGAGCAGCAGCAGTCAGTCCCAGAGGAGCCAATTAAAAAGTCTGACAGGTACTGGTCTTCCCTGTCACCCTATTTTCCCATTGGACATATAACTAGTTAGGACATTCATCAGTTTTACAGTACATCGTCATCTCTCCAACTTTTAAAAGTTTTTGTGTTTTTTTTCTCATTTTCAGGCCGAAGTCAATGATCGTGGATAAAGGGTTATGAGAAGGACAGAGCTTTGCAGGTTAAGGTAATACAAACCACTGTTGCATTCTTTGTAGGAGCCCCACTGTGTGCTCTGTGCTTTGAAATACATTCACCACATTTCCCTTTCCATCTCCATACAGATGTCTAAATAGTTACACAACAATCACATGTTCCAATCTATTGGTTTGGTATATGTCAGCACAAAGATCAGATTAAGGTCAGTGTCAAATATTTCAGTACATTTGCTCATCGCAATCAAATATTTATCCATTTTGAAGTAGAGTAACCGTGAATTTTCGTAATACAGAAATATTTAAACTGAAGATTTGAGTGTACTTCAGATTTGGGCAAGTAGGGACCATGTACAGGGAACAGATGTTGTCAGTAAAAAACAAAGAAAATCTGTGAAACAACCAAGAGTAAAGTTGAGTTTAAGCAAATCTGAGGAAATTAATATTGTAGATGAATATGCAGTACAATCATGTCATTTTTGCTCAATAACTGGATCATTCTGTGCACGTGCAGTACAGGATAAAAAGCGACTGAGATTAATCACATTTGCTTGAGAACAAGTTGTACAGGACTTGAAAACTCTTTTCAAGTCTGTCAGAAAAGAGGTGCAGGTAGCGTGAATGTGGGGTGAGGGATTTGTTGTTATTTGTGCAGGTGCATGAAGGGGATTTAGCTGTGGTCTCTAAAAACTTTCATTTACACTCAGATTTACATTCATCCGGTCAGTGGTCCTGCATTGACAGGGTGGATATCCGCCTGCAGTTTGCAATGTTTGGCAGAGATTTACACGGATGCTTAGTTGTCAGATGAAAAGCTGCATTTTTGGGATTCTCTCAGTTGCCCTTTTATTCTCCTCAGTGTTCCTCTTGCCTGATTAAACATGGTCCTGTGTAGTCCTTGGACTGATTTTAGAAACAAACCAAGGTTTCTTGTTACTGTATTTAATAAAGATCAGCTGAACACACTGTGCTTGTCCTTGAGGGAGAAGGAGAGCAAAAATGTCTTTACAAAAACTGGTGTTAAAATTTAACTGTAACTTTGCCTGTCTGGTCCAAAGTGAAGGCTGCAAATAAAGAAGAAGATTTATTTAATTAGAGAATTACTGTAATTTTTATTTTTAGAATCAACAGCATCTCAAAGTAAGTAAATCATATCACCAGCACCTTTCAGAGTGTTAACGAGGTACATACTTAAAGAGCTGGTTGAAACCAGCTGGCTGAAGGATATATAAAGAAGTATACTGTAACTCTGAGAAAGGTCACAAGACCGAAACGCCAATGATGAAACACATGGAAGTGATTTGAAATGATGAGCAGGATAAAAAAGTGAAAAGTTACTTGTTAGTGCAGGAGTAATGTCCCCTTGTATAAGTTCAACTTTGACTTTGGTGAAATAACAACAGGTCATTTTTAAATGTCAGGATAAACAGATTGACTCTGTATGGAGTTTAGAGGTTTACCACAACAAGGGATTGATTTAAAAAAAGGAAGGCAGTCAAACTTTCTTAAAATCTTGTACAATCGTGTTCAAAACATCTTTTAGAAGTGTGCATTAACTGCCGCTTCTTCTTATTATTAATTTGCAAACTTTTCCAAAACACTGCAGGTAATCCCAGCGTATATTGTCCCAGAGAGACAGAGACAAAGTTATACAAAAAAAATTCTTTGAATTTGAGTTTTAATTGGAGCAGCAAAAAAGTTTTTAAGATCCTGTGACACATCCACAAACATTCCCTTCTCTCTCTATGCAGTGTCTGGCAGACATATGGAGCATGAGCCCTTCCATTTATACCCGTATGAAGCAGTGGTCCAACAAGTCTTCATTTGCCTCCTTGTTTCACCAACAACTCGCTGACGATTTGTGCCGTCATTTTTTGATCGAGATCGTGAATGCGGCGTCTCATTTTCCCTCTGTCTGGCAGCCCTTCTTCCTCTCAGCCTGAAGGTTTATATTGCTACTTGAACATGTACAAAGGAAGTCGCTGCTCTGTTACAGGAGGTGTTTCACTGTGGAAGCTGTTGTTGGGTTCATTGATTTATTAAGTTGTTGCCTGATCGGACTTGTTGTGAAGATCATATCATAATATTACCATCATGAGGCTTTGGAAGGTCAGTACAGAAACTTTACAATTTTGGTAACATTGGTTGAAATTATTGTAACTCCAATTGTGGTCACTTCATTTGATTACAGGCTTAAAACATTTTACAATTCTGCTTTTTGTTAATAAATTTACTAAATTAACTGAACAATCGAATTCCTGAAAGTCTGACCATTAGAAATATAAGAAGACTTTTGCTTTTAATATGTACATATATTATGAAAGATTTATCTCTTAAGATGTCCGAAAGCAACATTACCCATGTAGCAGAGTGTGGGTCAGTGTGTGACCAAACTGGTTACGCATGTTTATGTTCATGCTGGTTCGTGTGGATATAATGTGTGTTACGTGTCTATAACGATGGTTCTCCAGTGCATTGGATGCCTTCATCCTTATTTTTTGCCTCATAGCTGCTGTATCATAAGGCCTTTTCAAGCTCTCTCTTTTGCTGGACTGACATTTTGAAAATGTCCAAATGTACTAACATCTGTACTGTACCTTGTGTTATGATGTGCCTCAGTAATCTTGTGTATAGACAATGCAGGAACGGGATCAATGTTTGCATTTTGTGGCCTGGAAACCCATATGAGTGGATCTATAAGTGTTGTAAAATATTTGGCTATGCAAGCAATGCTTGTTTATTTTGTGTGATGTGTTTAAGGCCACATAAGCAGATTTCATACCACATTAAATGAATATGCTTTATATTTACTACATCGTATTTAGACTGCAAATACTGCATATGCACACTGTATGTCATCTGAGATAAATATAATATTAACCTGCCATACACAAAACATTGACTGTAACTCTATCAAATCAGTATCAAAGTGGCCATTAGCAAACAAAATACACAAGCATTGTAGGTATGTTTGCATATTAATTTTATCAGTTCTATATCAGTTTTATTCTTATAGATCTGTTTCATAAGGGGACATTTGAGAAAACATGTTCTGACCACAAACTTGACAAAGTTTAAAGTTCCTCTTAAAGGAAGACATTTTGACCTTCTTTCAGAATGATAACATTTATGTAGCTTAAAAAGTTTGGTTCACTTGTGAGGAATGACGTCTCCTCACATTTTTGTGTAGTTGTTTCTGATGAATAGTTACAGTGCACATGACCATATTTAACAGAAATTTAAACATTACTCAAACAGCCTAATGCATCACAAATTGTACATTTTCTGGGGTTATATTGATTCTCTCTTATGTCTTCCATCTGTTAAATTTACTGTAGCAGGAGGGCAGAGGATTGAGAAGTTTTATTTTTGTAAAGAAGCATAACTGTATTTCCTGCCTGCCTTTTTTGCACTATTGGATTTGGTTGTCGCATAGCCTTTGAATGATTTCAGCACAAAATGTGATTGGTTATTGTTTAGGAGGTGATGAGTTCTTATAAAATGTATTTTGTGTTGTTGACTAATGTCATGTATTTGTGTAGCTGTTAGACAGGCATGGACAGGCTTCTGCTTCTTTGGTAAAGAAAATAGGACTCATGTAATATCTCCTTTTAAAGTGCCATCTCAAATCTAGTTTTCCTTTTGTTCTTATGCCTTTCTTATGGAAGCCCTGAGATGCAAGTAAGGAAAAAATCTGGCGATCCATTTCTAAGTCTGATCTAATCTGATCTCTTTTCTCTCCTGTGTTTATGACTTAAGAACAGGTGGGGAAAAAAAACATCTTTCTAAGTTACTTTTTTAGCTTCACTTTTATACTGTAAAAGCCCTGAGAGGAAGGTGAAAACATTTTTTTTCAAGCTTGTGTTTGTTGTTGTAATACTAATTTCGACCACAAGAGGCTGAAGTGCACGAGTACCCCGTATTCTAAATAAGACTGAAAACATTCGTGTTGTTAGCAAATTACGTAACATTACTATTGTATTGACAGTGCTTCTCCTACCACTGGGCAACAATATTTTAATATATTATAACCACAAAATAAAAACTAATTAGCTTCCTTTATCCCATTTTTATATCAGTGAGTTCTACTTGTCAAGACTTATTTCTTAGTATATTTAAAGTCAAGTCAAGTCTTTTTTTTATCTCACCTGGAAGTCCTAATTACAAAACAGGTTAGTAGTGCACCTCAGCCTTTTTTTTACCTGTCTCTCAGGGTTATCACAGACAAAAAAAAGTAACTTGAAAAAATGATCGTAGAGAATTTTATTTGTATTTTGCATTTTCCCCCTCATCCATTTAAAAGAATTAAGGAACTTAAATTATGCAGGCAAAAAACTTTTTCACCTGTTCTTAAGTTATAAACTGGAGAGAAAAACATTTAGATCAAATGGATCGCCAGAAAAAGTTTTCTCACTTGCCTCTCAGGGCTTCCGTTTTCCGCTTTCTGGTACAGGGATGTTAACAAAACATTCAATTTTTCTATTCTTTTCAGTCTTGTTAGGCTGTTTACAGACCAATGAACCAAACCTTAACCGTCCCTGCTCCGTTTCTAGAGCACATCATTCTTTGGGAACGTTTTGTTTGAAGTTTGTTGGCTGTACAGAGTGCCTATTTTTGAACCAAATGATCAAACGAACACAGACATTGTGAAGGAATGTAATGTGTAGTCTTTTGATTTTTAGTTGTTAAGGTTTTTAGGTTTGCTATCTCAAGTCACACCTAATGTCATGAGCAGAGCAAGGTTTGCATAGAAATGGCTTATGTGACCTTTTAAAACAATGTCAATGTTCAATTTGACTAAAAAAGCACAATATTTAAAATAAATTATTTTCCTGCCATTTGTCTGCTGTAAAATGTTTGCTCAGATTTAAATGGGAAAGATGATCGATCATTCACGGTCCTGAAGTGCTTTAGGTTGATATGATCAGTTCTACCTTGTAAATATAACTGAATAAACTGTTCCTCCAAAAATCTGCTGTGTTTTGTTTTCTTATTTTCTGTGCACTCGTTTAGAGCAGATCATTTCTAGTCTTCTGACACAAAAAGAGGCCAGAGTGTGGCCTGGAACCACTTGACGTTCAAACATACACTTGCGATTATTGTTGTCCATCACAAACTTTTAAACGTATTAATAAATTATAATAAAACTTATTATTAAATACATCTTTGTCCTTTGGCCTTTGTTACAACCGGTGACACGGTGTGATGTAATGCATGGAAAGAGGGAGAAATTATCTTTTCAGTGTTGGTGTTAATGTACATTAAAACCATAAAGCCACATGCTCCACGTGATGTGTGTTTACAGTTTGTTTCTGATTCACTAAAGCGGCAAAAAAAAAAATTAATAAATTTTATTCAGATTTCATAAGCAATTAGTTTTCTGATGCAAAGCATTACATATGTATATTTTCTGCTGCTTCTCCTAATTCTTACATTTTAATTTCATATGTAAGCATATGATAAATACTGTGTGTGCATGTGTATACACACTGTGACTGTAAAAAAGTGTATGATAATATACTGCAGTCCAGGCTCCTCTGGGCCTGGATAAGCAATTTCCATAGCAAATATTGGACAGGTGTGACTAATAATTGCTGCTCTGCTCTGTAATGATTGCTGGGATAGATCCATCATTAGTGTTATTAGTTGCACCTGCTGTCTGCAGTAAAAACAATGTTGCTGAAACATTATAAAGAACAAAGCTTTATTCCTGCAGCAAAATAACAGGTAAATTACAATATCTCTATTTTATTTATTTAAATTTACCTCTTTACAATCTTTACAACATTACAACACTGAGCACTATCTGCCCATCAACAGACTTCCTGCAGGTCAGAGAAGAATACATGTCTATAGAGAGCTGTCCAGTGATGCCACAATAACCATAAGACCATCACGAGTTACACATCATACCCTTCCCCCAAACATACTGACAGAAAAACACCCTGACCGTTGACCCTCGACGGCTGTGACATGTTCACATTTCACACGGTCATGTATACAGAAATAGACCTGAACGTCACACACAGTGAGGGAATATATTCTATAACTTTGTTAAAGCCAACATTACTCCCTGTCTGAAGGCAAAGATGGATGTTAAACTGTTCAGTTATTATCCTGGTGTTAAAATACTGCATTCGAGCTTATGTTTCATGACAATAACTAATGAAAAAATATTTAGTCATCGCCCTCTTTACTGTAGGCTACATGATGTGAACTGCACTGTACTGTAGACCACTGGTGAGACGTATCTAAGTACACTTACGCAAGAAATAAAGTCAATTTTATTTTTTATGGTCCAATATCACAAATCATAAATAAACAATCTGTACAGCACACTACACCCTCTATCCTTAAATCCTTCTACTAAACTTAAGAACACTATTAAGATATGTGTATATTACTTTTATGCTGCTTTTACTTTATTACATCTCGAAAGGAAATAATATAGTTTTGCTTTTTACAGTATAATATATTGTTACAGATTACAACAACAGTTAGCTGTATAATGTTGTTAAAATTAGCTCCACATATTAATTGATTGATTAATTGAATATATGATATAGATTCAACTATAATGTTATGTATTATATCATAACACTGTGAAAGGAGCAATTACTTTTACTTTTGATACTTAAAATACATTTTGCTCCTAATATGGGTGTGCTTCGAATTTGTGTAACTTTCAGAGGTGTAACGATTTGTCAAGTAATCAATTAGTTGATGAACAGAAAACTGTTTTGATAATCAACTGATCAGCAGTCATTTTCTTACTTTGATTTACATTTAAATGTACTTAGTGGCCATAATTCAGTCATATAAAAGAAGTGTACTTATCTGTCCTCCTGTCAAAGACTACGTTAACCTACTTTTATCTTTTAATTAACATTTACAGTACTACCACAACCTAAAATCTCAACACTTCTTGACCTACTTGTCTGACTTTTTTTTCTGCATGTGTGTGTGCTCTCTCTCTCTCTCTCTCTCTCTCTCTATATATATATATATATATATATATATATATATATATATATATATATATATATATATAAATATATATATGTGTGTGTGTGTGTGTGTGAATGGGCTAATAAAATGATGAAAGGTTTCTTTTAAAGTATCATATCACCTCAATAACTTTATTTATAGACATTTACCTTCATTAACTACAATCACATTAATATTTTTCATTTTCTGGAGATGTGGCTGTCCTTTTACTGGCAAGCAGCGTTACAGATCACACGTAGCTGTCATTTTAATGTATCAATAAAGACACCGTCGATGGTAGTTTTCCACAGTGAGGTGGTCACCAGGTGGATTAACAACTGAACGGAAGAACACCTGACACCCTCCGGACAGACTGACCGCGACAGCTGCTGCGAAATATGTAAATATGTGAAAGTTCGCGGGCTGTGATTGGCTGGTGGCCGGAGCTCCGCGGAAGCTGATTGGCTGGTGGCCGGAGCTCCGCAGAAGCTGATTGGCTGGCGCGTAGAGGCACGTCAGGACGGAGCACGAGACCGGTGACGAAACACGGACGCTGCACATAAAGAGCAGTGCCTCGCGCGCTGAATGGAGCGGTGGAGATAAAGAGACACGAGATCAGATAAAAAGAAAACTTTTATAACTTTTTAACGCGTGATTTTATTGGACTTTTATCGTCGACTTTGATTAAAAAAAGGACTCTTTCTTCATCTGACGTTGAGCGGGACTGGCGAGAAGCGACGGAAAAATGAAATATATTATAGGAATTGGCGGGTAAGTGTTTTTATTTCTATTAAACAGCTCGTTGTTTGCTAACATGTTGTAGTCTGTTTCTGCCCAACACTGTAATGCTGTCTGAGCTAAACTGGCTGATAGTTGAAGAGTTTTTCACTTTATATCAGGCTGAAGTGATCTCATACACTGTTTTGTTATGTCGTTTGTTTAAAGTTAAGCTCGTGGTAAAAATGTATTTATTTTGTGATTGAGACTAACTTTAGCCTCTGGTTTGTTTATATTATGGTTTCGGACAAATGTTGTTAGCTGCCCGCCAGAAAGTGATGCTGTTAAACCAGCTTAAAGTCACGTCCGGTGTGGATGGTTTGTTGTCATCAATCGAGCGGGACATTTGAAATTCACCGCGAGACTCGGTTCAAAAGTGGAGGGAGACTTAAAACCAGCACTGTCCCAAAGTGAAACTGTTTAATCTTCTTCTCATTTTTTCAATATAGAGTTCAGATCAGGAAATGACACTATTTTGTTACGCTTCAGCTGATTTTATGAAAACAGAGCAATGTGCTTTTTATTTACCATTTCGCTATTAAAGTAGTGCAACTTTTAATCACATTTAACACACAGACACACATTTTTTATATTATGTTACTGTTTTATAGGCAAATGTGACTTTGTCATGTTTACCAAATTTAATTAACAAAAGAATAAATTAATTAAACTCAGGCAGATACAATTCAACCCAACTCCTCTGATACTAATTTTACCTTCACAAATTTAAAGTGTTCAGGTTTTGTTGACTTTGTCTAAAATGTGTAACTTCATTTGTATGTTTTTGCCCCATTTATAAACATAAGGGGGTCAGAAAATTAGAAACGCATCTGAATATAAAACTGTGAAGCATGTGAAGCATGTTTCATAAAACAAACACTTGATGTTAAACTTAGTTATAGTAAGATTTATAGCTGAGCTGTTGTATTGAATTTCATTACAAGTGTTCCTAATCAAGTGACCACTGAGTGTATCTTTTGGAGGGAAGCTTGCACACCTTCTATTTTCTGATCAATTTAATTTAGTTTTGAACTGTAATTGAAGCTACAATATTTATTAATGTGCATTTATCACTTTTGCTTTTTTGTTTAGAGTCACTAATGGTGGCAAAACCACCCTGACAAATAACTTGATCAAGACGCTGCCCAACTGCTGTGTTGTGCACCAAGATGACTTTTTCAAGGTGAGTTTTAGCAAGTAGACGACAATGAGTTTTTGTGTTATCGTTTCCTTTTTTGTGAGAACTGCATGTAAGCAAAGTAGGTGGGTGCTGCCATGCGTAGCTTCCTATCCAGCACACCTTGTTCTCCACTTTAGATATGGAAATGGACTTGATGTCTATGCAAAATACTTTCTTTATCTGGTTGTCTCTTTTTGCTACTCCTACCTCACCCCACCCCTGTCCTCTACCCACCCTTGTGTTCCTTAAATTTCTTAATAATTTTAAAGTTACAGATCCTGGTAACTTTACCCTGAACTTTTCAACTTCATGCATCCATTTCCTCCTTTCACTATTAGCTCCTTCGAATTGTATAGTGGTTAGCTTTTCCCTCTTTTTTTTTTTTCCCAGTTTCATTAAAGCTCTTTAGTGAACTGTTTGCTTTATTTTTGCTGCATGTCCTTTGCTGTGTACCTTTCCCTTTTTCCTCTGTATGCACTGTGTTTGCTCTTATTACTCTGGCATGTGAGTGGGGAGTGTTCAGAGCGGTGAGGTTGCAGCAGTGTTTTATTGGTGACCGTTATTTCAGAAACCCGATCAGATAGAAGTCGGGGAGGACGGCTATAAACAATGGGATGGTAAGACTTCACTGAAGACTGCCTATGACTCATTGTTAACTGTTTTTAGCAACACATAATCCCACCTCCAACACTACATACACACCATTTAACAAGCACGCCATTCTTAACATTAAACACACATTTCCAATTTTTTATATTCTCAAATTGTGTCTGTACTAATTTACTCTATATCCCTTCCATCGTCTTCCTTTCTACCAATCTTGCTCCGCAGTGATCACATCGCTTGATATGGAGGCCATGACCAACACGGTGAGAGGATGGATCGAGAACCCGGTGAAGTTCGCCCGTTCCCATGGCGTCACTCTGTCCTCTGAATCCAGTGTGGCTGACCCCGACAAGCAGACCCACATCCTGATCGTGGAGGGCTTCCTGCTCTACAACTACCCGTAAGTTTGATTCACTCGGTTTAACTCCTGGTATGTGCCAACTTTGAGGAATGGTATGCGTGATTGATTCTTCCTCGGTTGCACAGTCCTGAACAAATTGCGTGCACAGCTCTGTAATGTTGATTTGACACACGAGTCTCTTGTTAATAAGAAATGTGCTTGGTTGGTCCATAGTTGGCGCTTGTCTCAATTTGTCTAATATCTTTCACGGAATGTGTGTTTCTAATCTGGCTCTAAAAGTTAGTCAGTCATTCTTGCATAAACACCTAGAGGCCATTTTGTTTCTTGTAAATTCTAGGAAATTCATGACAACAAACACTGGCTGGGCAGTGTTATGTCTGTAGGATGACATAATCTTGCACGCCTACCATTGGCACATGTGCACAGATCCCCCTGCATTTCTTGGGCGGGCCCTGCAGATAGAGATAAGGGTTTCAGCAGAAAGAGGCTCTCTGAGTTGTACTTAAAGCTGGCCACGGGGTGATCTGTACTCTGTGTGCTAGGGACAAGTGTCAGGCACGCTGCAGAGATGCAGATAACGGGCAGTATGTGCAGCTAGCTTTGGTCGAAGACATTATGTATCATCATCGATAACCTTGTGCATATCCCCTCTAGGCCCCTGCTGGATGTTTTTGACAAGTACTATTACATCTCAATCCCCTATGAGGAGTGCAAAAGAAGGAGAAGGTGAGCACACAGAAAGTTTTGTTTATATTGTTGGTGTTTACATTTATTTTACATTTTAATTACATTTACACTTTCAGTAATCACTGACCCTAGTTTTTATCTCCCATTATCTTGTCATGACACATGCACCTTCCGTAATGGCGTGTTATTTACTTTTTTTCAGTATGCGGCAGTACACTGTCCCTGATGCTCCTGGTCTGTTCGATGGCCACGTGTGGCCGATGTACCTGAGGCATCGTAGAGCGATGGAGGAAAGCTGCTTGAATCTCGGTATGTTGCAATCTTGATGCTGTTTTTTGTCAGATCAGCGTTTTTTTTGGTATCTGCACATATTTTCTTTCTTCTCTGTAATATCTTTCAGTGGTTTTTGTTATGATTTTGAATAACTTTAACAGATATTAACTAGTTTTTGTGTGTTGCAGAGTACCTGGATGGTTTGAAGCCCAAAGAGGAGCTCTACAACCAGGTGTATGAGGACATTCAGAACAACCTGCTCAATCGTTTATAGGTAAGTCGTCTGATTGTGATTATGCCAGTTTCTTCACAAGTTTAAAAACATACATCGGGGTTAAAAAAATTCTACGTTTCATTTTTGCAGTGAAATATATTGTGCTTTTGAAACAAATTACTTAAACAATAATATTGGGGGAACTAATGTCCACACATTTCAAGTAAAAAGATGTTAAAATGTACAATCTCATCTAACTTTTATTTTTTTTGTCTTTCTTGTAGCAGGAGGACTCTTCTCCATCCCTGTACAGAACTTGTAAATAGTCCCATGGATTCTTTTTTTTTAATGATTTTTTTTTTTCTAATTTTATTCTTTGTTTGTATATGGAAGAAAGCAATGTTAACTTATCATTGTCTTTTTTTTATCATCTTCAGATGATCAATATTTTTGTGTTTTCTCAAAAAAATATTGTTGGCCAGATCGCAAGGATGTTACTGTTATATTAAACCACTGATTTATACTAGACCATTTGTCAATTTCTCCTGCAAATAAATGCATTAGTTGCTGATGACTTACAGTAAATCAAGAATCTTTCTCTTCTTTTGTCATCCAACATTTTGGTTTTGTTTTTTTAACTTTATTATGTAAAGAGCTACATGATTCCTAAATTAGAATAGTAAATACTACATTTTTCTTATCAAATGGTAAATCCAGATAATTGTGACCAGGAATGGTCTGCAGTTGTGAGAATTATCAATTAAAAAAGGGAAATAAGAGTTAAAAAAGAAAAATGACATGAAACTAGATAAAAGTTACCTTTTTCAAAAATGACACTCAGCAGGGACAGTTTCAGTATGGATGCAGGAGATGCACCGTAACATGTATAGACATTTATTTTGGTGTTTTGACCTGTGTTTTATTGTTGCCTGATTGTGCCTTTGTATGCTTGCTTAAAAAAAAAAAAGGAGAGACAAATTATTCCATTAATGTTTTTAATATAATAAATCCCAAATTTGTTTTTCTACCAGATTTACTTCTGAGAAAATTTCTCAAAGAATCATCACTTTCTTGTTGAACTACCCGCAGCTTACAGGCATATTCAGCTTCTGAGGAGGGAAAGTTAAGATCTACCAATAAAGAGTGTTACCACAGCCTGTTTAGTTCAGGACTATAGATTAAGAAACTAGGACACTCTGGATTTCATGTTGCTTACTTTCAATTAGACCCACTAAACATGGGTCAAACTGTCAAACATTTGAGAGCGTTGATGTCATTATCTGAACACCTGATGTACAGAGGATAAACAATCCGTATGTGCTACATCCAGGTTGAGCCAATTTTGCTTGGATCTATTTTGGAAACAGGAAAGGCTCTGAACACCTATATCTGTCCCCTTGGGGTTTTTCCAATTCTGTAGCTCTGAAATAGCTTCCCTCACTTGCCTCCAGTAGATGCCTGAGTAGGTCATAGACTAACCACAAGATTTAGGTTATTAGCACTAGATTTACAGCACACGAGGCCCCAGGCACGTGCTGATGTAACCTACGTTTCTACACGTATAAATAGGCCGGAATAATTTCTCATTTCCCCTGAGGGAATACCTTATGACCTACCTGTCAGAGAGAACTTCAGCTCATCACACCAGAGCTAAATAAAGAACAGGTCCGGTAGGTGACTGTATTTTGAAGCTCCTCATTTCCAAAGTACACAGACAACTGATACTTTTTTCATCAGAGGAGCAAAGGTTTGGACGTCAAACTCAGACTCCACTTTGCTCAGACAAAAAGAAGCTGGAGAGGTATTCTTCCTTCTTCCACCAGCAACAAGTGGTGGAATGTAACTAAGTACATTTACTTAACCACTGTACTTAAGATCAAATTTGAGATACTTGCACTTGAGTTTTTAGTCTGTTTGGTTTTTCCTGCTATTTTCTTCCTCTACCTCATTTCAGAGGGAAATATTGTACTTTTTGCTTCAATACATTTATCTGACAGATTTAGGGACTTAATATGTTTGCATTCAGAACATTTGAAGAGAATATGTTTTGTTATAAATAAAACCACCCAACAGTTTCTACAAGTACAGTTAAAACTATTATACAATTCAAAAATTTTCATTAACATTTTCAATACAGGACTTTTACTTGTAACTAAGTATTTTTGCAGTATGGTATTAGTACTTTTACTAAAGTAAAGGATCTGAATCCTCCAGCACTGACAATAAAAACCATTCATCCAGTTCCTAGTGACATCAGCTTTAGCTACACGTAATCTGTAGTGTGTGTGTTTTGTGGAAATGGAGTGATAAGATGATTGTTGTGACGCTCTAACAGGGGGACGTGGACTAAACCACATCGGCCTGCACTCCCGGTGCTAAAAGTGACAGCAGTATGTGTGACGGCTGTGAACACACACACGCACACACAGGTGGATCTGTTCTCTGAGGGCAGTCAAAAACCAGAGGAAACATTCGAGAGACAACACACACACACACACACGAATATAAAAATACTATCATACCTCATAAGGTTTAGAGCTGTATGGGTGTGTACGTCTTCATGCACATGTCAGCTAATGCATATTTGCACTGTGGCTACATTATCCCAAAGCTGCTTTACGACGAAAACAAATCCAGTCTAGACATTTCCCTGGACAAACCCAACCTCGTTACTCACAGCTTGGGTGAATCATGTGACTGAAACTCAACATCAGCAGTGCTTAATGTCAGAAATATCAGGTACACACATTGTTTCACTGTGGATGTTTGTAGGCTATTTTCTGCTTTTATGATGTTAGTTTGTCACTGATCCTCAGACTGTTAGCATGTGTCCACACGTACAGAACATTTGTGTTTAGAGTCATCCCATTCTTGCTTTAATATCTCTTAAATGCCCTTTTGGAAGAGATGCTGGATGACTTTCCTCACGTGAGGTAAACATGAAATGCCCTTTACACAAAGTGTATAATAAGATTTGAAATTTATGCTGTGGATTAATGAGTACACCTGGCCTTTGTTTTGGATTCACAGTCCTCTTCCCAACATGTCACAGGACACTGAGGTTTACTACCAACATGGAAAAACAAACTCTCACTTAGTGTTGATAACTGTCAAGGTGTTTACACTCAGATCCTGTGGTGGAGAAAAACAAGTACATTTAGTGAAGTACTGTCCCTTAGTACAATTTGGAGGTATTTGTACTTTCCACTATGTTACTTTATACCTCTACTATATTATATGTCAAAGGGAAATATTGTACTTTTTAAATTTTTTACACAATTTATCTTACAGATATGTTTAGCAGATGCTTTGAAGATGAATATCTTACATAAATAATGACCAGTTTATGAAATATGATATATTTTTATAGATAAAAAGCCCAAATGTATGCAAGTAGTTCAAAATAGCTGTATTCAACCAGACAGTCATCAAAAAATATATGACAATAGAATCCTGACAGGGGACATTGTGCTGCATTATGAGTATGTTTACCTCAAGTAAGTTTTGTTGCAAATACTTCTGTACTTTTTGAAAAAAAATTATTTCATACTTATTCCTATTCACGTTAAATGCTTGTACTTGCAACAGACTCTTTTAGATAGCTGTATTTCTAATTTTATGTAAACAAAGTATCTGAGTAGTAATACTCAATTACAAGTAAATAGAATTTACTAATTATAGAATAATTTGTAACACAAGGTACTTTCAGTTTGTCCCTGAAATGGCCCTTATCAGTGCACTCATACAATATTGAACTACTATTAGTGATGCATTAACATTTAATTATAAACTTTATTTATGTCGAAAAATCACACCAATGTAAGAGTATATTACAGCATCATATAACAGATTTAGCATGATCATACTCATCGTCACATAGAGCAGGTTGTCCTTCATTCACAAAGGTGGTTGTGACATCCACAGGTTCCCTTTATAAGTTGTCAAAGTGTCCTTGAGAAAGACACTGGAGCTAAACATATATTCAGTTTTCAGAATTTCTTTTGCACACTGATCAAATGTTTTGGAGGTAGTGTGAGCAGATTGTTTCTTTCCACCGCTGGACTTGATGAGTGCCTCACCAAGAGAACCAATCACAGTTATTTCTTCACTTTCCCCACCAAATGTTGAGGTTATTTCTGGACACTGTGAATGCACAGACCTCAAGTACAAATCCTGCCTCTTTGGGCAAAGCCAGCATTCATTGATGGTGTCAGATCACATGTGTGGGACGTTGGTGCCAGGAGAGGTGGAGGCTTAAATCATGTGTGTCAGCGAGTTAGGGATGGAGGAGTGTCACTGGCTGAGGGATCTGAAGCGCTGACACTGTGAGAGACCACCCAACATGCCAGAGGAACGACACCAATCCGGTTGGTGTCATCCCGCCCGAGCCAACTAGACCTGGACCCTGTGATTATGGCCTACGACAGAGTCACACACACTCACCCCTGCTCCTGTTTCTCACACTCACTCATGGATTTATGCTCACACACATTGCTGAAAGGCTCTGAGTGCCTGCCAGGGTGTGTGGGTATATTTAGAGGAGGGGGGGGGGTACTTGTAGTGTTGGTACAGGGGCAGATACATGGGGGTTTATACACTCAGACCTCATCTATGTGTCACCATGCACTCATGACTGACACCGCGCCACTTGCTACCAGTCTGACCGCATGTCCAGGCAGTCAGAAGAGTGGTGGCAGAGGATGGGTGTTACAAAACAAAGGCACAGGTGAGGATCTCTCACCTACTTTCTACCAATCTACTTCCTCATCATGTATACAAATTGAAAATGGAGACAGCTAAATAAAATAAGCACCACAAAAGCCTGAAGTACCTTTAAAGGCTGGCTGATGAGTGTAGTTTTCTGTGCTTTTTGTCCATTATTGTACATACATTATACAGGATTCACTGAGGCCTTGAAAACATTTTAATAGACTTTTTCAGTATGTTTCAGTCCCTTGAACCACTTTCTATCTCACAGAATCAACACTCAAAACTCTGTAAAAGATATTTGGCTCGTGACGTGTATGAGTGTTATTGACCTGTCACCCAACACATCAAAACACAACCTGGAAAGACATTGAACTGTCCCTGACTGTTATATCAACATTAGCATGGTTTCTGTCCCATTTTGAAATAAAAATGACTTTATAAATGCATCCTGAAAAGATTCGATGGCAGAGAATGAAGGGCAAAGGGCATCAAGTGTAAAAAGCCTGACATGTCTCATGTATTACACATATACAGTTGAGGATGGGTTTATATGGATGGTGTGCAGCCTAATGTGTGTAAAGCCCTTTAAAACTCTTCTGTGATTAAGGACTATAAATATAAACCTGACCTGACTTTAGGGGGTGTCGAGCAGCACAAGATATGAAGTGCAGACATCCTTGGGGAGATAAGTTGTATGTTCTGTTTGTATACACACTTCAGGACTTACAGGCTTTAAGAAGGTGACTTCAGAACTTTCTAATCATTTCACTCTCATCTTGGTCTTATCTTCATTCATGTTCAGCACATGGCCCGCAGGAGTCACGAGACTTACGGGAGATAAAAATAGATCACAGTGCTCTGACTGTCAGTGAGGGTCCACCGCCATCATGTGGTGAACAGGTCGAGCTGACCTCAGTGTGAATTCAACAGGTTCAGTCCTCTCTCTGGTTACTGTGTCTCTGTGCTCAGTGCGCCACGACGCACAGCCCAGGTTGTTGTTCTGGCTATTTTGGAAATGTCTCATGGTAGTGAACAGGCCATTTTTTCTCCACCTCGAGACACCTCATGTTTTGTTAAATAATAAATGCTTCACCTGCATGCCCACCCTGCTGACGGTGGCGAAATGGTTAAACTGACCTGAGTGCAGCTCCCTGCGGCGCAGGGGCGGATAAAAGCATTTTTCCGAGATTAACTCACATGACAAACAATTGAGTAACTCTCTCTCTCTCTCTCTCTCTCTCTCTGTGGTGATGCTGTGCGCAACTGCGTGACGGAGTGGAGTGTATTCAAAACACCACCCCATCACCCGTGTTCACCCAAATGTTCATCGTTAATGTCTGTTGGAGCTCTTCAGATAGAGACACCGTCAGCTTGAGCCATGGAGAAGTTTGTTCTCGTGTTAACTTGCCTGCTACATGTTCTGGTGTGTTTGGGTACCGGTCAGCACCATTTACGCGAACGTGGCGGGCCGTGGAGACACCGGATCCAGTGGGAGAATAACGGCCAGGTGTACAGTTTACTGAGCACGGGGACTCAGTACCGCGCACCTGCGCAAGCCAGAAGACGCACTCAGCTCTTACTGACAACTAAAAACAGTTTTAACCCACTTCACCCTCCTGTTACAGTCAGTGGATCCACCAGATCCAGACCTGGAGACCTCATGGAGGCGGCCGGGGGTCACTACCAACAAAATGACATGAGTCAGATGGATGCGTCGGTTTTCGGTGCTGATGCTGATCTGTATTTACTCGCCTCGGGGCGACCCGGGACACACAGACAGCCCCCAGCGCGCCTCGCAGCCGGCGGGGGGGCTCTGGGACTCCGCTCACAGCAGGCACCGTCTAACGGCAGCGCCGCCGCCTTCAGCACCATCCAGGAGTCCTCCGGCAGCGGAGTCCCCCGAGGAGGCCGGAGCACACCTGGAGAGGACGCGCAGCGGGCCGCTCCGTCACCGGTAAGATCACCGGACTTTACGCACAGCCGGAGCGGGACGGTCAGATCTGAGGGCTCGGAGTCAGCTGCCACAGCGGAGAGGGTCAGCATGGCGGAGGACGGTGGGACTGCGCGCCGCATCCTGCAGCAAACCAGTTTAGAAGACGCCCGCGGTGCGCAAGGAGCGCAGTCTCTGAGCAGAGTCACTGCGGAGCCACATGTCTCCCCCACAGCTCTGTCCAGTAACGCAGTAGAAATACACTTTCCCCGTCCAAGGCCGGATGCAGCTACGGACACGAGTGACCCGCGAGATCCGCACAGTATTCATCACAGGAACTCAGTTTTCTACAATGTTTACCCACCAGACCGCAGAAACAGGATCACTGTGCGCCCTCCACCTGGACCGGGCTACGGGACCAGGTTCTTCCACCATGGTGAGGCGGACAGGAGACATCAGAGTAGAAAAAGAAGAAAACCCGAGTCACGTTTGACCGTAATGAAAAGGAGACGTCTTAATTGATAATTCCCTTAAAAAGTTTCAATTACCTCTCATTCTTGGTGAAGCACTGAGATGATGCCCCGTGCTCACTTTCAAAAGTTAAATCCCCCTTTTCAGCACAGTTTAATGCATTTTTAATGAGAGTGAGAGTTAATGCCCCTTAATGACAAAACTAATGTCTCCACTCTGCGAGCCTCTGAGCAGAATTAAAATGAAACGGTGGATTGATAGACTGGGAGCAAGTCATTAGTGGCTGGCCAGCAGCGGTGAAGAAATTACCACTATGAGCTATTATAAAGTATGCCCATTCAATAATCTGTTCCAGTGTGCTATTAAATGTATTTGATATCAAATGCACTCAGGTAACAAAAGTAAAATGGCTTATTTAACACAACACCCTCATAGTTCATTGACCACTGCAGTTGTTTCTATTTTTATTAAACTCTGTATAATTTCCTATATTTTCATATCAAATCTGTAGATTATATCACATCTTTTTACATGTCCTCTCAATCCACACATTTAATTACATTAATTCCATTTTTCTGCAGGTCTCCCAGACTTGGTCCCTGACCCGTATTACATCCAAGCTGCCTCTTACATCCAGAGAGTGCAGATGTACGCACTTCGCTGTGCTGCTGAAGAGAACTGTCTTTCCAGGTGAACTTAGTTTAACGTCAAACTGCATTAATGTCAGTCAAGTCAAGACTAGTTCATTAAATCTGTTGATTAGTGAAGATATATGCAGATTTAATCACTCTAGATTAACTTTTCTGTGTTGCCCTTTATCCTCGACTAAAATTTTACACCTTTAGGCACAAAAAAATCAATGAGGTATACTTTTATACATAAATAAATGAATAATAACAATCATTTAGGATTCCTTTGAGGTTGCCACAGTAGGATGTGTGTTGGCCTCGGTCCCATTTGGAAGCTGCAGCTGAGTGACAGAGGGACTGGACACAAACCTGGCAAACACTCTAGATTCTCTCCTCTGATCTGAGCAGTCATTTTGCCAAGTCAAAGAAGCTCTGAAATGAAAGGCAAAGGATTCCTGAGGTGGATGAAAAAACTCCTGAGGCAAGACCAGAAACCACCGCTGTCGCCTCAACAGTAAATCACCATTACGTAAATTTGTCAGTGAGGACGAGAGGGAGCTCAGTGTGCAGGGAAGTGTGTGTGTCTGTGTTTTGGGCTTTCTTAATGTCTTTTTTAAAGATGCTCGAGATGAACTTGGCTTCACTTTGCCTCAGGTCGGCATATCATCCGAGTGTGAGGGACCTGGACTACAGAGTCCTGTTGCGGTTTCCACAGCGAGTGAAGAACCAAGGAACAGCAGACTTCCTCCCAGTGAAGCCCAGACATGAGTGGGAATGGCACAGCTGTCACCAGTGAGTTCACTGTTATTATAGAAAACCATCACAAACACAGCGACCCGTGCACAATGATGTGTAGACTTAGCTTTTTGACCTACCATATATTACTGACTTGTCATCAGTTGATAATTTATTTTACTTGTTGTTGTCTGTCTCGTGTCTATTTCATTCATCTCATTGCTGCTGGCATACTCAAATGCAATCTTTCACTGGTTTCTAACAATAAAGCATGCACATTTAAGTGTGCATAGTGCTACAAAGAAATCAAACATTTATATACAACACTGAGAAATATTAGGAGGGTAATGCATCTGAAGCTCTTTTGATAAAACCACAGCCAATCATATCAACCAGTTAATTCTTTCATGTTTTTCTAAGCCCATGATGCAAACCTGAGCACAAGTTAATAATCATAAGCTGAACCACCAAATTGCTCCTTTGTGCCATTGGTCTGTGTGTGAATGGAAACTTGTAAAGCGCTCTGGATAAAAAGTTCTGGATACACTGATCAGCAAAGGATGGAAATTTTCTTGAGGCCAAATTATTTTTGAAAAAGGAACAATGTTCTATTTTGTGGCATGTATAGTTTGCTCAGTTTTTTGTGCTCATTAGAGTATGATCAAATGTTGTAGATAGAAAATAAGTGACTGTACATCCTTTTTAGGGATAGAAAGTGATACGCATGAGATGGAATATCTTTCCATATGAGTAACTCTTCTTACTTTGCTCATGAGACCATCAATATGAACTGACAAAGACAATAGAACATTAGAATTGAATATAGAATAAAATATTTCACATTACCTCTGTGCGTCTGTCTTTGTGTGTGTTTAAAGGCATTACCACAGTATGGAGGCCTTTAGTAATTATGACTTGCTGGACGTCACCACGGAACAGAAGGTCGCTGAGGGACACAAGGCCAGTTTCTGTCTGGAGGACACGTCCTGTGACCCCGGAGTACGACGACGCTTCGCCTGCACTGCTCACACACAGGTTGGTCTTCCAGGTCCAGGAGTTATATGTTATTCCATTGATCCACTCATACATTATTTCATTGATCTATGTGTGTTTGGTCACTGAATTTGATTAGATGACAATTTTTTACTGTGCCTTTTATGTCATTCACTTATTTGGAAACAGATGAACTCTTCCCTCAAGCCAACACAAGAGTAATATAAGCTTGGGTTTTTCTCAGGGGCTTGGTCCAGGTTGCTATGATACATATCATGCCAATATTGACTGCCAGTGGATCGACATCACCGATGTACCACCTGGAAACTACATACTCAAGGTAGGAGTGTGAAACCGCTTTACGAAATCAGTTTTAACTGTAATCAAATGAAATAGTTACACTTTCTGGCTGTTTCTGCTTTTCCTCAGGTGACAGTGAATCCATCTCAGCTGGTGCAGGAGTCAGATTTCTCCAACAACGAGGTACGCTGTGATATCAGGTACACAGGAAGCTACGTCCAGGCAAGAAACTGCAGGATCACTGTGTGAGTCATCTTATATCTTATATCAGTGTTCTCACTCCTTAAAGCTCAGGAGTAAAAAGAAATGTTTGTCACTGATGTCTTTTATTTGTTCCACAGAAGCTGACCCGACCACAGAAACCTATACTTAACTCATGTTTATTGCTCTTAATTTACATGTTGCTGTTTTGTTGTGCAACTGTGGTGGTGATTCACAAATATAAAGAACACAAATTATTCTTGGGGAAACATTGGAAATTCATTCAGTGATGCTGTATGACTGAAGTGGTGCTCAATTTGAAGAAAACAGTGGTGCTCTTCTCCCTTGAAATTTACTAGCATTTAGTCTTGTCAGAGAAAAGATCCTCTGTCTAATACTGACCACATACTGTATATGTTGAACTGAAGGATTAATAATATTAATATTGCGTTAATGTCTTTTGAGCAGTATGGCATGTATGATGTAGTGCATTTTTATGTATAGATGTATAGTCTTTTACAGTCTAGTGAAAGGGTCGATTGTTGGAAATTTGTGCCGAATTTTGTATTATGTTTATAATAAAGTATATTTGGGTTGTTTTGGGGAGAAAATGGTACTATTGAAGACTAATGCCCTGCTTAAAAAAAGAATCTAAATAATCACCACAGGTGGGATAATTTGAACAAATATTTAACCACATGAAGTAATTCCACTGCCCATGTACCATTAACAGCAGCTAACACAAGCTGAGGACCATTAGCGAATGGAGTGGTACATTACTTAGATGCTTTTGGAATAACACGCGTCGGAGAAATACCTGACGTGATTCCACTTAGCACGTTTACATCTCTCGGAAATGTCAGCAGAAGACACAGGGCTTTACACCACGAGCCTGTTGTTTTGTCCGTTTGTTGTGAAAAAACATTTATTCACCTGGCAGTAACTCCATGTGAGGTGTCTGGGAATGTCTCACTCTATTTGCACTTTGTCACCACATTTAGTAGGGACTCTGTCTGACTGTGGAAATGTATAAATAATCACTGAGGCTACTTTTTTAACACAGGTTTTTTTTGTGCTCTTTTTCAATGGCACTCTTTGTAGTCCAGCACAAATACATAGCCTCATAGTCATGTAATGTTAAATACAGAGCATTGAGGTAAAAGATTTAGAAGTCTTTGACTTTATAAACTTTAATCTGTGCCAAAGTTTTCTTGTTCAACATGTTCAAATTATTCTAATAAATTCAACAAAGTCAATTTAAATCACTGACCAGACTGGAGTGATTAGTGCGTCAACAGAGACCTTTTTATAAAGTAGAAGATCTCAGTAACTTTTGAGCAAAGTCTTGATGAAAGAGGGAAGCAGTTTCAGGATGTTTATGAGATGAATATGCAGGCAGGTGGGAGCTGAGGTCACGGAGTATTTTTTCTCTACAGCATCTGTTGGTGTACGAGACTTCACTCCACTCCCTCTCATGGTAATGCTTAGAGTCTGTGTGCTGTGGGTTTTTCCTCAGATGCTGAGCAACTCTGCCCTTGTTTGCTGGGCTGATGAGACCGTCTCCATCTGTTATTTTGCACTTTGCAAGTTAGGATGGTGCCAAGAAAACCAGAGGAAACTAGTATGTTTAGTACTGAAAGACTCCAAATCAACAGACAAAATGTTCAGATACTTTACTTACTGTAAGTAAAAGTGCTAATATAACAAAAATACTCCATTACAAGTAAAAGTCCTGCATTCACAATCTTGCTTAATTGTAAGTACTCAAAAAATATCAACAAAATGTTCTCATAATGTTAACGTAAAAGTATTAATTTGCAGTAAACTGCCCCTTGTGATTGATTATTATCATGCAAAATATTGTTAAACGATTAATACTGTCTAAAAGCATCTTACTGTTGTAGCTTGAGCTAATTTAAACTACTTCATTTACAGTTAAGTAGTTTAGTTAAGTGGTTTCCAACCTAAAGGATCAGGTTTCTCCAAAGGGTTGCAAAATATATCTGAGGTATTGTGAATGTGATTAATGGAAAGGAGAAAAATAATAAATAAAGTTCTACTACACAAATTTGTTTTCATTTGTTGGATACTGACCTGTTTTGTGAAGTATTGGGTAGCTTTAGTTCTTTGGGCCTCAAAGACATCTGAAATATGCCAAGTGACCCCAACTAGACACTGCTTGTTTGGAAGCCACTTGCTTAATTTTATTATCTTATTTCATCAGCTTATGAGCTTATCATGTGTTTATACTGAGGCGAAATATTGTGTATTATTGAAAGAATATTGTGCGACATTTTCCTCTGAACTGTGGTAGGGTAAGGCTATAAAGTAGCATAAAATGGAAATACTCAAGTAAAGTAGTAGTAAATGAACTTGGTTACTTTCCATTGCTGAAATGATAACAGTACAGCATCAGAGATGAGAGAGAATCTCAGTGCCTGCACCTTATTCACATCGCACCGGGCTTGAACCCATTTCACTCATCCTCTTACCCAAACATGGCCTCCCTGTGGAGCCCACACCATCTTTGGTCCGAGAGCCCTCGAGGTGATCCACTGATGTGAATTTGAGTGTGACAGGGGGTCAGGACAGAGCCTCCGCCGCCACTCCAGGTGCTGTTTGCTCAGGGCCTGCAGGGCGTGCAGGATGGGCAGAGCTGCCGGTCGCCCCTGCCTTCCCCCGCTGGAGATGGCGAGGAGGAGAGAAATTCCACAGATCCACAGACGGCCAGGAAAAAACCAGAATGCAAATTGCTGACATCAGCAGCACCGTGGCTAAACCATCCTTATCACGGACCTGACTGCCTGTGAGGCTGTGCCCAGAGGCCCAACTGTCTGAGACGCCCGGTCAACAAGTGTCAGAGCCAACAGGCGAGACTGCAGGGACTCCATGGGAGCCAGTTTGTTCCTTGTACCGCCACAAACTGCAAATATTTGTTTGTCACTATGAGCGACACCATTCACATTACGCATATTTATGACTCATTAATATAATGGTGACAGAGCTGCTGCTGAGTCTGTGGGACTGAGGAGATTAATTCAGCTCTGACACTGTGATAATCAGCGCTGCTCAAATAAATCAACATCCTTCAGAATTCATTTAACACTTTCAGATGATTATGAACTCGCACATCCGCCCCATGAGAGGACAGATAATAATAGGTTTATCATCTGTGACTAATCACCCAATGATTTGAGGGGAAGCAAACAATCGGATAGAGAGCAGCTCTCCACAGCTGTTTTTGTCTGAATTTTGTTTGGTTTTTGAGCAGATTGGAAAGTTGTTTTTGCAACCAACAGCTGATTAAACTCTATAATATTATGTTATATTAATTCTGATGTATATAAATCTACATACAAACAACCAGTGACATACTGGCACACAGACTCTAAGCATTACCGTGTGTGTGTGTGTGTGTGTGTGTGAGTCTGAGCTTGCATCATTAGCAAAATTGTCTGACGCCAACTCTACACTAATGTTCTGTCTGGATATGTGGTCTGTATTTACCTTTCAGAGAATTGTTTGTTTGTAGCAAAGAGTGGCAGCTGTTTGTGTGAGCGCAGTGCAAATGGCTGAACATTTTTCTCTCCTCCTGGTCTTACACAGCCGAGTGTCTGACATCCGGAAAAAGGGGAAACAATGTTTACCTGGGCAGGACAAGGGCTCCCTGAGTCTGACCATGTACACATCATTGCAGATTTAACAGCTCCCTCTGTTTCAAATAGAAGAATGTACGCCTAATGACCCCTGTACTTTTCCTCCCGGAGCTGTTGTGTAAATATTCAAACACACAGCAGGCCCTCTGAGTGAATGCATGCTGTTATTAATCCTGTTATTGTATAATTTTTGTGCCGGGAAGTGGGACTGGACAGGGAGGTGGCCCCGGATGAGGCTGCGAACAGGGAAGGAGGTGATGGAGGGGAGGGTGAGGAAAAGGGTAACGGGGGCGGACAGGTTATTCAGCTGTAACCTCCACTTATTTTTGGTCTGAGTTTGGTTCTAAATGCTCACATTGTTTTATTAGTTTTTACACGCGAGTGTCAGACGATGTTCAGGTGTCTCCTCTCGAACCAAACATCTGTTCGTGTGTCACACTTCAGGGGAGGATGCTTTATGGCTCCAAAAACACACATAAACACATGTGCACAGGAGCAGCAGACATGAGACATGTTTGTGTCTTCTGAAACAAAATGTTCTCCTGCTGTGAAAAAGAGAGGAATGTACAGGTACAGTATTTGTTACAGAGACTGGGCAAACATGTTTCACATTTGTTAGCAGGTTTGAAATTCAGACACCTGAATATGAAGCACAAGTTCTCAGAGTTATTCATTCCTTCAAGGCTTATCACAGGATTATTTCACAGATCAGAGGACACAAAGCATGACATTTAAAAAAATGTTTAAACAGTTAAATGGCTTTCCTCTCAACTGTCTTCTCAGCTTTTTTTTCAGATTCTCTTTGAAATGTTGAGTAAAACGTACTTTATGCCAAACATGCTGAAATTTAATTTAAATAACTTTTCTCTAAATTACAGCAGTTAATTTATATTTTTGCATCTTAATAATTGCATAATCATTTTCTTTCCAAGTATTACAGGCTGCATATCTTGAACTATATATATATATATATATATATATATATACACACACACACACACACACACACAGTCTAATCTAATCTAATATATAGTTTTACCGTTATATACATACTCAGTGATGGAAGAAGTACTTAAATCTTCAGTAGCAAAAGAAGAAATAGTACAGTTTAGTAATACTCTGTTACAAGTGATTATAATATAAAGTCTAATCATCATAGCCGTACAGCAGATATAAAGACACAGCTAACTGTGGAGAAAACCTCAACACTCAGACATCAGGGAACATTATGTGATGCTCTGTAAAAGGCCTCTATTTATCAGTTTTCACCTAAACCACATGCGGCCATACACTGAGGAGTGATTTACTGAGACAAGAAGACATTAGACCTTACAATGGGACAAGAAACACCAGTGACATGTTGATGCAAGCATACATTTGGGAGGACAAGATGTGCACTTTGCCCTCTCCTCTTTGCACCTGCACATGAGCTCCTGAGCTGCAGCCAGGCAGTAAAAAAAGAGATATATATATAATCAAACAGAGGTGTGTTTGTGTGTGTTTAATGGTCCATAGTCCCCTCGCAGTCATCTGTCTATAGGGAGAAATCCTGAAGCATGCACCAGAACCAAAATGCCAAAAGAGTTTTCCCTCTTTGATATATCACAAACAGTATCACAACAGTTTTGATGTCAGATGGCATTAACAATAATTTGTGTGCTTATTTGAGATTTCTTTTTTTTGGACTTAGTTTGATAAAAAAAACATTTGCTTTTACTGAAGGTTTCAACTTTGACATGTTCTTTGTCAGTAGATAGCGTTTGCTCAGTTGACATGGAGATAGCTGGTGTGAGCTCAGCTGTTTCCAGGGTCAAAGATGAACGTTGATGCTTACCAGACCAGCCTTGGGGGGGTACTATGTGCAATTAAACTGTTTTGCAGTAGCTTGTTGGTAGTATTATTTACAATATTTACAATATTTATTGTATGTTTTGGGTCATAAAGGGAAATGAATGACTCTGTCTCTGAGTGTGAGTTTTCAGTGTCACAGTTACTGCAGCAATTTTCTTAATTACTTTGCCCTTGTTTGCACAGCTCACAAGTAAAATTGTATGTGTTGTTGGTGGAGCTGGCCAATGTTGTGTATTTGCTTAAGTATGGCCATGCTGATTCTTCCTCAGGCTGCGATTTAGGAGGTTTATCTATCTATCACCATCACTGTGTGTGCACTGAGAAACCCCTACCGTTTTGCACATGGACTACACAAAGGTCAAGTGTGTGGTGGCTGCTGCGTAACGAATGCATTGCCAGAGCTGCCTTCACAGCATTCAGAAAGAAAGAAAATATAGGGGCTGGGGTCATTTAACTTTGTTATAATTTTGTATCACATGTACATTGAAAGACCAAAAAGACTTAGCCTGGGTGGTGAAAACAGCACAGAGGGATTGTGGGTAAGTCCTCTTCCAGACCTGGACTCAATATACGCTGGCCGGATGCAGAAGAAGGCCTGACATATTGCCACCGAACCCTACCCACCCGGGAAATGGACTGTTCGCTTCCATCTGGAAAGCGGTACAGAAACATAAAGACAACAACTACCAGACTGAAAAACAGCTTTTTACCCCAGAGCTGTACAATACATTTCCCCCTATTGACTGCACTTGAACAACTGACCCATATCCCCCTACAGTGCATTTCTGCGGCTGCAACTTTGGACTTTAGTTATTTGTGTACATATTACATATTTTTATTATTACTTACTATTAGTATTCTTTTTACTATATTTACATTTAAAGCTGGAAGTCACCAATATTAATTTTGTCATGTGAAAACATGATGACAATAAATGATTCTTGGTTCTTGATTCTTGACATTGTTTGTTTGAACTTTGTTTGAACATTGTGAGTAGTGTGCAGTAAATGGTTGGTTGGTAATAATAATAATAATAATAATAAGAAGAAGAAGAAAGAAGAAGAAGAAGAAGAAGAAACTTTATTTATATAATACAACATTACAACAACATTACAAAGTCCTTCATAGACATAAAATGCAATAAAACAATAATAACGTACTGTATGAATTATGAAAAAACAAAGCTTTCCAAGTAGCTTCTCCAACACTGAGTGAGAATTACGAGAAGTACCCTCTTACAAACCCAAATTTAGATATCTTATTATTAATTGCCTTTTCTGCATTTAAAAAAGTTTGAAGGAGGGCGACCTCAGGTGGCCATAAATGGTAGCGTCACAATGAATTCTGTTCTTACTTTTACTTTATTATTTTTATATTTATATTTATTACATGACAAGTTGATCTATAAGCTTAATCAGATAGGAGTGTAGCAAATACTCGAGATATTTATCTTTTTTTGTCTCTTTCAATGTTTTGATATGTTTTGTTTTCCTTGTCGTGACGCATGGTGTGACGACATCCACAGTGGACGGGGTACCTGTTAGCCCGGGTGCGATTCACAGCGACACACCACCATCACGGTCCTCAGGAGGAAGAGATGGAGATCTGCACCTACTTCGGCTCCGTTCACCGGGCGCTCCTGCTCGTCGTGTTGCTGTCGGTGTGTGTCCGGGCGGAGGCGTCTCCTGACCAGACAAAGACGGTGGAGTTCAACGTTAAACCAGGCGGAGTGGTGCACACTTTCTCTGAGCGGGTGGTGAGTATTGTCTGTGTTTGTCTGTGTGCACCTCTCGGTCACGCAGCTGAAGATGCGTCCGGCCTGAACGTGCACAGTATGCAGGTCTGAATGAAGGCAAATTCACCCTGTCGAATAATCAACATTCAACGAAGTATTTACAAACTTAAACAAATTAGGACATTTAGTGAGTGTTTCAGGTGTGCGTTTCTTTCATTAACGCGTGTTAGAGCGCGATATGTTTGATGTTTTTAGCGACAAAAGTGTAGAAAACTACACTCTGCTGCTCAGCTGTGGCGTCGACGTGATGACGACACGGCCCGTGAGAGGCTGACACGTTGCTCCTCAGCGGCTCCTCTGATTGGCTGACAGCTTGATGAATGGGAGCCATAGACTGTGGTGGGAAGTGATGCCTGTGCAGTTTGAAAGTTTGAACAAGATGTCTATTCAATAAAACTGCGAGTAATAACTCAAATTTTACTGTCAGTTATTCTCTCTTTATTTATTTCTAATTACAGCCCAGGTAATAACATTAATGGTGGCTGTGGGAGGCACTGACAGCATGGTTGAAAACATTTTTCTGTTATTACTGGTAATTTTCTAATACTGATAAACACACTTATATGGCAAATGGTTGAAAAATCACATATGAAATAATCAAAATGATGTTGAAAGCTACCAAAGTGCATTGCAAATCTCATTTATGATCCCCCCCATCATACACATATAGTATATTTATTACTTTTTATATTCTATGTAAACTTTTATTAACACACAGAAGGAATGAAGGGGAAAGGAGAGAAATAAACTTGATTGACTGAAATACTGGTTTAACTGGTCCTGCAGGAAGAGAACGACTTCCAGCAACAGCCCCAATGACCTGAGATGCCTGCACGTTTGACATACTAATATTAATGCCATTCATATGAAATAACATTGATATTTCCTAGTGTCTAACCCGGGGAAAGAAATAAAAGCAGATTATATGCGATGGCGCCATCATTGTCTGCTGCAATGCACTAGAACGCAATGCCTTTGAAATAAAATGCATTTCACGAGACAAAAACTTTTTATGAAACAAGCACAATATCAGGAATATGAACGTGTCAGTGAAAGGCATTACATTAGTTCAACTATTTTTCTCTAGGAGATGAACACGAACAGAGGATGTCTGAAGTGAGAAAGGTTAAAGTGATGTCTCCAAAACATTATCAGAGCAGCACCCAGAACAGACCTTTGGATTTATAATGATAGGAAACAGAGAGAAACAAGCTAATCTTTGCCCTTTGTGAGGCTTTGTTCGATAAAAGACTAAAACTGTGAATTTGTTTCAGTCAAATTAAGCTGACGCATGCACAGTCACACTCCTGATACCAGGTAGCAGTCTGACAGTTCAGAAGAGACTGTTTGACAGAAATAATTAGTAGATCAATGGAAGTTGTTAGTTAATATGATTTTATTGTAAAAATAATACAAAAATGAAATAATGATTGAAGTGCGCACTAACTGGCAGCATGTTACTCTCTTATTTCAGGGCGAATATGAATGTTCATTCACTTACGCTTCACAAGGGGGAACCAATGAGGTGAGTCTGTCTGTCTGTCTCTCTCTCTGTTTCACTTTACACCAGTTTGTTTTTCTCTCTGTCTATCTGTTTTTCTCTCTCTGTCTGTCTGTCTCTCTCTTTTGCTCTCTGTCTGTCCCCAGTATCGTATCAGTCATTTATAATTTCAGCAGGTTTTATGCATAAATATTCTTCCGTTCTTTTGTGCCAAACAGCAATGGCTGATGAGCGTGGGTCTGAGTGACGATGACAGACTGTTTTCCTGCTCTGTGTGGAGGTGCCTCTCACACACACACACACACACACACACGCTCACAGAGGACACAGAGCTGTCTCTTCTTCAGCTCAGTGACCCTGATGTTCAGAGCGTCTTCACTGAGAATCTGTCCCGTCTGTGTCTCTTTTCACTGAGTCATTCTTTGATTGTAGTTAATCATGACAGTCCAAGTAGGGAGGAGGAGAGAAACGACACAACAGAGTTTCTAACCTCCGCAGTAAAAATGTATTCATGTCCAATGTCAACTTAATAAGCGAACAAATGTATGCAAATGAAGTAGCGCTGGTAACACATATTTTCTTCATTTTTGCCAGGCCTCAGGGGAAATCGTACCTGTTTTTCACTCAGTTCAAAGTGGAACTGAAGGGAACCAAAATTGAATATGCCAACGCATATGTAAGTATAAAAGAAACCCATTTTCCTCTACTGTTAGATGCAAACATTGCCTGTCCTGCTCATTTGAATTTGTTTTCATGTTGTTAACTGATCCTGGTCCTTGACAGGAAATACTTAGATTGAGTGTTTGATGGAGTCTGTTCAGTTTAATGTAGTAAAGTGAATAAATTCAGGTAGCCAGAACACAGCCAGTATTAGTCAGTAACCTCTAGAAATTAGCACGACATGAATAACCACTGTTGCTGTTTTGATATGATTCAGACATATCATAAACAACAGGTCAAACTTAATTAAAGTGAAACACAACCATGGAATAAATAGATATTTTATGTTTGTCTTTGCCTTTTTTTTTTTTTTTTTCTTTAACTAAAGGAAGTTAAAGTTGTGCTGACTCAGACTGCACACCCTAATTTCAATGCAGGTTCTCCTTGTAAATTAACCCACAGAGTATTTAAAAATCCTGCAGAATCGAGTTACTGCAGGTGCAACACATGAAAAATTCTTAGTTTTGGCACCTCAGCTTTGCTCCGACTAAGTGATTAATTGAAGTGGAGTTTATGTTGTAAGCAGAAAGCTCACAAGACTTTACCTTTAACTCTTTCTTTCTTCAACGTTACGTCTCTACTTTTAATGCTGAGATCAAAATTCCTTATTCCTGAGCCCAAAATATCATCGGAGCATAAACATTTACAGTGTCCGCACAAGTGTCACACAGTCAAAGCAAAACACAGTTGATTAGCATTTTTGTTTAGCCTGCGAATAATAAACCGTCCATGTCTGCACCGGGAGCACTGCAATACATTTATCAGGCTAAGTGATGAGAATAAGGCAGGATCTTTTCAGGGATTTTTTTATTTTCTTGGCTGCAGAAATTCAGCTGTCACCATTTATTCTTTGATCTTGTGACAAAAGAGAATAAAAAAAAATCAGTGTGGCATATAATAACAGTCTTTTTTCTTTCTTAATTTTATTCTAGTCTTATTTTACCACAGTGGGCCTCTTTCCTGAATATGTAAATGTATGAGACGCATTTAATACTTCTGTATAAATGGGGTTAGGATAAGTCCTCCATGATTCACAAACAGCATTGGGTGTCACCAAAGACCTTTTAAATCATCAAACTCACAGAGAACTGGAAACATTTCAGCACAGCTCCACGTGACTAATTTTAATTTTAAAATGTCTGCAAAATGGTGAAAATATTCATCGTTGTCTCCTAGAGGCCAAGGTCAGGTCTTAAAATTGCACATTTTGTCTGAAGCACAGTCAAACAAAAATATTTCTGAGGATTTACAAGAGAAAAAAGGTGCAAATCCTCAAATTTGTGAAGCTTGAACCAAAAAATGTTTTTTTATTTTCTGTTGACTAAATGATTACTTGTTTCAGCTCTAAATTTAAGACAGTTTGAAACTAAGTAATACTATGGACACCTCTTTTATACCCCACAAAAAACCAACCAGAGGCGCCGTTTCCATACATGAGTCTACCCACACTCACAGCCATTTAAGTGGTTGCTTGAAAAAAAAGTTTTTGTTTTCCCCAAATTATTTTAATGAGATTCTCTCCCGACCTCTGTTGGCCTGACGAGGCGAGATTAAATGTCACCCAACATCATCTGAGAGCCAGAGCAGCATTGAATGTTCCTGACCACACGGTGCTGAGTAGAAGTGAATAAAACACGCTGCCTCTTGTACTTTGGACCTGTCTTTTGCTTTACTGCACGTCCCCCTCCACTACTACTTATGTATCCATGGCAACCCATCAAGTGCTCCACATGTCCCTGTACATTTTTAGGCCCTTTGTCCTGTAGTAATGGTTTTAGCTCCATCCCAGCTCACACCAGCTCGGACAAACTGACACAGGCAAAGACAGTCAAAGTAACGTGAAAAACAAAAACTTTATTTCTTCTGGAAGTCAAACTCAGACTGGCTTGCGTCCCTGCACATAATGTTTCATGGAAGGTTAATGTCCGGACTCTTCCTGAGCTCAGTCACTTAGCGGAGGTCTGCCGTATCTGATGTGGTCGCCGGTGAAGTGAAGCCCACCTTGACACGCCTCCTTCCCCCAGCAAGGACAGTCCTGACACTCTGTCATTAGTGAGAGCATGTTTCCTCCTCCTGCTCTGGCTCCGTGCCCTGCAAGCAGAAGACAAACGCACAGAAAAATAACTTTGCTAAATGACGGGACCAAAATAACCCCACATGCACAAATGAGCACACCTGCCACCCCCGCGCAGCATCTCCTTGACCTTGGCGTCACATCCTCCTACTTTCCCAGCCAATCTGTTGCACAAAAAAAAAAACTAGCTGTCTCCTGTGCGGCCTCTCATCCTGTTTTGTTTATTTTTTCTTTTCCTCCTCCTCCTCCTCTTCATCGCTGTTGCTGTATGTGTTTCCAGTCGCAGACAGCAACAGCAGGACAGAGTGACGTGCCTTTGAAGCCGGAGGAATTTATCATAGGAGACTCAACAGGTAAGAAATTGGTTGTATTTCCAAAACTCAGTCAACTCCTTCTGCTTGTCATGTCAGTGTGTCCCTCCCTCCTTCCCTCCCTCCCTCCCATCACGTTGCGAGTTCCCTGCTGATTTCCGGCTAAAGCATATGCTCCAGCTGTGAGTGGGTTGCCATTTGTCCCTGTAGCATTATTTGTTGTTGTTCACTTTCTGAAATCCCCCACCACGGCTTCAGTTCCGGTCTGTGATTAGCAGGATTTGACAAGTCACACAGCAATTTACTGTAACTGCCATTTTCAGCAGATTAGACGCTGCGGCGCAAAGGCTTATACACTCAAAACACCCGGCAGCTATCACAGCCGTAAGCATAATCTTAGGAGGTGAGAAAACACCTCCAGTCATGATTTCTAAGGATAGATTTCTTAATGGTCGTGCAGTAGGTCAATAGCTTGTTTTTTAGGTGAAAAATATATCAATGAACCGTCTTGTTAACTCATTCACAAACACACATGTTCACATTTAGCAGGCTGCAGATTCTCCACAAGGGGAACTGCTGAGTCTCTGTTGGAAGAGGTCCACAAGACGCATGCTAACCTGCTGCACCTATAGGAAAGAAAAGGAACTGTGATTTAGACCTGTAGGTGCCCATAGGTGTCGCCACCTACAGGCAAATTAAGTCATAGTGTTAACACTGTTATCATTTGTGCAAACAGCTGCAGATCATTATACCTGCGATATCTTTGGGTGTGTGTGTGTTTGATGACTTATCATGTTAGTATTGTAGCTTTTCTGGCTGTTTCAGACCAAGGACTTTACATTTGGATGATAGCACAAATAAAAAGATCTTTTTTAGGCTCTGGGAACATGTTACAAATATAAAACCTTCATGGTTTCAAATTGTAGTTGACCTTGTTTGCAACTGGATGAGTTTTACAGATATCTCCTTCATAATGCAGGTCATACAGGCCACAGTGACGGAAATGCACTAAGGCTTAGGGGTGTTACCATATCAGCTCCCTTTACACATCTATGGTTTTTATATTTAAAGGTTACTCCACGAGTTGGTCTAAATAAAATCATTATAATCCTTTTTAATCAATCCTTAGAATTAGGCTTATAGCTCTAAAATGCAAATTATCTGGAAGATTTTGTTGATTCATGAGGTGAACATTTTCAGACATCTTCATGAACATGAGACATGAGGTTGTAAGTGTAAATGGCCTAAACTTCTAATAAACAACTGATTTATGTGAATTAATAGAGTAACGTCCACGTTCCTTGATCAAATATTCAGCACTTATTTGAAAAGTAAATCTCTTAACATTTCCTTCGACTCCCTGCATCCAAACAGTTAGGACACACCACCCCTTTCCTCCAAAGTAATCTGGCGGACAGCAAATACACTGAGGTTTTCCTTATTCAGCAGAAAATATGCTCTGGTGAGCAAAACTATTGCGTTTTTTAGGTTTAATATGTCAAATAAAAAACCAAAAGAGAAATGACTGCAGTCGTCACACTCATTGCTTGCAGGTGGCTGTACTGTCAGAATTGCAGCAGCTGTTACTTTCTTTACCTGTAGATGGAGCAAATCGACATCTGCAGGTCTGGTCTGCTACAGTTTGCTTGCCAGCAGGCAGTGCAGGTTGGGCCGGACCTGTAGGTCTCAAACTGCTGATTCTGCAGATACCGGCTGGTTTCAGGCACTCTGCATCGATGATCCATGGCTTTGTTTTCGCTTTAATATTGTTTGTGACTGTAATTTCCTCTCTGACATCCAGTGACGCACAGAGACGGAAAGTTCAGTGCTCAACTCTCCAAACTGACCGCCATTGGACGGACGCAACATGATGAGCTGTGACAGGCCAGAAGTCTGACCCGACTTTGACCAATCAGAGCGCCTTGGTGAGCTCTGAGTCGGGCCTCAGTGTTTCAGCTCAGTAGTCAATGAAGGATGGATTTGGGAGAGTACTTTCTGAGTGACAACCAAAAATTGAAGTGGGATGATACTGATATTTTGTGTGTGAGTACATGAAATACCTGGTTTGTTTTTACAATGGATTTAGCTGCGAAAAAGCTACTCGGGACAAAAAATGGGACGAGAAATCATTCCTGTAATCATACTTCTTACTACATAATGTCCTTGTTAAAATTCTGCCATAAGATATAGTGCGTCCATAGTATTTCCTGAGGCTGTAAGATTTACGGAGAGCGCATCTGTCCTGACCCACTCGGGATGTATTTGATTGTATAGAGGATTGGTCTCTGGGGGCTTGTAGAGTATAGATAAGATATTTAGAGTAGGGAGGGATTTATCCATCCGGTGTAATCCTGGGAGGAAAGTGAGTAATCCCCGACAGCGCTACCGCACACACAGAAACAATTAAATTGTCCTCAATCTCATTCCTGGTTCTAGATAACTGTGAGCACACATTTTATCCCCCAAATCACCAATTAGTACCACTCGTGATAACTTGGCCAGGAGGGATACTCCGTAATGGAGCAGATAACAGCTTCATAACATGATATTAAGAGAAAGATATACAGTAAACATAAATATGAATCTAAATCTTAAACATCGTCAACGTGAATCCATTTTAAGTTGAGAAAATATGACCAAGCAGCACAACTAAATGAGCATTTTATTTGAAGTTACCTTAATCTTGATTATTTTAATTAAACACCTGCAGCAGGCGATAGAGCAGATGATACGACCATTTCCTGTTTTGAAACGTACTCGCTTCTAATTTCAGGATATTTAAGGTTTTTTTTTTTTCAGATTTCACAAATGCATTGCAGAGGTTTAACACCAAAGCACTAAAACATAAGGCATGCATAGACATCTGGATGATAGCATATATGCCGAATATTCCTGAGCCCTTTTAAACCTTCTGCTTTTATCCATCAGTGTCACATGTGTAGATCAGCGAGGATATCATGCAGGTTTCAGAGGTACATCATCATGATTACACCCCCCCCCCCCAGCCCACTCCCTCTTCTCCCTTATGTAGCGAGTAGGATTGCCTTCATCTTCCTTACATTGATCCCACTCCTTCTTAGATCCACAAGAAAGTCCAGGAGATGAGATCTGGGGATTGATTTCAGATTTGAGGATTTTGCTGATTTAATTCTGAGGGTGAATTACTCACTTGGTTGGTCTGGGTTCAGATTCTCTCATCTTTCTAGAGGCGTTCCTGCGGCGTAGAGGAAGTGCTCAGTTTGTGCGTCCCTTTGTCACTGTCGTGTCTCCCCCTGGGGTCACAGCAGGAAATGACCACGTCCAGATCCTGACCCTAGAATAGAAATAAAACACACACAATGTTACTTATTTTGTACAATGTTTTCATTTTCTACTTCTTGTTTGTTCTGATTCATGATGAAATTTGATGGATGTTTGAATAAAGACACATTGTCACTGTCCTGGAGATAAGTCTGTGTTTTTTGTCTTGTTATGTCAGTCATGATCTGATTGAACCTCCCACAGCCTTGTTAAAGGGTAAACATGAAAAGAGAGGAGGAATTTGAGTGCCAGCGTAGAGGCATTAAATATTCTGAGCACTGTCAGAGCCAGGCCACTGCGAAACATGGCAAAGAATTTTTTTTTTTTGTATGCCCAGTCATATCTGTCCAAAATACATTCATTTGTATTATTTGTATTATTATTTGTTCATTTGTATTCTTAATTTAAACTCCATTTTTCACAATGCAAATGAGACTTCATATGAAACTTTATATGAAAATAATCATTATGAAAAATTTGCTTAAAAAATGTATTCTGCAAGCGTACTCAATTAACATACATTGTCCTCGGATAAATGTTTCCATGAGATAAAGAGCCTCCATTGTTTCTTCTTAATTTCTAGGGGGGGGACGGCTTTGCAGGGAAGATCTACTAAATCCAGAAGCACATATGGGAATGTATACTGTGGAGCGTTGATCTTTGTGGGCTTACAGAGATAGAGTCAGGAGGGATTTTTTCGTCTTATGTAAAGCCAAGAGAAAATCAGCAATCGTCATTCTCCTCAAATTGGCATCAGTTTGAGCTCTGTGATACAAGAACTATACATTTATATGGCAACCACGCAATTCACCAGTGCTTTAATGTAAAATCTAACCATGACTACAACTACAAAACACCTGAATGTGGATGTCAAGAAAATCTATTGTGTGTAGCAGCACTTTGGCAGAGCTGTGTTTCAGCAAGATCACCACACACTCTGCCAAGAAACTCCCACAGTCTCCTGCTTGTAATTAGGAGACTTAGCAAAGATGTGACTATTTCAGACTGATTTCAAGTTTTGTGGCCTAGTGGAGACAAAATTTGACATTTTGTTCTCAAGATGGTTGTTCCATTGAGTAATAAGTCCCTGTAGCACAATAGCGCTCTGTTTCCCACCAATTTGCTCTGTCTCCAAGACTCAGTTCTGCCTCTATGCTGTCATCCAAACCCTAAACACATATCGCTACAGTTTACCATCTGGTAACAGTAGAGATGTTTGCTTTCAACTTTTCCCCCAACAGTACAAGCAAAATATACACACATGATGCTGCTGTGCACTGACTTCGATAATGGTGCGTTAAAAAGCCTTGATCAGAAACATTTTTGCCACGTTAGCAAAGTGGCTCGAGGGATGGCGTTATTGGTCAGTTGTTTGGTCGATCCAGCGCAACAGACTGAAAAATCTCTTCAACAGATAGCCATGAAATGTTACACAAACATTCATGGTCCCAGAGAACGAATCCTGTCCTTGTTAGAGTCCTGAAGAATGAAAAAGGTCGAGATTGGAGAGTCAGAATATCTTCTTCTTTGTATTTTAAGAAATAGTTGGGGTTTTTTTTAAGTTCTCCATTTCCATTTATCATTTTGCAATCTCTCAAATTCATCTCAAATCCCTTCGGAGACTCCTGATCCTCAAGCTGGGTAAGACTTTAACTTTGTCCAATATTTTAGTTTTTGTCCCAAAAAATGTATTACATTCCCACCAGCCTCAGTTATACTTTGTGTTTATTGCCAAGTAGCAATTGTTTGCATGCTAAGATCCAAAACTAAAATGGTGAACATTACTCCTGTTTAACATCAACTTGTGAACATTTACACTGGAAGCATGTTATCGTGCTGATGTTCGCTGATTTCGCTCAAAGTAGCTTCACAAAGCTGCTAGCATGGCTGTGGACTACAAGGCTAGTGTTTTTTTGTTTGTTTTTTTTCTTAAAGACAACTCCCAACAAATCCCATGAATACACAAAAACAATGTTGAATTAATCCTACTAATCATACTGAGTGTTTTCTGCGTATCCAAAGCCTGATATATCTTATTCCTCTGTGGCAGAGGTTAATCGTTGTCCAGACACTTAGAAACACATTAGTGAGCCCCACTGTTGTGCTGGGTGACATGTTCCCTCATTATGATGAGTATTGTATTTTATTTTAAATCAATCCTACAAACAACCTGCTGCTGTGAATGTGCTAAAGAGCACCAAATGTATATTTATCCACAAATCAAAGTAGTTCCCAATATGCAGTATTTCCTCCTGTTTGCAGAGCATTAGCTAAAAACCTTTATAGAATTACTGAGCCTTGATAAGGCTGCATATTTGTGAGCCATTTTATGAAGATTTTCTTCTTCAGCAGGAACAAATGGGCTTACTGCTGAGTGCCAGAGAGGGCAAAGACTCAGGAAGTTTTGAGAGATGAATGTTAGTTCATCTCTCAGTACTGTTTATTTTTTTATCGGATTTGTTGACAACAAGAGAGAAGATAAAATAACCACATTTTTATTCATTTATTTAAAAAAAAAAAAAGAGCCGCAATAAGGCATTGAAAATAACCAAGGTAATATTTTGGAAAGGACAGTGTCAGATGGCCTAAATAAATGAGCCATTGATTTGCTGTGTTGTATTTATGTAATCAATCGGGCTGGCTTTCCAGCGTCTGTTTTTCTCCATTTCCTTTCACACACACCTGACCCCTATTTCTCTCTCTTTGCATCTCCTGACATTTGGAGGGGAACAGATGGAGATTGTGGCCGGGTCGGTCAAGCCAGAGGCAGCAAAGGAGATGGGATTTTTGTAACACCGGGGGCCCGGTGAAGGGAACAACGAATGGCCAGCTGCCCCCTGTCTCCCCTGATGCACACCCAGACGCCGGGCTGGTGACCCAGTCAGCTCGGAGACACTCATCCAGTTCTCCTTAACTGGCCTTGCTAAGTTCTTGGTATTACCAGACCTTTTCAGTCTCCAGATCTGTCACAGATCTCCGGCCTCTCCTCCCCCGCATTAGCTTTTCACACTGCTGAGCCAAAGTAGCCTGAGCTGCACTGAGTTCTCGTTATACCATCACAACTCCTGACAGCAATTATCTAACCCAGACAATGCTGATACATGTGAGTGGATGTGTCTGGCTGCATAGTTCGAAGTGCACTAAAGCAATCACTTCTTACTTTGTCTTGTCATCTTGCAATAATTTCAATTTCCCTCATATTTCTATCTAATTAGGCCCTCTCCTTTGCCCTTTAACTGTGCAATCTGTGGGAGTCTGAGAGCTGGGGTGCAAAGTGAGCATCTGTATAGAGGCTCTTGTTACCAGAGCAGTAACCCAGACAGATGTTATGATGTCCTGTGTATGTTCAGCTTATGTACTCAAGAGATTTGAATAGAAGGAGAGAGGGAAAAGGATGTCTGCAGAGCCAAGCTGTTCTTCCTGACATACTCACCCCGAGTTGCGTCTGCGTCCTGTCACCTTGGAAACTTGGTCTCAGCTCAACTTGGCGAGCCTTTAAACACTCTCCACTCTTGCGGACTCGTGGCTGGTGCTGGGAATATGGCTCTGTTCGATCATCCTCCCCCTCCTGCTGCATTGTCTCACACTGTGGTCGAGAGCAGCCTTCTTTTCTCTGGGTACGGAGGAGCTTTGCGGGGCTCCTTCACTTTCTTTGTGTGCTCAGACGACTTATGGTGAGGATACGGAGGAGGCTTGCGACCTCTGCGGCCTTGTGCTGTTGGTGGTTTAGCTGTGGCTGTGGGGGCAGTGCACACCTGTGAGGGTCCGTGAGCAGGTCCTGCTGAGGATGGCCGCCTCTCTCTGTCATTGTTGGACACAGTTTGAGTCTCTGAGTCGGTGGGTGGGCAGCTGGCAGACGGAGAATGGGTCGATGATGGAGAGAGCGGACCAGCAGATGGGTGGTCACTTTGTGGGGTCTGATAAGAGTCGATTTTGTTCTCTATGATGACAGAAGGGCTAAGGACGGGGGGCGGGTGAGGCTTTGGAGACAGAGGAGAGGGAGGGGAGAGAGGGCTGACCCTGATGGAGGAGGAAGGCCCAGGAGAGGGAGACTGAGAAACAGGGCTGTTGGGGGGGTGGAGGTTTACTGTAAGAGGGAAGAGACCAGGAGTGGGAGGCCGAACAGGGAGGCTTCTTTGGGGAGACAAAGTAAGGTCAAGGGATGTGACGTTTTGAAGTTGAAACCCAGTCCCAACTGGTCTGGAAGAAGACCCCAGACTGTGGGTGAACCGAAGAGTTCGACTCGTCTCTGATGAAAACTCAGAGGTTACCGGGCACAGCAGCACGTTAGGTGGAGACTGTCTCCTGCTATGATGATTCCTTCTGAGGGTGCCAAATGAGTCTGTGGTTCCTGGCTGGTCTTCAGCCTCTGAGGGTCTCTGACGGGCGCTGCCTACTGTTACTTCGCTGGAGCTGGAGCCTGTACTGGAGCTGCTGTTGCTGGGGGGCTTGGTGCTGTTGCCTCTTTCAGTCCTCTGCTGCTCCTCCTCATTCAGATCGATGGATGAGGTTAGATAGTCAATCTGCTGCACCACCTAGAAAATGAACACAATGATGGATACATATAAACACATTTGTCAAGAGGTGCACACTATGAAAGCGGTTGCATAATGACTTCCGTGGCATTGATGTCACTGATATGTCATAGTGACATCATCAGGGGTGTGTCAGTTTGGGGTCCAAGAAATTTCAAACTCCACTGGAAGTGTGGAGTTCGAATGATGTGGGTGTCTATCAGAGAGGGAAGGTCTAATGAAAGGCTGTATTGAGAAAATATATTGAAAATAGTAAAAAGTGGCAGAGCTCAGGGTGACATCTGCAAATAGCATTTTTTGTCGCACCAACAGTCCACTAAACCAAACATTTTTTAATTATATAGAGCAGAGAAAATCAGCAAATCCTCATGCATTTTTGATGAATAATTCTATTACTCTATCAATCTAACTTTTTTTAAACTTTTGCATTCATCTGGACGGCAGAGTGATAGAGAAAGAAGTATAGGTGATTACACAGGAAATGGGGGAGAAGAGAGTGTAGGTCGGTGCCAGATTTGAATGCAGCCTACATGCAGCCTACACCTAAACCATATTTACCACCAGGACATTATAGCATTATATTTAATAATGTAAGACTTTTATTTCAGTTTAAGTCGTCTCTAATAAAATGATTGATAACATACAGACTCTCTCTCTCTCTATACATATATGTGTGTGTCTGTGTATATATATATATATATATATATATATATATATATATATATATATATACATACATATATATATAGTAATATGAGTATTTTTTTGCATTTATAATTATATAATAATTATATATAATAATTTATAATGACGTCTTTCAGGTATGGACTGAGAATATGTAGAGCACTAATCTGTAAGTATGTCAGAGGAGCTACTACTTACTAAAAATGCATACCTCAGACTAGAGAGGGTGAGATTGCTATTATGGGACATGTATAGGACAAATTTAGGTGGGTTTTCCTTCTAATACCTCTCTTTGGATAGTGAAAAGCACACTCTACAATATATCATATATACACATACATGTCTAGATGAATATATTTAAATAAGTGCAGAGCATATAACACATGTAGACATAAATGCCTTACACAAAGACACACACAAACGTGTACACACGTGCATTTATGGTGGCTGCAGAGATTGGAGAAAATTACACTGGGGAAAATGTTTGACCTATCTCTCCACCTGCTCGATGTGCACAGATAAATCCTCAGCCCCTGCTGGAACAGCTGAATTATTGTTTTGTTCTCTGTGTTCAACAACATCCTTGCTGATGTCAGAAGATGACCTGGTTTGTCTTTTTTTTCTTTATTTTTTTTAACATGCTGTAGCTTTTTGTACGAGGCATTTTATATTACTTTGAAGTGCAGCGCATATATATGCACATCAAGTGACTCTGGGCAGGTGCTGCTTGTTAATGTCAAAAACCAGGGGAGATAAAAGAGAGGAGGACCCTGGTTTTCATCTGCTTCTCCCAAGAGTGTTTATTAAAAACAATGTTTTCTTGACCCCTCAGGTCTTATACATATAGTGCTGATGAGTACTGAGAGATGCCTGTTGTTGTGGAACTCAGTCATCTAAGTTTCATTTAAATCTTTCAGTTTAGCTCTGCTGTTGTTTTGCTTGAAGTTCTGAGTCATAGTGCAGTTTCTGATCTGTCAAAATGCCTTCACAGACAATCGCTATCATATTCGTGTGTGAGCTTGCTTTTGTGTGCTTTTTTTCTTCTGCTCTGTGAGAAAGCTCTTTAGTGTTGCTTTAATATTTGTGTAGTCTCTGTCTAAAATGCTTTTAAAGGCTCACTCCAATTCCTTTTTATAACAATGACTGATTATTAAATGAAACTGAGAGTTGCTGCTCATGCAACAGAATGATAAAACAGGGCTTTGAAATAAATATGCGACCAAAGTCTTCTCTGGTGCCTTATCTTCCTTTGATCTGTTGTCTCTGTTGTGAAAATTTGGGCTTTTCTATCACAGTGTCTGCTTGCTCCCCCTCCTCCCTCCCCTCTTTTTATGTAGCCTATATGCTCTTTCATCAGTGCTATATTAATACTGTCACACAAAACCTTGCAGCTAGGATGATGAGGTTACTACCTCGGGTTTAGCTGCGATCCCGCAGATGCAGATCAAATGCCAAGAGACGAGATTTACGTGTCACTTTTACTGGATGAGGAATACGAGGCAGCGATACTCAGACATAAATGGATTATAAAAAGCAATCGGACGCAATCCAGCTGTGCCTGGAGCAGCATCTGTCCATAAGGAGAGAGAGTGGAGAAAGAGAGGGGATGTTAGGGGAGGAGCGACAGAGAGAGGGAGAGATGCAGAGAGGAAGGCGACTGTTTGCCTAATGTCACAAAGCAGCAAACCCTGAATGCATCATGCAAATGGGGCATAACTATTGTCTCATCCACATCTATGAACATTTAGGTCTTGAATTGTGCATGAACTGAGCATGAGTGGTGAGCATGCAGATTACAGAGGGGAGTTGCAGAAACAGTTAGCAGACTGTGGTGCATTCATGCAACTCTGCTGCTGACTTTTTAATGCATGTTAAATTCTGCTGAGGACGTGCATTTGCAGCCTGCATAGTTATCTACAAGTCCTCGAGGTTTTTTGGCGCAAGCATATACATTTCCTGAATAAGAAAAGTCTAAATGAACATGAGCGGATGCTTTCACTTCTTAGGCCTCCTCAGAGCTGATTTGTTTCTGTTTCACTTGTCAGGAGAGGAAAGATGTGATGGGTGTGTGGGTGAAGTGGGTAAATAAACACTCAACAGCTTTTGTCTTTTTCTGTCTTTCTTATTATTGTGCAGAGTCAACAAAAATCAGACACTTTACCTCCTTCATTTCCTGGTGAACATCCCTCAGTGAGGTTAGAACCTGCTCCAGGTTGTCCACCACCCGTTTAATCTGGTTTCGAACCACCTTCCTGCTGCAGCCTGCTTCCTTCCTCTGTGGCTCTCCCTCAATGGCCGGCCTGTATTGGACCCATGTCTGGTTCAGGATCCCAATACGTTCCAAGCTCGGCCCAGGTTTCCTGGGACCTTGTAGAGTTGCGGTGCTGCCCAGGCCTCTCTGAGGGACCTCTGTGGAAAAGATGACTCCATTGAGGGGCCCGTTGAAAACCCTCTACAGGTGGTTCCCTCAGGGCTGTCAGGTCTCTCTGACTCTGAGAGTTCCTGCTCTGCTGTTTGATGTAGCTGAAGGTGGAAGTGTACCCGTGATGCCTCTCTGTTAGTCCCTGAGAGTCTGAGCATTGCCAGCTGGATGAATGGAGGTCTCTCTGGTGGTAGCTGGTGCTGCTGGCGTAGTCCCACACTTTCCCCCTCCTGTCCTCCATGTCTGTCACACCAGGAACCTTACAGTTTGACTCCTCTGTGAATAGTGCAGGAGGAGGAGCAGGAGCTGGAGTAGGAGGGGGTCCCACTAGTGGCCCATACTTCCTCACTGTGGTGCTAATCCCTTCATTCTGCAAGTGAGGGAGATCCAGGTGGCTGCTTTGGCTCTTAACAAAGGTGTGGTTGTCCTGAGCAGACGTGGAGCTGTTGCTCAGACTCTGCGTCCCGTCCCCTTTACCGACCTGTGTGCTGGGGTCTGGTTGCAGCTCTGGAGACTGGTTCCACCTCGCAGGACTGTCCTCCCTCTGCTTCCCCAGACTCCCTGGCAGGATGTGGTGACCCCTCAGAACCACCGGGAGCATTCTCGCCACCCCCACGCCATTGCACCGGAGCTCCCCCTTCTTCGCCCGGTCCTTTCCCGGGATGGAGAAGAACCCAATCCCTTTGGCTCTCTCCAGCGGGGTCAGGTTGTTGCGGGTCTCAGAGCTTGATTTGTACTGTCCGTTGAGCCCCAGGTCGCTGCTGTGGTGGGGCTTCAGACTATTGCGCAGCCAGGGGATGAAGTGAGGGGCGTGGGGCTTGAAGCCTTTCTGCTCCCCAGGCGCTGGAGCCCTGCTGTCAGAAAACATGGTGATGGATGATGTCCAGCAGCCTTACGGAAAGAGGAAGAAGCACAAGAGGAACAGGAGGACTCCCAAGACACAGAGAGCTTCCTCCTCTTTTTCCATGAATCTCCTCCTATCTTTGCCATTAACGTAGACCCTATCCTCTCTGTCTTTAGTGTCTTTTCCCCTTCCCTCTCCCTCTCCTGCTCGGTCTCCAAAACTTTTATCTGCTTTTTTTCCCTCCTCCTCTCAGATCCCACCCACCCACTCCCCTTTCCCTGCTAAAAGCTGTTTCTGATTTTATCACCCTGCCTTTCTCCGTCTTCTTCTCCCTCCTTTTCGGCTTCTCCTCCCACTGTCGGCTCCGTTGTGGTGCTCTTGAGCCCCTCACCCCCTCATCGGGCCTGCCTTGGAGATGCCAAGGGCCTCTCTCTCTCTCTCTCTCTCTCTCTCTCGTCTCTCTCCGTCTCCCTCTCTGCCTGCCTGCGTCTCACTGGCTCAGTAGCAGTGGAGGCTGTCTCTACATCTCTCCCTCTCTCTCTCTTCCTGTCTCCCCCCCCCCCCACTGCGTTGCGCTGCCTCCTATCCTCGCTCTTTCTTCCTCGCACTCCCTCTCACTGCTCTAACTCCCTTTCTCTATTTCCCTTTTCTCTCCCCAGCTCTGTCTGTTCTCCCTGTTACTCTCTGCTCTCATCTAAGAACCCCTTATCATCCTCTGCAACTCTCTTTTACTCTCTTTTCCTCCCCTTTCTGCCACTCTCTTTCTCCCCTATCCCCACCTCCCATTTGCCAGAGAGAGCAGCTGAACTAGTGTCATTAATCCCCCTTTAGCCAATGTATACCCACGTGATTCCCCCTGCCTCCATTCTCATCTGATTACTCCTTCCCCGGCTCAGCCCTTCACAATTAAATGCTGCTTAGGATACTGAGGGGGGGGTTTAAAGGAGTAGGGGAGGATGGCAGCAGGGAAGGATGGAGGAGGAATAGTAGGGGGGCACATAATTGCGACCTACAAGATCAGAGATCAGCACCAGTTTGACAGAAACTATAAGCTGCACAGCTACAAACAACAGCCTGCCCGTGGCACAGCACTCCCAAGATTGTTGTAACTGTCAGCAAATAGTGTCCTGTTACATCCCGGTTGTTTTCTTGTTTTATTTTCTGCCACATATCCACGTTCCATTTGTTCCAATTATGCATAGACAGCTGCTATTTTCGGGTTTCTCATTCAAATTCCAATTCTTGGCTGTCTGGATTAGATTTCTTGTGTCTGACAAGCCTAGAGATGCCTCCTAGGTGCCTTTTCACTGAGCTGCGGCTGCATGGATGGGTCCCTCCCTCTCTGGCAGCATCCGAAATGAAAAGACGGCACCGCAGCCACACAAAAGCCCTGACAGTTTGCTGTCACTCAGCAGCGAGACACTCAAAGCATCTGTCATTCTGTTAGTCAGCACGGCAATCTGTTCCTCTGGTAGTGCTCCGTTAAAATATGACTTCATTCACTGACATATTCTACTACACAGGTAGGTGGGGGGGAGCGGGTTGTGGGGAAGGCGCTATAGACTGTGTAATCTGCAAACTAAGAAAATTCCTGCCTACATGTCGACAGACTGCTGTCAGTCAGTAATGACCACTAGTCTGGATAAAAAAAAAACCTAGAAAGAGTGGAAGTAATGGGGCAGCCACTATTAATCCTTCAGGGGATTGTTCCTCACGACATGCTGGTGCACACAACCAAAGCCTATGCTATGATGATTTTTTAGATTAAATAAATATAGTATATCTTTATGTGTGTGTGTGCATGTAAATGTTTGAAAGGTTTTACATAATGACAATTTCAAACTGAATTTGTCTTACATAACAGTTAATCATTTAGGTTCATTTGAAGCGCACATTCTCATAAAAAAAGTAATGATTTCTTCACTGTACAAAATGATAAAGGATAAACAAGAATAAAATATAGATATACATAGACAACTGAAAAGAATATGCATTGTCGCAAAGCTAAAGACAGGGTTGATGATGCTTTTGAGATACATGGTTTTCACAGTTGACGAAATGTTCTACAATCATTATATGTACAATTTGGTCCAGTTTGAAAAAAAAAAAGATTACACCCTCAAAAACCTCCCAATAATGTGACACTTTCAAGGTGGCAACTGGAATATGTGATTGATTACATTTTAAAAAATAGCCTTCACTGAGTGTGTTTCTGTTTGTGTGTGTGTGAGAGTGTTAAAGACCTTGAATTCATGTCTCTTGAAAGTCTTTTCCTCCAATCAGCCACCCACTTTGTGAGGCCCATAAATAACATGGCAGCAAAACACGCAATCATTGCCGATTTAAAGTCAGCTTGGAATAATAAGTAGCTGTCACAGATGCTGTCCATTTGCTGTCTGTCTGGGCAGCCTCTCCACTCGGGCTGCCTTTACTCCATCCATTATTTTAATGTGCTGAATATATGTGTGTGAGTGATTGAAGCACAAAAACAGACAGAAACTATGTCTATAACAGTTTTGCTGCAGCGTTTCTCCCATGTGCTCTTCTTCTCAAACAGGAGGCCCTTTTTTGTCACAATCATGTAGTTTTCAATATCGGTGGAACAGCTGGGAGTAGGGGGAAGACTGACAGAGCATACGGCCTCCTTGTAACCTTGTCCACTGCCTCCCGTAGCGCTGCCTAGCTTGTTTTGAGTCCTGTAACAGGCCGACTGCCTACTGACGTGCAGCGGAGCGTGTGTGCTGGGACACTTCAGCTGCATGCATGTGTGTCTGCTGAACTTTAAAGCCACTGCACAGCACACGGCTGAACACCTTACATAACTTGGTGGAAAAGATAGATGTTAAAGCAGTGCTTTGAACAGCAAAGGCCCCGTGTCTGTCAGAATTTCTAGAGCAAAATGGCTTTTAGTCACAGAGTGAATGTATCTGGGCTCTTGCAGACTTTCTAAAGCCACCTGGACAGTAGAGATGTGTAGTTTGGAGGGGATTATATGTGTTTGCACCACTGTACTTGGCTCCGTATCTACTCAAAGCGAAAATGAGAAGTTTCCTGAGGAACGCCGTGTTCTTTTTTGTTGTATTAAATATGGAAGTGAGCAGATGCTGTCTTCCCTGAAGTGTCCAGTGTCGCGCTGATGATAATCCTCAGGGCTTCTGTGTGTGTGTGTGCGCAGCAGTGTCTTTCCCGTCCTCTCATGTATATTTTCGTGTTGTTTGCTTTTGGATTCCCCTCCGCCGTTGCTTTTCATCCTTGAACAACACGTCAGTCAGGTGCTCTCTGAGGACTAGAGTGAGAGAGGAAGAGAGAGAGCGACGCGGGGACACCAAGAAAGAGTAAAAGAGAGACAGAGAAAAGGGGAGGAAGAAGACAAGAGAAAAAAAAGAAGAGTTTTGAAAGACTTCTAACTTCCAAGCTGACTGTCATAGCTGTGCTTGCCAGAGGGGAGAGCACCTTTAAGCATACTGGATGAGTAACGATGTGGAGGGACTACAAAAGCAAAGTAATACATAATAAGCAGCGCTCACTCTGCTCTGCTCTGCCAGCTAACCTACATGAGATTGGTGTTGAGAAAAAATTTGGAAGTGCTTGAAAGGTCAGCAAAGGCCTCATGAAAAAGGGGCCTCTCCTTTAACGCTCTGCACACACTGTAATAAGATTTAGAAAGTATGGACGTCGCTGTGAGATTGGGATGTCGGCCTCAGCGCAGATTTCCATAGAAATGAGGAACAAAAACAGACAGTGCTGTGCCGTGACTAAATCAAAACATGACAAAATGTTTTACATACTGCAGGTACATTCACACAATAAGTCACTTGATATCTGCCGCTCAGGATATAAACTACGGCATAATCATAATGTTCGCATTTCTCTGCTGCTTTTTGTTTGAAAAGCACAATAAAGCTATCATCATTGAACTGGCTGAATCATTTTCTTCTTTAGTGCCACTCATCTTTTGACTGTAATCCCAGTCCCCTTTTCACTCATTAGGCCTAAAAGGCATTTTCTCTGGCATTGATGATAACAGAAAATCTAGAAATATGACTGTGTGATGTTGTATGAGTGCTGAGCATCGCCCGCTGTTTGAACACAATGCCCTGCGGTTTGTTTTGTGGCACCACCCAGAATTCAAACATTAGTGTGTTTGCGCCCGTATTGACAGCCAGCCAGACTTTGCAGTGTTATGCCAAAACCAACTGCCTGTATCCTTGCAGGGATGGACCGTGATAATCCTGCTCAGTTTGTCCTTTCTGACAGGGGTTGTACGTGTGCACAGCCGAGCAAGAGACTCATTCCTTTGTCACATTTGATCCTAGAGGAAAGTGTGATGCTGCAATTGCACAGCTAAATTTTATTTAGTTCACGTTAGAAGTGTGTACCACAAATCATAACTCAGTGATCTGTGCTTGAATGCGAGGGGAGATTGTGCTTTTCCAGCTCCCTCCTTCTTAGGATGCAGGGCAGCTCCTTTGTAGTCACTTCATTATGTGGAAATGATAATTATGCCCCAGTGGAAGCTAGCTTTCCCAAAATGTATTAAGAGCCCTCAGTCACATCCACTGATAATCATGTCGTGACTGTCATTTTCAAATTTTAATTTTCAGAAAGTGTTTGAGTGAGACACACAGACACTGGAGAAAGAGGAAAAAAAATTGTCCTGAACTTTTATTTCCTCCCCCAAACATTTCTTCAGTTCTGCTTTTACGTCTTACACAACTGCCCTAAAAATAGAAGACGGGCTGAAATAAATCATTAAATGTTTTTGCTTTTTTATTTGCAGTTATGACAAAAAAAGACGAGGACGGGGAACACAGAGACAGTGAGACGTGACTTCAGTCATAACTCTGAACTCGAGGGTGCATTCACAGAAAAAAAAAAAAAAAAAAAAAAAAAGGCCTGCTGAGATAATGACCATTAGATGATAAGTGGGCACTTGGTACTGCAGTAGCCTTTCAAGTGTGCTACAGAGAGGAGCTGCAGACGTGCTACAGGCCAAATTATCATTTATAAGTCTGAGAAGTAGCAAAGCCAGTGGCAGATTAAACTCATGCTAAATTCACACTCAGCGTCACTAACTTGAAACTGAGCTGCAGCCGAGTCAAATGTTTAGATTTCCAAAAACAGAAGCAAGTCTTTCCCTCTTACTCACTTCCTGTGCTACCTCTGACCATGGCGTGGGCCTGCAGGAAGTTGGGGGGAGGTTGGGGGAATGACCTAAACTTGAATTGTTTGTCAGTCGATGGTTTTGTGTTTGCTTTCATGGCTTCCTAACCATGCTGGGAGCAGGAGGAAAGGATTTGGCTGACCAAATCCAGGTCAGACAGTCAGATTACTGATCCTGATCTGGCTGGAAAATTCCAACATCCAACATACTAATGGCAAGACACTGGGTGCTCCACTGAAGGAAGAAACAGACAAGAACTTTATTCTTTTAAAAAAGTAAATTGTATTATATTTGTTGTGCCTGGATACAATAAGAAACATAAAGACAATCATATGTACATGCGTGAAAATAAAAATAAAATTCACAATAGTAAAAATGCAACACGATAAGGATGCTTCATTAAAAAGGCCTTTAGTAAAACAAGTGGGGCTGTTGCAGAGGTTCCTGGAGATTTTGACTTAAGTGTGTCATGTATTTTAAATCGAGGGAGATTTAAACTAACCCTGAGATGTGGAGGGATTGGAGAAAATGGCATCCAAAGACAATTAAAGTCAACTGTTTTGGAGGACTTGAGGAAAAGGATTTACTTCAAATGCTCCCAAAATGATACAGTCAGAGTCAAATGGGACTAAAAAAAGAGAATATACTGAGGGAAATCGTGTAAGAAAAAAAAAAAGTAGTGAAACCACAACAGCCACCACCTTTGTCTTCATTATCACCATAAGCAGGGTTATAATTATCAAGTGCATAGTATTTTCTGAAATGTTCCCCTGGAGAAAAGACTGCATTTTAAGTAACATCAGTCTTCTTTTCTTTGGCAGAGCTGCTGTGGATGAAGTTAAAGTTTCAGCAAACCTATCTGGAAAAGCACAGTGCTTATTACACGGCTCAATTTCCAATTCTCTCACAGGTACGCACACAAACACACACACATACACTCACTCACTGGCAGAATACAAAATGAGGCCCTAGCACAAAACAATCTCCTAGACAGGCTCAGTGATACAAAACCACATAGACAAAAAGGAAAGGCCGCTATTATGTGAGGTTTGAGAGGGATAGTAGTAACTATTCATATGCTCCTTTATAAGAAAGAAACACAAACATCTTTCACTCCATTAAAGGACTTGCGCCGCACAAACAGAGATGATTATCTCCATCACATTACATGAGGCTGCAGTGTGGTGAAATGGAGTGGCTGCTCGACAGAGGCAGGCTACAGGCCATTATACCACCCCGGAGTGGGGAGCAATAATTGCAGAGGGAGAGTACAATAAGGTACTGTGTTTGTCTCTGCTCTAATCTCTATACCTCTGCCTGGTCCTTTTCATAGACACGGAGCTGCAGTTTTTGTCCGGCCTTTCATCTGAATGCTCATGGGGAGTCTTTCTAGTTCAGATCTGTCAGAATTCAAACCGGAGTTTTAGTGCTTTTCGGATAAACCCGAGGCACTGCCGATAAATCTGAAACACAGCTGACCCTGGGCTCTAACATCTATTACGAGGAATAGTCCGGCTTTATTCCCCTCTGACAAAATGCCAGAGCAACCTTTGCACCTGGTGCCACGTTGTGTCGCTTCCCTGCTGCGATTATGGTATTTATAGCCCAAAAAAAAGCTGGTTTATCAGAGCAGATGAGCGTATGGACAGCGAAACATTCAAGTCAGCGCAGAGACAATCGACAATACACAGCACAATCAAATTCATTCCTTTACTCCTTCATGTTTATGGCCCCCCCCGTGACCCAAATACTTCATCTTTGTTGTGGTGACTATAAACCAGGCCGTTAAAAGCAAAACTGGGTTTATAGGTTCCTTCTAAACAAAAAAGCCTACAAAGTGGACTTCAGTGCATGATGGTGAGACCAGTAAAATGCAGGCTAAGCAGGATTACTCAAGCTGCTTCACATGGTGCCGTTATTGCAGGAAAGTACAGTACAGCGCTTGTTCAGGATTGAGTGCAATACTACTTTCAGAAGAAATGAATGAACACACACACAAAAAACACCCTTCCTTTATGTCCTTGGGTATTCGGAAAAGACAGAAATTTACTTTCTTTCCTCTCCTGGTGCTGCCCAAACCATTTTTGTCCAATAAAAGCACCAAACAAAGATATAACTGAAGGCCTGTGCCTGGATTCATGTCTTTTTGATTAAGTAAGAGAGCAAGAATAGTGCCCTTGGAATGAAGATAAAAATACGTGTTTTTTTTTCCAAGGCACAGTTGTCAAGGCTCCTACCCCTGAATATACTGATAAGAGCATGGAGTTTTACATTCATTCATTCAAAAAAAGAAAAATATCTGATGGGTTTTCTTTACTGTGGAATAACAAAAAGTTAGGCTGGAGAAAAAAAAATAAACAAAAAAAGACTTTGGACTAACTAGCCAGGAAAACTTCAGTGTTATAGGAACGGCTGACAGGCACACACAAACACAGAGCAACAAAATGAAAAATAAAAATGTTCATGATTGTCACATTCAAAAAAAAAAAAAGAAAGAAAATGTGAGGGGAGACAAAAGATAAAGGCGCCTGACGACGGCGAGGCTAGCGGAGGTCAGAGGTTGTCCTCGTCCAGCATCTTGTTGACCCCGTTGCAGATCCTCTGCAGGTGAGCGCGGTACACCTCCGACGGCCCGTAGAGAGTCGCCAGGAAGTCACAGTCGGCAAAGTGATTGAAGACGTGGTTGACTCGCGAGTGGCTCTTGGCTGTCAGGTGGCGTTTGATGGCCTGGTGCAGCAGCTCGCGGCAATCATTCAAAATGGCGCTCATGACGCGGCGGTCAAAGGTGAACTCGATCTGGTGGAAACTGACCGCCGTCATGGCCAGAGTGTGGACTTTCTTCCTGTGAGACGAGAGGAGAGTGGAGAGGCTGTCAGTTTCTAATTCTGACTGGAGCAGCAGAGGGAAGTAAAAATAGAAACTGCTGTCTTGTGATTTCCTTTAGAAAAGTTTCACAAACCCCCTGCCCCCCCATATCAGTTATAGCATTGTCCTTCGCAGCGATGCATCTCCATGCTAATATAATCACCATTCTCCATAGTGTGCACTTATGTCAGCTTCACATGCCTCCGAGCTGAGTTTTACTATTTTAGTGGAAAATATATAAACTGATGTAAAAGTCAATTTACTTAATTTGCTTCCATCAGCACACAAAAATATACTTGAACTGCAGTTCTCCTAACTTGAAGCTCTCATCCAGGACCTGCCCCTCCTCCTTTATCACCTGCTGATACACAATATTTAAACATATGGCAGGATGTGACAACAGTTCTTCATTTGAAACATTGTGGGATATACTACTGTGTGCTCTCTTTTTAAGTGTCTGATAAGAAGACTGATTCTTCCCTCGTGTCGGAGTGCAGCGAAATTAGCGTAGCTTAGCATAAAGACTGGAAGCAGGAGAAAACTGCTCGCTGGCTCTGTCTCACGTTCCACTGCATGCCGTAAACTCACATCTTTTAAATAGCTTGAATTAGCTTTCTTTGCAGCGTTAAGATTGTATTTAATTTACATGCAATTGCCAGCAATAGTGACTAAGCAGCAATTTTGCAAATGGCTCATCTAATAAAGAAAACGCTGAACTTTTCTTTTGTTGACTCTTGTTGCCCACCTGAAGCTCTCCACCAGGATCAGCTCCTCGCTGTTGAACTGGTTGTTCCTGTAGAGCACGCCCAGCTTCACCACCATCTTGATCAGGTTCTTGATGATCTTCTGGGACTCCTTGCGGTTGCGGGTGTACTCCTTGGTGACGCGGTACAGCTCGTCCAGTACCTCGCTGCTGGTGTCGTCGATGAAGAGGTTGGCCACGCTCTTGGTGGCCATCTTGCTCATCAGTTTCTTCTGCGCCTGCAGGGCTAAGCTCTTGGTGCTGAAGGAGTCCATGCTCAAGTCTGTGTTAAGATGAGACAGTGAAACAAAGAAAAAAGTGGGGATAAATGTTTAGTTAGGTGGTTAAGCATGTAATGACGGTGGACAAAATATATGAAACTAGAAATGAACAGAGAGAAAGCATTTCTTAGAGAGTAGCTCAGACTTTGTCACATCTCAAGGCAAAGACAGCCAAACATAACACACTGACAGCCTGCAATGTGTGAGGTTATTGCAAATAACATCTACACTAATACTGTTTAAACTGCAGGGCCAAGAACGGTCCCCTTTATCAGATAATGAGCCGTGGCAGCTGTCAAATTAGTCCCAGCATCCCTCTGGCTCAGAGCCTACAAGGTAGTTAGAGAAGAATGTGTCATTACGCTCGCCGGAGCAAAGTCAGTTACTGCACGACCACGCAGAGCAGACAATGTGATCCGGACGTCTCATCTGCTCAATGTATTCAGAGAACAAGGTGTGCGTGTGTGTGTGAGTGAAAAAGTGAGCAGGCGTCACAGTGCCGACTCATTCAACACACGCATGTTGCCTCATGTCTATATGATGCTGTTTCTGAGTTTATGTTTGTGCCAAAAAAAAAGGGTGACTCAATGAAAGGCTGCACCCACGATGGAGGCGCATAAATAGGGAGGGGTTCAAGGGGGGGCTGCCAGCTTTCGACCCCGCGCAAATCTGTCCTATGAAATGATACAGGTTCACAGCACGCCACATCATTTCAGCAGGCACATCTGAATGCGTTCTGCGGGGTCACTTCTTCAGGTTCGCACATTCTGACTTTGAAAAATAAAATGAATAAATTTTCCTGCACACTCCCGTTCTGACCTTCACACATCTCCAAGGATGACCTGCGAGTACACGAGGGAAAAACAGGCAACAAAGACATGATTTCCACAATTGCACTACAATACCGGAGCAGAGGGGGAATGAATGAGGGAGGAGGGGAAACTGTACTTCATATTCTATTTTGATAAGACATGGCCAAGATTTTCACAAATATACAAAACGTACTGAAAAGTAATTAATTTTATCTTAAATCAGACTCATAAAACAACTCCCTAAATTAAATTTTTAGAGATCTTGAGATTAGAGTTGGAGTTATTTGCATTAATATTAATTACAAAATGTAAGGAAATGCCTGTTGCAATTTCCCAGAGGCCAAGGTGACATCTTCAAATTTTTCATCTTGTTCGACAAGCACTTTAAAACCCATATCTAGGTATTTTGTATCGATACAAAAAAGAAAATAAAACAGCAAATTCTTAAATTTGAGGAGCTAAAGCCAAAGAACGTTTATAAACTGATTATAATAAACTGATTATCAAAATTGTTTCTGATTTTATGTCAATCAACTAATCAACTGGGTTTTCAGGTAAACTTGAGGTTATGATTAAGTCTCAATTTTTCTGCAAAATTGTATACATTAGACAAGTAATTTATTCCCATGTAAAATGACACTGCAAGGTCAGTGAGCAGAATATGAACACACACACACACACACACACACACACACACACACACAATAACTGCTCATTCCACTAAACACAATTAAAACATAAAGCAGGAGAACAATCAAAGTCAATGCGGCCCGACAGGACCAAACACCAGATTTACATGAATATGTATTCTGATTCTGTAGGGGTGGAGGTGCTGAACCTCAATATGTTTTAGCCAGACCAGGTATAAAAAGTTTGGTTTCTTTCATCAAATGAAAAAAGGGAGAAAGAGAAACTGTACTCCCGCTAAGGATTATTTTCATTATTGATTAACCTGCCAATTATTTTCTCAATGAATTCAATTGAATTGATTCATTGGCTTGTCCGGGAAATGTCAGAAATAGTGATCGTGAAATAGTGCTTTAATGTCCGAGAGGCCGAGGTGACATTTATAAATGTCTTGTTTTGTGTGACCAACAGTCCGAAGCATTCAGATATTCAGAAAACCAACAAATTCTCACATAACAATCCACACAATAAGAGCACTGTTGGTGTTTTTGCTTGTAAAATTTCTGAAATAATTAACTTATTAGTCACAGAAAATTAATCTGAAACTACTTTGTTGATCTAATCTTTTCAGCGCTACAGAAAAAAAACGTGTTTATATTCCTCAAAGTCATTTTGGAATCGGCACTGAACACCATTAAACAATAACTGCTGCATCTTAGGAAAGGAAATACTCATGCAAATAAGCAAAACACTTCCTTCACCTCGGGGGAAAAACTAAATATAAAACAGGCTGAATCGTCAGATCTTATTTTCTTCATACATATCCCTGTCACTGACATGCTAAGTGCAGATTTATATGGGACTGCCACAGTGAAAAAACAAAATAATTACATTGGAGGAAAGCGTCCTATTCACGTCACAATGGGGGTTTAATCTTGATGCAATATCCCTCCACATGAAAGTAACCCTGAAGCTCAACTGCAAATCTGTATGATCCACGCGCTAGAGAATAATAAAAATCCAAAGCAGGAGAGATTTTATTAGTGCTGCAGACAAAATGAACGGTGACATATCCCCGCTGGGTGACTTGTGATTTTCTTTTTTTTTTTTTTACAGTTGTTGGTACTAGAAGAAGGCAGTGCATTTGCAACTACAGTGTATGACTTTCATTCCTCTCTCCCTCTGTCTGCAATGTCTCTCCAAGAATATCAATAAGACTCCTTGGAGAGAGTGTCAGCAGGATGCTTCCCAGGGAGGAGGCACATGAGGAGAGGGAAAAGCAAAGACGAGAGGCAGAGAGAAAGGAGCGGGGTCGTGCTATGTATCAATCCGGAAGCATCGGGGGATATGTAGGTGTTGAATGAGAGGTCATTTATATACACCGTCTCGTGCTGAATCCAGTTTTACCCCCTCTCTCTTTGCAGGTGCCAGGCATTTTAATCGGGCCTCCAGCTGCGCTGATCGAGGATTGCTGGCTGGCCCCCATCGACCGTAACTCTAAACTCACCGAGCCGCACTTGTTACAGAATATACTGCCCTGATGCAATCAGTGTGAAATGGATAACAAGGAGCGAGACACTAATGATCGCACTGAAAACAAAACAAAACAAAACAAAAACGTGACATCTTTATTTCCATTTGAGTGGCGGCTGAAAACAATCACTTCCTCCCGCTGTCACCCTTCTAATCACATCGGTCAGCCTCGAGAGGACGATCGCTTATCGCGACACTTAGAGTAAGTCTTCGTTTGCCTCCCCTCTCTCTTCCCCTCCATGCCCCCTCGCTGATGGACGTCTAAAGAGTTTAGAGAAGCGCGAATGGATAATGGGCACATTAAGAAAAGCAACCTCTTTTCTCAGATTGGAGGGTGATTTCATTGCGCTCATTAAATTCCACTCTCGTCAGGGGCCAGAGCCATCATAACTGTCAGCTCTGCCTGCCGATGAACAACAGAAAAAGAGAGGAGGGGGAAGGAGGGAGAAGAGTGAGAAAGGGAGTTTATCTTTCATATGCATGAATACAAACACTCTGACATGGTGGCTGCAAGTCTGAGGTTTTTTGCCCCAAGCTGGAGACCCCCCGGCTCTCTTGTCTTAAGCATGGAGGGAGATCCTCACCCTGCCTCTCACTTTCCCCCTTGATTTTCCCCCCAAGGCAAGAAAACTAAAGGCCTCATGAAAAAAGAAAAAAAGACAGGTGCAGGGAGTGATGAAAAGGTTTTCAATCAAGGAATCCTTTTCTTTTTTTTTTTGGTGACTTTGCAGCATGAGAGTGGTTAGTGCCAAATCTAAATGGCCTGTGAAGTCTGGTGCCCAGGGACGGCCCGGCCAACCCTGACACAGCGTCTCTGCAGCATTTATAGAGGCAAAATGTTAACGGATTTAAGGCAGAACAAGACATGACAGCAGGAAAAACTGCTGAGTGCTGTTGCAAAATATACAAGCCGCAGAAATCACACAAACAAACGTCTGCACACATCTCGTACGCACACACGATGCTGATAAGAGCAGCTGAAAAAGAAAAAAACAAAGACAGATTGCAGCAGCCAAACAGCTCCTCAGCATAATTACTGCAGTTAGACAAGCTACAAAATCATCAACTCGCTGAGAAACAAGCCGGCACACACTCGCTCACAAAAGACATGAAGGCAAGGGCTGAGCAAACATGACTCATGGAAATGAAACCAGACCACACGCAGTGCTGGATGGATGTCTCATGGCAGCGAGGGAGCCTGGGTAATCTACCCAGGGACTCTCACACCCTGCTGCAGGTGCACACAGCCCCGTCAACCCAGTGTGACAGCCTGAGTGAGGGATCGAGGTGAAAAGAAGCTGAAATGATGGAGAAATAACTGTCCCCTCCGGTCCTTGGAGGATTATTGAAGCTGGGTCAGATGGAGCTGGATGGGCCCTTTATTATCTGGGTTTAATGTGCTCTGTCTATTTGAGTTTCAGGGCAGGTAAAGCTGATGTCCACGTCGGGGACACTTCAGCCAAAAGCCTTTCCCAAATCATTCCGGGAAAGGGGGAATACGTGTGATGACAACTCCTACTGGCTATCGTTTTCATTTAGCGTTTTCACAGTGTGGCTGTTTAGAGACTGAAGCGGTGAACAAGAGCTGTTAAAAAAAAAAAAAAAAAAAAGACTTCTGCATCTTACTGCTGCAACTCTGAGGCACTGCGTAACTTATTTGAGCGTCCAGGAGCTTTTTTAGAATGAAAACTTTTACTGATTATCACTCATTGTGACATTAGGGCTGCAACTATTGATTAGTTTCATTGTCAATTAGCCTGCTGGATAGCGGTGTTGCTCTAGGGATGGCGATGTTGGTCGACAACGAAAGGATGGATTGCCATTAAATTTGGTACAGACGTTCATGTTCCCCTCAGGATGAATTGTAATCACTTAAGTGATCCTCTGATTCATTATCTAGCGCTATCCATCAGGTCAAAATTTTAATTTGTCCAGTGCCTTGGTTTATACCTGGAAAACTAATGACATTTCTATCAGCTGTACTTTTAGTGCTGCTTAGTGCTAATAAATGCTAGCATACTAAACTAAGATGGCGAACGAGGCAAACATTACACCCACTATGTCGACAAATGTTAGCATTTAACTCAAAGCACCAAGTACAATGCAGCCTCACAGAGCTATAACTCTGCACAAGTCAGCAAATACCATGAAAAGGCTGAAGCCAACAATGAATTGATCTGACTAATGAGTGTTTTCTTGGTATACCAAACCTGTTGTAGCTAATCCTCCTGTACCACAGACCTTTATTGTTGTCAAGAAACTATTAGAAACACATCAATGAGTCACACCGCTGCACTGAGTAAGCCCTGTTTATTGTGAAATACTGGATCCTTTAATCCTTTAGTCTCTTAAAAACAACACAGTAAGAAAAAAATGACTTGTTGAATTGCCATTAACTCATTTCATCATATTAAACATGGAAACACTGAATGGTTGCCCTTTTTAACGAATTAGTTTAAGCAATTCATTGTTTCAGCAATATTTCATATTGTCAGTGACATAAAAAATTGGTGACTAGCTGCAGGATTTGTCATCCATTTTGACTCATTTACTAATTCATGAAACCAAAAGCAAACAGCTGTTGGATACTAAATAAAAATTCCACACATGCTACTTTACAAGAAGATTTTTTTGGCTGCTCATATTATAGTAAATCCACACATGTGATCGCAGTTTTCATTTTCCAAAAGAGGGGCATTGAGCACGATCCAGGATGCAGCCTCTGCACCGACTGCACTCGCCTGTCAGTCAAACTAAAGCTGAGGTGTGACAGGTGAGAAAGAGCCAGAAATTGGATACACCTGTGGCTGCCGCCCACTCTAACCCATGCCATCGCGCCTCAAGAGGAAGAAGAGGCCACAGCACCCAAAATATCACCACTCTAATACCTGCTGCCAATCTAGACAGCTTGGTGGATACTGATAACAGCCGGCATAAAGAGAGGACCAATAAAGAATGTGTTTTTACAGTGCTTGGCCACCATGAAGTTGCTAAAAAGGCTTTGGCAGAGATTGCAGAACTTTCCATGACACTTCATCTTACAAGTGATTGGTTGATGGCAGCAGAAAATGTCACGACTTTCATATTCTTTAGGGATCAGTAGTCACATGGATTGGGGCACTGTGACCCTGACAGAGACAACTCCATCAGCAGAGAAAATCTCCACTGCTGTAGGATGGAGCCGATTACGGAGAACAGCTCTCTGTTTGTGGGGATTTACTGCTCTCCGACTTTGCGAACAGACATAAATCAAAGCGGAATCGTGCACCGCGCAACACAAACAACCCTATAATCTACCCTCAATGTAATGAGTGTCCATAATTATCTCTGATAATTGACAGTAACCTTTTTTCCGCTGTGTACTCAACATATTACCGGCATGTCAACATTCAGAGACTAAATTACACTTTTCGAGGTTTAGAGAATACAGATTTTCTCGTGATATTAGTCCTTTGCGTGTTTAAACCTTGGTTTACCAAAGGGTCCAAGATACATGCCATGTAACAGAGACCTACCATACATACCATATGCCCCTGTGCTGCTGACTGTTAAATAAAATGTTAAATATTAAATAAATGGAACATGCCACAAAATATTTTAAAAGTTGATAACTGGTCAAAAACTGAAAGATACTTTAGTAGTACAAACAGAATCTACTTAGGGCAGCAGCTATTTGTTTTGTTATTCTTTAATTTGCTCATTACTTTCTCATTTCACCACTTTCTGTCGCTATTGTTTGGCCTATAAACTGTTAGAAAATAGGGAAAATGTCCATTAGAATCTCTCAGAGCTATGGTGGCATATTTAAATAGCTTCTTTAGTCTGGCTAACAGTTCAAAACCCAAAGATATTCAAATCATCATCATAGAAAACAAAAAAGGGAGAAAGGGGAATTTTTGGCATGTTTGTTTAAAAAAATGACTTTAACAATTTATCAATCAACTATTCAATTGACCGATTCGTTAATCAGCTGATCATCTAAGCTCTGAATGCTACCTCAAAGAGTGTACCAGTGGACCAGTGTGGAAACAACAACAGGAACATATGGAGCCTTTAATGCGATCCTGCACAAAAGCTGCAGAATAAATTATAAATGATCAGCTTCACAATGGGAATTATGGTGACGCTTTGTGAGACAGTGTCAGGGACAGCTGTTGATTCAAGTACTTTCTTTTAATTAATTCTTTGGTTTTGAAAGTGTCGGACAAAAGTCAGCACAAGATCCCAGAGTCCAAAATCAAAAGATGTTCAGTTTGCTATGAGATAAGACTATGGGAAGCAGCAAATCCTCACAATTAAGCTGGAAATAAGAATTGTTTGTTACGTTTGCTTGATATATAACTAAATCATTGTAAGACAATGTAATTGTTTCATTTCAGTCAAGTTTATGGCTGTGTTTGAGTCCCGTGGTGTTGTTGAATTGAGCTGCATTATAATCCACCACCTGTGAAGCGAGGGTAAAATAATAAGCACTTTCTAAAACAATACAACACGGCAATGACGTGCACCGGCACCTCTCTGACACAATGCTAAAGAAAACTAAGCATGAGAGGCATCATAAAGGTAGCGTTTATTGCAAGGCTGTTTAACTGGATTGGATGATGATGTGCTGTGTACACACTCTGAACATATTGTATTTACTTTGTTGCCTTTCGGTAGAACTCCCACGAGTGTAAAAGGTAAACCAATAATACCTGTTCCAGTGCCAATTTGAATGAAAGCACCACAACACTGCATAAAAAAAGTGTGGAGCACTGAGGGAAAGTTTGAAAAAAGCTTCTTGATCATGACTGAAAACGTTACAGATGCCATTAAAATGAGATCTTATTGGGAAATCTTCAATCAGAAAAAAAACCCCAACAACTTCTTCCTCCACAGATTCTCCCCCAGCTGTATGATATAATCCGTCTCCACTTTGAGAAACAATAGACAATCCTGCTGGTTATGTAAGGTACATCCGTGCTTTGTGTTCAGAGAGGACAAGTAACCACTCAAATGAGCTGCACTACTGGAGCCACTCCACTGTTAGGGAATCAACGGCAGGATTTCAGGACAAGTGAACGCTGCAATTTCATCTTTCATCAAGTTCTGTAGTGTTTGTCTCGCTCTTCTCTTGAGATGTTGCATAACAGAGGAGGTGCTGACTGCTAATAAGAGAGCCGGAGCTGGGAAGGATGTGCGCGTGTTTGTTAACATCCCTACACGGCGGGCGTACAAGTCTGCGAGACGGTCTCTTCGTACGCGTGCTTGTCTTGTCCAGTGGCTCTGACGTGACAGCCGTAATTGCGTCCAAAAACAGACGCACACGTGTGAATGCGCTACATACACACTGTGCACAAAGTGGATCTCTGTGTGATGGTTACGTGCTGTCACTTTCTCTTCTTCCCACGCAGTCATCATCTGTGAAGACTTGTGCGGATCTGCTGAGAAAGGAGGCAATCAGTGCCTTTTGCCCAGACACCATGCCCCCATCCAACCCTTTTTAACGGTTTTCTCAGATCTGCCGGAGCCTGCTGAAGAATTAATAATTAACACATTGGCATATAATGGATCGGTGATTAATAATTCAGCCTGCCGATTTGGACTAAAATAGACCAGAGGGTAAGAGGAGTCTGCTACGGTGCAACAGGTTGGGGCAGAGATGTGCGACAGGGATACAGGGTGGACTACAAGCACATACAGCAGAAAGGCAGCTATGAGCTGATAGCGTTAATTTGGGAACATCAGTCAGTGTTACGCATGTATAATGAGGCTGGGAATACAGTAGCTGCTGCGTGGCCCGAGGCCGGGCCAACACAACACTCACTGACAACATTTGTTCTGGCATTAAAATTCATAAGTGGGTGGTTTTATGGTTACAACTGAGCTGATTTGGAATAACATGTCTGTGAAAAAATAAAAGACAAATACAGAACAAGAAAAAAGGACCATTCCACTCTCTTAGGATTTCACTTTGACTGCCATGTCAGAGTTTTAATTGCATATTATTTACAGTATAATTAGCATCTGAACAGTGCTGCAAGTAATGCAAGACATAATCAAGGTGCTAACTGGTGCTTGAGCTATGACTGATGTCTGGGTCTATGACATTTTAATTAAGGCCACCATAAGAGCAGGACACATTATGACTAATTTTCTTCACTTCAAGCCTGGAGAGCATAATTTGTTAACTCGGTGTGTCAGTGGAGTGGCAAATACCAGTGTGCTTGGCTGCAAGAACAGCCGGGATGGAGATCAGTGAAAACAGAGGGGGGACCAATATGAGAGGACCTGACTGTGACTAATACATGACTCAAGTGGGATCTCAAATGAGTCCAGTCTATTGGCAGCCTGCACCATCCCTCACTCTCTCTATTTCAAACAATGCCATGATATTTGCAGGTCATGCGGCTCTGCTCTTTCAGACAAGGCCACATGCTCCGAGTGTTTCGGGTTTCCAGGGAAACTGGAGGCCACCTGCGTGCTCGGCTGAACTTTGCAGCCTAGTAAAAGCAGGTCAAACACCTCTCTTGTCTCGTCAGTGAGTTACCATGGATTCTCCTCAGCAGGACTCAACAGTTTCTCCAGCACTGCTGCTGCAATTTCAAGCTCTGCCCTTAATAACACTGCACAGGGAATGTGTGGCAACGTGACTGCATTGTCCTATTCTAAAGAGAAGCTCAGAGGAGGGGATCTGCACAGATACAGTTACACTGAAATATACATAGATGAGGCTCCCCAGCATCTACTTCATCCTGCTGGGCAATTATTGTGTATTATTATTTCTTGTCATTCTGAAATCGCATTGTGCTGAAACAATAATAAAGCTGCTGAGAAGCACAAAGCTATGATTAATGATGAAAAGCAAATACTCATTAAAACCAGTCATGGATGAAATCTAAAACAAAGACTAAGACTTTAATTGTACTTATATTGTACTGTATTTCAATTTCACTATATTTTCCTGCTGTCCAAGGAAACAGAAACCAATTTGATAATCGTAGGGCTGTTGATAAGTATTACTTTCATTATTGATTATAATATTGCTAAGACGATTAAACTTTTACATAATAAAATGTAAGAAAACAGTGCAAACAATCCCATCACCCTTAAGTTTAAGGTGGTACAGACTGTTTGCTTTGTCTGAGCAGCTGTCCAAAACCCAAAGACATTCAAATTACAACAAAAGATATAGCATCTTTACAGCTGGAAAGTATTGGTTTAGCCTATAAAAGGAACCACCTTCAAATTGCCAATTTTGCAACCACTAGTCCAAAGACATGCAAAGTGCAAACACATAAAAAAGAGAAAAGTCCTCACAATAAAGAACCTGAAACTAAGTTATGACTGAAATATGATTTTTTTATGACAATCTATAATCAAAATAGCTTAGATTCACTTAAGAGATAAATCAACTACTCATTACAGTTTAAGGTTATTTAGCCTGTATCTTTCCTTATATTGGCTGATAAACACACAGTTGGATGTTGAAACAAAGTCCTACAGCTATTCTGTGATTTTGGCCCTGCCTCAGCTCAACTGTTGTCGGCTGCTGCTGCTGCCAGCAACAAAGACACAAAGGAACCCTCTGCAACTAAAAGAGTAGGTCGATGTATCACCACTGATACAGCTAATGCAAGGAGAGAGGCGACTCCAAGTTCTGATCCAAGGCCATAATTCATTTGACATGTCTGTGGAGGCTGCGCATTATAATGTGTGCTGCTACCTGCCAGACCCCCAACTGCACACTGAAGCTATTCATCCACACTCGGGCCTTGTTCTGAAGGGGGGCTTCACAATGTAAACACAGCAATGTGTTACAAAACATATCACTGTTTGCAAAACATATGTCTTCACCCTTCTCAGTCTCGGCTTGGATACACATTACACTGGAACTATAAAAGGGGGCTTTTGAGCGGTTTAAAGCAGCAGGGATGAAGAGCATTTTCTTATTTATCTCTTTCTGTCCCTGCTTCCATTTATACATTAAATGGTAGATTGTTTTGAACTGTTGTTGTATGTTGCTTAGTTGCACTGATTGTTTTATGTTGCCCGTCTGACTTGGAAGCTGAAATGACCTCCCATTGTAACCCTGCCCACCACGTCCTGTTGTTTGTTGGTTGTCCCCCCAGTGTTTAGGTGTTTGTGTGTGTGTTTTGTATGATCCTGGCCGCAAACCAATTTCCCTGAGAAAGAACAATAAAGATAGTTTGACTTTGACGTTTTGTCCTTCCGCATTTGCTCAGTTTCTTGCTTGATGATTAATCATGTAGACACTCGTCATAAAAGTAAAACACGTGGTGCTTGTAAAATATCATCTCAACTGGGTGGATGAGAAGTGTGTTTCATATTGTTTGATCTTTTATCCAATTTCCACAAAACATTCATGGTGGACAATAAGTATTTCATTAGTTTCTTATGAAATTCAGATAACACGGACCCTATGAAAGTCCAAAATTGAATTTGGATGATATTGCTCCAAGTGGACGTGCCTTTCTGACAAATTTTCCAACCACTGGTTTCACATGACACCAAATACGGGTTGACTATTATGGAACATTTTCACTCATCAATAACTAATAAATCTGACTGGTGATCTTAATCGCCATCCACATTGTAGCTTCTTTGAAAAACTGAGTTTATTTTATGAACAGAGGGACTTGTTGCTTCTTTTTATCCTCTAAAAAAAATGTGCATTCCTGTTTCTTCACAGCATTGTGTTTGTATTTATACCTCTCAAACTGCCAGCTAATGAACAAACAAGGCTCATCACATTAACAATAACTCATTAGTAGGTTTCATTACTAAGACCAGCCTGCAATAAGTTGAAGCCACTGCCAGTTCCTGATGAAAATGCTTCATCTGAATCAGACCACTGACTGTGCACAAAATAACTTCATATTCAGTTAATGGTCCTGCGTTAAAAACTTCGGATTAAACAGCACACGACCTGTCAGAGAAACAGGTGACGAGACCGAACAGCTCTCGGGTCTTATTAAGTTCATGTTGGACCGTGAACAAGCCGCGAAGGGCCTGAACGACTCGGGCGTGATTTGACCGCAGGGCCCCGCCGACGACAGCAACACAAGAGCCCGCTGATGTCCGCCCGAGGAGCGGCCGGAGCGTGAGCAGCGTCCCGGAGCCGGAGAGCGGACGGACTCACCTTTCTCTCTCTCTGACGGGATGATCGGGGTTAATCTGGCTCTCAATCTCTCAGCTCTTCATCCTGGCTGCGCAGGGAAACGTCGCTTCACTGCATGTTTTTTTTGTTTGTTTGTTTGTTTGTTTGTTTGTTCGCTTGTTTTTGTTGGACTCCAAAGCAAGAAAAAAAAAAAAGCAACAAACAAACAAACACACGGTCTCCTCTCTGCTCTGTAACCTCGTACCAGCCGCAGATGTGTGAATTATTGAGTGTTTTCTCCTCTCGGCAGCCGTGAGATCGGTTACAAGAGTTCGGCTGTAACTCGATTCCTCCTCTTCCTCCTCGTAAAAAAAACAAAAAGTTTCAAAAGTTGAGGGGACCTGGGGATCGGCAGATTGATGTCAGGTCGGGCCAATGAAGGCGCGTCGAGGAGGAGCCCAATCAGGCCCGAAGAAAAGGAGCATTTACAGCCAACACTGGTCCCTGCCCCCCCACATTAGTGTTTCCAGTAATTATCCTCGGCCAGCTCCCAGTCCCAAGGTTGGAAATTTCCCAGAGGAAATGGTGTTAAGGGAACAATGAACAGGAACTGTGGGGAGCAGACTTTTTTTTCTCTTTCTGTCAGGGGCTACATGATATACTGGCTTCCTAAGTTCATGAAAACACACCATTTAAACTTTTTTTTACATATTCTTCTGCATAACATTTAATTAGTTATTGAAGCACACACTTACACACACACACACACACACAGAGAGAGAGAGGGATGTGTCAGCGGATGTTTTTAGGATACAGGAAGTTTTTCTTCAGCTGTAATGAGTAGACAGGAATTCCTGAGGTCAAAATAGCTCTCTTGCATTGTTATCTTAACGCTGATGTCATTTTATAGTTTTGATATTACACACCACTAACTTTGGCCCTCATATTTCCAGAAACCTCAAGCCATACTTTAGCCTGTCAATATTTATATGTTGGATTAAAATAGTCCCGGTGTTGTGTAGATGAGGGCCTCCATCAGAGACACCTGCAGTGGTGAACTTGATCTGGCTTGCCCTCTAGTGGCGTGATGAGATTAGTGAGGGAAATATATGCAAAAAAAAAAAGTCAGCAACACAAGAACAATACAGAAATAGTTTCTAGGATTTTCAGATACATAAAAAGGTGAAAAAAAATCTGATATATAATCAGAAGGTATTTGTTCATGAACAATTTCCATTTTTTAAAGAATTGGTTTAATTCCACAATAACATTTTTTTGTAATGTGCCTTTTTCAGCGTGTGGTAGTATTTATGTTTAGGGTTGTAACATATGATTCGTTTTTTTATAGATTAATCTGATGATTGTGTTCTCTTTGATTGAAACGTCTGCTTTGCAAAATATTGGGAAATTGTGAAAAATGCTCATTACAACTTCCCAAAATAATGTTTTTTAGATTGTTTGTGTTGTCTGACTAAAAATCTAAAGCTAAAGAATGTTCAGTTTATTGTTACACAAAACCAGTGTTTGAAATTAACTTTGTATAATTACTTAAGTACTGTAGCCTACGTAAGTACGATATTGAGGTATTTTTATTTTACTTGATTATTTAAATGTATGCTTCTTCATGGGCCTATTCTTACTTTCAAAGGGAAATATTGTACTTTTTACTCCTTTACATCTATTTGGTATATTGGAATTTACTAGTCACTTTGGATTTTACAAACCATGTGATACATTTATAAATATGATTCTGTGTTGGACATCAAACTATCCAACTCTCACAGACTGTGGAGGTTCAACATGGACTCCAGGATACTCTGCAGCTTATACAGGTGCACTATTGAGAGTATCCTGACTGGCTGCAGCACTACCTAATATGGTAACTGCATTGCCCTCAACCATAAGGCTCTCACAGAGGGTGATGAAGACTGCTCAGCACATCACCAGGACAGAGCTGCCATCCATGGAGGACCTCTTTACCCGGTGGTGTAGGAAGAAGGCCACCAAGATCAATTAAAGACCCTAGTAGACCCCAGCCATAAAACTGTCTCCTGCCGACAGTACAGCAGCATTCGGGCCTGCACCACCAGGCTCAGGGACAGCTTCTTCCCCAGAGAATAAGACTTTTGAACTCCTCTTCACAGCACCATCACTACTATTTTTCATCCCCTGCACCTTAATATTTTTGCACATCTACCGCCAACACTGTTATCTACCTTGTATTGTGTATTCTATTGTAGATCTTGGTTTAGTTATATATTTATTTAGTTGTATAAATTATATTTTAGGTCTATATTTTACTTGATTACTCTAGTACAATTACTTATTTTTGGTTTTTATCTTTTTTTTGCTTGAGTGGATTCTTGTAAGACTGCTGTAATATTAAAATACTGCTTATCTGTTACAGCATCAGTAATAATATTCAAATGATACTTTTTTTACAACAATATAACTTCCTGAAAGGGCCTATTTTGCCCAAAAAATGCTTTTAATTTAATGCTTTAAGTGCATTTTCCTGTTATCGCAGAAGAATTTTCCGAGCAAACACTACAGAGTTATACCTTTGCAGAGTATTGCAATCTATCTACATAATGAATTTACCCCATATTAATCCTTAAATGCATCTCTATACCGCCCACCTGTGTTTTTGTTGTTGAACTCCATCTCCCATAATCCTCGGTGAAAAGCAGCAGGGGTGACGCATTTTTGCTACGTGTCAGGAAGCTCTGTAGTCAACATGGCGGCGCAACAGGGAGATGTTGATGAGCTCTTCGACGTGAAAAATGCCTATTATATCGGCAGTTATCAGCAATGTATTAATGAGGCTCAGAAGGTGAAGGTAGGTATTTAATGTTTAGCAGTTCAGTGTTTGAAATGTCCGTCTTTATGTCTGCTTGAATGAATCCAACTGAGCTTTTGAGCAACGATGCTAAACATGTTAGCCAACATTTCTCTATAAAATATTTCACGTCTGTTTTTCTCTTTAAAGCCGTCAACACCAGAGAAGGAGATTGAAAGGGACATGTTTTTATACAGAGCATACATTGCCCAGGTAAACCAACTTTTCAAGTGGCATTGAAGTAGAAATGTGTGACACTGAGGTCAGTTTATTGTCATTAGCTGGACGAGAGACAGATTAAACCAGGTGTATTTTGGTGTCCTTACAGAGGAAGTATGCTGTTGTCCTGGATGACATCAAGGCCAGCTCTCCACCAGAGCTTCAGGCTGTCAGGATGTTTGCTGAGTATCGGTCCAATGAAACCAAAAGGTGAGAGCCTGTATGTGATGGGTAATGTTTAGTATGGAGGGGGGGTATGGGGTTGAACAGTGAGGTTAAAACATAATAATGCTCTTTGTCAGTATGCTGTGTAGACAGTAATTCAATACAATCATCAGTATTATATTGTTCCCTCAATTATAGATACTTTACCGCCTTAATATTTATTTAGTATTGCATGTAAAAGTCTCACATATCCTTTTTATTGCATACCTAATGGATTAACACAGCTAGGTGTTGGTGTAGTGTGAATGCAGGTGCAAGATGAGACTGGTTATCTTCACGTTTTCATGCTTGAGATGCTGTTTGAGGTGATTAAAAATACCTGAGCTGTGCTGCCAGCCTTGGTGGATATCCTGTTCAGTTTGCAAATTCAGTTTCTTTTGTTAAACCATCTCCATGTTACAGCTTATTTGCTTTTAAAAGTCCATTAGGATTACCACATTATTATTTAGCATGCTCAACAAAATTATTGATTATACTGTATGTCTTCAATGTAAATATGTCACCTAGTTTAACCTGTCTAAAGAACATGTGGAGTTTACTAAACGGCTTTTCTAGCTGATGAATTCATCTTCTGGTCAGACCACTAAATTTCTCCCACTGCTGTTGTTTTCACCACAGAGATGCTATTGTTGCTGATCTTGACAAGAAGATGGCGAAGAGTGTGGATGCTGCCAACACCACCTTCCTTCTCATGGCTGCCTCTATCTACTACCATGAGATGAACACTGATGCAGCTCTCAGGACTCTGCACCAAGGAGAAAGCCTTGAGTGGTAAGAAGGGCTCAGAAAGATTTTCCTCACGATCCAAATGGATTTTGAGTAAACTTATCCTCAAAGAAAATAAAATCTGTTACTTTCTGTAAAGTACAAATTACTTCCAGTGGAACAACAGTAAATATCCTCATAACAGAATTTGTTCATTCTTGGTTTTTGCATTGAAATATCAGCAACCACCGTGGTAATGTGAACACAAATATTACTGACAAGAACTTAGATTGCAATGTTATCTCGACAAAACAGGTGGACAGTTCCAAAAACTATTTTAAGAACATGTCTCCAGTTACATAAGATGCTCACATGACACCATATAGAGTGAGATAACAACATTATACTCTTCAGTCTCAAGATGTCATGTCACCTTATGCATACTGAGTGTGAAGTCTGAAATTTCCTTACAAAGAATTTCCTTCTCAGCTCACCATTCTGTCAGATTTACCCAAATGACAACAAACATGTTGTCATGTCTTTAAGACAGAGAGACCTTTGCATTGAGAAGTCATTATACTATACAATATTTAGTTTGGCATCTTTTTACATGCAACAGAAACATAAACAGAAACATAAAGAAAAATCAGCAACACATTGTAGAGCGTTGTTAGGTAGCTGCCACTTCCACAACTTGTATGATAAAGTTTCGTTTATCATATCTGCTCCACAAAACTCCCTGATGTCTCTCTGAGTCCATAAGGCTGCTCTCATTGTGAAACCTGAAATTGACCAAACTGACCTGATCATTTGTTTACTCTTCAGCATGGCCATGTCCATTCAAGTGTTGCTGAGTCTGGATCGTGTTGATCTGGCGAGGTATGGTAACACACATCAACTGTGGATGATTTACATTGAATTGTTATTTCAGCTTCGTTATTTGACCCACCGAAAACATCCAGGTGCTCTTTGGATGTATTTAGTCTTTTTATAGTAGACATATTTTTTCGAGGCAAACTCACTTAAAATCTACAGTATGATCTGTTAAGTCTAGACTTACATGTTACAAATAGCCTTTGCATACAAAGTATACCCTATATAATGCCTATTTGAAATGGTACTGTGTTCCTGTGATGACAGTGAAATGATATTTCTTTCACTCACAGAAAAGAGCTGAAGAAGATGCAGGAGCAGGATGAGGATGCTACTCTAACCCAGCTGGCAACAGCCTGGGTTAACATTGCTGTGGTGAGGCCCGTTACATGTGTGTCACGTCACTGAGATATACCTGGTTGAGTTATGAATAAATGTGCTATCATGGATAAGTAAAGTAAATTCATATCCACCACATTATTAGCACCCAAGTTGTATTGTGATTTACTGAAGCTGCAGTCAGGTTAGAATAGTTAGCAGGGTATTATGCAGCAGGATATTATGCAGCAGGTCTTGGTACTGTATGAAGCTAACCTAACCAAAGTATGACAGGTCTAAAGAGGAATGTGTTCTGTTCAAACTGCTAATATTGCATGCTATTGTTCTTCCCACTCTTGAGGAGCAGCGGGTAACCCTGACACCATTAAAAAAATAAAACATAAACAATCAAACAGTGGGGGATTTGTACTTATTATTGACTTTTCAGCGTGAACACTGCTAAACACATTTAAATGTATTCTGCTTGTTGTCCCAGGGTGGAGAGAAGCTGCAGGACGCCTACTACATTTTCCAGGAGATGTCAGACAAATACTCATCCACACTGCTGCTCCTCAATGGGCAGGCGGCCTGTTACATGGCTCAGAACAAGTGGGAGGAAGCTGAGGGGGTGCTACAGGAGGCACTTGACAAGGTTAGATGACAATAGTCTGTTCTTTGTGTCTCTTTGTCTAACCTGACATACTTAACTCACTTTGATTTACATACATGCACAGTTTATTCAGTTAAAGCGTGGTAGCTTGTTTCTGAAGCTGTAATTAGATTCACATCTTTCATAATTAAATCCTTAATGAATGTCTGCTATGAACAGTTATGCTGTAGGTGTTACAGTATGTAATGTGGATACAGGATTAAACCTCATTACAAGATTCATTCAAAATTAATTTAGTGTAAGCAAAGACTTACTTTCATTTAAATAAATGTCCGTGAAGTCACCATCTATTGAAAAATTATGTAAAACAATGTTGATTGAGCCTATATCCCATTGATGAAAATCTGCAACACCTGCAGTATTACGACCCGATGTTGCAAGTGCCGCACATTTAGGATTTTTACATTGCTTTCGGTGCAACAGAGAGTGTGAAGCGGCGCATTGTATTTTCTGGTTTCTGCTAGTGTTAGTAAACGGTCACTATGGGCGAACAAACAAAGAAAAGGTGGCTTGAAGGTCAAGGTCATATTTATCTTATTTACACAACGCGGTCACATGTTTACAATTCTCCTCTGCTCTCTGTATCGCACATGGCGAAGTTCAATCCTGATGCACATGCACACACACAGGTCAGCACACTCCCACCACCAGTGGACAGAGTGTGCGTCAGAGAGCTCCTGTACATTATTAGTTATTTTTGAATGTGTGATTGAATCAGGTTTGTGTAAAGCCAGTGTGGTTTTAGAAGTGTTGTCTCAGGAGAGTGGTCTGCCAATTAATGTTCTACTTCATTAAATACATTATCATTATGTTAGTTTTCTTCAAAAATCCTATTTGAAGTAAGTAGCGACAGACACACAGTAGCATGCCAATTTATAACATTTGAACTAAGTAATAAGGCTGTTATTTTGCTGTAATATTACTTAGACTGTAATATTACAGGTCTCAGACACAGAGAGAGGTATTTTGCGGATGCTTCTCTCAAGAACAGAAAATGCAATTTGAACCTTTTCAACTACTCACATTGTGACAGCAGATGGCGCCACAGACTCTTTTGTAGTCTGTGGTTATCTTACTTCATCCAAAACAAGATAAGAGTTTGACCGGTGTACACTGTTTATTCAAAAGACACAGCAAAAAATGAACTTTGCAGTAGTGTTATTTCATCCTTGTTTTTGTATTTTGTAATATTTTATTTTAGTATAAATACTAAACATGCACTGCTCTGTCTCATCTCTGTTTATATTGTTGCTCTTTGTCCAAATGGATTTGATCTCTTCTCGACATCTCAGGTCTGTTTGTGTTTCAAGCTTAGTTCTCCTGCTTCACGAGACAGGCCATTCATTGATGACGTGACGGGATGGCCTCACACAACGTTAACCGGTTAAATTATTACACAGTGATAGTTATCCTTTGATGTTTTCTTTTACTAAATAGACAGAAGGTAACAAGAGTACAATTTAACTTAACATGAATGTCATTGTTCACACTCTGCCCAGTGAAATCACAAGAATGTTTTAATGGTAACAAGTGATACAAATAAAAGATACACAGACATGCTGAACAGAAGGTACTTTTCTCTTTCTCTGTCTTGTCTCCGCTGTGTGTTTGAAATGTTCTCCTGTTTGCTTTGTTAGAATGAGTCTCTCACTCTCTTTCCATCTCTGTCTCCCTCTCTCTTCCCCACTTCAGGACAGCAGTCACCCTGAGACGTTGATCAACCTCATAGTGCTGACCCAGCACCTGGGCAAGGCTCCAGAGGTAAGACTTTGGACCCAGGGTTGTTAATGAGGGCACCACTTTAACAGCCATGAGTGTGGCTGTTTCCTATAGACACACTTGTCATCAGTCAAAGAGCACTGGAAAAATCTTTGTCCAATAAAACGCATAAGAGTCAAAGATGCTCTCCTCAGCAATTTTCTGTGTGTTTGCTTTGATTAAAGCAGGCAAATGCGTTCAACCGAGCAATTTTTTGATTACGTTTGTCTTCTGTTGTGTAAAGTGTCATCTAAGCATTTCTGCTGGTTTAGTGCCGAGTTATATACCCTGGACCTCAGAGTTCACGAGATAAAGACTCAATTACCTACCTTTAGTTTGATGGACCTGATAGTAATGCAAAACACTGACCACTGACTCCAAGCCATCATTAAAAAGTTTCCAGCGGTGATAACCACTGATTAGCATCTTACTCAAGGTTAAGTGGAGTTATGTGAGCAATTGGTACAAACCAGCCTAATCCTCAGGTATGGTGTAGAGAGTTACTTCTGAATGGACTTTTTTAATGTTTAAATCTAATCTGAGCAACAGTAAAGTTTATCCAACCCTTGTTCTACTTGGCTTCATAGATGTTCAAATATTAATTATCAGCTGCTTCTGTTAATGGAGTAGCATTTGTTGTGTGTCTCTTATGTGTCAGTTGTAAAAGCTTTACATTTTCACTAGAACAACTGACCAGTCTCAAACACATAGACAAATATTTGAAGTACATACTTACTGGGAAGCTGTACAACTGACCTTAAAGCCCCTGAGGACTCTCCTTTTGTCTATAACATTAAATATTCATTACTTAAATTTGCAACAATGAAAGTTCTGAAAAACAAAAACATTCACATATATTATTTATTACCCAGGACAGTTTAGTTTTGGTTTGACCATATGTAATTGACAGTGGGATAGCAGCATACGCAAGAAAAAACTGAAGAAACAGAACTGAATATTGTTTTTTCAGACCATGAAAAACGGGTTTTGTTGTTGACAAGCTTTAAAAAGCTTATAAGCTTTAATTGCTTTTATAGTTTCAGGGCTTTTTGAAATATGAGGCTTTTTTTGGCTGTTATTTATTGTCACTTTTTTTTTTTTTTACTTTTCCACAATATGTCCTCAGGTAACCAATCGGTACCTCTCTCAGCTGAAAGATGCACATCGAACCCATCCATTCCTCAAGGACTATTTAGCCAAGGTAACTTGTTTGTGTTAACATTTGTTAATTTGATGTTTTTTTTCATTCTAAGGGATGCATCTGACATGTGGCGGGGGGCATTTATTACAACGTCCACCATCATAACCTGTAATTTGTTTATGCGGCTTTGGTTGTTTTGATGGTCGGGCAGCGGGTGTCCCTGAATTACATCAGTGAAATCATTGAACTCCGAGTCTTTAGCCTTTGTCACAGAATGTGTTGTAATCACGCAGGAGTGCAGATGTACATAAACATGTAAAACTGGGTTATACCATTACCAAACACATCATGCGACGCTCAGCTGTCCAGACGTCCTTCCCACTGTTTAACTGTTTCCTCTGTGGTTGTTGTCCTGCAGGAGAATGAGTTTGACAGACTAGCGATGCAGTACGCTCCCACCGCCACAGTGTAAGACATCTGCCTTCTCTGTGCCACTTCCAACAGTGGACTCCAGGAGGGCAACACCTTGAAGTCTACAACCTCTTTCTCTCCCCAACTGATATTTTTACTTGTAAGAAAAAAAATATGGGCGCAGATTAAACACATCAGCCATTAGTATCTACACTTCATAGCATTTGTTCCACGGAAATCAACACGTGTTTTAATGTATGCATTCCTTTTGAAATGATAATAAATGTTTAATAACCTGTGTTGTGTTTGATGCTTTTGTTCAGAGGGATTGAGACACCATCAATTAAAGCCACAATATATATGTGTGTGTGTGTGTGTATAATTATGAATATTTGAAGTGTGTGTGTGTGGTGTGAAGATGTTGTGCACTGTCACTTTAAGTCATCCTTTTTAACCCTCTGTGGTTCATGCAAGACGGTTCAAAAATAAGATAGCGGCCCTAATTACGTCACGCCCCTCAGTTTTTTCTTCTTCGCTGATAAACGTACGCTCTCCTCTTTGATCCTCAGTGAGACTACAGCGCCGGTCTGAACGCGGTAACGGGTCCGGAGCGGCGGCAGCGGAGGAGGAGAAGAAGACGCCAGCCTCTTTCACAGGATAAACATCTTTTCCATCTTTTTTTTTTTTTTTTATCCGGGCTGATATAACTTGGCTTCGTGCGAGGTTACATAAGGCGACTAACGGACTGAGATGAGACCGCGCGTACGTCGTCGCGGCGGAGCGGCAGAGTAAAACCGCATGCGGAACGGGCGACAGAAACGCTCCACCTCCGAGCTGAATCCGCGTTGGTGTGTGTTTCGACGGAGAGGTTGATTTATTTGAGTGGCTAAGGTATCCGAGGCAGCATCCGCGGCGGGACAAATGCTGGTCCATTCACCCGTTAGCAGCGTGTGTGATTCAGTTTAGCTAGGCGGCTAACCGGGACGCGCCGCCGCCGCCGCTGACGAGTGCGTATAACGGGATAATGATGGGAAGACACTTCCGAGCAGACAGGCGCTAAAGGCTCGGATTAACTGTCCAAACCCGATTTAATAATTGTTTTTGATTGTGAAACAGCCGCCACGGAGCCGATACGTGTGGTCAGACCCGGTGGGCCCTGCTATCATTCATAAAACTGTCCCGACGGCGAAGGATGGGCCCGCGTCTTAATTTGGAAAACAAAGAATTAGGCTGCTGAAGAGCTTTATCTGCTTAGATAAGCTTGTTTTAGCGTTTTTAGGCGAGCTAGCCAGCGGATTAGTCACATAGTCTGGACTGCGCTGCTCCTCCTGCACTCCCTCTGTCCCTCACTTGGAGTAATTTTTTATTTTTTTTATCCTCCACGTTTCCGTTTTTTGTTTTTTTTTGTTCTCCCCTTTGCGCCACGATGAGCAGCCACACCGGGGACGCCGGGTCGGTGGAAGTGGAGCCCATGCCGGGATACTTGGAGCTCATCAGCCGAGCCTCCGCCGTGATGCTGGACGCATGGAGGGACTGTGGCGGCTGCGGGCCGGAGCTCTCCAGACGGACTCTGCTGGAAAACGCGTACATCACCTGCACCGAAATCGCCCTGTTCTTCTTTTGCGCCTTTTTGTGGACGCAGGTCAGGCGGGGACTGACAGAAAGTCTGTTTAAGGTGAGTCACACAATCAATCACAACACAGAAAAAAACTCTTTTCCACTCTTCACACGCACACAAATTCCCCAGGATTCATTTATTTACACCCTTAATTAAATGGATAGAGTGGCTCATTCCTCTAATTAGAGCCCCTCCGAGCCTCCCTTCTCTCAGGAGGTGATCCTGAAGGCACAGGCTCAGGGCTGGGAAACCACACTGATAAGTGAGAGTATAACACATGTTAACAAATATTAGATGGGATCAGCAGTTGTAGGTTTAAGATACACACAGTAAACACGCTTATCACTTGCTGCTGGTGTGGTGTCGGGCAGACGGTGTAACAAATAAGAGTTATAAAAATATCCTGCAGGTTTCAGTAAAAATGTTATTTTCATGGCATATGGCATTGAACTGCGAGCTCTTTTGGGTGTATTTTATAGTTATACATGCCAAATAATGTCCACAGCCAATAAAGTCACATGAAGACAGTGTCTTTACCTTGTTTCTTATTGTTTTTGGTAATCTGGTAACAGATTGCAAATATTTTGGTGCCAATTTGTACAAAGTCTAAATCAAACAATACCCTGCTGGCTGTGTGCAATCCAAACACGCATTTCCATTTTATCCATCTGTAACAATGGTTAATATAATCTTGCAGCTTTTAGATAGCTATTAGTTCTTTTAGGTAGTTTTTGATGCACAGAAGCTAAGGTCATTAATTCCAATTATGTCAAACTGCAAGTGATGCAGACTTTCTTGCATCCCCTTCCCTCCCCTCTCTGCCTCCTTCTCTTTCTCACACACATAAACTATAAAGGGCTAGGCAATGTGGATCAAATCTAGAATATGTAATTTTTTATTTCAGTGCTAATACACTAAATCAAATACCTGACAACTCAAAGTGTTTCTTCACATCGATGCTAAAATCCTATAAAAATCAAATTGCTATCAATCAGTCATGCTCCTTGATTTGCAACCTTGTCCACAGTGGCTTAAAACCCTCAGAAATATTGCATGAAGGAATGGCTGCGTCCCCGCTCGTGACAAATTTATAACGTCCCACTTTATATATGATCCTATTGCCTTCTGCATCTGCATTATATTATCGGCTCTATTTTCAGAAATGAGACCAAGAGATCAACAGAAACATCAGATACACTGTGCTACCATGGAGAGGGAAATCATGCCATTTTTTTTTAGTTATCTGAGGATGAGTGCACTTTCTTTAAAAAAAAAAAAAAAAAAAAAAAAGCTTTAAAAGCAGAAGCCACAATGTGTCACTCAGAGACCAGGCGCACATTCCCGGGTTTCCTATATTCCCTTCACCCAAGCCCTGAGTAGATAGCCCCACTGCTCATTATTCTGCCATGTTCATGGGTGGGGGTGGAGTGCCTGCACGTGGTAGATGCTATGGTGGTGATGCTACAGTAGTGTAATGTGGCTCAGTGCCCCATGTGCAAAGCCAGGGGCCTGTTTTCCCGTTTTATGCTATATGTGTGTCTGTTTTAAGGGCTGTGACGATTAAGAATACATCCATCCAGTTGTTCATTCATCTTCTATACCTGCTTTATCCTGATACACAGGGTCACAGGGGGTGCTGGAGCCTATCTCAGCTATCTTGTGCAAGAGGCAGGATACACCCTGGACTGGACGCCAGGGCCAGTAATTGTTAGTGTCAATTCATACCAATTAACCTAACCTGCATGTCTTTGGATTGTGGAGGGAGGCACAGGGAGAACATGCAAACTCCACACAGAAGGGCCCATGTCAACCGGGGATTGAACCCAGTGAGGCAACAGTGCACTGCACACACCACTGTACCGCCTATTGGTTCTTCAGTGCAAGAGTAATACCACCTTTGCCATGCTTACATTAGGGATGAGGAGGATGGGTTCACTGGTAGGTCAGCCGTGCTGAGCTACCAGTGAACCCAAGTATTGCTGTTATACATCACAAAAGCCGAGGTGGGTCCGAAGTGTGCGGCCACATTATCTGAGGTCTCATTCGAGTGCAGTGAATTGCACAGACTTGAACAGAGCAGAATGTTTACCCACTCATTAAGCTGGGCGTTAAGTAAACCGCAATGCATTTAATATCTTGTCTGCAATGATTGAACATGTGGTTCTCACAGTGTTGGAGCACATAATTGCTTTGGGCTGTGATATGCAGTGAAGTGGCTACGCTGTCATACAGTATGAGCACAATAAATCACAGTGCAGAAAATTGTGACTACACATGCTTAATCAGGCCCAGATCTCATTTAACCTCATGGACATTAGATGTTGGCTTAGACAACAGTGGCCGGTGTAATCTTACCGTTTTGTGATCTTGTGAAGACTGATGATGTGATCTGACATGAGAGGAATGAATGGCATATCATGAAAATACTATTTGTGGACCTCAAAGCAACTACATGCACATCAATCTGACTGTCAACTATAGAAATGGACAATTGTTTGTTCATAGTAGGTCAAGTTCATAGTCAACTAGTAAACTGAAGGTTTTGCCGTTTGAATTGTTGCTTGGCTAAAACAACACATTTGATGGCATCACCTTGTGCTTTAGGATAATGTTATAGGTGCTTTTACTGCTTCTAATGTTTTATAGACCAAATGGTTAATTGAAAAAGTATTTAGATTAACCGATAGCAAAAATAATTGTTAGTTTCAACCTTCATTTCTTGCCTACAATGGAGCTCTACTTTTAGAAGTTGGGAGGTGGAAAAAAAAGATCTGATGGATAAACATAATTAGTTTCCTGTTTTGTTACTTACAGGACTCCCAGTCATGTTTGAAGAATGAAAGTTGACCCAGTTAAAATCTCCACTGTCTCTATTCTACATTTTCCAGTTTGCAGTCCAAATAGGAATGTGGGCTGAGATACACTTTGACTGCTTTGCTCAGTCAGTGGTGCCACAGCCAAACCTGGTTACAATATGTGACCTACACAAGCGAGAGACTCATGCCTTCCGGTCAAACCCACTCACTGCCCACACTTGACTTTCTTAAAGTTTTCTGCATCGGGAATGTTTATATTCAGTCACAACTAAATCCATCAAGGATTTAGTGCCCTCAGTCTCGTCAAGTCAAGAGGCGAGGCAAGGTGGGTTTGTTGTGGGTGGAGATGGCCCCCCCATGCAAAGTACTGCGTGGTGTCAGTCGGTGGTTTTCATAATGTTTCAGTTTTGTTTTGGTACTGGAGTGTGCGAGCTTAAGCAGGACCTATTCAGGTTCAATCAAACACTAAACTTGTTGATAAACCACTTGAGCTCTACTGTTACATAAGGACACTACATAATCTCCTGACTCACCCATTAGCGCTGCTGACATTGGCATTTAAAAAACAACAAAAACAAACTCAAACACAAGTAAACGTGCCCTTTCAGGTGAAGTGTGGAAAAAGCTTTGCATTTATCTAGGGAAGTGGTGCAATTCTCAAGAAAATGTACCTTGTAATTGTCTAAATGTCATGTGACACACACAGGCAAGTGTGTGAAAGTCGCTGTTCTCCTTCCTCATTGACCTATTAACTTCGCTCTGCATGCACGTTTGTCAAAGAGGGTGCAGGCTCATGTCTCTTGGCTTGCACAATTTGAATGGGTGTTTATGAGTTGTTGTGCATTGCATTTATAATGCATGAGTGTTGCTTGTGTTTGTGCAAGGTCCCAGGTCCCAGTTTGTGCTAGCGTACTTTTTTTTTTCAGTCAAAAGCAAGCATGTGCAACTTCCTATTATGCTCAGATTCAAAGGCCAAGTATGTGTCACTTCCAAGAAATTTGACTTTTTTTATTTCATCACTCTTGATGTCTCTTACACAGTAATGGACATCAAGAGCTAAGAACCCCAAAAGTGAGCACATAAAGGGAAATAATAGACAGGATTATTATCTATACAAGTATATGAAAAATAGATGCATATACATAGAATCTCTATTCAAGCCATTTTGATACAGTAGATTAGATTACAATAGATTAATTATTACATTTGTAATCAGGGATGAGAGAGTGGAGACAAAATATTCATGTAAGGTTAGAGAAGAGGAGGCAGGATGATCTGAGGGGGTAAATTAAACAGAGAAGGAAGTGAGAGGGAGAGGAAGGAAGGAATGGAGAGGAGAAGTGGGCTGAGGGGTTGGGTGGCCAAAGCAGAGCCTGCTGACTCAGCATGCAGCAGCCAATCTTTAACACAACCACAGGCAATCCCTCACACAAGCATACATCGGAGAAAAGATCCGTATGCCTGTCACTCATGCAACGTCTGTCCTGGTATCCGTGCAACACGCTAGGCGCTCGGCAGAGGCAAAGCAGGCAGTGGTCAAACCCTCAAACCCTCGGAGCAGCAGTTCATAACGTCTCACACGCACATTGAGTCGGTCACCCAGAGACGAGTGCGGTGGTGTGCTTGCCAGCGCCAGCCTCATTGCAGAGCTTATCTCCCCGCGTAGGGCTGGGTGGCACCTCATCCCCTGCTGTTTTTCCAAATGTGAAAGCAACCTGAGGTTTGACAAGGTCCCCGACCACAGATCCCCGATCACGTTCCACTAAGCCCCTGCTCACTGTTGTGCATTAGAGCCGCAGTGAGAAACACGATACTGGATTTGTGGTGAAAGGCAAGTGCTATCCATTCAGCCAAAAGTGCCTGCTCAGGTGAAACTTGCTTGTAATTTTGACACTGATTGTGCGCAATCGTTATGAGGTTTGGTTATTATTAGTTCTCTCCTCTCCCCCTCCCTCTCGTCTCCTCTCCTCTCCTCTTCCATCACTCAGCTGTCTAATTTATCATCACATTGCGTTTAAACGTCACTTTCACCATCACCTGACATGTGATCTATTGCTCGGCGTGATTCAGTGTGTCCTATGTCATAAATAAAAGCACTTACGGGGTGCACAATCACACAGCCACAGTTTCCTGCATCAATTAATCATAATGTGTCACAGTGATCAATGCAAAAAAAATAAAGCTAATTACAACCATCATTTATTTACACTGTCACCAGGGTTTTACAGTATATACACTCATTTTTGTATGTGTGTAATTTCAGTGCCACAATATGGTCTTAACCTTGTGTGTCTTTAAAAAGTTGGCTGTCTGATGGCTTTGTGCTCTTCAAGGATCATCTGTCTGCAGGGTTGTTCCAAACTGTAATGCACTCAGCATCAAGCTGTCTAGTTCAAATTTCCCACTCAGGTATTTGGTGGCTTGTTAAGGTTAGCTGCTGATGTACATTTGCCTGCCTTTTTGAAGCACTTGGATGTGTTATATAAATTCTTCCAGGTCTCCAGTCACTCTGGCGTGATCAAATTATGTCAATTGTTCCAGTTCAGTATATCAAAGTGAAAAAATAATTGCCAGGTCATATAGGTTATGCTGTTATGTTATGTTAAAAAAGATATCAAACCATGACACAGTAAGTGGCCTGAATAGCCCAAGACCCTAAAAGGCTAACTCTTTTGACAGTTTTTTCACATTTTGTCAAATTTTAAGGTGAGATAAACAACCATGGTGCAGTTTTAACGTTTTTTCTTTGTTAGGATAAGGCAGCACTTTTAAAGTTGGATGCATACAGAAAACTCTTAACCCTGTTCCCCCACCCCTCCTGTCCTTCAGGCCCCAGCTAATAAACACTCCAGATACCGATAGACTCCAACATAGAGCTGAAAAGATCAGCTCATTAATTTATTAGTAGATTCTTGTTATAATAATCTCATTTTCAAGCAAATGTAGTGACATAAAAATACAATGCAGCCTTTAGTTGTGTTTAGAAAGTGTCTGCTTCATTAAATATGGAATATATCAAATACAGTTTGTATGAGACTCTTTCATACACCATCATGTGTGAACCGAGAGTTGTTGCAGTCCCAGATACAAACCAGACAGCAGGTCTATCAATTATTCCACTGAAGGAGAAAACAGGGCGGTGGGGGGGTAGTGCACCCTTTAACACTGTGAATCATACCCGAAGCAGCCATATGTACCATCAGCTACAAAGCAGGGTCATGAATCAGCCCTGTTTGTCGACTGCGACAGTCAGACTCTCTTCTGGTCAGCTTGAATGTGCTGAGAGGCCTTGACCGCGACAGAGCCACCGCTGTGGCCGGCCTCTCAATCTTTTTCCTCTCTCCCCCTCTCTCTCTCTCTGTATCTGTCTCTCTTTCTGTCTCACTTACTTGCCTCCATATAGACACAGTGGGCAGGGGCTGTCATTAGATGAGAACACACTGTCACTGTAGGCTTCACACTTGGCAGCTGACTCTCTAACAAGGACACTCATTGTAGAAGTGTGTGAGAGTGCAGTGGTCGGAGGAGTTCGTTTTGTCTGCGCGCACATTGTACTTCACACACTTTTAAGCCATGTTTGTGTGTGTGTTTGCATGCATGGTCCATTGATGCTCATTGGGTGTTGATAATGAATTGGAAGCTTCTCTTAACTTTAGTTATGGGTAGGGATCTCAGAGGCATTCTTGGGATGGCTATTAGATAATTTTCTCCATCCCAGTCTGTCTGCCGAGGAGACCGGCACATCTGCATGGTCTCACATTCAGAAAGGGTGCACTTTCCTATGCTAAATGTGATCCGAGCAGTCGTTTTTGTGCCCCCCCCCCTCAGTTCACCTCATCTCAACTTCCTTTCTGCAATTTTTCTTTTCCTGTATCTTCCTGATTTAACTTTTATCTGTATGCCCTCTCAGTTCTTCTTCTCTTCCCCACCCACCACTTGGTATTTGGTTTGCAAAACCATGTAGCTAGTTAGCACCAAACCTGAAGGATAAGAGTGGAACTTCGACCTTGAGAGGTCACATCTGGCAGCGATTACAGAGGTTGTTGTGCAGAGGTTGATTTTCCGTATGACTCAGAGAGGCTACACAGACCATACTGTTTTATCACCTATCAAAATCCCCTGAGAGATGAAATTCAAATTCTTTATTTCCCCAGTTTGTTAGGGGTGCATTTGCTATACAGCCAAACACAGAACCCAGTAATGTGTGTGTGTGTGTGTGTGTGTGTGTGTGTGTGTGTGTGTGTGTGTGTGTGTGTGTGTGTGTGTGTGTGTGTATTGTGTGTGTTCTGCTATACTTTACCAAGCCTTAATCTAGACATCTGAATTGACTATTTTATTTAACTTTTATTATTATTGTAATCATCGGTCAGATCTGAGCTTCTCTGACTTGTAGAAGATTCTTACCTGTTGGAGACACACACACACAGACATACACACACAAGCTGTGCCTAGTACTCAGTATTAATAGTAGTAGTGAGTACAAGGGATGGGAATCAACAGGGATCTTTCAATGCGATATTACACAGAATCATGTATATCAGTTAACTGTGTGTTTATATAGTCTATAACACATTATTGATTTATATGTGTTTTAGCCTGAATTTTTGAATGAATAGGACGGACCCTACAGACAGGTTTCCAGAGTATGCTGGCCAGATTCTTATTTATTATCCGGCTCCACATGGTGCCAAGCCAGATGTGTATTTGTGTTGGTTACGTTACAGAAATATGTTTCTTGGCATGGCGTTAAAAACAACTCTTATCATTGAATTTTCTGAAATGCACCAGAACTTACATTTAGCACGGGCAGTTGCTGCTTGTTTGTTTGCCTGTGTGTCATCATAACTTGTTTTCACTTTCCATCCCTTGTGGGTACACTTATAAAACAAAGAAACTGTCAGCATCATTTTACCCACTTTAAACTTTATAAAAAGCAATTGCATGACAAAAAGTTGTAGCTGTGGTGTTATAAATGTTCTATAAAAGTCTACAAATAAATATTAGTATGTCATCAGATTTATTTTCCTATCTCCATCAGTCAACACTGTTTTAAGCTTTAGATTATCCGTGGGTGGACAATTATGGTGAGCTCACGAACCACCGGCTGTTGATGGACACATAGATTGGCCTGTTGAACACACACACACACACACACACATTTATACCCATATACACAGTCACTTCTCCTTCTCTCTGTTTTGCCAAATAGCATGGGTAGTTTATTATGAATGACAGCCATATGTCTTCTAGCTGTCAGCTTGGACGGGAAGCAGCTTGAGTGAATATTTTAGCACTTCACTGAGACTGTACCTTTTCATGTCTCTTGTTACTTCACTCTCTCTCTGTTGTCTTAACCTATCCAGAAAAAAAATAAATAAAAAATAATATGTGCGTGTGTGTGTGTTGGGTATGTAGACACCGGATATGTTCTGAATTACATACCCTATGGTATTCATGGTAGTCATTAGACACAAATAAAACTAGAGTGACAAAACATTACAAGCTTGATGTTCTCTGTTTGCCGCAAACTGAAAAGAAGTGCATGAAAAAAGTGCATGAAACAGCATCGGATGAAGAGCTTGTGTATGCCACTTTGCTACAGTGTGTGTGTATGTGTGTGTGTGTGTGTGTTTTAGCGTATAAATGGAGTAGGAAAATAATGTCCCTGCGGACTGAACAAATGTACAATCTTGTTGCAAATTGCAACAACAGAGCAGGTGAATGAATGTACACGGTATTCAAGATGTTCATTGTTATATTTTTTTATTTAATACGATTAAAAACATCAATTGTCATTTTTTGATCAATGGTGAATGAGTTGGATGAATGCTTTTCCTGCAGCGGTCTCTCCTGCTCTTTGATGGGAAGCTTTGACCTTTCTGATTGTTGTTGTAGCCCAACCTGAAAAATTCACACTCCTTTTAGCTGCTGCTTCATAAAGCAAATTTAAAATGTAGAGACTCCAGAATGAAAAGAAGAGGACTGGCACATGGAGAGGGTAGGCACGAGTGTGTGAGTGTCATTATATATGTGAGGAAACCACCAGGTTTACCCTCAGATAACACAGATAAAGGCATGAAGAAAAAACCCAAAACCTTAACAAGCTATATTTCACATTGTTAGAGAGAATATAATTAGATACAAGAAGCTGAAGAGGCCATTACGTCATTGTGTACCACTTGTTATGAAACTGCGGTGGATGAGGGTCAGCATTGTACAGCAGGTGATCCCCTCACAGACTTCATTGTGTTATTCCTAGACAGGTGTAAGAAAGTACAGCTGTGTAAATGTTACGATGTTGAGGACTAAAAGTGGATTTTACTATATTTTAAAAATCGAGGCTGAATGTAAAATAACCCTAAAACCAGGTTGCTAATCAGTAATATCATTAACAAAACATATTGCTGCTTTACAACTGTGTGATAGTAATAGTGTATGTGCGTAAATGTTTTATCTTAATCCCCCCGTGTTCGTTTGCTGTGATGCTCCAGGAGTTAATTTGAGAACCAATTATGGGGTTAATGCCTCCACTGGGATTAGCTAATAGGCTAGACCTGCTCCTAACAGGTGCACCTGCTCTCTCACTCTCTCTCACACACTCACACACACACACACACACACACACACACACACAAATTGTGACACATAAGTGCTGGGAAATCATATGCATGCTTACACAGAGAGAGAGAAGACAGAAAGGCTTCAAGGCTAGTCCTTATTTGAGTATGTTTGGTAATGTGTGTATACAGCAGGAACTGAAACCATTGCACGTTTAATTTTGATCCAAAATAGAGCTTTGACAGTTCACATGGTATGAGCAGGAAGGCGTGTGTGTAATAGTTGTTTTTGCCTCTCAAATCAACTCTCAACAGATTCAAACACTTAAATGCTATTTTGAAATGTTCTGTGAACTTTATTTCAAGTGCTCAGATTTGTGACATCTTAAGACTTTTTTCATGATCTGCAAAAACCTTGAACTTATTGAATAGCGGCCAGAGAAGTCCCTCCTGAAAAAGAAAGTCAGATGAGTGGAGCCCGATAATTTGCCTAATCTGCGATGATCTGAGGGCCCTCGGGGAAGTCAGATGTTTCACAAGATGTGTTTATCACAACAGACAGCTGCAGCACGTTGTCAGTCATAAATTGTGGTTGCAGACTCACTCATGTATGCAAGGCAGGTGGTAACCCAGTCACGTACTTACGTGCAAATTTGTGCTCAGTGGTGGCGGTGCCTCGTCTAAACGTGTGTTTTTAATCAAATCAAAATGAAATGTTCAGCTGGCCTCGTGGTTCAGCATCAGTATGCCAGCAGTGGTGGACTGGCCATCTGTAGTAATGTGAAGTTTCCTGGTGGGCCAGCAGTTCAGCGACATCCATATGGTAAAGACAGAGAAAACAGTGCATGCTATTTGACCGATTTGACTGACTGTCTGCGTCTGGTGCGCTTGCTTCATCCAGATGTGCTTAATAACTTCATTACATCTCATGGTCCTGTTCTTTTGTTTTTTTTGGAGTGGAAAGAACTGAGAATCTGATCGATCTCATTTCTCTTTCCGCCCTTGCAGTCTTACACTACGCATGCATTTCGCTTTTCATTAACCAAGCTGATAACTGCAGATTGACTGAAGCATGCATACAGTGTAGCCATGTCAGAACTACAGTTGAACATATGTTGCCTTCAGGTGGAAAAAAAAAACAAGTTAAGCAAAAATCATCAGTGAAAACGTGGATAGTAGGACAACAAATTTAAACTTGATAAATCCCTGATTAATCTGTCTCTGTCTGTGTGTGTGTGTTCCTTCTCAATGTGATTAAATTAGTGAGCAACTTCAATAAGTCACTCACATTCCCCTCGGTCATGAGTGAGTGTCTTTCATCCATAGTCCCGATTTATTGAGTCACGTACCAGTGAACAGCGGGCGCATCTCCCAGCATGCCTCGCTGTCTGCCATCGGCGGTTGCTTCCAAGTGAGCAGACAGGATATGGATGTGAAAGGGTCAGGGCTGAAAGAGCTGCCATTACCCAACATTAGTGACCTGCAGAGGTTAGCAGAGAGAGCGGGGAGACGAGGAAAGGTCAGCCAATACCCATTGTTCCAGTGAGTTCATGGTACAGGACAAATGGTGAGAAAGGGAGGTGAATGACATGCGACAAATGTGCCGGGCTGCAATCTAATCACCGACATTATTGAAGTTACTTTTATCACACAGATAGCAGCCTTACTGTTCTTCTGAACTGTCGAATTGTGATAAATCTTACTGCAGCGTTAAGCTGTTGATCGCACAAAGACCTCCATGTTGCCGCTTCACATCAAAAGCCTTACCAACCTTTGAAAGTTTCTGATGACCGAATGCCAATGGAGCCTCATTCCACACACCTGATTCAGCGATTTAACGGGTGTTAAATGTCTGAACGTCTGAGGAAGAGTTGACCAGTCAGAGCTAAGTAGGTGGGATTAAGAATGGGGACATCATCTATGAAAAATAGCAACAGAAGCATGCAAGCAACTGGTACTGCAGCTTCCCTGTCAGCTGAAAAGAACCTCTTCCTAACAAGATATCTCTTAACTTGATCCCAATGCCATAATTAATGAATAAAGTGAAACAAAGTGGTAAGCTAGTTTAGTTGTCAGGCTACTAAAAAAACAAACATTACAAACAAACAAAAAAAATCTATCTACAGTTGAGTTGAAATGATTTTAGAACCATTTGCTGATAAATAAATATTAAATATAGGTTTAGGAAAGGGGTGCTTCTCACATTTTGAACCTAAAACCTCCAGCACATTAGTGAGACAAGGGATACCATCAACTGTGTCATTGCTGTCACATGGAAAACCAAGAAAGCAGCACAGCTCAGGGTCTCCAACAATTTAGCCATTTATCTGTATAGAAGCAGATATTCTGTTTGGGGTGAGGCAGAATAGACGTGTAACAAATGAGATGTTTGGTGTAGCGAGGAAGCTGGCACGCTAACCTACTTAGAGCACCGGAAGAGTCTCGAAGAAACCTCAAATAGCATTGTATAAATTGTTAATCACAGATAAATAGGCTGTATTTAATATAGTCTAAAACTCTGGCCATCCATTGGATTAGCCTTCGTAAATCCTATTTGGCCGCAGCTTAGGAAAACAAAAATGTAAAGACAACTGAGGGAACAGAATTGCTTTTAAAAGTAACCCAGAGATGACGTTGGATTAATCGGAGAGATCGAAGGCAGGCAGAGCTAAAGGAGCGAAAGAGGGTGAATGAGAGCGTGAGCCTTATTGAACAGATCCACACATGAGCCAGCATCCTGACTCACTGGCCCAGTTTACCTCCTTATGCAACAGGCCAGTGGAGTCCATTCACCCTCCTCTCCTCCACTTGCTTCCAGGAATGGCAGAGGGGGGTAAGAGAGGGGCGAGAGCTTTTAGAGAAAGGGGAAGGGGGCTAGTGAAATGGAGAGCAATGGGGTGCAGCTGCAGATGAGCGGAGGAAGGACGGATGAGGAAGGACTCGAGTGGAGGGGGAGTTTTTTTAGCCACACTGTAGGGCTTTGCCAGCATCCCCATATTGTTGCTAAGGGAACCACGTATCTGTCATCAACTCTCTTTTACGCTGACTCTTCCTTTTATACAGACACTCTGCAATTTCCTTTTCTCCTTCTGCTTTAAGTCTCTGTGTTTAGCAGGGAGAAGGAAGCGGGCAGTGAAATGAAATCCAGTGATGTCCTGAGCGAGAGAACGAGTTCAGAAAGAGTCTGTCAGAGAGAGAGAGGGAGAGGAAGAGGAGGGGAGGAGGAGCGTTGAATGGTCGCAGGTCCCAGCTGAGTGTAATTCAAGGCCCTGTCATTTATCCAGCAGAGGACGAGTGGATTATCTCCGTGTCCTTGACCCACTATACCCCCACTCTGTAGGCTGGCATAGAAAACTAAAGGGTAGATTGATAGAGTGGGTGGATAGGGCCCAGTGTGATGGTGGGCTGGCTGGCATAGAGAGACAAGAATAGAGCCGTTGGCAGTCTGTTATATAATCTCTCAGAATCTGCATTTGAAACAAAGATCTTGTCCCTGTTGTTCATTTTTTTTTGTTTTGTTTTGTTTTTTTTTTTGCTCTAAGGCTGGGCCCAGAATGTAGAGAGACCACCTCTGTCCAGAATGAGTCAGGAATCAAAAACATTACATTTCTCCAACAAAAAAAAGAACCAAACCTAAAAAACAAACAAACTCAGGCCCACCTTTTTACCTGCAGTAAAAGACTTGCAGATTTGAGTTTGCGTCTTACGTAGGCTTATGTACTCCTACAAACAGGTGTTGCCAGGGTTCAAATGCTGAAACTGGATGTAATGAGTAAAACTGTCGCTCTTTTGCGATACTGTGGGATAATCCAGACACATCACTGTTGCAGAGTTTGAGGAATAGATCCATGAAAGCTTATCAGACTGCACAGCAACACACATGTTAGTACGAGGAAGGATCTGACAGCTCTGCAAAGCTGTCATAACAATTTTTGTTACGTTGCCTTATAAAGCTCTATGCACTTATTTCACTCTCCATCACAGAGTAGAAGTTATCTACTGCACCTAGAATGTGTGCTTGGACTTTTTCAGTATGACAGTAACCATATACGTGCATGTATGATGGCACTTGTGCTGTAGTCTGAGTTTAGCATTTCAGATTTAATTGAACACATTCAATTACTTCCTATTTGACTTTCTCTGTGAATAGTTTGTGGGGTTTTTTTTTTTACAATGTCCTAAACTCACACAAAGGTGTTTTGTTCCAGTAAGCGTCATACAAACTGTGACCTAGCCGCCCCTCAACTTGTCTAAGGTGGTTCTGGTACAGTTGTAAGACATCCACCACAGTCACTACCTGCCCTTGCAAATTCCACAATACCACTTTGGTTGTTAAATGTAGCTGACGCTCCTCTCATAGGCAAACCATGTTACTACTGATGTTAGTTGCAGTTTGAACGCAGTCACAATCAATGTAGAGGTCGCACAGGAAACATGGAGTTGATGTGGCATTACAGAGTGAAACAGAACAGATAGGATGTGGAAATATTAACAAGACATGCACCAGCAGTCATGGTGATTAACAGGAAATGTACAGTACGAGCTGCAAAGGCACAGCTGATGACTGCAGTAACCTGTATCAGCCTCTCTGAGCGTGCATGTGTGAGTGCAGGCTCTTGTTTTTGTGTATCGCAGGGGGTGATGTCGTGGAAGACTGAGGGGGTATGCTCTGTACTGACAGCTGGCTTCTATAAATAAATGTCGCAGGCAGGGGGAGACACGGGTGGAGAGAGAAAGAATGAGGGAGCCAGGAAGAGCGACAGCTAAAGTGAAAGGAAGGGGCAAGAAAGATCGGGGAGGAGGGAACGTGGGAGGGCTGATAGAGAGGGGCTGATACAGATGTACCAAGAGACTTAAAAGAATGTGGTGAGTGTCCTGTGCTCCGGTCATGACTTACAGCCCAAATGTCACCGATGTCTCAACCAATCAGCGGCCCCGGGTGGGATCATGTGCCCCCACTCCCACAGATGCTGCCATCTTTTTCTACATGTGTCACGACTGAGGACCAGAAAGTCTGTTGCTGTTACGTGCTATCTCACATCATTGTTGCCCCGTCAGCTTCCTTCCCCGTCTTGTTTTGACTCACTGTGTGTGTGACGCAGAGGTTCCATCAAATCCAGAAAAACAGCAGAAGAAGAAACAAAAAGAAAAAGGCAGAAAGTAATGATAAAAAAAAGACAGGAAAAGTATCACAGAAATAGTTTAATGAATCCCTGTGAGGGGTGACTCTCTAAGACCAAATGGTTTTCATTCAGCCGCAGCGATTATTCCTCCATTAATTTCTCATTTAGTCGGTCAAACAGCCTTATTGGATCACGTCCTGTAGACTAGCTGCTTGGTAACAACTAACTGAGACGTATAGTATCACTGACACCGGCAACTTTCACTTTCCTGCCTCCTGTTACATCATTTCATTGCCTTCCAAAGTGGTTTGTGTGTGTGTGTGCATTTTGTTTATGAGGCAGCACGCTGGGTTTGGTTTCCTGTCTTGGCACAGCTATGAAACACTGAACACTTGCCTGTTTTGCTGCTCAGTTGATGTACCTGTCTTACCTATTTCATCTTTCTGCTTGTCTTTGGGCCCCCAGCATTTCATTGATTCTTAGTAACAGTCGTTTATTTCCTGTTTTTTTTTTTTAATGAATGATTATGATCCAGCGTTCTGTAGCCACAACAGAGATGGAGTGATAAAAGTGGTCAAGAGATGGGAGTAAGGAACCAGTAGGATTAAGGAAGGGGAAGGAGGAAGATAACACTAGCGAGTAGGTGGGGTCTTGTAATCAGGCTACATTGGGATGTCTGGTCGACTTCATCTGTTTAAGCTTGCATAGTGGGGGCAAAAAAAATGCATAAGCAGAGACACATTTCTGGTCACATGTCTGTGTCTTACATCTTACTGACAATGGCGCCTCTACACATGTGTCAGAAAGAAAATGACATGCAGCGAGGAAGTGAGAGCTTGTGTCAGTGTGAAATACTTGTATGTATATGTAACAGCGGCTACATCTGTAATGGCATCTGAACGACATCCTGACACTGTCAGCAGCGATGGCAGCAGGCCAATGGTCTGTTATCTTACACTTTTTATCGTCATCTCAATATAAGCTGCCATATAAACATATAAACAATCATCTGTTGTTTATTCTTAAATACCTCACGACAGTTGGGTCATTCAAAGTTCAAAACGTGAGTTAGTTCCTTTTCCTGAATGATGGTGTGTTTACGATATGTGTTGAATGTTCTGTCATACAAGCATGCCTAAGTGCACTATCCACTTGACTTCATTCTGACTTCCATTTGTTTTCTGCAGTCAGTGTTTATTAGTTCAGAAAGATGTACTGAGGGTTGTTGCAACAATCCCCCTAAAAACCCCCCAAAACATCTGTGGTACAAATTTCTACCTCCTCTAACTGTCCCTGCTCATTCTTCCTGTCAAATGTGGCTTTTTAATAACAGAAACTGTTTCTTGTCTTCGCTTTTAAATGACAACATAAACGGTTATTTACAATAAAACAAAGTGTCTACGTCTCAACTCTGAAGCCACAACATTGTACTAACTTCACCACATGCATTGAATTGAGAGCCCTGTGTAAAATAACACCATCTAAATGAATCAGTCAGCGAGTCCCAAGGCCTCCCAGCCGGACGACCCGGCTGCATGCCTGAAGAAACAAGCTTAACTGACTTTCTCACGCTTTGTCTGTCTGACCGTGCTTCTTCTCTCTGCTCTGTCCCTGCAGCCTCTTGCACAGTGGTGGAGGCTGATGCCCAAAGATGCTGCCAAGATGCCGGAGAGCGCGTGGAAGCTGGTCTTCTACACCATGTCGTGGTCATACAGTACCTACCTGCTCTTCTTTACCTCCTACTCCTTTTTCCACGACCCGCCCTCCGTCTTCTATAGTAAGATAACACAACACAATTTCATTTAAAGTTAATTTATAAAGGAATTCTTTTAATTGAATGACTGGACTCATCACATAAAAATGAGCATTTGATGGTTTAAATAATCCATCACTTACGTGCTTAATATGAATTGAAATTGAATTTGCTCCTTTTAATTGAAGCCAGTTAATATTAGATAAATGGTGACCTCAGAAAGTGTGTTTAATAGTGCTGTAACAGAGCCAGTTTCTTACCTAACGTCTCGGGTAGATAAGGAGCTGAAGTCGTTTTAATCTAATGAAACAGCAGGCAGCACGCCCTAATCTTAAAGAGACTCTGTGGGGGTAAAATGCCTCTTTGAGTATTCAAATAGAAAGGGATATTTATGGCGGAGCATACTCAATATGGAGCCTGGTGGTTCTCACATATTGAATTTCATCAGTGATGCCATTATTGATACATTATTGCATTACATTATTCATAGTACAAAGATCAAGTTTTATTCTTTTTATAGCTGTCAAAAGGATCAGAATACTTTAAGTTTTGCACCACCATTGAGAGGAAATTATCCACTTAACCGAACTGTACTTAACAGAGAACAAAGTCATGACAACTTGTTCGACGACTATCACTGCATCGCTAATGGAGGATATAGATGTGTTATAGGCATTCCGCTCGTAATCCAGAGACATCTTTTTAGTCCTTTTAGTCTCTTGGCCTCCTCCATCAGACGCGGAGGTGTCAGGGCTCCGGTCCAACTCCATCGCTCTTGAGTAGAGTGAGCAAAGGCCTGTTGACAGCGCCAGGTTCATCTTTAATAGCTGCATCACCTCTAATAGCTGTCAGCCCAAGACGTGCACAGAGGAAGTGTAATTTGGCTCGACTGTTAGGGAGGGCGTTAGGGGAGGGGGCGGGGACAGAGAGAGAGAGAGAGAGAGAGAGATGTGAAGCTGAAAAGAGATGGTGAGAATTTGGAAAATAAGGAGAGACCAAAGTAACAAAGTGGCAGGAGAGAGGAGGGGGAAGTTTTCTTTTCTTTTTTTTTTTATTTGAAGGAAAAAGAGGGAGAAAAAAAAGCTTTAGTCTCCGGGAGAGAAAAAAGTCTCTAGTTCCCATGCCTCCCCTTGGCAGCTCCTCTGTTGTGATCCATCTAGCAGCCTTCCTCTCAATGTTTAATGATGGAAGGGCCAATCAATAAACATTACACGAGGCCCGAACGTAACCCCATGCCACTGGAGACGAACCTCGCTCAAACATCGGAGGAGAAAGTTTCCGTCCAACATCTGATAGGTTTTCCGAGACTTGAGCTAGCCTCGTAGCCTCAGCGTGCATTTGGCCTGTTTTGTCGATGGTACTTTAGAAACCCTTTCTAATTATCCTGAGGTTAAACCTGATCCCTCCAGCCTCCGCCCCGTGCTAACCACCCGCCCAAACTCCTCCCACTGCCCCCCCACGGAAGTCACTGTATATGACTCACTATATGGACATACTGTTATACTATATTTGTCCAGACGTATGTTTAAAACAAAGATTCCTGCTGTATATGCAACACATTTATCATCTGCAAAAAAATGAATCCGCCGTTGCTTCCTTTATAGTGTGAAAAGTCATTTTATGTTGAAGATAACCAATTTCAAATTAAAGTGTAAGTGGTAAAGCAGGAGACAAATGTAAAAGTAAATATTTTCCTTTTTGTAAATCTACCAAAAAAAAAAAAAAAACATATCAATCAAATTAAATAATTCAACTTCTTTATGGTCATGTGCACAAGAATTACAGTGAAGTGATCAATGGCTCTCTTACTTCTCGGAACAATGCTCATACAAATATATATTAAAATATATAAAACAAAATAAAATCTAATTAGAGTCCGAGATATAAATATATAGAACAATGCACCAGGAGGACATTTAAGCATTTTATTGCTCAGATGCCAAAACATGCGTAGCTTTGTATCAAAAGGTCCTGGTTTTAAACATCGTTATCAGAGTTTGAGAGTCATGTCGTTCTAACACTTGCTGATAAACGGCTGTCTCCCCTTGAGCCTGCACTGATAAGATGTGAGCCTGAAGTAAACAGGTCTTTTGTCTTGTTTCAAAGTCTGCAATAGTTATGACACGATCACTCCCTCCGTTTTATTGTGTGAACAATAGTCTGAGACCCCCAACTACAAGAAAACAGGTGATAAGGAGAAAGATTAAACAATGACAGTGCAATGCAGAAAACTGTCAGGTAGTGCACAACTCTTTTTTTTTCTGCATCTGGATTGTGTCCAGAATTTATTATTATGTCCATCAGAATGCACATACTGATAGCAAATCATGGAGACTGGCTGATAGCGGCCATCATTTTTGGAGAGCACGAGGACTGTGTACATGGATGACAGTTTTAAGTGAGCTAGACTCACTGCAGTTATGACCACTGAGTTATGGCTGTTTATATTTATTATGTTGCTGTAGTGCCACCTACAGACAGAATGTCATCGCAATTATTTATGGTTAATGTGAAATAGGGCCATTGCTGCTGCATAAAGTAAAGTAGTACAGCAGGCTCATCCACATGTTTTATGCACCAATTGTGGGGGGAAAAGTTCTTCTACACACCTCAACTTTGATGAAGAAACGTATTATATACATTAGAAAGTGCTTTAATAATGATGCTAATTAAACAGCTGTGTGTTTCTGACCTTCTAATGCATTCAGTACAAAATAAAATGTTGCTCATCATCAATCATTCACTTTTTTCAGTCATCATTTGACATTTCGTGGCAAAAGTTGCATTAAGTTGCTTAAGTGAATTGATTTCAAACTGACATCCTTGACACGCTCAGTAAGTATCTAACCTCTCCTCACTGTCCCCCATCTGTTCATCCAGACTGGAAGAGTGGTATGTCAGTGCCTACAGATATTGCGATAGCTTACCTGATCCAGGGCAGCTTCTACGGCCACTCCATCTATGCCACAATCTACATGGATGCATGGAGGAAGGACTCAGCTGTCATGGTGGTGCACCACATCATCACGCTGGCACTCATTAGCTTCTCCTACGCCTTCAGGTATGTTTGTCTAGTTCAATGCTGTGCCTGTTGTTTTGGATTCAGCAGGTATTTATTTCTAATAGTCAAGACTTTATTTCGAAGTGTCCTCCTATTCAGTTCATGTCGTACACACAGCAACATCAAGGTCATTGTAGTCCATTAACACACTTTCAGAGCCAGGCAGAAGTGACTCTCGCTTTGTGCAATAAATCCAAAACCAAAATATACTTGGTTAGTTTGTTGTCTACTCTTCTAGTTGGACCAACTACAAATATAATATGGAACAGTGTCTGGTTGTGAGGCTTTCAGCTTTCTCCCTTCCTAATTTTACAGAAAAGAGGAAATAGAAGCAACGGTTTTCACAGATCAGCAAAAATAATGACATGGAGAACGTAAACTGATCCAGCTAAAGATTAGAAATGCTTTGGCAGGTTTTCTTTTTGTAATAAAATGAAAATAAAGTAAATATACATAACATAATATGTAATAATGATAATATACAGTCACAGTCACAGTAAGAAATACACACTTTACACTCTGTTTGTTTCCCGTCAGATACCACAACGTCGGGATTCTGGTGTTGTTCCTCCACGACATCAACGACATCCAGCTGGAGTTCACCAAGCTCAACGTCTATCTGAAGTCCAGAGGAGGAGGCTACTACCTGCTCAACGACGTGCTGTCCAACATGTTCTCCATCAGCTTCAGCATCACTTGGTGAGGCTTAGCTCACACACACAGATCACACACACTTGGCCATCATTTTTCTGCCTGTTTTCTCACTCTCTCACTGAAGATGAACAGACATCAATTACTGTATCTAGTGTTTATTGTGTTTCTGTCTCTTTCAGGTTTTGGTTCCGTCTGTACTGGTTCCCTCTCAAAGTGCTGTATGCCACGTGCGTGTCCAGCCTTCAGTCCGTCCCCAGCATCCCCTTCTACTTTTTCTTCAACGCTCTTCTCCTGGTGCTGCTGCTCATGAACATCTACTGGTTCTTGGTGAGGGAGCCATTACGGTCGATGTTTGTTTGTCTCTACAGAAACCGCCACAGGAACTCGACACTATCTGATCTCCTTCCTGTTTCTCTCTCTGTCGCTCTGTGTAGTTCATTGTGGTTTTCGTGGTGAAGGTGCTGAAGCTGAAGGAGGTGAACGACGTCAGGGAGTACGAGGACGAGGATGCCAGCACGGCAGCGGCGGGCCTGCTCAGAAACCCTCAGGCGGAAAACAACGATGATGGTGCTGGACATCACATCTCTGCCCAGGGGTGAGCTGCACCGACAGACCCTGTCATTTATTTCATCTGACAGAGAGTACTTTGCTCAGGGTGGAATAATACCACTGGCCGACTCCTGGCAGATATTCACTGTAAATGTTGAGTTTCTTTTCATCGGCAGCAGCGTTGGCAGGAAACCAAACCGGTAGTTTAAAGTGCTATTTGTAGAATATCCACATCAATAAATCATTAGTTTCAAGACAGAGCATTATGGAGACATGATCAGAGTCGGTCTGTTGAAGTGTTTTTTTTTTTTTTTTTTTTGTTTCTTTTTTTATACTAACTGCTATCAGTAATGCTATCAGACAGAGAACTGGGCTTTATTTAAAAAACACATGTCACAGCCAGGTACATTGTAATATTCTGAATAAACTAAACTCATACTCAGCAGTGGTGCTTTAGCTAAATGCTAACATCAGCATGCTAACACACTCAGTGCTCACATGCTAGCTAACATTTTCACTGTCGTGGCTGCGTAAATGTTAGTGAGCTAACAGAACTAAAGGTCCAGCTGAGGCTGATGGGAATAATGCCAGCCACTAGCTTAGCTTATTTCTCAGTATAAATATGGTCTAATGATACGATTCAACTTGCCAGTGTAGGTTCTGCATATCTAAAAATAAAGCCATTAAAATGTGCTTAATACACTGCACGCTTGCTTACAAGGGGAGGCCTGGCTTCACAAAATACAACCACGCTGAGCAGTTTTTTTTTTAAAAGCTCCAGTTTTGTGGTATTCATTTAAGAACTGACTATCGATACCAATGGCATGTTAGTACTTCTCACTTATGGTCTCATTTGCTAGCGGTATTCGATTTACAATCACATTGTCATACTTGAAAATGGTACACACAACACTTTTGTTTTTTGTTTAATAACTATTTAAATGATTTCCTCAATTCTAAAAGTCAATTTAGCTGGTAAAGTGGTGACTTTGTTCGGGTTAGATTGGGTAGAATAATATGCAGTTTTTGATGAGTGGAGCTTTTACACATGTCCAAAGAAGTCATTGTGTTACATGAAAGTGGTCCCCTCTAATGTGTAAATGAGTACTCAGCTTTAAACAAGAAAATGCTAACTTGACTGAAACCACAGTCTCTGTGACTTTTAGTTTATTCTATGATCTATTAGTTAAGAATATTCACAGGGAAAAAAAACAGTCTAAGATTTGATAACTCGAGCAGGGTGAGGCTCCTCCTCCTCTCCTGAGGGCAGGTGTGGATGCAGAAAGGGCAGATCTCCCACTGAGCTTGTGCAACGAGCAGTCCTCGCAGGTAGATAGGATCAAAGAGCCTGCGAGCATATGGAGATGTGATTATATGGCTCTCCTTATCTGCCTGGCCTTGAACCGTGTTGATATCCTCTCTGCCTGCTAATGCTGCACATCTGCTGATCACCACACCTGACAAGCTTATTCTCTCTCTCTCGTTCACCCCGTCTGAGGATACTTTTCTCTCCCTGTCACTTCTGAGCCTCTGTTTTCTCTCTTTACAGGAAGCACGTGCAGAATGGCACCACCAAGGACAAGCATTTATAACAGGCTCTCCGTCGCCACCACCTGGCACTAGGCTACAAGTACAAGCGAGACAAGACGACCTCCTTGGACGGCCTGCGCTCCAAACGTGGCTGAAGGGAAGAGTGTCACAAGAAGAAAAAGAAGGAAAATAGCAAGTTAGGCGATGAGTTTTTACTCCTTTTATTTGTTTTAGAGCATTTCATTTCATCACTGTTGTTTTTGTTTCAGGTTTTGTTTTTATTAGAGCACTGTGAATGTTATTTCAGGTGACATATTGTCGTATTGTTGTTAACTTTACATTTGATAGATTCAGTAGAAACAAACCAGTTTGAGTGAGTGTTGGACTGTGATTGTCACGTACAGTAGTACAGGGGGTCATTATCATCACTGTCACCCCGAACAGCGTCGCAGCACTCAGACAAGGGAAAGATGTAGGCCTGTGGAGGTTCTGTAGACATTTAGTAACCTGGTGAACAAGCAATATGCTAATTCTATAGGGGTGAGCTGTGTTTGCCGTCAGTGAAACACGTTTCCTAATGAATTTCCTTTCCTCCTCTATTCTCTTCAACTTCTGTCCATCCTCCCTGGCTCCAAAAGGATGAAGGGAAAAGGCAAAAAAAAAAGGGAAACACTGCGTTGTCGTTCTCATGGCCGCAGCGATGCAGGAAACCCGCCCTGCATCGTCTGGTGCTGTTTCACCACAAATTGATTTTCATATCATTGCACAAGTCAGCGGTAAACACTGCGACCACTGTCGTTCTCATGGCCGCAGCGATGCGATGTGCAGGAGAACCCGCCCTGCATCGTCTTCACCCGGTGCTGTTTCTGCACCACATGTATTGATTTTCATATCATTGCACAAGCTTGGTGTGCGGTGGTGACCGTTTCCTCCGTGTGCACAGCCCTCTACCCCCCCCACCCACACACACATTGGTGTGTGTGTGTGTGCACGCGTTAGGTGTGAGAGAGTATGGATGTAGCTGAATATTTTGAACTCGTTTCACACCGTTTCACCTCTCAGTTTGATTTCTTTTGGCATTTTATCTCTTGTACTGATGATCAACAGACTTTTTTTTTTTTTTTTTTTTGGTCGACTTTCCTCCGTGTGTTGCAAAGCATCTGTTGCTGCACTGACATGAAGGCATACAAGCTGATTGCTGGTTTAATGACAGCAAATGGCAAGAATTGATTGACTGGGTTTCAGTATCATCCTCATGATTTTAATTTGTTTAAACAACTGAATTTGAATTTGAATAACATTTTTAACCATGGGTGGTGGCGGCTATCGCGTTCATGGAAAATTGGAACAATAGCCCAAAACTTGTGTAAAGATAAAAAATCAGTATGATAAAAACATTATGTATGCACACATTATGGTATTCAGGAATGCATGACATCGAATGATTTTGGAGAATATGCTATGAAATTGTCTTACAAACGCTGAAGAAAAAAAATCCTCTGACTATGTAATGATAATGTCTCTATTAATGTCCTAAAAGTAATCTTTTTTTGAAGCAGCAGTAGCCACTGAACACATAACGTTGGCTGACAAACGCATACAAACCAGTGTGTGATAAACCTTCATGTAGCATTTAAATGTGGGAGTTTTAGATATACACTACAGGCCAAAAGTTTAGGAAGCAAGATCAAATTTGTACAAAAAAAGATCATAGTTTCATTGGTATACTTTGCAACAAAACAAACATGATTATTATATAAAGAGTAACTTATCAGAAGACATTTTTACTATAATTATCAAGGTATTTGAGTTTTTCTTGCTTTGACTTTGCTTTCTTTAAAGTAACCTCCTCTTGGCTTTAACCACAGCATGGCATATACGAGGCATTTGTTCCACAAGTTTTTTAAGGTATGTGCCAGGAATTGCATTCCAAGCTTTCTTAAGTTCATCAATAAGAGACTGCTGATTTGTGGAATGCGCTTTTCTGACTGATCGATCCAATTCATCCCACACAAGCTCAGTTGGAGAGAGGTCTGGAGAAAGAGGGGGCCAAACCATCTTTTAAAGAACACCTTCCTCTTCTTTTTTGTCTAGGTACCATCAATGTATACCTAAAGGTAAATTGAGGAAAATGGTGCATATCAATGAAAGCTGATCATGCAGTAAATACATCCCAAAATACATATAACTCATGCTGGTTTTTAAGAAAGGCATTGTGAACAGAAATTTGAAGTTGCTTCCAAACTTTTGGCCTGTAGTGTATATCTCAACACACATCAAAGACATGTGAAGGACTGAGATTGAAAGTCTATTTTGTCCCAGAAACCCCACATACAGGAAGATTTTTGATGTCATCTGTAATTCGAGTACATTCAATTAAACTGCAGCCAAAGGGACCTATTTCAGTCGAGGGGTTTCCCTGGATCCCACTGGTTTACTGTGTGTGTGTTAGTGGAAGCAGCTGCTGCACCTTTTACAAAATAAGGGATGTTTCTTTATGTACAACCTTTTCGATCAAATTCAAGCTCTTGTTTTGATGAACAGCATGCTTGTTCTGCTGGAGCAGGCTGCAGGTGTCGTCTGTCTGTTTTAGTTTATCTGTTCGTCTTCCACAGTCCCCTTGTCGGCACTTGGGGGAAGTTCAAACTAACTTTTAATTTTACATTAAACTATCACTATTGTTGCTGTAGTTCAGGTTATTATTGCTGATTTGTTCTTTTTTTTTTTTTTTTTTAATTGCTGCTGTTTTTTGTTTTATTTTTTCGTTGTTTTGTTTCCTCTGAGAGCACTGTTGGTATTCCAGTTGTGTTGTTTTATTCTGCTGTGTAAGAGTCGGTGATAGTCTGCTCAGATCAGGTGTTTTCAAGGGACCAGGGAGAGCCGTTTTGTTTATCTACATCTGAATTCAGTCTCAGATCTCTTCCTCTCAATCTGAATGCTGGCTCACTCTCATTTTACTGTAGTCCTCTTACATCTGTACTGTAAGTAACATGGTTTATCAAACATGTTACTGTGTGTAATATATCAGACCTTCAGAGTCCCATGGCTGGCTGGTTTTACTAGCATGACAGGAAGTGACCTCCGAGGTCCTGCCTGCTCAACTGAGACTAGATAGTTTGCTGATGTTTTTGTGACATGATAGGTGACAGGAGAGTGAAGTTTGCAGTAAACCCACAAAGACCTGTGATCTGGATTAGGTGTGACTCGTCCCTCAAGTCCGGTATGGTACTGAGTGCAAAAGGTGGTCCTTCAGTTTCTCTCCCACTGTGTCATACTACAAACACACCTGTGAAGTGACATGAACGAGTAACGAATACTATGAGGGGTGGGCGATATGATGAAATAACCCTCAGGTGATATAAATTTGCTGCACTGCTTGTACCGTGGTGGATTAGACCATTGTGGGCAATGTTATAAATCCATCCATCCATTTTCTATACCTGCTTATCCTGACACACAGGGTCACAGGGGTGCTGGAGCCTATCTCAGCTGTCATTGGGCAAGAGGTGGGGTACACCCTGGACTGGACACCAGTCAGTCACAGGACTGACACAGAGAGACAGACAAACCACTCACATTCACACCTAGGGGCAATTTAGAGTTGCCTCTTAGTTGGTCTTACAGGAAATGTATTACTCCACCATGTATATCAGTGTCACAATATGAAATAGCGTATATTGTGAAAGAGGCTGTTATTTATGTCGCCCACCCCAAACCCCAAACGACAACCCACAAGGGAAGAGATGATCTGATATTGAAGGAAAACACATTTTGAGATTGTACGTTTATTTTTTTTCTTTCTGTCTGGACTTGGCTCATTCTTATTTAAAGTCGGGCGAAACATTGGCGTCTGTGGTTTAAATTATTGGAATCATGTTGCATGTGAAGCTCAGTTCAGTCAGACAAACTCACCGGGGACAGATGTTTGCGAATGAACAGCCTTGATGTTTGATGCATTTGGTCTGACCTCTCACTCCATATTTGCATAAACCAAGATCAGGAGCGACAATAAAATAATGATGAGGCGGAGTATGCAAGGTCAACAGTACAGCAAAAGTCTGGACTCTGACCTCGTCATTCCCTATTTGCATACATTACGAGTAACACAAAGAAATTTAGGGAGTGACAATAAAATAAGCAATTTATAAACCGAGCGAGGAAATTTAAAAGGTTTCAGTAAATTGCTGCTTGCTGTGCTGCAACTACTTCATTATGATATATTTAGTGTCTAGACTTTGACTTGTCACTCTCCATCTGCCTACATTAAGATAAACAGAAATTTAGGTAGCAAAAACAAAAGCAGCAAGAAAGAGTTTACAATCTGGGCAGGGAAATTTTAAAAGCTTAAGTGGATTTGTGTTTGAACCAGTTCAGTGTGATATATTTGGGTTCTCACCTTGTCGCTCCCGGTTTGCGTAGATTAAGATCAGGGAGTGACGATATCAGCGTCAGTAACGCAGCAGCATCGACGGGACTGCTGTACTTCCACGACTCTGCTGGACATGTTGTGCTGAATAAGACGCGCAAGTTGTCTGCCTGAACTGGCTCATGGGTTATGCTCCGTCACAACACACAGCATCTTCACAAATGGTTTGACTGTGCCAAAATGTCCACCCAAACTATGAGGCAAGTGTTTGTGGGAGCTGGTGCCGAACGAAGAGGATAGCTAGTAGAGAATGACGGGCAGAAAAGCCCTGCAGGTATTTCTTATAAATTGCACTGTAATTTATTAGTATTATTTTTATTGTTCATTAGTAGATCAAAATTAGAAAAGGGAAGGGAGAATTTGGGAATTTTTATGACTTTCTGGGAAGAATCGGTAACAAACTTATTAAATGAAAGTGTATTTTAATGATACGTTTTTTTGGACCATTGATACATGCTGTAATCAATACAAATTGCCCCTTTTTTTTCGAACGGAATCTGAGCACTTGATAAAGACACGTACTTGCTTTTTTGTAATGCAATTTTAATACCATTCAGCCAATGTTATCGTTTCATTTTTTTCCCATAAAATAAAACATGTCAGTAAACAGAAGAGACTTGCTCCTTGTGATTTATTTTATTTTTATTTTTCTTTAATCACAACTGATATCATTTTCATTTGCAAAGATCAAGTGTTGTGGATGAGGTGAAACAGAGTTCAGGCCAGAGGAGAGTTTGTTTCAGTGCTTCAATAAATTAAAAGTCCATATGTACCACACAGAATTTCCCTTGTGTTGATAAATGAAGAAAAAAAAAGGTGTGGAGAGCGGGGGTCACAGATCATGCAGTAACACGTGGAAAATACAAAGCAGGAAATAAACACCATTCACCCACAACAAGGCAAGACAGGGCAGAGAAAGGGTCTAGGAGACACTGCAGTATTCATCTTACACACACCACTATCTAAATTAACATGCTTGGTGTGTTTTAGGTATTTTCTCATTTAATCCAACACCCTTTGTGTTATTGCCCATTTTAAGACATCCAGTGTACAGATACTACAGTGCCAGCTTGACCAAACTCTTAACAAGGTTTTAAAAATGTCTGACATTATTGCTACAGTCAGCAAAAGGTCAAATTCAGCACGTTTTTTTTGCTGATAAAAAGCAGTAAAGGGGAGTTTTATCTTGCCGTGATGTGTTGGCATTGTACTCTTACACATAACACGCCAGTGGCAAAAAACATGTTTGTTGCATGTGACCCTTTTTTCCCCCAGATGATTTTTACTTCATCAGCATGACTAATTGATCAATTCAGGATAAAAAAAAAAAAAAAAGACTTGAGCAGTAAAAATAAGACACACCACGTCACACCGCAACAGGAAACAAACCTCAACTATAGAAAAGGTGACACAAAAAGCAAGAAGGAAAACCTCAAGAAGGTGAAATCTGCTTTAAATTTAACTATATATTAAATGGGAAGATTAATACACACAATAATTATTTGGCAAGGATTCATCTTTCAATAAATTCACTACCAAGGCAATGGAATCAGGATCATCTAAACACTACTTCACATTTTATTTAGACAACTCGTCTTATTCGTAAACCATATTTGTGTTAGGAGTCATTCTCACTGAGCATGTAAAGGAGAGGTTCACATTTTTTCCAAGTCTGTCTAAGCACAATACGCACATTCCCACATGTAAACTGAAGGTTATTGGTGGTGATCATTACTCTTCGCCACACTGGCTACTACTATCAGAGACATAAAGCTGAAATGATGGAGAAAATAATCTGCAAATATTTCTATAATCGTTTCATTCATCATTTCAGTTGATTATCAAGCACAATTGCCAACATTTGCTGGTTCCAGATTTTTTTTTAATGTGACTTGTACTATTTTAGCTTGATATTATCATCATTTTTGTCTTTTGGACAATTGGTGTCGAAGAAATAGCTTTTTTCACCATTTCCTGATGATCCTATCATGTAAGCTATTGATCAATTGGTTGAAAAGCAAATCTTTAAATCAGTCAGTGATGAAAATAATCTTTAATCACTGCCCTAAAGACATGGAAGACAAACTCCACCGTCCCTTCTGTGCAAAAATGCATTCTTAAGTTCACCTGAAGCTTAAATCAGGCTTCAGCGCCTACTCTGTTTTTCCTTGAACATCAGAAGGTGTATTTGCACAGGACGAGGTCTGCGGATTTAGGAAGGGGCCTCTACACAGTCAGTATGGAGAGAAATAACGGTGACAGTTTCTATGGGAACATGAGTACTGCATAAAGGCAGACTGAAAAAATGTGAACCTTTCCTTTAACAACGAGGTTGGCGAACACATCTCTTGACAAAAGAAATTCTGGGCTAAACTCTGTGTGGTTAGTTTCTCCCCGTAGCTGCCTGAGACAACACATGACGTCGGTTTGGCAGAATGATCACTCGTACAGTATACTGAGAGGAAGAATGAGGAGCGATCAGTGGTACAGCAACATCAAACTCACTTAATCTCGTCTAGGTCTCAGAGGCGCCGACAAACGCTCTGCATCCCTCACAAGTGGCAAATAATGACATATTCCCGACGTATGGGATCATCACAAATGAATGACAGGACATCTGTGTTCGTGAAGACAGGGAGAGTGAAAAATGATTCCTGATTATTCTGGTCTGTGAGACCAAATGGATTAAGTTGGCAGCAGGACAGGCTCTGACATCATAGTTTGTGGATCAGGGTGAAGGAAATGGAAGTGATTCTTGCTGGTTTGAAAACCATCCCGATAACAGCAGCCCGGCCCAGCTTCTGTGTTCTTACTGGCTAAAGTTTATTGATTTGAGGAAAAAGGGTGGGATAAGTGAAAAAACAAAACAAAAAAACATGGTGTGGTGCACCTTAATGGGTCTTCGTCTTGGGCTGGGTGATTCTGCGGACAACACTGTACAGGACTCCGAAGTTCTGTGAAAAAGACCACGAGATAAGAGACGACATGTTTTAGACACGGAGTACAAATATAATAAAATAATAAATAAATAAAATACTATCTGCCAATGTTTTGTTTTTTGGGAGTTTTCAAACACAGGTCACTGGACTACTGCATGAACACAATGACGTACCTGAATAGCCAGATACATCATCCCTAAGTAAGCGGCAATGCAGACGGCCAGCAGCAAGTCAAAAATAGCAGGTTTCACTCTGAGAGGTTTAGTGAATCAGAAGAGTGAGATACAGAGTTAAAGAGAGAGAAGAAGAGATATTATCAAGAGAGAAACACAACCACAAATCATATTTGACTTTGTGTGATGGCCGTTTTAGTTAATTGAGGATTAATTATAATCAGATGAGACATCCTCTCGACTTTACAAAGCAACAGTAAATCAGTGTAAACAGCACTGAGCTCATTGAAGCTACCTGTAAGCATTCATCGTCTGCTTCAGCTGGTCGTAGAATACAAACTCTGGATCCCTGAGGACGAGAGTTATAAGCATGTCACTTTGACAAGAAACAGATCGGACTATCCTGAATATTAGATTAGAGCTGATGTTTTTCTCTTTTCACCATGTCAGGTCTTTTTTCTTTTTTTTTTTTATCTGTATGATTATGGGTTTCTTTCCATCTCCACCCTTTTCTTTACCTTTTGTCAGCTTTCACGTAGTGTCTCTTGACATCCTTGAGGTAGTGTCCCAGATGATATTCCAGAGTGGACACCACGCTGCTGTCTTTGTCCACCAGCTGAGCGGCTCGGGGCTGCGCCGTGAGCCAGTCCACCACCGCCGACAGCTGCTCCTCCTGAACTTGCTGACGTGACAGAAAGAAGAATTGCAGAGGCGTACACCACAGTGCGACTACACACTTAATTCAAACTGGGTTTGGAGTAACATGGAATTTAAAGTGCATTTTCACAAAACTCTGTGCGGGTCCTGATGTGCGTTCTGTCCAGTGAAAAACAGCATGTTACTGTGCCCTCCTAAGAACTTCATTAGGGTAGAGTTCTGACTCATACTGCACTGTATGAGTTAGTGTCAGTTTTAGATGAATGTTACCAGGCCTGAGATGATTTCTTGATGATACTTGATTGGTTTAATTCATGTTACACAAAAAACACACTTATGATTACTTGCATTACTAAATACAATATCTTTGCCCCTTACTTTGGGCTCAGATTATGCATCGTTCAACCAGCAAAAGTGGGATTGGACACGTCCTAAATCCACTTAGACCTTAGACCATGCATACAAAAAACCTCGGCAACTGAGGTATCACATTTGAGGCCAAAGGGCAGATAAGTTTAACGACTTACCATCTGTTCAGTGAAGATCTGCAGGTCTCCAGGAGCTCCCTGTGCAGCAGAGTACAGGAACAACAAAAACGTCAGGTAACAGGCAGAAAGCAGACGTGGTGTCTACTGTAGATACATTTTCTCCATCTCTGCGTTTACCTTTTCAGTGAGGTTGTAGATGACCCTGGCCAGTGCCTCTGCCACCACCTTGGTGTTCCTGCTGAGTTTCTTTACATCTACATGAGGCCTGTGAGACACAAACACAAGCGTGCAGACAGTTAGCGATGATGAAAAACGCCAGAAACATCAGGAGAGAGACTAGAAGCCCCGAGCGAGAGGGGAGAGAGGAGAAGCCTATTACAGAGCATCCGTTTCCACAGAGGTGGGCTGAAATGCAGAAACACTGAGAAAATATCAAATCAACTGATAGATTAAATGTGAAACTGAAAGACAGACGAGATAAATGATCTATTAACAGACAGGGAGACAGACAGGCTACAAGAGGAGTATAAGATTAAGAAATGTAGAGGCGAAAGAGGAAAAAGGAGTTACTGCCACATTCAAAAGCCATCGAATCCTCACACACTCAATCCACACCTGACAAAACTGCATAAATATGGAGATGGGAGGGAGTGAATGTGATGCTACAGAGCATGGTGGGACAACGAATGGGTCTATAACTACGCCGGTGACACGAATGACAATGACAGGCAGCTACAATGCTTTTCTTTCCTTGATTCAGAGACTTGCAGTAATGAACCCACCCAGCAGGGGGCTCTCCCGCTCCGTGGCGAGAGGAGGGGGACACTGACCGCACGTCCATGATGCTGGAGCGCTGCGCCAGGCGGTGGGAGGGCAGATGCGACAACGTGAAGGCCGGCAGCCGGCGGATCCCGAAGCGCTCGTGCTCCCACGCCAGCATGTCGTCAGCCAGGTTGATTTTCTTGTGGACCATGGAGAACTTGACCTCTGGGTACTGACTAGCGACCACCTGAGAGGAAAACAGAGCGACAGAAATATTTGTTGTTCTTCATTTCTGATTCTTAAACAACTAATAATTACAACTCTATACACATTATTATGAAAAACTGTCAATGAGAGTATGCAAGTTAACTTGGTGTGAAGCAGCACATTGTTCACAACTCACATAATCTGATTTACGAAAGAAAGAAAGTATTAAGTAAAAGCGGCATTGTGTCAGAGAATATGTACAATATATTAAAGAACAAATTAAACATTTGTGCAGCCATGGGTTGTGATATTACTAATATCGACCAACACATCTGCTGTCACATCAGACCATGTTTTGACACGTTTTGTCCAAGGCTGTGGTGAGACATTGATTCATTTACATGACTCGATGAACCAAGATTCTTACAAGCTCCAGCTCCTTGAGCAGGGAATACTGAGGAGTTCCCTCTTTGGGAGGTTTGGACACGTGAAGGTGGAGACCGTCTCCGTTGCCCAGAGTGTCCAGACACAGCACAAAGGCTACATTGTCCTGCAAAAGGCTGGAGTCTGTGGAGAAAGCACGGAAAAAGGTGTAGACCGTGTGAGGAGCTTATCAAGTAAAAAAAAAAAAAAAAAAAACTGAAACATAGAGGTTAAGAAAAAAAGGGCACCTGACATATTTAAATACAGATGTAACCAAATATTGGCACAAACAGTAAACTTAAATGGTCTGTAGTCATTTTGTTCTGATCTGTCTTTTAAATGTATTTTAAATGTATCTTAAATTTTACCTCATTTTGAATTTAAAGTTGTGAAATCCAAATTTTATTGCATATTATTTCAAATTGTAATTGTTGTGCCCCAAAACCTGGATACTGAACCAGGTGGGTGGATACTTGTGTAGTGAACATTGTGCAGGACTGCTAAAGAGTACCTGTATGGTCCAGATTGTCCTCCAGCCAACGTTTAGTGCCCTGGTAGTTAAATTTTCCCCCACCAGACACAAAGAACAGCAGGTTGTATCTGAACACAAAAGATGATCCACAAATTAGTCAAATGTATGAGAAATCATCCCAGGGAAACTGATGAAGGTGGATTTGTGATACACAAATTTACGGACAAAGAGACTGGAGTTGTAATTAGTTCATATCAGTGTTGAAAGGAAATAAATGTTTTTCTTACAAAAAAAAAAAAAAAACACAAATCAGGGGAGCAGAGCTGTTTTTGACTTTGTCTTACACAGAGGATTTACAGTAAAGTCCATTACTCCTCTCCTAATCACTCTCTGTCAAAAGTAAGTCCTTCCACTTCAGCTACTCTTAAGTACATTTAGACAAAAGAATGAGTCTGTACCATATTATTGACTGCTTTAAGTGTTTAACACAGTCCAATGTGATTCTTGCTACCAGCAGAGCGAATAGATAATGTTCATTTAAGTTCTCAAAAAGCATTTGGAGCAGGACACCAATAATGTGATAGATGTAACAAATACACTTTATCTTTTGTTCAGATGAACTACTGGGGTCAGCGATCAATAACACTTCTACATCTCATCTCATATAAAATGCATAAAGTGAGTGTGCAGCATAGAGGATGTGAAAACAGGAAATTGGACCCTTTTTTGCAACTAAGACTGTACATAAACTGATTAACAGCTATTTGATGGATGTCATGGATTAGACCAAAAAAAGTCTAAATGCGAGTGCTGGCATCATCACTCACCCAGCGTGTGTCCTCTTGTAGGTGTAAAGTTTTGAGAAGAGACGAGCCAGTTCTAATAACATTGACACTCCACTGCCGTTAGAGTCCGCTCCGTACGACAGCCACTGGACACGACAACACACACAGAGTCACATTACTGTCCCTGCCTGCTCTCTTTCTTTTACTGACGGACATGTTGTGCATTACTGCGTTGTCTTACAGCTGTGCAAAGATTTCAGACTAATCTGCTGAGAGACAAATATTTCTTCAGATGTTTTCTTTTTCTGGGCTTATTTGTACAAAATAAGAAGCAGTGAACATACTGGAGCAACACCAAAGGAGTCATAGTGAGCAACCACAACGATCGTGGGGAGGTCCTCTCCTCCAACTCCAGCCAGGCGACCCTGGTTAATAAAAAGCAGAGATGAGTTATTAGACCAGTTAAATAAAACAGGAGGCAGAAACAGAATATCTGAGCTTTAGATTTAGCCAAACCTGGCGTGACAGTGCAGAGTTGCAGTGGGTTTCAGTCACAGCTGACCTCCTGACCACAGACCTCTGAAGAAAAACCGCAGTCTGTCTCCTGATCCTCTGCAGTGTGACTAAACCTCTTTTTCCTTCTGGTTTTAACACGAGGCTCAGATTATAAAGTCCTGAACTAATACTTCAGTTTTGCTTTGTTTTGCGCCCTTGAAGACTCAAACCATTTGATCTAAAAATTTCTTCAAGTAATAATCAGAGCCATCCAAATCCCTTCATGAACTGTTCGGGACAGAAATACCATAACAATTGATTATTGTAACATCTGAATAAAAACAGGGGAATAATGACACTCTCCCTGCTAGATTAATAATCTCCTTGTCAAAAATGTAGAAGACTCTTTATGTTGCAATTATATTAAAACAAAATGTGACATTGAGAGCAAAATAGAAAAAAAGTTAAGCACCATTACGCAAGTCCCGTCAGGCCACCAGGCTAGATAGTGTGTGTAAATAAGCTCTACAAAGTCTCAGTTTAAGCTGAAAATGCATATTCTGCACTTTCATCCACACAGTCATCTTCGCACTAGGAATTATGCCAACCAATGCGCGTGCAGAACATACTCAAAGTCATACATTCAGCTATCGGAGGACTTTTTTCTCCCAACTCACGAATGGATCCTTGATAGATGGGGCTCATTTATGAAACACTCCTCTTAAGCAAAACTAACTCAAAATGCGTCATAAATATCCTTTTGTTAAATTTAGTATGGTCTAAAAGCAACAAAAAAAGCCTAAAGGTCTGTTATCAATGCCACAGTTTACAATGTTTTCCCTTGGAAGCGGTTCGCAGTTTGTGCCTTTTAATGCAGCAACATTTGATTCGATTCAAAGCTTTTTAACCCCTTTCTCAAACATCCTGCATGTGAAATGGGTTGAGGATTAAGGAAATACTTTCAGGACAGTAAGTCTCATCTCTCAGCCTTCTTGGGGTTTTCCAGAGATCACAAATTGTTATTTTTGGGGGGGAAATTGGATGCTTAGCCTAAGAGGGGCTGGTAGAGACTGGTACAATCTACACAGTTTAGCCTACAGACACAAACCACAACTGCACCCTGATCTATCTTACTGAACAAGAAACAGAACAAAGAGAAGTGTTTTAGATATTTTTCACATGATTAAGATTTTTCACATGATTACAATACAACAAACAGTCTTACTGAGTTCCGTTTTTAGATTATCTGAGCTTCATGCCTGCTGACTGTGGAAGGAAAATGGATCACACACCCAGAGGAAAACTACGCCAGCTAAAATTTAGAAACGCAGAAACAGAGGTAAATCCAGGGCATTTTTTGCTGCAAGTCAACAGTCCAAACCACCAAGCCACCGTTCTGCCAGATGTTACTGTAACGTTATCCTGCAATACTCTGTCTGCTGCTTCTGAGGGTTATTTCTGTGTACAGAAATCTGCTGGTACACTCTCTCTGTTCCATCCACAAGCTGGTTGTTCCAAAAATGCCTTTAAAAATCCACATGCTTTGGATAAATAATAAAAATGAGAATACTGGATTTACAGAACTGGAATCTATAAAAACTAACACTTCATAAAAATCTAATCTTCCAAGTTGTTTTATGATATAAGTGTCAACAGCAGCACATCATCGAAGTCTGTGTGTTTCAAACAGATTCAGTTATCACCACATTATGGTTGAGTCTCTCACCTCTAAACTGGTGATGGCCCAGTCACTGATCGCTTTACTCTGAGCTCCACTGGTGACCATCTGGAAGCCGTTGGCTGTGGCCGTATGCAGCAGCACTACAGAAAACAACAAAAAAAAAATCTAATTAAAAGATTGACTATAGAGCTGCAATGTTTAGTCTATTAATTGATCAGCTGTCAGCTATTCATTTAATTATCAAATATTTTAATAATTGTTTTGAGTCTTTTTTGAAGCAAAAGTATAAAATTATCTGATCTCAGCTTCTTACATATGAATAGTTTTTTGTTTCTTTAGTCCTTTAAGACAGTGAACTGTATATCTTTGATTGGTGGACAAAACAAGACATATGAGGATGTCCATGATACAGAGTGCCCATGTATATGTTCATTTAATAGTGAATGTGCTACGGTTTCATTTCTGTACAATGCAGACAGGTGGACAAACAGTAGGTCCAGTTTTAAGGGGACAACTCTCTACCTTCAGCTGCTGATAAGGAGCCCTGTGAGGAGGAGGAGGTCAGAGTTTGCGTGTAGATGGACAGCAGCTCATCGTCCTCCATGGCGAAGTACACGGGGACAATGGTCTCAGTAGCCAACATCTCCGGCTCCAGCTCCATGAACTGCTGCATGTGAGAAAACAGAACAGCGTGTTTAACAAGCCAAGACATACAAATCCATTTGTTAGCGTGATACGCTGATGGATTAAAACTGAATCTGATTTAATTCCTTCAACTGTGCAAGCTCAGTACTGCTGTTGTTTTTTTTATTGGAAAATAAAGTGCCTCTACAATAATTCACCAAAAACAGAAATTATGCAACCAAATGAGTAACTCACCAAATGCCTACTACTTCTGCTTTACACACAAATCAACAATCCCACTCAAAGCGGGAAGTCTAATTAGTCATAATGCGCAGTGTGTTTTAGTGAGACAATGTCCAATATCTGTGAAGCAGGATGACACTGTTCACTGTAAATTCAAGATCTTGTCACAGTTCTCCCTCTAAACCCTTTGCTTTGTTCGTAAGCTTAAAATATATAGATCACAGAGTGGGCACTGCCAAATTAGCTCTCAACTGCCGCTCTGCTCTTACCACTGCTGAGGTGCCCTTGAGCATGGCACATAAACAAATTCAACCCAAAACAGATAAGCTTTTGGTTAACTGTGTGAAGGGAACTGCTTGCTAATCTCAAGTAATGTTTAGCAGAAATAAGGATACTCGTGACTTGTGACCATACATAAATACTGATCACAAAAACGTGGATGACTGTAATTGTTCTTCTCCTTGTGCTGCATGTCTCCCCCCCTCTCTCTCCCACCTTTTCTGTCTCTCTCTAGCTGTCCTATCCATAATAATAAAGAGTTGAAACCCTCCCCCTCCCAAAAACAAAACAAGTGCTAAATAAGTCAATACTGCATAACATTTGAACACATAATTAACATGGAAACAGCTGAGGGAGGACTAGGACATTGCACAAAACTTTGATTTGTGACATTAAAGTGTGTTTCTACCTGCACTATGTCCTGAGGTACAGTAGACATGTTCTTAGGCAGGATGATGACCACAGCCCCAGCCGACTGACGGAGGGCTTTCTGGTACTCTTCATATGAGAAGTCCGCCAGCCGCATGATAACGCAGCGACGACTTAGTACCTCTGCCTCCACAGTACGGGCCTCTGTGTTCAGGATGGCATTCCTGGTCCCTGAAGGAGCGAAAATACAGTGATCATCAAGTTAGTTAGAAAATTCACACTGAAATCATTTTGACACATACAAGATTTGAGTCATGATTTTTGCGGTTATTTTTTTATTTCATTTTCTCTGAGCAAATATTTTAAAATGTTATTTTTGCTGGACTCTGTAGGAAACAAGAATATTACTCCACATTTGGAGGATATGATTTGTCGGCCGGAGCTTCTCTGTAACACCACAGTGCTTCATTCATAAAGGTAAGTTGTGACACATTTTACCTTTATAAAAAAAATTACAGCTCCTGTGATTTGGATATTGCGATTTCAACAATATTTCAATTAATGGCTCAGACCTACATCAAGTGCGATACAATACCTCCTGTCTTTACGTAAAAAAGAAATATCACATTGCAATTAGAGAACTAGAACTGTTGAACAGATAAAAACGTAATCAAATCAGTTGATGTCTTTGTCTAGGGGTAACTTTCTCAACTTTCATCTAAAACTCGAAAGATAGTATCCATGATAACTTCTGAGAATGAAACAGTGCCGTATCTCAGCTGTGATTTCTTTCCGTGTGTTGACTGTGGAGAGAATAAGAGATAATATCTCTCTTTCTCAAAATGTTTCCTGATTCCACCTTTGCTGCTACCTCGGCTTTTAAAATCAGATCATTTGAGTCTCACCGGAGGCACTTAAAATGTCAGATCATGTCAAATGTCATATTGTTATATGTTTGTCAAATGTCTGCAACCGTATTATTTTTGTCTTAATCAGTCTTTTACTTTTGGTTAAAGAAATAAGCCCTCACTAATCTTACTCAAATGGCTGTACACTAGTTTAAAATGCACACAAATCAATCCATCAATTCATTATTGTACCATAAACTCTGTTGAAGAGCAGCTTTGTGTCTGTCCCGTTCAAAAGTTAAATGGTTTTTATCAGTGTTTCTAATCTTACAATAAACTAGTACATCTAGGGATGGGACTGAAAGCGTTTAATAAGTAAACACAAACGTATAAATCACGTTTAAAGGTCATTTTTAAGGAGTAACGATGCAGATTTTGCTTCAAGGAAATGAACAGGCTTGACAACTACCTGCTAACTAGCAATGCTAAGCTACATTAGCAGCTAGTTAGCAGCTAGCTGTCATTGAAACGTTACCAAGGCAACAGGGTGAGACACCACGACCAACTACAGACCAGACTGATCACTTCTCGTGTTAACGCGTTAATACTGTTATTTATTAGACACAGAGAGAGCCCGGCTCACCGTACGGCTGTCCCTGCAGGTCGTACTGCTGCATGCGGTACACGGTGAACTCATGTGCCGCCTCGGCCGGCAGCGGTGACACCAGGATGAGCACCGCGGGGATGAACACGATGAAGGTGAGGGGAAACGACGACTTGAACATGTTGTCAAACACTTCACTGGCCTCCTCAAACATGGTGGCGATTGTGCTCGGCGGGCAGCGGACAGGAGACTGGTATTTGGAGCTGTCGCTGCTCTCAGACACTGAGAGGCGAAGAACCAGATAAAACCACGACCGAGCAGTGAACTCAGATCAGGCACACATCGGGACGAGCAAGAGCTCCGGTCCGGGACCTCAACAAATACAATATCATTACCAGTTGATTAACAGGCCAATATACATTAGTGTAAGTGGAAAAAAAACGCGTCTATTTGGCGTATCTATCTCATAATTAATTATTATACAAAGAAAGTTGACTCAAGGGTCCTTCAGGGATCTTCTCGGACAGCTCTAATTGAAGGGTCGTGGTCTATTGAGGGACACCAGATGGCGCAGTACTCCAGTGGATGATTTACAGACATACTAAAGAAACTGATCATTAGAGAACTCCTCTAACAATATTAGCTGGATTATTATTCACTGATATTCACAATAAAGGTTCAGATTTTAGTTTAAAGGTAAGAGTCAAAATATAATTGTGTTTCTGTTCAGGTAAATGTTTTTATTTTTAACATGTCATCACTCATTAACAAATCTATACACACTGTATATACTTCAGATATTAAACTGTCATAGCCATCCAGATCTGTATACAAAGCTACCTGTTGCAGTAATAATAAATGTTTCCATCTCCTTTGCATTCTGCATCGTTGCACTGTTGTCTTACTGTCTACATGTTACTGTTCTTGTTATTATTATTTCTTTTTTCCCTGGATATATATACGTGTGTGTGTGTTTGTGTGTGTGTGTGTGTGTTTGTTTATGTTTACTGTTTACCTTGTAGAGTTGTTTTACTAGTTTTAAACTGCATGTTTCTCTATTTCTTGTGCGCGTGAGAGTGTTGTGAAGTTAAATTCCTTGTATGTATACCTGGCTGATTCTGATTTTAATTTAACTGCATAAAATATGTCCAGTATCCTCTTCACATGACAGCAAAACACCTGTTGAAGACATTGGCATGTCAGTAACCAGGAATACTGTGGTCATCAGTCCTGTATGAAGCCTTGGCCTGGTTTGATTAGAGACATGACTAACCAGCAGGCTCCCACTCAGCTGTTTGATCATTTCAGGACAGATTTTTTGTCTTATTCCCATAATGTTAATCAGCATGAGCTTTATTGCCCAAGTGCATGTGCACATACAAAGAATCTGACTCTGGTTTTCTGTTGCTCTCAATGCACTTACTTCCCTGGAGGACTATGTCCACACCTGTTTTCCATCACATTTTTAAGTCACACATAATAACAGGTTGTTGAAATCCTCATATTCATCCTAAAACAAGAGTCATGACCTCATTGTCCCTAGTGATGGTTACAGCCATGTGTCCAGAAAGGTAAGATTAAAGAGATATTCTTCAGTTTGTCATGTTGACAGTATGGTCTGTTAGCCAAACATTTGATTTGATGATGATGTGAACAACACAGTGGAATACAAACTACGTTACTCATATTTTTTGGCAGAGGCCATGTGGAAGGAATATCCCCTCAAGCAGGAGAAAAGATGCTTTATACCAGATACATTAGATTTCATCCCATCTCTGTCTCTGTTAATTGTTCTTCCACCTCCTGCCCGTGTGTTAGTTGTAAGCGTTAAAAGAAGATCTTTTTGAGAGTAAAAATCCCAGCAGTGATCTCATATTTTTGATGACTCATCTTGCACTTCCAGGCACACAGATTGTCCAGTGAAATTCAATACTTTGAGCGTGACTTTAAGGGTAACAGGTATAATCAAAGGTTCATGTTGGCAACGTGAACATACAGCAAATAACTATATGTACGTGAGCAAGAGAGAAAGAGGTTAAAAATGGAAACATTGTCCTGATTGTGGTGCTAGAGGAAAGTCACCAGAATCAATTTGTTTCCACCAGACCTTCGGACAAAAATTTTATATCATGACATAAAACAATAATAAAAATTAAAAGCCCGAGTCCAGCTGGGAAGAGCTGGAAATCATATTCTCTTCTCTCTCTCTCCTCTCCTCCCTGTCTCTCGCTCCCGGGGCTGCTCTGCTAAGTGGCAGATTAATGCTGATATGATGTCCTGCCATCCCACTTAATGGACCTTGGCGTCATTATTTCCTGTCGTATGAGTAATCCGTGCCCAGGCTGGTGAGAGGCCGGGCAGCAAACAAGCCACAAAACCAACATGGAAGTTGGAGCTCATTGTAATGATTTCACATTATTGAGGACTGGTCATTTGGAGGTCCGCTGACAGGGGGAAACATGCACTGCTCAACACACAGACATGAGCAGAAAAGAACAATTGTCTCGAGAGGAAGATGATGTTCTCGTGTGGCTGGTGTGTGAGTGGCACAGCAGCACCAATGTCACATGAATCTAATTTCTCCAAATTCATAACATCCTGTTATCATAGAACCATCCGACACAGCAAAAAAAAAAAAAAAAGCACAAGGTCACATTTTTCACTTGATGTTGTCTCATCCGAAAGAATATACATATTTTTCCAAATATGACTGTGTCCACACTACAGTGAACACTCCAAAGGCACACACACACACACACAATGCATGAGCTGTTCCGTGTCCTCATTTCTTTCCAGCACTCCTGGAAATGTCCTGAATCAGACCAGGCTTTGCTCCCGACCCCGGCCACAGAAAAACACTTTCTCTGTGCAATCACACAAAAGGTGCAGTCAGTGTGTGTGTGTGTGTGTCTGTGTCTGTCTCTGTGTCTGTGTGTGTGTGTGTGTGGGGGGGTAAGTACCGTGGATTAACAAGAGATTAGCTACCTAGCAGTAAATCAGTGATTTCTGTGTAGCATGCCTATGTAAGTAGCCTCCCCCTCAGTTTATTGCCCCTTCCCATTCTCAGAGGATGCTGTCATTTTCTCACCACACTGGAAGGTTGCTCAAACACTTGCCAACACCGAAGTGTTTAAACCGCTCTAATGACAACATCAGAATTGCAGAATACCAAAGATATACTGTAAGAGGGAGTGATTTCTGGCTCTGCTGAGATCTCTCACAGATGCCACCATGAGCACACAATAGTGGTCTTTCTATCCAACACCTATGGAGCAGGCCCTCTGAGTCATTCACTCCTTAAAACACCACCTGCTATAAATCCCTATGTTAATGAGCAGAAGCTTGGAAAATGACAGGGTCCAGGCTGATGGAAGGTTCTGTGAGTGAGTGAGGGGGTCAGTGATGTGAAAGTGTGGTCAGAGGACATACAGTGTGAGTCATTTGAACCTGAAAGGTCTACTAAAACTCAATCTAGTGAGTTCCACGTACAACCACTTGATTACACACTGGCCTCATTATAAAGCATATAGCAAAAAGTCATCATTGATTGATTCAATTTAAGGCCCGGATTGATTTACTTAATTTAAAGTACTCAAAAATGTAAAAAATACTTTGTTATAACTAAAATTCCTGCACTCGCTAAAGAAAATGTACTTACTTGTTACTTACACCACACCACATGACCAATATGATTTCTGATTTATTTCTGGACACCTGGTCAACACACTTCACTGAGGAAGGCAGAACCTGAAACATTTTTTTGTGTGTCAGTAGATGGTTCCTATTATTGTAATGAAAAAAACATACAACATTAAAAAAATCTTATTAACCTATGACCTCTGAGGGTTTGAGCTGTGGGCTCTTCTCTTCAACATGATGGCTGCTAATGATGCACATGATGTGCTTGCTGAGATGATGGCTGCCTCTCAATACAAAATACGGCTATCCTTTTCCTTTCCTCTCCTGCTGATTTACAGTGATTTGTGGCCACAGGCTCCATGGAGGCAATATTGCCCTGGCTTCTTTACCTACCAGGCAATTGATTTACCAATCATTTTCATTAAGGTGGAAATAAGACAAAGAAAAAAGGGAGGCCGTAGTGTATGACAGCCGAGCTGCAGCCACTGAGGCCGTGAGCCTATTTGGTTGCGCGGGGCAACAGTCAGATAATGGATGACGAGGCCTCTTGGAGCCAGCCGTTCCATTAGGTTTTGTTAATGCGGTCAGAGGAGGTTGGCGTGGCTCATCCGCCTTCATATCCACTTTCAGAGACGCTCACTCATGCCGGCCAGTGGATTCGGCCGATCTCTCCCTCTCTTTAGCTCTCTCCATTGTCTTGCTTCCTCTTGTTAACTTCCTCTTGCGTCCTACAGTATCTCTTTTGTTTTTCTTACTCATCTTCTACTCTTCTCCCCTTTCTCACCTTTTCTGTCCTCAGTTCCTCTTCTCTTTTCCCCATGATTCTTGGGAGGGCTTGAGTGGATCCATTTTGTGTTGCGGGTGCTGCCTTAGATTAGTCAGTGGTTTTCTTGCAGCATCATCACATTACACAAGAGTAAAGGGTACACATTGTTTCTGAATTACTACGCCGAGGGACTTGCGGTGGATTCACACTTTTGCAATGCAGAATTTTTAGAAAGTGATTTTTACATCTGCGTGTGTTCTCTAATTCTACACAAGCATGTCACTGCAGCATGTGTGGCAAAACCGGGAACTCCAGGCTTGTGAAAGAGGTGTGTCATGAACAACTGAATGTTGTGTGAACTGTACATTTAGTGAGTGGGGGGTCAGAGAGAAATTTATGAATGGGGACATGGGCGTGTCTGTGTGTGCACATATGTGGCAATCACTTTCTGCTGGGAAAGTGTGCATTATGAGAGGATCTTGTCTAATGCTTTCCTGTCTGTCTTTTTTTTCTGCTGCCCATTAAGGCTTGATTACAAACCCTGCAGTGTGGCCCCCTTGAATTCCCAGGTTCACTGCATGTCAATTGGTCTTTGGTAATTTGATTAAATGCTACTTTGTTTGCACTGCTAAACAACAATATAAACCGAAAGGGGTCGTGGTGCATCGGCTAATTCTGTGGTCCTGTCTCATAAAAGGGACAAAGGGTCAAAATGTAGTTTTAAGACCTTTATTGCAGTTAACTATCAATCTATCCATCTATCTTTCTATGTTTAAGTGGCATGTATTTGTACTGTGTGATGTTTTAAAGGCAGTTTGCTGTATTGTACTTCTATAAAGCAGGTAGAGAAATATTTTTTTGGCCATTTGGTGGCAGCAGAACAAGCTGTAAACATGTGTTAGCAAACAGCTGCATATTTACAAATACAGCAGACTCTGACTAGCATTAGCATTCATTTGGAGTCATGTTTTTAGGCCACTTGACAAATGATAAGTTCAATGTTTACTCTCTTTAAGCTCTGTTTTTGGTCTCCACCAAATCAACCAAATATTGTGTGAATCACGCAAAGGCACCAAATAATGAAGTGGTTGAATAGTGTTTATTAGTGACAATTTGTTGTTTATTAGTGACAATTTATTATACAAGTTTCCTCCAAACCTCTGACACTGATATTTAAACTTTGAGTCAGTGCTGTCTCTGACCTTCCCGTCATCGTTCCTTCACTCTCTCATTTCTTTGCATCCCCACCAGAGCGACCCTGATTTACCCTCGACCGGGAAGGCCTTGCGCTCCTCGCCTGTGCCGCCCTGTCATGTTTTCATCCGCCCGGCTGGTGCATCACAATGGACGCCTGTGCCTGCCGAGCTCCCTCTGACCTTCTCCCTCACCCAGCCGCTCTCTCTCTCTCTCTCTCTCTCTCTCTCTCTCTCTCTTGCCCAGCTGAGCGGGAAGCTGCCTCTCTGCCAGCCTAATAAATACAAAAACAAATTGCGGCAGGTTAGAAGTATGCAGCGTGGGCCTGAGCTGTTAATGTAATGAACTTGGCTTCATGGAAATACGAGGCAATTGAACTCCCACGGTGCTTCCCTCTGGCCCAGACAGGCAGACTGAAAGGGGGGGGGGAGCAGGGAGCCGAAAGACAGAGAGGGAGAAAAATGGGGGTCTGACACAGAGAATAGAGCCATTTAGTCGGCCCACAGGAGTAGGAAGTGTGCTGACTGTGATTGAGCTTAAACACCAATTAGTCATGAGGCCGCCTCGTCCGGAGGTCGGGTCAGGCCAACAGGAGCACTGTCCGACCATCGCTCACCCTCCTGCTGTTTGTTTTGGTTGTTTGCCGGCCTGATTGGCCTGATTGCTGACTGATTGCCAGCCGGCAAGATGGTGAGAGAGAAGCAGGAATCAAAGGCAGGGATCAGTGTCACGTGTGTTCACTCACTTAGAGCCCAGTGTCCGATCGTGTGTTATTATTACAGTGCGCTGCTGTTTCCCAGAGAAAACAGACTAATTGTCATGTGAACAGTGTTGTTACATCTGTTGAAAGAAAAGTACTCTACCATGCTACTTCTGTTACTAACCCAACATGTCAAAATCATGAAGGCATTAAGGACATCACTTTTTGCGACAGGCTAGAAGAGGCAGGTTGAATGAAATGTAAATTTAAATAACATTTTTTCTGTCATTAACTTCTGTAGTCCACTGAGCATCATGAAGGGAAAAGTATCAGATTTTCTTTTACACAGTTATCTCAAAGGAATGGACAAGAAACGTTAGCATTTTACACTGCAAACTAGCGACATTTTGTGCAGTATTTTTCATCTTAATGTTACCACTTAAAGGAATAGTTTGACATTTCGGAAATTACACTCATTTGCTTTCCTGCTTCACACTGATCGATGGTATTGATCAATATGAAGCTGGAGCCAGCAGCTGGTTAGCTAAGCTTCACATAAAAACTGAATAGAGGGGTAAACAGCTTGTCCAGCTCTGTCCCAAGGTGACAAAATCTAAGTTATAAATTTGTTTAATCCTTCATCTCCACCAGTGTCGAGATGATAATTTATGATTTTATGGGGAACCAAGTGGGCTATTTCTTGGTGGGCACAGCGACTTCCTGGAGTCAGACATCCAGCAGAGACTCTAGGTAGTCACTGTCGCAAAACCAAGACATAGTCAGGTGTATAACACCCCATAAAACCAAATATTGTTTTTTTAAATGCTTCAGTTTTTAAATGAACGAAACAAACCAGATATTTACTGCTAATTAGTGAGCACCATCGGACAGAGCAAGGGGAGCTGTTTTCTCTTTTCTGCTCTTTGTGTCATGCTAACATAACCGGTTTCTGGCTCCAGCTTCATATTAATCAATACTGTCTATCAATAAGCTACAAAGCATCAACAACCTTAGGATAGGAAGACAGCTATTGCTCAGATCTGCTCTGCAGAATTCAAATGAAGAGCCAGAATCAAACGTGAGATGTTGATCTGTTCCAGTCAGGGAGGCCTGATCCCCGGGATTTTGCCACATCTGGTTTGTAATTGGCCGTGCTGCTGTAAGGATGATGCAGCGGGCTGAGCGGACTGTTGGAGGCTTCCTTACACCCAGCCTGCTGGTGGAGGTTTATGAGGGGAGTCCAATATCAGCCGACAACCCATCGCAGTGTGCTATATACCTCCTGAGCCATGCTGCCTTAGTTGTTCTATATCATTCTCTCTTTTCCTCGTGGATTCATTGTTTGTTATGAATATAAATATAGGCTGGGGTTTTCCAGATGCACGAGAGTGAGGGAGGAAGGAGGAGGGGGGTGGGAGACATGATTGAAATTCTAGTGAACCTTCAGGAAGTAATCTAGACCAGGGCACGCAGGAGAGAGGGAATGGTTTCTGTCTGCTTCTGTTTGCACTAGCACTGAGATTTGTGTGAAATTAGACTTTCTTGCCACATGGCTCACACTCCTTCTCTCTCTCTCTCTCTCTCTCTCTGTCTCTGAATATCTCAGCACTGACCCACAGCTTATCGATCCAGCTGCATACACAATATCAGCACAGGGCGTTAACCTTATCCCTCCACACAAACCCAAAACATCTGTGCTGCTGACTCTCATAAAGCCAACTGACCACCTCAGTGAGAAACAGTATTCTCGACAGCAGAGAGGCACTTTGGTTCAAAGGAGCTCAAAATCTGCTGGCTTTGAAGCTACCAGGAAGCCCTTCTCTCACTCAGCGCAGATATCGCTTGGGCCTTAACCCAAACTGAGATCCATCTGCTTGCTCCACACAGGAAATGAAGAAAATGTGATGAAATGAATGATGAAAACAGAGAGTGTGAGATTCAAATGGTGAAACCAGAGCTGATCCAGTGTGTCGATGAGGTTCATGCCAGCGAGAGTGATGATTTATTTTAGATGTACACTCCCTCACTCAGTGTACGAAAGCTGTCTGAAGTGTTAACGCCTCCTTGACAGAACGGACTTTGTTGTGTTCGTTTGTTCATTCTTTTAAGTCAAAAATTCTTCTAAAACATCACTATACTTTCAATTCAATGAGAAGTAGAGTTTCTCAGTATTTCTTTATATTTATGTATTTATTTATATTAAAATCTCAATATCCAGTGACCTCAAAAAAGCATACCTGTGCTTTGTCATGGAAATACATGTGGGAATTATCATTATTATTATCCCCCAAATACACAAGAAACTCCTTAAATACAACAGATGACAGAAACTAAAGAGTACATCAATACAGAAAGCAGTCAGAGGAAATCACAAATTAAAATACAGGTCGTTTTTACAGTTTTTAAAGGAGAAGAAAATAAATAATGCACAAACTAAAAGCTGTGATAAAGTGCAACCCTCAAAGACATCAGTAAACCACATCTATAGTATGACACTCAAATCAAAATCCGCATTGAAACCCACAGTCGAGAGATCAAGAAACCCCATGTCGAGAGATCAACAACATTTCTTCATCTCTATTTAAAAAAGAAATATTATGTTGTTTGTTATTTGACCTTTATTTGAGTTTTTAACATTTGAAGTATTGGGGGGGTACATGAAGAAAATTAATTAAAAAAAAAATCCTAAAGCTGTAGAGATTCCCCAGGGGTCTTTGTTTTGAAGTCACTCTTGACTTCCATGACATACTGATGTCATTATGTTTCAATCAGAGGTGAGGTGGCACACCTACAGGCCGACTGCTCTGCATGGCCATGAAATAAAGAGCTCCTGGCCGGACCAGTCGGAGCGGTGACGGAGTGTTTGGAGAGTGATCCAGTGATCTCTATCTCTCGTAGACTTTTTTTTTTTTTTTCAGTTTTGGTTGCCCAAAAGAAGGAAGCATTTAACAACTGTGGATTTTTCCAGGCCAGCCACAGCAGTACAAAAGCAACAGTTCACAACCAGGCCTAGGTTGATGCTTTCAATTCGATGGTGCTGATACAGAGCTTTTTATCTTGTTTTTAGAATTGTAATGCATTTACATGTGTGTGTGCTTTAAAATGGTCTCATTTTAAAAGAGATCATCCAATCCTTCAGTTTCAGTCCGAATATAAAATCTACCAACTTCACAAAGAACAGTAATCTCATATAAACATTCTCACTCAATATGATACGACAGGAGAAACTATGAAATCTCATGCAAATCACCCTGTGTGTTAATAATCATTCTGCTTCAGGGAATATGCTGTATTTTAAAGTTTTTAAAGTACAATGCAAGGCGATGGCAATGCTCCTCTCTCCTTATGGCTGAATCCCAGATGAGGATGTGTTGAGGACCTGACAGGAGCAGATTCATCATTCCTCACAGGTCATCCATCACCAGCGGCAGGCAGAGGAGCAGCGGCAGGCTGGGTGACAGCCCAGGAGCGTACAGGGAGCACTCTGCTCCGAGTGCCCCACTGGGTGCTCAGCCCAACCGGTGCTTCGGAGAGCTTCCTGGAGTGCAGTGTAGCGATTAGTTCAGCCTGTGCAATGTCCACGTGTTGAAGTGATCGATTAAGAAAAACAGAAACCAGGCAGGCAGGGTCACAGGATATCTATTAAAGTCATCACAGAAGCAGAAAGACCCCGTGCTATCTGAACCTTGGGTATGAGAAATGAATCATACAGTTACATTTAATACGGCTTTAGTTTAGTGGGAATATGTTTCGGTTTCAGTCTGTGTTTTGATGATTTAACTTGACTAACTTTTGATCAAACGAGACCACGAGAAAAGACGTTTGAAGTGTTGAAAGTGCCTCAGGTGAGGTGTAAGAGTTCTGGAGATGAGCGGCAGGCAGCAGCTTGTTGGTTATATCAGGCAAGCACTGAAATTTGATTTAATACTGCTTGGTCATGCAGTGCTCTTCAAATATTATAAATTATTCACCATCATATTTTGTACTTTGTACCTATTTATTAAAAAATCTGTTGCAGTTATGGATTTTTTTTTTGTTTTCAGCAGCTTTTCCAGCCTTCTTGTATTACTGAACAAGTGGCTCTCCTCCCTGATTCAGCTGGTCACCCTCTGAAAATCTCTCTTCCAGAAAGATTAAGTTTTAGTAGTTGCCAAAATATTGTTCAACTTAAACGTAAGGGTATTTAGGTATATATATATATATATATATATATATATATATATATATATATATATATATATATATATATGAAGTAATTGTTATTTTTGGCATAAATGTATAATGTTTGTTGAAAATGTTTAAAAGTACTACTGAGACAGGATGGGAAAGTCAGTAGTTTGGCAGGCATTTGATCATAGACCAGAGCACTGGATAAATTCAAATGTGGGCCTGATGATGGCACTTAAAGAAACATGGAGGGCTCACCAAAGTGATTATATTTCACCCTCAGAGGTGACATGAATGTCTGAACCAAATTTCATGGCAAACCTTGGTACCTTGGAGTGTTGGTAACTCAAATACACAAGCAAACCTCTTGGTAGCGCTAGAAGGAAAAGTCATGGGCTCATTAATGTCGATGGACTTCATCCTCTGGGGAACATCAACGTCTTGACAAAATTTCATGCTAATCCATCAAATAGCTGTTGGGTTCAAATGTATTATTTGGACCAAAATGTTGTACAGACTGACAAACTGATGCTGCTACTTTGGTTTTAAAAGTCTGTTAATTAATACAAGTACATAAGTCCTTAAAAAGAACGTTTCAGACAGATTTGCAGTTTCTTTAATACCTTTTCATGTGAATGTAAATGTGTGTGTGGACACGTGCATGTATACATCTGTGCATGTGTTTTAAGTCTTGTTTGATATATAAATATATATCCACACACACACACACACACACACACACACACTGCATGTGTGTGTGTCAGTCGTACTGCCCTGCCACCTGCCTGGCCATCCCATGCATCCCTTCCTTTGATGCAGGGCAGTGGTGTGTCATCCAGATGTGGTGGAGGAGCGAAGAGTTCAGTTAGTCCCCGGGGATTTTCCTCCTGAGCCCCTCGCAGAGGCACGGCCACTGGGAAGAGCCATGCAGCCGACATATGTGTGTCTCTTCTTACCCACCTCTCCTCATCCGTTCCTCCATTGTTGTACAACTCTTTCTTCCGTAACTCCTGCTTACACTTTCTGCTACTCCTTCATCTTACCTGCTGTTTCTGTTTCATCCTTCTTCTTCTTCCCCCGTCTGGCCTGTTCCCTCTTGAATTCCCAACTGCAGCTGATTTCCAACATCCTCAGTTGGATACAGTTATCACATAAAGATCTACTGTTCTGGATTAAGGGCAGTAAAACTTCACGCTTCACTTCACTATCTCTGTGGGTGTTTTTCTTCCTTCGTGTCCTGATTTGATGTTAAATTTGATATCTTTATGTCATCACGCTGCCCCTTTTTCAACAGCTCTTTTCCCGTGTCATAGCAGGGAAAGTAATTAATAACATTCACAGCGCCAAGGGCCCTGGTGTTGTGCATGCCGGCTCGCTGTCATGACTCACTGAGACACTAAAACGTAACTGAGCCATTGTTAATGTTATTAGTTACACCCGGGCTTCTCCTCCTATGACAAATCAAAATATCGTTTGTGGAAAAAGCCACGCGAATCAATCACAAAATGGTCTCATAAAATCTAAAAAAAGGGTGTGTAATCCATCGCATTAGGATGGAGCGGAGAAGTGAGCACGCTGAAAATGAATGCACATGTGGCTGCGCAGTTGAGAAGTTGAGAAGTACGGGAAAGAAAAGAGTGAGAGCCCCTCCAGGCAGCATGTATCACACACAATCCCTCTATTTAACGGCTTACAGTAAAAAAGTCTCTGAGCTTTGGGGAACATATGTGTCTATTTTCACTCAAAAGAGTCATTTAGCGTGCCTGTGCGAGTGCGTATATGTGTGTGTTGGCTTGCGTTTGCGTTACTTTCTCCCACTAGATCCGGCTAACATTTGAGGGCAGCTGCGGAGAAGAGGTTCGAATGGTTACTAGATGTTACGAAAAGGTGCAGCACTGTAAAACCTGGGCCGACAGCGCAATACAACTCTACAGCAGGAGAGACAGCCTCCAGCTATACGATCTGAGTTCAACCTCAGTCTTAGCAGGTCCCTTGCTCAAAGCACCCTTGAGCAACAAACTCAATCAATTGCTCTCACCTCTGCCATATAGGGAGAAACGAAAAGGAAAAAAATCTTTAAACCTATAAAACCGCATTCATGCAGTGGCTGACACGTAGACGTAGAACGTGAATTACAAGTACTGGAAGCAATATAAGTTTTGTACAAAGAGAGAGAGAAAAACAGAAATGACATTCGAAAAGTCTCTTTAATCGGTGTCATTTTGCATCTGCGGCCACGCTGCTTGCCCTGTGTGAAGAGGCGAGCTGCTGGTTCGGTCTGGAAACAGGATGTGGGCAGGGGAACTGGGCATCTGCCACATGCCATGGAGCCTCTGGAGATAATTTGCATAGGTTATGTATGTGTGTGTGTGTGTTTGTACAAGTGTTTGGTTTGTAGCTGGGTGTCCAATGAAATCCTTGTGTGCATGTGTGTCTGCGTACTTGTCTATTGTCAGTTTGTGCGTGCATACACTTGCAAATGTTGGGTTCATGCCCCCTCTTTAGTGAAATGCTTGTATATAACAAGCACATGTGTGTGTGTGTGTGTGTATCTGTGTGCATAAATGTGCGTCTGTGTATGGGCTTGTTCCCTCCCCCATCTCCTGCGTAGGCTTCTTTTCCCGGCACAGCACCATGCATGGCATCCCCGCTGGCACTGTCTTCAGCCCACCCTGGAAAAGTCAAAGACAGGCAGCCAGGCTGTCTGTCTCCCTCAGTCTGTCATCAGCCTCACCTCTCGATCTTTCCGCTCCACCAGTGTGTGGTTCAATATCAAAACACGAGGACGGTCAGGACAGGAGCAAGACGCTGCAAAAATATTTACCCAAACAAGTGAATAAATCTCGCTCTGGGTCCTGCAAATGCCATATTTCTTCGAAAAAAAACAACCGTGTAGCAATGACGGGCAAGAAAATACGTGATTACAGAGCTGTAGATTTAAGACAGCCTTAAACATAGATTAGGACTTGAGACCTTATTTGGACTCGACTGTTGTGATGTACTTTGAGATTTTAAGTATTCTTATTTTTAGGCCTGTGTATGCAAAGAAAAGACTTAATCTCAGCTACTGCATGTATAAAAAAAACACTATTACACATCTGGGAAAGGAAAATTGTCAAATCCAATGTCATTTTCATGGTCTGCATTTAAAGACTTCTTGCAGTCTGATAAGACTTGTGACCCAGGGGTGCCCTTGTGGCTTACGGCTGGTCTACATGGGAGGCGTTCAGTCATCCATCTCATGTGTGCCTGACAGAGCAGACAATTTACTTTCTGCAAGCATGGCCACATCATACAAACAATGTGTGACAGTGTTTACAATGTAACATACTAATGTGTAACAAAACAGAATGTGTTGTATGCAGGGAAAACCACTCTGCTTGGTTTTTCGGTGAATGTTTGGTTTTAGTCGCTGAAAATGGGGGTGTGATCCCAGTCGGTCACCCTGCCTCTCGCTTTTACCCTGGCACGGTCTGCTGGAAAGTATGAATGCTTCGCACTAGTTTAAACAAACAAATAAGCCCATAGGGAAACTATGAGGAATACAGGCAAACACCCTGGCATGAGCAACGAGCACCCATCGCTGCCCTGAAAAATGGCTTGTTTTGTGCTGAGACGGCAGTACCTACATGATGTATGATTAATGTTGTCGTGCCACGTCTGTTTTCATCCTGTGAAGCTTTTCTCTCATAAGTGCTGATTAATTTTCCGTAGTTTTCAGAGTGGGCAGTAATTTCTTGAAGTCGGGTTTTATTTACCAAGTGAAAAATCCATCTCTGAGATTTCTGCCTCGACACCAATACGACGGGGGTGAATGGAATTTTATTTGTGGTGCCCAAAGCACTGAAAATTACATTTACATCTCCTTTCAGAAATAGTGCTCCCTTTACTCTGCAAAGAGCTGTCAACAGCTTTCATAGTGACCAATTCTTTTAGCTTTATCTCTGCCTCTCTGCCCGCATATCAGATTTGTTCAGCAATTTAAATAGTTCTGGTGTTGTGCAAATTGAAAGCTATTGACTCAGTTGGAAAAAAACCCCGAGACAATCAGAGACTTGTAGGCAGAATTAAGAATTTACCTGTGAAAGAAATACAATGATAAGAAAATATAACTCTTAAAGCGAGTTATTTCTTCAACTGTTTCAGACAGACGAGTGAAATTAAATTAAAAGGCAATTCAGTCTGACGATCAGACTACATTTTTGGCATAGCATACTTTCAGTGAAACATATTCCCAGTGAGATGGGTGGGCCATGCAACCAGGGTGTTGCTTTTAAAATGCTTCATGCATACATTACCTTATTTTTGTGGGGCCAACAACAAGCAGAACACATTATCAACATTGTCACCTATGAAGCTGTGACAGTGATTTTTTTTTTGTTAAACAGTTGCTTAATTATATCCAGTAGGCACGGAACAACATTAGCATTCATTTGGAGTCATGTTTGTGTCCACCTGATTAATGTAAGTTAATTTTTTGCTCGGATGAAAAATATCTGGCTCTTGGGCAGTTAAATAACATATCATTCAACAGCTAGTCGCTAACTTTGTCTGTGTGCCATGTGTTGCTGGGCAGGTTGCGTACAGTTGGGTTTCTAGATTTTTTTCTTAGCTGAAAAAACTGCCTGCTCATGCTGGAAATAAGACTGATAACAGTGGTGAGCTGAAAGCTGCTGGAAATGCCTCATAGAACTGAGGGAAACTGTAGAGTTGGGTGATATTTCTCTGAGCCTGTTCACATAACACAGTCATCATCATTATAAAAATATTAATTAATGCAGCTTTAAGGACCAGAAACCATATTCCATTCACCTTCATTTCACTGGGCACAAATCTCAGAGGCACATATCTTCATACTTTTGCAAATTAAACCTTCACTATCTGCATGGCTGGGTACCACTACAGGTAAGTGAGAAAATGCAGCCTGTCTTCATTTGTTCGGGAGCAGCTCCATGCATCAGTGGCCCCTTTTTACTGTTGGCTCAGAAACGTACAAAACCAAGCCTGGAAAAAGACACTGAAGTTTAATTTTGTGCAGTGGAATGATAGATCGCACTGATAAAGAAGCTGTGAATTATGAGACGGACGGACGGCTACAAGAACATTGCGGGGGCTGCAGTTCTCGTCCCCCAAACTACTTTTGTAGTAGTAAGATATTATCTAAGTTCAAAGAGAACACAAGAGTTTAATTAATGAATGTTATGTCTGGACATGTAATACTCTTTGAAATACAGTCTAATCTTAGCTGCTGCTCTCTAATCATTTTAGATTTACAGCAGGGAGCAGCGGTTGGAGCCACCGCTGGCCATGTCTCTACCTCAGAGGGGCATCATTAGGGTGTCCCTGCTACTGTGTCTTTTTAACTTGTTGTTCACTTATTCTGCTGTGCATTAATGATGTTAAAGTCCACATTTCAGCCAAGTGGAGTTGTTGTGCCCGGATTGGCATCCTGTGCAAGCACGTATGAGGACACTTCAGCTGTTTTGGAGATGCTGTTGTGGGGTTAGAAATTCGTGACTTTGTACTTACAAGACACTCTCTCCGCTGGGCCTCCTGTCACTCTCTGGTGTCAGACTTAAAGGCCAAGTCCAAAACTGCTGCATCGCGCCTGTTGATGAAACACTGTCACCCCTCTACTGCTTTTGTTGACAGAGTGATTTACTGGCTTGAACATATTGATGACTGGGCTTTTGAGACACAAGTAGATTTTGACTTTGCAACTTCTCAACATCCATTTTTTTTGTATACTTCTATGATGCAAAATATTTTTGTATGTTGTGATAAATTGCATATGTCATAAAATTAACTTTGGTTCATAACTGACCATTTGCTGAAACATCAAAGCCTAGATCTGTGTTTACAGATGTATGTCGGAAAATGTACAGATGCTAAAGGTGCCGTAGATCAAAGTAAAACTATTAACCTGTCAGCAGCAAGTTGAAGACGTTTCACATCTTTTTAAAATACTCTTTTTTTTAAACTTTTTTTCACATTACTCAGCAAGTTATGGATAGAGTAGATTATTAGATTATAGGTTATATATTGTGTAAAGGACATTATTTGATATAAGTTAGACTAACTAACTAGACAGCTAGTTAGCAATGATGTCAAGCAAGAGAGAATTTTCAGTCAAATATTATGTTGAACAAATCTTAAACAGCTTGTGCAATGTAATGCTTTCAGACATACAGCCAATTATAATGTGGCAATGTTGAGTCGTGGCCCCCGAGCACATCTGCTACCAACAGCAGTTGTTCAGCTTATAATTGGACAACTTCTGTTCATGGAGGTATTTTAGCGTTTTTAGGAAATGGTCAATTGTGACAGATGCAATTTATCTTAACATTGTTATCCTAATGTTTATTTTTCAACCAACCCATGGACCTCAGTTTAGCTCAAGTAGAAAGCTAGCTACAGCTGATCATATCTAAAAGTAAAAAATTGTACCTGGCAGAATTAACAAGCCAGAGATGAAACACCTGCTGTTGCCTGCCAACCTCTGTCTTAAATCAAGGACGCATCGATCTAAAAATAACTAAGGATTTTGATAAAATGGTTGTAAATCATTTGCAGAGAACGTAAAGCTTGAAGATGAAGCAACAATAATGAAGGGGGACCATTGTCTATCATAATATACTGTGACAATATGCTTCTTGCGAACATACACTAAGTGGTTAAATGCGTTTTCTGCTCATTGTTGTTTCATTGATTCTGCATACGGCACATATCCCCTGTAGTGGCACGGTGCACTATTAGTCCTGTTACAGCAGGTAAAACATTCGAGACAATCACAGAGCAAATAAAGAAACACAATCAATGTCTCTCAGCCTCCGGAAATATGATCCCGCACCTGGACTCCTCCAAAGTACCTCAGCACCTCTGCGAAAGAGCAAAGCAGAGAGACAGTGTCCCTTTAAGGGATAACTCACAGAGAGAGAAGAAAAGCTGCAAAGAAGGAAGGAGAGGAGGTGTGTACGTGTACATGTCAAACTGATAGACACTTGGGAGAAAGACAGAGAAAAGAGAGAGAGAGAGGGGGAAAAGAGAGATAAGGAGAAAGAGAGACAAAGACAGGGAGACAACATTGCATTAGGCACTAAGAGCCATTCCTCGCTCGCTAAAGGCTAATGCAATTGCCACAATAAGAGTGTCTCAGTGGAGGCTGTAAAAAAAAACTAGAGTGGGGAGTGAAAGAGGAGAGGCAGGGAAGGAGGGAAGAATGGAGGTAGGGATAGAGAGGAGGGAGGAGGGAGGGAGAATTGGCAGCTCTGCCTCCAGACTCTCATATGGACAGTGGATCTCTTGGGACAACTGGTTGAAAGTCTCTCTCTGTCTCTACTGTTACTCCTGGCTGCTGTGTGAGTGGCTGAGTGGGTTGGTGCTGCGCTGTGTCTCCAGAGTGATTTATCAGGTTTGCAGGGAGGAGACAGAGGGAGAGAGGGGGAGACAACTCCAGTAGCAGGGGCAGGCAGCAGTTACCAGCCTGCCGGCTGGGTGTGTTAACTCCTCATCTGACCTCTATGGGAACAGAGCAGCCTCCGCTCCTCTCCTCCTCCCTCCTCCTGGCAGGCTGTGGGAACAAGGGGGACAGATCTTCATTTTGCCCCTCTTCTCGCTCTGCTTCACGTCGAACTCTGGGAGGCGGCCCTGGACAGAGCAGGACATGACAAGACAGGACAAGCTTTGGCAGCGAGACCTCAGCGGGGGAGACCTGGGCTCTGAGGATTGCACTGCCGACTGATACTTGGATCCGAGTTGGCACAGTCAGGCTGTCAGTGAGGCAGTTGTCTCGTCAGTCATTAGCCAGTCAGGTGGTTAGTTAGTCGGCCAGTTAATTGGTCAGTGGGGTCAACTCTTCCACTTTGTGCATATCCTCATCTGAACTCTGAGGTGACTCAGACTTGCCGAGTAGCAAAAGCGGACGTGTGGGCATGGTGAGTGGCAACAAAACACCCCTCTCTGTCTCTCACATGCTTTTTCACACACATTTTTTTCCTTTGACTCTTTTTCCTTCTATGGGTTTAGTGTGTATCCACTTTAAATTTTATTAGTTTTGCTGTGTTGTGTGCCTCTCCTTTTTTTTTTTCATCCTTTTTTTCCCTTTGGCAGCTGACTTGTGACAAACACAACACAAGACAACAGATATGATCAAAGTGGGGGTTTGATGTTATGGGGTTTATGCAGTTGTCATCGTCTAGCTTTGATCTCGCGGTGATGACACTTGGGAAGACAGCGCATCTGTTTGTATGACAAACAAGTAGTTGGTTTTACAGACATCATTGGCTCACCAAAGATATTTCACATGGGTGGTTCTTTTTTGTTTATGAGGGTCGAATAGAAAATAAAATCTTTATTTACTCCAAGCTACTTTAGAGCGTAACACAGCGGGATTTGTTATGCCAAATCAATAAAAACCTTATGAAAGTTGAATTAACCTGTATTTGATTCTGATCTCTGTGAAAAGAGAACCAGATAATATTTCACACACACACACACACACCTGCATGACTGTTGGCTGCTGTACCAGCACTTTTTCTCTGCAAACTCATGACTATGGGGGGTTTTGTGGAGTGCCATAATCTCACCACTGTTTGGAAAGGAAGTTTGATGTGATAAACTAACCCTAAAGTCAAGTGCACAGAACATTTTTGGACAAATAGTTCAAATATTTGAGCATGCTCCAGGGCTTTATCTGGGTCTGCTAAATCAGTGGAGTTGTTCCCCTAAGAAACACGCTACACAAGGGCAGTGAGGAGTTTTATACTTCTGGAAATACAGCGTTCATATTTAATGCAGCAGTATGAAGGAGAAAACAATGGCTACTGTAATACTGAAAACACATCAGAGCTGCATTTAGTCATATTCTGATATTAATATGAATAAAAAAACTGTTTGAGTTGGAAATAATTCTGAACAGACATACAATTAAAATCCAGCTCAGCAGTCTTTTGCTTCTTTTTGCTCGTTTTTTGTTTTCCCTGCTCACACATAAGCTAAATATTGAGTTAAACAACTTTCAATTTAACGATGAGCATGAGTTGGTCAAACCAAACCAACGCTAACATGCACATAATGAATATGAGTGTGAATGAACAATGGACTTATATTAGATTACTTATATTAAATTTCTCTCGCAGAAATAAGACTCCAGTGGCATAACCATAAAAATTATGCCACTCAAGTCTTATATGATAAGACTGTTTGTTTTTCCTTGCCTTTCAGCCCTCTAGTGGTCACAAATCACTTAATCCAGCTTTAAATCTAATCTCTACCTCATAATAGGTCAACGTTGCGCGTTCCCCATTTGCGGCAGATGCTGACATGGGCGTTGTCTTGAGAACAATGAACAGATGTTTGTCATTCGGGTTTGGCTGTTAGTTTTGCTGTCATCAACAGAATTTACTTGAGAGCATGTGTCCGCGCACCTGTGTGACTTTACAGTCGTGTGTTCTGTGTGTGTGTGTCGGTGTCCTCTGTGCAGCCACATGGCCTCCTCCTCTGCACTTTGTGTGTTCGCTGGTTCCCCTCAGAACAACTGCAGGGTGTTTAAGTGCACAGGACAGCATGGTTTCCCTCAGCTCTTTCGGCCCGGCCATGCGGCTACCACAGAGAATTTCTGTCTGAGCCGAGGCAATTACAGCTCACATCCAAAGCCATCGTAGCCGGGAACCAAATGAAGGAGCCTTTGATAGGCCCGACTGATGCATATTTACTTTTTACGACCAAGCAAGTAGTAAACAGCTTGCCTTGTTGGCGCTGGAGTGAGTCTTTAAATACGGGCCTGTTCACACACAAACATATAAACACGCTCACACACACATGCGCACGCACACAGACAAACAAAGTCTTTTCGAGAAAATCAAGATAAAAGCACGCCGTCTCCCCTTCTGCCAACTCCGCGATCACCACAGAAATATTCACGACCAAGTCACACCAGCTCGATCTGTTTGCCAGTCACTGATTTCATAATCAAGTTTGTCAAGCTATGCCTGGCTGTCGTTGTTTTGTTCAGAGCTGCAGACACAGCAGCAGGAGCAGCAGCAGCAGCAGCAGTAGCCTCCAATTGAAGCCATGTGTGGTGGAAAAACAGGCCTCAGTTTGTGGAGAGATTGCATGCTTGGAGTGGGAGGGAGCCTGCCGGTTACAGAGGTCACAATCCGAACACGCCAACTCCTCTTGGCCTTCTCACGCGCCGCGCTGACTGACGCATCTCAATAGACAGTCAGGAATCCCTCACCCAAACCTCCTTCGATCCCTCCTACCTTTATCTGAAGCAAATAAGATTTATCACCAGATTGTGCTGCAGCTCTCCCTATTTTAAATGTTTTATTTTACAGTTTTCTCAGGGTGACGTTAATGCAGATCAAATGTTAGCAAGGAGGAAAGGACCCCCAGTGAGCTTTTGTTCTTCTAGGTGGCGTCTGAAACTGTGAGAGTGCCGCGTTCAGGGTGTGCCACAAATAAAAGAAGTGGTTGGTTTAGTCGAGTCTGGTGTGAGACTTTGTTAGAGTTTGCACCACTAATAGCAGCACTGATATGTCCCAGTGTCCTCGGATGAACCCGGCAGTCCTCCACAGCTACATCACATGAACGCACTCTCATGGGCGAACACTGCACGCTTGATCTCTTGTCTTTCATATTTTCACCGTCTTTTGTTCGTCCTTTTCACTCTGTTCTACACCTTCTCAGGCTCTCTCTGAGAGTCTTTCCCTTCAAGTCAAAAATGTTATCGGCACAGCCACAGCTATTAGCTAATAGCTGAGATAGCTACTACTATCAGATTCAGAGATAGACCATGCCAGGCTTTAATGCAGCTGTGCCATTTCCCCTCATGCATTATAATAGATCATGTTCCTGTCAGCGCAGAGGGCTGGATCATTTTTTCATTTCTCCATTGTTCCTATAAGAGGTGAGTCAGTGCCTCCATAAAGATAACATTCAAATGATTTAGCATCACGTCCTTTTTCGACATAAAATTCCCAAATCTGGTTAGTCTCATATGTCTTATTCTGTTTCATTTCTAAGAAAAGGTTGGTAGTGATTGATTCTGCATGAAATTACATCCCCACCAAATTGCATTAACGCTATGCAAAGTGGATTATTGTTAATGGGACATGAGAAAAAGCTCCTGCTTGATGCCTGCTCCCTTCATCAGTCACATGTGAGGGCTGGTTATCGGGACTGAGTGATCTAATGAGCTAAATAATGAAGCACAGACCCAACAAGCTCTGGTAATGACTTTTTAATGCTCATGGGGTCTTTAGTTACTTATAGAGGTGTGATTGGTTGAGACAGGGCTCTCATATTTTACTTCTGTGATCAATTCACTGTAAGTAAATGCGGCTATATAATACATCTCTGTTTGAATCGACACACTCATTGTGCGGCAAAAAGCCCACTGTCACAGAGAGCAGTTAGACGCCATAGTGGTTCAAATGGGGACAACAGTGCGAACTTAAAGTCAGTAACTCCTCTATCGTATTTTCATGATGTTGCACTAATTTATACACATGAAAAATGACAGAAGTTGTGTAAAAAATGAAAGAGAGTGAAGGTGTGTTCAGACAGAAGGCGGGGCAAAAGCTTTGCCCCACATCACTTATGCAGTCCTTGGAGATTTGCCCTGAACAGACAATATAAAAAACTGCACACAGATGAGTTGTGAGCCAGCAACAGATGAAGCAACTGTGTCTGTGTGAGTGTTTGTGTTCAGCTCCGTCCTCAGACTGAACTCCAAAGTCACCAGAAACTCCAGCTCCCTCTGTTATCTCTCGGCAGTTTCTCACCTTTTTCAGACGCGTTTCTGAAGCAGATTCATTGAACATTTTTCACACAATTGGAAACAGTCGCACAGTCTTTGTGTCATTTTGTGCTACCCAGGGTTAATTTGCACCCACTTAACCTCTCTAAAACTCAGATGCTGTTTAGTATGAAGCATACCAACTTCTTAAAGGTGGGAGTATGCTTGAAAAGAACATTTGTGGCCATCTGAACAATTTCATTCAAAGACAGGGTGGAAAGCCTGCTGTTATAGAGACAGAGGACGTGAGGTCATTGTTTAAATGTGTGGATAACAGCACACACTTTTTGTCACTTCTGGAAGTGTGATTCATTTGTACACACACAAAGTGCCATAAGTAATTGTCTGAGACACACCTGTCCAGCAATTGTTAAGTGGGCGTGAATGCTCAATTGTCACTTTTAGAAATGATCCAAAAAACACTTGGTTTGAAGTGTACTGACCCCTTTAGAGTCTGCCTTTAAGAGTTCAAGGTATGAGGCTGCCTCTTAAACAGCTTCACATTTCAGAGGAGCTTTGCACACTATACAGATTAGAACAGCATGACAGCATGGCATCCATAAACCAGGGCTTTTCCAATGCATTTCGACTTGTACTGCTCTCTTTCTCACACGCACACATTCTCACATACTTATATTTCTCCCGGTCTCTTGTTTCTCCTCCTCCCTCTCAACCCTTGGCCAGTTTTCTGTGAGAGCAGTGTGACAAATCACAGTGGCACCCATGTGTGAGATGCAGGGTGACGTCAGTACTGCACAGCCCGTCAGATGTGAATATTACACCCGCACATACCAACAGCACATATATCACAACATCCTTTGTGTAAACGCACTTTCTCTCGCCAAGGGCAGAATTATATGAGAAACTGCTTTTCAGCAAATGTTGTGGCTTTGTTACCTTTGAAAGAAAATGGGGGGAGAGGCAAGGCAAAAGAAAGTTAGATGTTTGTGGATATTTGAGTGTGAATGTTAATTCTTCACGTTTTTAGGTTACCGAATGCCACTTGAGCTCAGTATTATTTTCACTCGCCTTCGGCCTTTTGCTCAACAAGCAGTTCCTCCGGGCCACGTGAATGAGGTCATTTTGTTCGGCTGAGAGTGCAAACGTCGCACTTTCTAAATGTGGTGACTTGTTCACACCTTCAGCCTTCTGTACAATAATAAGTTCCATCAGGCTGTTAATTTATTGTTCATTTTGACTCTCAGAAACCATAGATGTGACATGATGCCTTCACAAACCACAAACGAATGACAGTGAGAGTGAAGTTTAGTTGCTGTGGACAGATTCTCACATGTAAGGATTTGCTGCTCTTTGTGAAAATCTTCTTGGACTGTTTTGGACGGTTGTCCAAAATAAAAAAGGACATTTGAATGTCATTTTTGAGCTTTTTAAAAAATATATTTTCTGACATTTTATAGGCAAAGCAATAAATCAGTCAATTGAAAAAAATAACCTGAAGATTAATTGATGAACAACATAATTGTTAGTTAGACATTCATCAACAATAATGTCACCAATCAATTATTTCCCATATCGAGGCTTCCCACCCACCAAACAAACACTGACTCACAGGCATGCCAGAGAGCAAGGCCACTCCCTTTGATTCACTTGCACCATTTTCTTCTTTTCTTTCATGCTCAACACACTCCAACTCGTGCATGCAAATGAACAACACATACACACACACACACCAGCATGGACACACACACAGAGGCAATCCCTCATTCCACTTTCCTACAACTGCTCAGTGAAGCACAACTTTACGTTCCACATCTCACAACCTAGACAAACATATTTATTCATGATTCCTCTGCAGGGAGGGGCGGACTGTTAACGCCTGTTGACAGCGCAGACATATTTCTCTGTCTGGAAGGATTCTTCACGCATTCGTTAGGTTGTACAACATGTTCTATGGCTCTGCAAATAAACACTAGGGTTGCAGAGGACATGCAGTTCCTTTATAAAAATGATGTGCAGATGCCAATGAGATCCTGTCAGTGGACTTTGTTACTTTTTTATGTACCTGCGAGTGTAGACAAGAGTAAAGCTTCGACTTCTAAAGACAGGTCTTGTGAATATTCGCTGTAATTATCAAGATTTCACGATGTGCTGATGATAGTGCTCTCAGACGGGATCTGTGCTCCTGCAGTCCTGATTATAGACGCATTTCGTAAGTCTGTCCTTCAGTCTCATTCATGGACCTCACTGGAATTGGCACACAAGTTGATACTATTAGTTACTGTAGAAACTGATAAAATTAGACAGATAAAGCACAGTTAGTTGAGGAAATGGAAACTATGTTTTCTTGCAGGGAGATGAGAATTTCAATACTGCTGGTTAGCTTAAGTTAACACAAAGACAGGAAACAGAGAGTAAAAGCAAGCCTGCCTCACATGGCAGACTATTTCTCTGCTCTGAGCTGTTCCCAGTTAACCAGAGGAGCCCTTAAGTCCAGAAATGAAAGATAACAGAAGTAGCGTGGGAGAAACTAATTGTGCTGTTTTGAAATCTTAAAATGGAATGACAGATTTGTACACTTCCTAAGTTATGCCAAAAAAAACCAAATAAAAATCCAATCTGTATTCTGTGAAGCAACCAGGAGTGAGGAGACACTGATGATGCATGACAAGCAATCAAGGAGAGACTGTTGAGACTCAGCCCTAACCTCCTCCTCACCGCTCAACAATCCTGTCATTATTCCTTCCCCACCCGGGTGGGCCGGGAATTTTCCCTGCAAAACAGCACAAACAACAACAACAAAAGATAATAATACACGCTGGCGTTCCAATTTTTCAAGGGGGAAGTTGTAAAAAGAGCTTGAGTTTGTTTTTTAACGTCTCCCCTTGTGGACCCACCCAGCGACGTCAAGCCACCTACAATGGGAAAACAAATGAAACAGGCCTCTTTGACCTGAAACCCTCTTGTTTAATGGGAAACAAAGGCAAAAACAGAACCTTGAACATTTGTCATAGTTTGCTAAATATCTGCAAAAAAAAAAGGCGAGAAACAGATCTGGTGCGTGTTCTCCTCGGCCTGATGATTTATAGTAAGAGTACTGACGCAGTTCGCTTCGCCCTAACCATTTCAACGGGCCATGTTTTCTTTTTGCTCTGGAGTTGCTTTAAACAAACTGACCAGGTAGCTGGCTCTGCATGTTCCAACTAGACTCCACATCTGCTGCATCCTGCTGATCTGTGCAACAGAGAAGTCTGCAGAGTCATTCCTCACGTCCCGCAAATTGAATATTTTTTGGTACTGGGGAAATTTTATCATCTTTCATCCACAGGGTGGTTTGAAGTGCATCATAGATTATCATCAGATCAGCTCAATATAAAGGTTTTGTTCAGACTCTCGGGCGATTAATGTACCCCGCATCTCTCTTTTCCACTCTCTTTCAGGTCACAGGTGCTTCACAGCTGCTGTGGACGGAGGCATCTGGAGCCCAGGAGGATGTCTGGAGAAGATACAGAGGGCAGAGAAGGGCAGAGAGATGCAGGGCGGATCCAGCCTCTGCCCCCGGCTGTGGTGGGGAGGGTTCCTGGCACCGTGATTTGATGCACAAAGAGAAACAAAAATCACATTGCCAGGGATTTCCACTCTTTCACAGCTCAGCAGGTGGCCACGTTACATTTCCACTGTGGGATCCTTTTGTGTAGTCTTCTTCGGGTATTACCTTAAACTGGATGTTGCTATGGAGTCGAAGGAATAAATAGTGGAGGGTTTAGGCAGATATTGTGGTCTACTCTCTCAAAGGACCTCAAGAGGTTAACTTTCTGACATGGAAAACTGCAAAAGAGCACGTGTCTCCCTTAAATACGGTCTAAATGCACTTAAGGCTGCAGTTTAATGTGCAGCTGTCTGAAATTTAAACTGGCTTTACCACTTTCCCCTTTCAAATCAGCCAGGAAGTCGATGTAAATACATATGAGAGCCACACAGCCTTGCACGACAGAGCACATTTTTGGAGGCAGATCATGTTTTGGCTCTTTGAACTTAGATTTTTTCAAACAAGCAGACAATTTTGATGTGTAAAATGAAAGCTAAGATACCCCATTGGGAGCACCATCTGAAACACAATTCCAAATTAGCTCCACCGAAGGCAAAGCAAACCTCAGCGTCATAAGAATTGCAGGCTCTTAAACCTGCCAAACCTTACCACTGAGCAGTCACGTAAAGGTCTGCGTGAGTCTCTGCTCCCTCAAAAGCCAGCCACCCACTTGCTAAAGGCACAGAGCTTAGCTAATTGGTGAGCATTGATCCCTGCTATGTGTTGTTCACAGTGGCTAAGTTCAGTGCCTGAGGTGAAATAGTTGATTCAACGGAGGGGATTTGTTCCGGCGAATGGAAAAAACTTGATGATCTTGGATATGAAGAAAGGAGGAGGGAGGAGGAGAGGAGTGACGAGAGATTAGGCTGAGAGGGAGGGGAGGAGGCTGAGAAGACGTGAAGACTAAAGGTCTCATGTAGGAGCTATTTAGGGTTAAACATGTTGCTGTGGACCGAATGCAGGTCTCGATTTTGCAATACAGTCCAGACCTGAGACAAGCTGTTCTGATTAGTTTTTTTTGTGTTTGCCTGAAGCAACAACTGTCTTATCGTACTTGATGCATCTGGCAAGAATCATCATGCATACCAAATATAGTTGAAAGCACTTCAAGTGAGGCAGTTTGACCTCAGTTTAGTGTGGACTTAAAAATGCCACAGGTTGTATTGCGATTTTAGGAATGTGGTGCTAAATGTCAGACCCGTCTGTGCATGCCCAGTTTATGTCCAACCGAGTTCGCTCAGGACTAGTGTGCCAGTATTTTGGTGCCACACGGCAGCCTGGACTGTGTTTGCCGTTTGATAAACCCCTCTTCAAGCAGTGACTGTCTAATCATAGCTTGCCAGCTAAGCACAGCGGGCCTGTCAATCTTTGAATTTCTCCACAAGCTAAGGCAGTGTGCCTGAGCAAGAGACATGCTCATATTTTAAAGGGTTTTCAGATTTGTGTCATTTTTTAGCGTTTTTTAAACCAAGAGGAAAAAAAGCGTGCATTTAACCGCACGTTTATCTGCTCCAATGAAAGCTAAAGTTGGTAACTAGCCTACTACGTGTAGTATTACATCCAAGGCCAAAGAGTACGTTGTTAACTACCATCATTAGTCTGTGGGGTCACAGGTTAGGTTAAAAATGCAAAAACTAGCTGTGTATTATTTCTTTCCTGCTAACACAGGATAACGTTAGACACTTTGCTTTGCTCTTACTTAGATTCTGAGAGGTTCACAGCAACTTGAGTCAACATTATTCAAGATAGTGTTAAGTGAGTCTGACAAACACATTGGTTAGTCCTCATCCTAATAGCCAGTCTCTTCTAGAAGAACACATATGTAAGTTGAACACCTTTAAAGGTTAGAGTATAAAAATAATAATTGTATGTTTTTACCTTGTCATACCAATAATGCAAGGACTATTTAAGTTAACTTTACATTGCAATTGTTCTTCTTTATTTCCCTGTCTGAGATGTTGGCTTTCAGGCTGGCACATTAGCCTTTGTGTTTTAGCACAATATACTGAATGTAGTAGTGTTTTTCTTTTTGTCTGTTTTATTTTGCTTAAAATTAGTCACATGGGCACATAAAAAAATTAACCGACATCGCTTTAAACTTTCAAACTAATGTTAGCTATAGTTGATCAGATCTGCCAATTGACAGTTGTCAGCCACCAAAAACAAGAAATTAGAGAATTTCGAGTTCATTTTTGCCACTGTAAATAGTATAAATGTTGCACAATAACGGAAAGCATAACAGGTGTAGCAGCTGCTGGTCTTAATGAATGGTTAATTCACCTGAAAGCTCAGAGATGTTTGTTAGTTGTCAGTTGTTAGGTTTTTACCCAAATATAATGCAAATTTAACCCAAATTTCAAGAAAATTTGCAAAAGAAATTGCAAATTAATGTTTGTTTTCATCTACTGCAAGGAGTTGGTTCATTGAGATAAGCAGTAGGTGACACCATTTCTTTTGTCAGGTGTCATTATACTGTGTCAGAAGAAGACAGCGCAACAAGCTGACGTAATTAAATTAAATTAAATTAAACGCCAGTCAAATCACAGTTCTCTCAGATCTGATTTTTCTTCTACTCTCTTCTACTCTTCTACTATTTTTCATCAGTGTATGTCATGAGTTTATATCCATTGCACTAGTTTTGCTATTCCACCTCAGCCAAGTCTGCAAACTTTGCACAGGTTTAAAATGCGCATAAAAACAGGTGGATGGAAAGCCACCCACTGTTCTTACTCTGCACATTGCATATCATATTAGCCTTTTTTATTGGAAACACTTTCTGTATTAGCATGTAGATTGCAAACTGCAAAATGGAGCGATGTCCGGGCTGTGCCCTCCCGTGCCTACTGAACTGGTATCAGTGTTTTACCTGAAAACTGGCTCAGTTCAGCAGGAACAGGAGTGGAGCTCACTAACTGGCACAATCCCCATCCTGTATTACCGCACCAACTTCCACTGAACACGCGGCAAGACAGCCTGGCCCAGATTCGACATTTCTTCTGCGGTGCTCTTGTGTGTAGTTGACCACACCCACTGCAGAGTGCTTTCCTTGAGTCATTGGCCCTGATGAAAACCAAACCCGAGTCCTCTGGCCTTGTCAGACAATGGCACTGAACCCTGAAGCTTTAGTCAAAGGCGGAGCAGCTCCAGTTAGACGACCATCCCTTTCTTTCCTAAAATATGAATGTTTCATGGGCAGATTTACCATTTTGTGCTTGATAGGTGGGCCCTGGAGTCCTGAGCCGCTGTGTGAATACTGTTACATACAGATGCAGTCGATCTTGTTGTTCTGCTCAGCCTTCATGTTTATTTCAGCATGGTTTCCCTTGAAAAGGCTGCAAACACGTCTCTCACTCTTCGCCTATGTCTCTCTCGCTCTCTCTCGCTGACTCTCTCCTTTTTTGTTTTTGTCTTTCTGTGCTGTCAAAGGCCAGACTGAGACTGGAGTTCATTGTCAGGTAATCCCTGTGAAATGTCTGCTATGCCGGTGTAATTGATGTCATCTAGTAGTCACCATTATCAGTGATTGGGAATGTGTGCGCTGCTGCTTCCTCTCTTTCTCTCCATTTAACTCAGCCACCAAAGGAAAAGCTCTTCATCTTGAGTTCGTACCCACAGAAAAATGGAAGCTCATTAGCAAGCATGATGAATCTTCTCTTACCGAGCAACTTTTCTGATTGTGGCTGGCACCATAAAATTATATTTCTGTTACTCAGAATTCTTGCGGATAAATGTTCCATTAAACCTTGAGGAGGGCACCCGAGAAAAAAAGGTTAGAAAGTTGTTTTTTCATCATGTCAGTGGTGTATTGACTTCAGGGCATTGTTTCAGCCAAGTCGTACAACTGACAAGTCAGCTATGATTTGTGTAAGCATTTAATCTAACTGAATGTGGAAGACAATGGTGCATGAAGTGCATTATTCTAAATGTCAGTACGTTTCTAACCACTTTCAACCATTTGGAGCGTGATTTATTTTGATGTTACAGGTGCAACCAGTGTTTTATTTCATTACTAATCCAGCCATGACTGAATGTAATAAAATTGAAATGAGCCTGAAAAAGAATTCTAGCATTGTTTTTATTTAAGATAATATCATTTATCCCTCAGAGAGACACAGAGAGTCAGGAAGAAAGAACAAAGATGGAGACAAAGAATGAAAAGGTAACCCAAAAGACTGAATGCGACAAAAGATTGATAAAGGAAAATAAATATGAGATTATCCCTTGAACTGATGGGTGTGCTGTATGTTTACCAGTCAAGGTCAAAGCTACTCCTGAAGAAACTGAGGTCATGAGGTTAGTATGGAGGGTTTATGGACCTGGGAGAAGTTTTTATCTGTCATTGGAGATATTTTTAGGATTCAGAATCCAGTATTTTTAGACTCATTTATTCAAATTTAACTGATTTAGGCCAATTACTAAATTAAAAAATATATTATTTCCCTATTATTTCTAATCATACAGTATTCATATTCTTTGTTCCACACATTCTTCCTCCTTGTCAAAACCTGCCACCTACAATACCCACAATAAAAATTGACAGCCAGCACTGGACATTGGCTGTGTTATGCTAGTAGTTTATGTAGCTCTGAAATGCTAGCCTGAAGAATATTGCTTTTCCTTTTCTAACTTTCTAACTTGTAGTCTGCAGACCCCAAAGTAACATCATTTGAGGCAATTTATCAGACTTTGCTACAAAGGGCTTTCTATATGTTTTAATGTATTTCCCCAGACCTGTAAACAGACTTTGATGTGTAAAATCGATGCAGTTCCACTTGAATGATTAAATGTTTGTTTATGGGTTGAGAAAAGTGTTCCTCATTAGGCTAAAGAAACCCCAGTGGATTGTCTGAGAACCATATTGTCAAAAAGGCTGAAAACAGAACTTTTTTGCTTGAAATGAGATGGCAGATTTTGGTAATTCATGATTTCTTAGGACCTCATGCTGAGAAATCAAATTACAGACAATGCTACTGAACAGTTAACTGAATAAATAAAAGTTCTCTCTTAAATTTGAATAATTAAAAAAGGCTATTGACCGTATCCTGTCTAGTTTTTAAACATCTCACCAGTGTCATAACGGTGGTTTCCTTATTGTAAGGGTTTTAACAGATGATTTCCTGTGAAACAGCAAAAGGTGAAAGGTTCAAGTTTCTATTTGAGTTACACTTGTTACACCCCACGGCAGGCTGCCTGCTTCATACGTGGAAATCAAAAGCATGACAATACAAATTCTTGAGTTCTCGTGAAAACAGACAAACACAATCAGAGACGGGTACCCAGACCAAAGCCTGCAGCTCTCCTTTTAGTCTCCATAGCAATGTCAATATCCCTTTTATCTTCAGACCTCAAAGGCTGACCAGATTTCATGATGTGGCTGCTTTATTGAGCCTGATCTGCTTTGGTTGCCCCCTCCACCATTCAATCAGCATCCGTGCGGTTCTGGCCCATGGCTGTGAGCTTGGCTGAGTAATTTGGTTTAGAGCTGAACGAGAACATCTGTTCTACAAAGTCTCAGCTCCTTCCATTCCTCAGGCCTCATGGAAAAAAACAAGGCCAGCGGTCGAGCCACCGCTGCAGCACAGGACCTCCAAACCTGCAAGCCACCACCGCGGGCCCAAACCCTCTCAAAAATAATCTCAGCGATGAGAGAATAAGAGCGACGGGCCTTTGAAATGCAGGGTTCAAATGTGTGAAGTCATGTAGGATGTATAGTTGGACTGACAGCGATTAAGAATGTCCTTTATTAATTTCATATGTACAATAGGAGGTTTTAAACTTTGAGACAAAGTGTTTCATTCAGTCAGATGACTCACATGGCATAGATTTATTATGTGAATACAGATATTTTTAGTGTTTCACTGTTATTAGTACTGTTTAGTTGGACTCATGAGAAATACACACAACTTTGTGCCCAAATTCAACTTAAGATGGGATTTAAGGCCTAGTCCATACGTACACAGGTATTTTTAAAAAAGCTTTCATCTACACACAAACTGAAAACTGAAGACTTTTTAGAGAGTCCTCCCAAGGTGAAAATTCTGTTGTCATTGTTGATGATGTTGTTGTATACATGGAAAACAGCTTAAAATGTCCTGAGAAACAGTGACACCCTCACCTCAATTCGTGCATGGTCATTGTTACTTTGTGTAATAGGAATATGCCTGAAACAACAATAGCGGAATACAATTTTGTTTACGTTTGGTTAGCAATGCTAGGTCTAATTACAACTGGCCAAATAACTATAAATAAACAAGTAATCAGCTATTCTTTCTAAGTAACTGCTAAAGGTAAATAAGCTCACTATGTGCTCAGAATATTTTTCTGTGGTATTTGACGCATTGTTGATGTAGACTTTATGGCCACCTACTGCCTCGGCATGCCTTTTTGAGCATTGGGAATATTTTGTGGAATGAAGGTCATGTGGACCTTTTTTTGAAGTGCAGGGGGAAATACCCATTTTAAAAAATACCTGTGGCCTCAAGGAGCTGGTTTTCAAAGAGAGGTGTCATTTTCAACAACCAAACCAGTCATCATTTAAAGGAATAGTTTAGCATTTTGAGAAACATGCTTATTTGCTTTTCTCACTGAAGTTAGATGAGAAAATGATCATATCTATTTAGTCCAAATCAAGCTGGAGCCAGGAAACAGTGAGCTTAGCTTAGCTTAAAGAGTGAAAACAAGGGGGAACAGCTAGCCTGGCTCTGTTCAATGGGCTTTGACATGTTTGTAATTTTAGATGAATAGCGATGAAATTTGGTACAATTATTCATGTTCAATATGCCTCAGCTGAAGCAAATGTTAGTACACTAAGACGATGAGCTAAGACGGTGAACACGATAACAACTATATTTGCTTGACATCAGCATTGTCACTGCGATCAAGCTGGTGCTAGTGTTAAGCTCAGAGCACCGCTGTTCCTGATCGCAGTTCCACAAAGCTGCTATCATGGCTGTAGTCATGTTCCTGAACGAGGTCTCCTGTTGAGCTCCTCTCTTAAAAAAACCTGCGTCCCCGCCTGACAAACTTTTAGAAACCGAAGTCGAATCATCACCCTTGGAACATCTTTCACAACGCAATTAGTTAAGTGGTCACGGTGCTCAGCCAAAGCACAGCAAGAATGAGAGAGGGGATTAAGAAAAGAGAGGAAACATGCTCACATACATTCCCAAGGTTGAGCGCAAAGTCAGTGCTGATGGCCGACATCCAGCCCTCAAGAGAAAACCTGTGTTGTCTCCGGGTAATCGTCTTCTATGCCTACAGTGAAAAGAGGAATGAAAAGGCACTTCTGTGTGCTCATGGCCGTTCTTCATTCTGTTGGAACATGTTTATCCTATTGCTTTTTTTATATTTGAAAAAACAGTTAATAACAGAATGTGTGTTGACAGTGTGTCTGCCTCCATCATCTTACATCTCATAACTTCTGACCTGTTTTTCTTTGTATCCGCTCTCCCACCATCTAGGATCTGATAAAGAGGAAACAGCTGCGCCCAGAGATGGTGCAGATTTTAAGAGCCCTTCCTCCTCCACATGTGCCCACAGCGGCATCAGAGTAAATTTCATAGTGAAACAGGCTCCTCTCTGTACCTCTGAGCTATTCTTCCGTTAAGATACAGGAAAAGTAGAATGAAGGCAACGTGGCAGCGCATTCCCCTTTAATTAAGAAACAACTGAGCAGAATTGGTCTTGCCCTGTTCTCCCATCCTTCCTCACTCCTCCTCTCCTACTGTGTGTCTCCAGTTTAGAGACCGACTGTGTGCGTAGGAAATAGCAGACATGTTTAAACGATGAACAAAAAGTACATAAATCCTAACTCAAGCCCACTTTTAGCGGCAGGGAAGAAGAGTGTGTTCTCGGATGAGATTCCTCAGCCAGGTGTGGTCGACAGAAACAGACCCGTGAAGAAGGAAAGGGTCCTGTATGCAAATGTTTGATTTGTTCGTGTGGACATGAAGCAAGCACGCCCTTCCTGGTCTTTTGTTCTCCTCATTTCAAGAGCATGATGTTAGCTACCAAAAGGAAAATGGCAAACCCGTTGATTGATTGGGTATAATAGTCACTACAGCACTGGATATTTGCACAGCCATTATTGATGTCTGAACGTAGAATGGGACATTGTAAGGTTGCCAAATAAACTGGATTTTTCTCTTGGGGGAGTGAGCCTGCTGGGTTAAAGACAAAGACAGTTCCTCTGATGCCGCCAGTTTATGAAATCATCCCGTGTGTGAATGAGAAAGAGCAGACAGCAACTGCCTGACCCAGTGGACACCTGACTGTTACTGTCTGCTTCATATCGCGGTGGGAACACATTTACCGGAGATCCATGAGATCACACAAATGCATGAGCACATGTAACACAAACACCTGCACCTTGCGCACACGCTTTGAAACACACTCAATTAAAGCTCAGTCTCTAACCAGGCAGGGGACAGATTATGACAAATGAGTGATCTTGAAGCACATGAGATGCCAAGTATTCAAACATTACATCCATTGCTGTGTAGGCTTTTTGCAGAAAATTTCCATTACAGACTAAAGATACGTGTGTGTTTTCAGTTTCGTTTGCATTCTGCTGTTTAAATGGACTAACAAGAACAATCAGACCCTCTTAAACAGAATGATCTTTGAAAGTCTGATCTCTTTTTCCTGCACTTTTCTGTGAGCTCTACACGCAGGAGAAAACAGTGCAGGGTGTCTCAGCCTCTCTCTTTTACAGTTCCCATGTGACCTGCGTGTGTGCGTGACAACATGTCAGCGAGACAGGAATGATAATCTTTCCCCCATCATCTGTGTCAATACATTCCTGAAAATTTCAGACCTTTACTACACTGTAGGAGTGTTTCTTTCTTTAGCCCAGCTCATACATTTTCTGTCAGTGTAGTGAGCAGCATGTCTAAGCTCAGTTTTGTTAGTGTTAGTGCATTAGTTTGGTGTCACTCACAGTCACCAGCATTTATAAACTTTATCTTCATCAACATACCTTCTCTTTGGCTACTGTCAATGACTTAACAGCCACACACAATGCTGGAAACATTTTTTTCCCATTTTTTTCCATTGACCCAGATGCTCAGCCAGTAGACTTTTCTTATTGTAAAACTGGACCTTGTTCTTATTTTGATGCATCATGTAGTCTGAGATGAAGTGAAAGTAGGCTAAGACTGGACCTGGCCCTTGTGTGATCAGTTCTTTCATTTTTCTGATCGCATGATCATGTTGTAAATCCCCAAACAGACTCGGTGGACTCATTGAGCTGATGCAAGGGGCGTTTATCATCAGAGGCCTCACCTTTGTCTTTGTTTAATTTACTGTTCTGGAACCAGAAGCTGTGCTTTTAGTTGCATCTGGGAAAAGATGTGACTTTTGGGGAGAAAAACTAAACACGCTGTTGGATCACAGAGAGGTAGATTACGCTGGTTAAAGGAAAGTTTCTGCTAACATTTTGATGCATATTTTTTCTACATGAAACTGGGTCACTTCATAACTGCTGAAAAACATCCGCCCAGAAAGAGTACAACTACAAACCACCCTTTCAAGTCCTCACAGGTTGTGTTTGATATTCAGAGGAGTAGCCCTTAAGACCGATTGCTGCTTTTATATTTCTAATGCAATGCCACGTGGAGTCTGTTGCAAAGCTTTCAGTCCCACATCTCACCAATTAAGCCACTAAAATATTACGATAACTCATGGGAGTGATAGCTAAAAGTATTAAAGTATGAAATAAATTAAAAACATACTCGTGGCTGATTACAGTTTTTAAAAAGCTGAAAACAAAACAAAAAAAAAGTTATTCATGATGATTGATAGATATTTTAACATTTCTGAGTCGTTTCCTTTCCCACCCTTTTGAACTTCAGATTTGTTCTTCGTGTGGCACACGTGCCATCGAGTTGTCGCAGTGCTGATGGCAACGTATCGCACTCTCCCCCGAGTGGCTTCTCCATGCCTCACCCGCTGCCTTCCCCTCTCCTCAGACAGTACATCATTAGCTGTCTGCTGAACACCTGGAGGCAAAGCCAGCGAGGTAATTATTGAGGGCATAGCCACGTCTGCACGCAACCATCATTAACCCATCGTACCTCATTTAGAGCAGAGAAAAGGCCTTGTTGTTGTAAGGGAGGGAGAGGGAGAGAGAGAGAAAGAAAAAGAGAGAGAGAGAGAGAGAGAGCGGCGTGGATCGGTGATCAGCCCCTGACTTGTCAAATATGATACAACAAATGTCTCTGAGCCTAGAGCTAATAAAGCCTGGAATTTGCTGTTGCTTTCTCATCATGCACCGGACCTGGAGCGGTGCCAGAACCTAGGATGAGGGAGGCTTATCCCCTACTCTTAACTGTAAGGGCGCAGGGAATTCATGAGAGGGGGAACTTACACACACACACATACACACATACAACCACACCAGCAATGACTTGTTTGCTTCCCCCAGCCACTAAAAACAGGAAAAGATTTTGAGGAGAGCCGGCCTGAGAAATTCTTACTTTTAAGGAACCTCATAAAGGACTGCAGAGACCAGATTTAGAGACTGAGTGTGTTTATGGACATGTTTGTCTATCTGCGCCCCTACAGAATGTATGTGTGGGGCCTGTGGGTTATGCAAGCACATTTACAATCGTGTGTGTATGTATATGCGTTCAATTTCACGTGGCTTCACTGTCATACACACATAATGAATAATAAATATTTGTGTGTGTGTGTGTGTATTTAAATGTGTGCTTTCCTGCTGTTGTGGCTGCACAATGGCTGCTGCACAATCGCCTCAGACGTCGCGTGGGCGGGCGTTTCAGGTAAAGGGATGAAAGCAAAGATCCTTCCTTTCTCACCTCAACGCCTCATTTACTTCTTCCAGTGACAATGTGTATGTATTAAAGTGCGTGTTGGCACGCCTCAGACTGAAGTGGGCGGGCGTTTCAGGTAAAGGGATGAAAGCCTGATCCTTCCTTTCTCACCTCAACGCCTCATTTACTTCTTCCAGTCGTCACTGACGAGCCTGTGCAGCTCACACACGTCATGAGCAGGAACGCCTGCGTGACGGGCTGCCAGGAGAGACAAACATCTCAAAAGTTCTCATTGATGAGAAAGTGAATTGTTTTTAAAGTCAGGATGACTTTTTTTCCATTTATTATTTTAGTTACTGAGAGATGTGCGCCAACGGGCTCAAGCTGCACATTTGTAGTAACTGCTGAACGGACAGACGTTATTGATCCTTCCTTGCTTGAATATAAAGTTTATTATGGATCTGAAGTCCCACCTATTTTACAGATTAGCTTCTCTTTCACTGTTATATTGCTCCAGTATGATATAACTATCATCTCTGAGACAAAGATAAGAGATTGATTGATCTTGTTATAACTGAGTAACACGGCTTGCCAAAAATGATGGGAGGTATATTTAGTAGCTTTATCTTAGTTCAAATGAATGACAAAGCACTGATTACAGTGTCCTAGCCAGTAGTAAATACAGACAATCTTAGTATTGTTTGAGTTTCTCTATGAGAAAATGCATATTCTGTAACCGGTGGGGCTTGAACTTGAAGAGAAAATGGGGCTTTTCACCATTTTTTTTACATTTTCACCACCTTGCCGTCTTGCTTGAGCTCTCTTAGAGTCATTTATCTGTGAACTATAATTTCCAATAATCAGTCACGTCAGCTACAGTGCATCTGTCACATTCAGACTGTCGACTGACACGTTATTACTCTAATGGGTTTTAAAAGGGTTTAAGTTTTACACTGAAACATGTTGGATTTTAGTGGTTCTAAGTAAAAACAAATGACTTGGCTAAAAAGAGGCACTGAGAGGTATATTTTTCATTAGAGTGGTCATTCAGGGTTAAAATTTTTCTCAATCAGCTTCTTTCTCTGAGTGATTTGGTGCCACCTGAACGCACTGTTTCCCCCCAGTGTGAACACTTCACATGAGAGATTTGTGTGTACTCTTTTGACTGGTTTGAAGTGGGTGGGACTTAGTTGGTCATGTCACATATTTCAGAGCACCAATCAGCATCTAGCAACATTTGAACTGATGACAGTTGGTTGTTTACCGATGTTTCCAGGCCACTGTCAGTGAAATCAGATCAAACCAGACCACCCTGCAACACACGCTGAGATTTTGAGCATGAAAAGCTTAATAAATTATAACTATGGCTGATTTTTCTGAACTTTAACATTAGTTGTTGCTTAATAAGTTGTGAAAATTACATGTTCTACAGAAGAAGGGCGTTAAGATGTAAACAGTTCTGCCTTTAAGATATGTGTAAACTGTTCTACTACCCAAGTGTGAAAATAGATACTTCAGAAAGTAAAGCGAACACACATGCTGAAAGTGGGAACTTTCACACCTTCAGCCATTAAATAGCACAGAGTACTGACTTCTCACGGCTATCACAGTGACAGTTTCATCTAATTAAAAAAGTGAAACTGCACGCTTTGCATGCTCTGCCTTTTCAGAGGGCCAGGCTGTTGGCTTCGCTTTGTGAAAATGCTTTTACAAAATCTCACGTCAAGAGTAGCAGAGGTATAATACAGTATAACTCACAGGTGCATACTTTCTAAACCTTATCTTTATACCCTGCCAGACTGTCATAATGAATTTATCAATTAGCCGTGGCTGTGTGTGCCCTTGGGGCTGCAGTCCCAGCCCTCACCTTCTCTGCACTAAACTTCAATCAGTCATCCTGTCAGAAAAGCAGGGAGGAGAAAGGCCCTTAGATGAGTCTGTTCGGTCTAACAAAGAAGACAAGCCTTCAAAACTAAAGTAAAGAATATTTTTTCATATGAGTGTTTGGCATGCATGAACTGATTAACTGATGAGCAGACAAAGATCTTGTTTTTGGCAGAGAAATTAAAATATGTCATTTTAATTTGGTGGGATATAAAAAATGTGCACTTTAAATTTAGAAAATTATGAAGTATGAAGTGTTGAGGTTACTGGAACGTTTATTTTCAGGCTGAGAGAATCTAAAGCACTTCGATTAGTCTGATCCAACCATAGAAGCCAGTTGAGGCATCAAATGATGTGTCTCCCTCCAGAGGAAAGCAGGGGTAGTTTACTCAATGAACACAGCCTGCTCGAATATAAAGCAAAAATAAACTTTATTTATATTTTCATCAGTTGTTGGTATACAGTAAAACATCAGGCTTACACAAAATATTACAAAACAATGCAATACAATTATCATACATTTCACTGTTAACTCTACTACTTCCTGTAAATATTTTGCCTTAATTACATAATTACATAAAAAATATATCAGTCTTTATTTGAATGGGTAATAGCAAGAACAGATCAATACAGTAAGTGCATAAAATGCTATGAGAAAATAAATGTCTGTAATGCAAAAATTTGATATTCTTCTTGTGATATTATTACAAACTGCAAAATTCATAATTATTTAACTGTTTTGTGATAGCAAGTAATCATCAGCGCAAGTACCTGCTGGCAGATCTTTGAACATTCAAACCAAAACTCAGAGGAAACCGTTAGATGTGTATCAGTGCATGTAAGTCATGTTTGCTTGGGAGGGGAACAGATTGTGGTTTAACCACTTGAAACTGACAGGCAGCTGGTTGTGGAACTCAGCCTATATTTTTTTGGTGCCCTGCGAGGCTTGTTAGGAGTTGACGGTGGGGAGGCCACGCTCAGATTCCTGATCTTGTTAAAACTGTTCCTCAGGCTGTCCCTCCTGTTCTCCGAGGTGCTGCTGGTGTCCTTGGATGTGAATGTGTCTGGATGACAGAGGCCAGACTTCAGGCAGCAGCAGCACAACAGCTCAGCGATAGCCTTCCTCATCTCACTGCTGCCCAGGGCGTAGATGATGGGGTTCACGCCGGAGTTGAGGACAGCCAGGGAGATGCAGAAGTCAGCACTGAACAGCAGTGCACACTGGCGGGAGACACAGAAGAAGTCCACCAGTAACAGCAGGAACAGTGGCCCCCAACAGAGCAAAAAGACCCCAACGATGGTTATCACAGTTTTTAGCAGAGCCAGGGAGCGCTTGCGACTGCGCTGGGGGCCCAGCTTTGCACTCCTGTGCACGTGGCAGTAGATGGCACCATAGAGCACCCCAATAGCCAGGAGGATGACGAAGAAGATGATGAGAGAGAAAAAAATGTAGGTCTTGGAGTAGAGAGGGAGGAGGGTGGAGCATTCGTCCAGGCTGCACACACAGTTCCAACCCAGCAAGGGGAGGAAGCCAATCACCAGCGCCAAAACCCAGCAGAGGGCCACCAAGCCATAGATCCTATAGTAGGACTTCGTGGCTGACTTCTGGGGCAGTGGCTTCATCATGGTGGTGTAACGCTCCACAGCAATCAGCAACAAGCTGAATATGGAAGCAGCCAGGGCCACAAACAACATGCCTTCCCTGAAGAGCCACAGAGCAGGGGTGAGGCGAAATGTCTGGCTGCCAGACAAACAGATGTTGACCACATAGGCAGGCGCCGGTGAGGAGGTCGCTGAGCGTGATGTTGGCGATGCAGACGTAAACCCAGCGCCGGCTGTGGCGGATGCGGGAGATGACGGCCACAAGCACCAGGAGATTCTCCAGGATGATGAAAATACTGATGAAGAGGAAGAAGGCTGTGGGGGCACTGATGTGGCTCTGGGTGCTTGAGACGGTCCTGTTCTGCAGGCGTCCAGTGTGGTTGTAATGACGCAGGATCACATGGTTGATCTCGGCTGTGCTGGTGCCGTCTGGTATGGTCATGTTGCTGGGGTAACTGGGTGAGTGGTACAAATGGGGGCATGAAGACGGGGAAGTGAGAGAGGAGAAGATGTTCATAGTGACGGCTGAGCTGGTCAAGATGAAGGCTCTTGGGTGAACAGGCTGAACCGAGCTGGTGTGAGCTGCACGGAAATTAGTGTGAAACTCCTGTGATCAAACAGGCTATCGTCACACTCTAACCAGTGAAGCTCTGCCTGCGCACAGCACACACCTGAGAAGACAAAAAAAAAGGATGTATGAGAACAATTTCAATACAGCATTTATGCAAGAGAAAAATAGAAAATTCCCTGCACTCTCATGACTGCGCCGTTATGTGCTTTCTCAATCTGGCACTTCAATCAGTTTAAAAGGCATGGTTTAAATGCCTTCTGTCTACCTTGCTGTGGTTAACACAGGATGAGTGAGCAGCTGCAGAGGGCATTTAAATCACCATATGACGGAAATAAACACGTTGTTTATCACAAGAATTCTGGAAAATTCTTTAATAAAAATTCCCATCTATTTTATAATGATAAGCAAATGCAAAATGGGCAAAAACATATTTCTCTTTTTTTCTCATTTTCTTTCTTTTTCTCCAAAAACTAAAATTAATCAAAAATCACTGATGAAACAACTTTTTTTTCTCCCAGTGTTCATATTGTTTTAAATAAAGGAAAACTTACAAAAAAGCATGCTGCACACCAAGAGTAAATTGTGGATCTGTTTTTAACAACTTTTTTTGTTTTTAAAAATTCTTTTACATTGTTTTCTAATTTCATTCTATTATATTTTGGAATAATCCATTACAGTGAATTATCCTAGATGCTGAGAGAAGCAAATGCTGTGCAGTGGAGAGTACTTACTCTGGCTGCTGGGAGGTGATGCTGAGTCTGTGTGTGAAGACAGCCTAGTTGCCGCTGACTACAGATTTTTGCTGCACATTTTTGATATAGGGAAGTAAGCCACAGAAGGTTAGATTGTCACCACACCCAAAGCAGACACCACACACACAAACACACACACACACACACACACACACACACACACACATCGTCGACATGCAACAGAGAGATTGCAGACACTTTTGTTCCATCACCTTGTAAAGAGACAAAGCAACTGTGAGAATTTCACAGTTGCTTAAAACGATAACAATTTCACAGTCGAAGAAGCCAAAATTATTCAATGCGCGCTTTCTGTCTATTTTACTAAATCTGTTTTGTTTTCAATGATATGTAACAACTTTCCACCACTTTTATAGTGCATCAGGATTACCAAGGCTGTTTTTCCAAGGTATCGTGAGAGATTTTACTACAACAGCACATCAAATCCTATTGCTCAAGCTGCCCCTATGTTACATTTATACGGGAAAGCCAGTTGTACGTTTTGTAAAATAACATGACTCAATGTTTTTAAGGATATGTGGCAAGAGTCACTTGCACTTACGAGACCGTGGCACCTTGCCAAGGAGTTACAAAAGCCTCAAATTAGAATTTATTTTTTCAATATTTCTCAGAAGGTAAAAGAGAAAAACAGGAACTCCCAATCAGATGGAAATGTGCCCCTCCCTGCAGATAGAGGGTTTCATACGTCTCATTGCACAGCTGTGGTTGTTGGTTTGGGTAGTCAGGCCACAGTCACACTCTTAACTTGGTTCTGTTATTGTCACCATACATGGAGCACCTGACAAACCTCCAACCATAGGCCAGCAGGTCCTTACTGCATGCTATACGATAGGCAGTGGCATCGAGACCATGACCACTTTCATGTTAACCATGAATACATAATGTACTGGGAACCAGCGCACGAGGCATCTTGCAGGCAGCAGAAAATGATGCCAGACCCCAAAATCAAGAAACCACTTTTCAAATATGAGCGAAACCAGAGCTCGTGGCTGAACACATTTGCCCTTCAGAGTGGAGTTTTCAAAGAGCTATGTATATTTCAAGCTTTCAACAAAGTAGGCTCCAATTGTATCAGTGCACTATAATTATCATTTATCAAATGCTTCAAAAGCAAGCTAAAAAAGGCCAAATAAAGCCTGTGAGAAAATATAACTATAATCACACCAATGCCCCAAATGTTTGTTCATGAAAATATTGTTTTTCATGCTCATAGAAAATGTTGTTATTCTTGCAATAAGAAAAATCGCATGTGGGCATTATTTGTCATCTTCCATCTACGTCTATCACAAATATGTTAATGTGGTTTTACTAAACAGTTCTCCACTTTGCATGGTTTCTCCATTCAAGAGCAGGGAAAGAGAGCACATTCAAAAACAGAAGCAATACAAATGAAATAGGACTTCACCCATGCTGTGGGTCAAATGCACGACTAATGAGACATAACATTTGTGGGCTTTTCCCCATGAAATCAGAGTAGCTAAATTCTAACACAACTTCTCCTTTGCAGTCCTGAGATGTAAAAGAAGCAAAAGACAGACATGCATCAGTAAACCATATGGGTAGATGTTCCTCCGTCTAAATCGACTGATGCTGTGATGAGCCTGTAATTGTAAATGAAAAGAGGAAAAAGAAAAACACAATAAAAAAAATGTGCAAGCTATCGCAACCTGAGGTGTCAACAACACCCACGACTGTTGAAAACGCCCTTACTCTGAAAATATCACTTCAAACAGCACTGTAACCACAAAGTGCGTATTCTAAACCACAAGAGTGTGTGTGTGTGTGTGTGTTTTCAACTGATAAGCAGAAGCAGGCCTGTAGACTTTTACAGCCATGGCTCTAAACAAGATCGTTTTGCCCTGAAATCAGTCCAGTGATCGTTTGCTCAAGTCCACCCATCAGCACCCCCATCTTTTACATTTCTTTATGTGTGTTCAGAGTTGCAGGGCATGCAGACAAGTTGTCGGTCTATCACACCTCTGAGCATTTAGAGTTTCTGATTCACCTGCAATGCATGTCTTTGGACTGTGAGAGGAAACTAGAAAAATGTGTAAACTCTACACAGGAAACCCCCAGCCAGCCAAATGGGATTTGAACCTACTGTCTGTAACAATGCATCAGTGCAATGGGATGTGAGGTTTTAAATGCTGAAAGCTTAATTAGAAATAGTTTGTGTGTGTGTGTCTGTTGCTCATTTTTAATATAGTAATGTCACAAAAGATAATTAGTAATGTTTTATCAACCAAATAACAAAAACAATAAGCAACACGATCTTGTCTTGTCTTCCTTGTTCTGGCCAGCTCTTCAGCTTTCTATTAATGAGTCCAGAACTCTATTTCACTTTGAATTGTGGGTATAGTAATACCTAAAATAAACTCTGCAGCACTGCAGAATTATGGAAAATGTAGCATGAAGCAATCAACAAATGAGAAAAAGAGGTGAGAAAGACCTTAAGGCCTCGCTAATTTCACAGTGAGACCTTGTGGACCAGCCACAAACAGATATAGAGGTCTCTGAGCATGTAAGAGTGGCTGAGTTTTCTTAGTGCCAGCATGTAGAGGCAATAACAGAGACTTCATCTTAAATTATTTCCAGATTTGCCTTTGTGTTCGATAAGTAGCGATAAGTCTCTTTTCTATGATTAAAAATGAAACAACACAGAAAACTACCACAAAGCAGCGTGACTGCCAAAAGTCTGGTCGGAGATTTTGGTGTGTCATGCTGGTAGCAGCCACTGAAACCTCGAGCAGAGATGATGAGGGGGCTTCAGCGGTCTGGTGAGCTCACTTCTTTCCCACTCCCCACCTCAAGGTTTCTTCTCATTTTCTTGTATAGTCTTTTGCTCCAACCAATGGTGACTCAAGTGACATCACTTAAGGGGGTCATTTAGACTTTGCACAGCTCTCGCTGGAGTCACAAAAGGCTCTATACAACTTCATATATGCAGTAGTACTCCACAAAAACTGTAAACAAACTTTGCAGTGTAATTTCAGTGGAGTTCCCTTTTTTCAGCCCACGCGGTGCAGCGTGTCTGTATAAGTCTCAAGGTCACTTAAAACTGCATTTTCTTTTTTTTTTGACCACTTGAGGGCAGAACTCCACAACAAGCTGACAGACACACAGTCCTTGCATGTAAGACCATCGGTGGCCATGCATGTCGTACAGAAAGCCAACAGTCTGCAGGTTTTCATTGCAACCAAAACTTTCGCCAACTCATTAGCACTCCTTTAAACAGAGGGGAAAATCCAGTGCTGAGGGTACCAACTGGAATGAAAACATGCAGGCTGTTTGCTCTGCAGGACACCATCCCTCCACTAATGCTTTATAAAGTTATGCACATCCACAGCAAAGCCAGCCCTTTCTGATTACACATAGAAACTTGATTCTAAATTAAAAAAAAAAAAAAAAACTGATTAGTGGATCTATAAACCACCTCCCTTCCTGTTGTGGGTCTTTGACGTCAACTCCCATTGTGTTGGTTAAACAGCAACAAATATCAGAACTCTGTGACGCAAGGATGATGGAAGCAGTTAAAACTGGCTGTGTAGAAATCTGAAGGCAATTATGGACATTTTTTTAGAGAAACATCTTGGTGCTGCAGCTAGAGCCAAAGTGCCGTAAAGACAGAAATTTCACTCTCATGGTTGAGAGGTTAGCAGTCACAATATAGAACTTTTATTATGGTGACACCATCTGGCCAATTACTGCAGCTTATCAAATTAGCTAAATGTGGTTGCGCGAGTCTGGACTCTGTCTTTGAACTGAAAAGATTTACTTGCATGGTGTTGAACAGCCTACATCTGGTGGCCACAAAGCAGTATTACAGCCCTGTATTTCTGTCAAGAGATAAACATGCAGCATCACTGGGAAACACTAACAAGCTCACTGAAATGACAACATGTCACAAAAGTGTTTTTGCTTTTTGGGAATTGCAGTTGTGTTGTTTATGGATGCAGACACATAACTTCTGTAAATTAAAAAGGAAATAATCAGTTTACAATATTGTACATCCTTATTTCACTAATGTGTATTTTAGATGGCTAGTTTTGCATTTAATACACTAGGCTTAAGAAATCACAATTTCTTCATGCAAAATGAAACCATTCTAGCTTGAGGAAGGTTTTGTACACTTTAAAAAACTCCTCGATGCAGTGAGTGAAACATTTTCAATGATGGCTGGACTAAGACAGTGGTTCGTCTTTGGAGTTTTTACTGGAGGCAAGGGTCTATCTCTCAAAATAGTATTGGGTGAAATACAACAAATTTAAAGATAGTGATACAAATCAGAAAACAATTAATAATCATCTACCATGAATAAGAGTTAGACAACAGGTATTTTTAAGAGTAATTAGTAAAGTACAAAGAAACTGGATGTACAAAAGTCTAGATGAGCTGATTAGACTACATTGCTCCTCCTGCCAGGAAGAAAAAAAAATATCACAGGTGAAAAATCAAGCTTATGTCCTTGAAAGTAAAAAGTACCAATACACTGTAAAAATATGCAGAAAAATGGTGCCCACCAATGTTTCACCATTATACATGATGTTTTTGTAAGCCAAATCATATTAGGCTGAGATCATTTTAACTACTTAAGGTGGGAGGTGCAGAGATGGAGAAGGGGAGGTTGATGGATTTTGTCTTCCTCTTTTCTGTTTGTTTGCTTCCCAACTGCGTTTCCTTTCACTATCAAACACAGACGCTGTGTCTAACAGGAAAGGTGTGTGACGATGGCAGATACTTTCACAGTTCACAGTTCTACTGTAAGTGTCGGTAAGGTCTTTATATGTATTATTCCTAGGTGCAATGGAAGCGTGTGTAGCCCTCAGAGCCTCCTGCAGTTCATCCATCTGCAGGTGGCAGGCAGCGGTGAGCAGATCGCAATACTGTTGCTGGCCGTCAGTGTGTGGCAAAGCCCCTGTGTAAATGTAGTCCAAAAGATGTGCCAGTACAGAGTCAGATAGGCATGCAGTTCCACCAGGGCACCAGCAGAGGACAAGATAGATGTCAATACTGGAATAGAGGCTGCCAGGACACACCTGAAGGAGCAAAGAGCAACTAGATATAAACAAGAATTTGGAATGTTTTTCTAATATGTACTTGCTGGTGTTTGTGACTGAGGAAACCAGTTTATGTTTCTCACCTGTGTGCAGGGTAGAGTCAACCTGGGTCCTGTCCCTGTCTGACCACACAGTTACAGAACTGAGCTCCATCTCTTTGGAGGTTCAGACTTGACAACAGTGACGCTGCATGGCTGCTTGCTTCCTGGTCACAGGGTGCCACCTGGAAAATACAGAGCTTGGTTGACAGCAGTTATTTGAGAATTGCACTCAAATAAACTCAATTCTAACAGTTTTTTCTGTGTAGAATTTTATTGTGAGTAAAGCGATTTTAGTGCTTCCTCTGACCGCTTTATAACGACTGTCTTAACATGCAGCATTGATTTAAAGCCTAAACAGGTGTTTAGTAATGTGCACTACTGCTGCTTGGAAACTCATGTCCTTATTTCTGCCAATAGAAATTAACTAGCTTAATTTTTTTCCCATCTAGGAATGTAAAAGCACAAGTCTTCTCTTTTGTGTTACAAACATTTTAAATAATGTAGAAAAATTTATTTACAATGTTTACAAGTTTTCTATAACTACTTTCTAGTTTAGTCACAAACTTTACGCAAATGGTTACTTGAGTATTTTAACTTATTAGTGAAAGTAAAGTCCTAATAGTCACTGCAGTGGTTCAGACAGTTTGAACATGTATATTAGGTTGAAACAAATATTCTCTTACCTCCATGTTATGTCTTGTCTTGTCTTGGACTGCACCTGCCCCCTTTTCCAGATCCTGCCCGAAGATGATAATATATGTATATTGTTTTTACACTTTGCCGTTGCGATTAAGTATCAATACTCCTACCAGTCACATGACCAAAACTAGTGTCCGTATAGCATGATACGTGATATCAAACTTTACAATGTAGTGATGTGAACACGGCGTTAGCTATCGTTAGCCAACGCTCCTAGCTAACGCCAGTCTCTCACCAAGACACCTGTCCAGTTCTCCACCACAACTCAGTTTCTCTCCTCTGCCCGCTGTTCCTCCTGACCCTGATCTGTCCCTGCTCTCACACACTCACACTTATAAGGCGGTAATCCGTCATACGCGTATGAATAAACATTAATAACTTCTTCAGGGTCAAAATTAGTTTCAGATCCATTCATTCCCATTGTTCAATTTGACCGCCCTCCCCATATGTTACGTCACTTCCTTCCTTCACAACGCTCCTAGCTAACGCCAGTCTCTCACCAAGACACCTGTCCACAACTCTCCACCACAACTCAGTTTCTCTCCTCTGCCCGCTGTTCCTCCTGACCCTGATCTGTCCCTGCTCTCACACACTCACACTTATAAGGCGGTAATCCGTCATACGCGTATGAATAAACATTAATAACTTCTTCAGGGTCAAAATTAGTTTCAGATCCATTCATTCCCATTGTTCAATTTGACCGCCCTCCCCATATGTTACGTCACTTCCTGTTTGTTTTCTCGCTTGCGGAAGTAAAATCCTCTCACAAAAATGACTCTTGAAGTCACTGTAGTGTATATTTAAATATATTTTTATGAAAATCTAGTTCCTACATCATTAATACACACACTGATTCACTGGGATCTCCAACCTGCAAGTTGCTCTTTAATATACTCTCATTTAATCTACAACAAGGTACCATATTTCATGAGATCCAGTTTCCAGATAATCCAAGGGGATTTTTAATAATCTGTTTAGTTTAAGAAATAGGAGAATTTCCAAACCCCCTAAAGGAACACGTAATCCTTCAGTTTATCAGAAAAATACAAAATCAAAACTACCAAATGTGGAAGTAAATGATTTTTACTGGACAGGAAGGGTATGAAAAATTGTAATTTGAAAATAAATAAACTGTCAGACAAATGTAGTGGAGTAAAAAGGACGTTCACCCCAGAATTGCAGTGTAATAGAAGTATAAAATTGCACAAAATGAAAATACTGAAGGAAATTACTAGTACCTCAAATTTGTATTTGAGTAAATGTACAGTTACATTCCACCACTGCCCATGAGGAGTGCAACACACTGATTAATCTAGTGAATATGCACAGGGAGTCAAAAATACATAGTCATAATCATTAAGAATGTATTAGCCTGATGTATTCGCAAAACATCAGCTTAGATAACTAGCTAATTAGCAATGAACTAATGGCAGAAAAAAACATTGATATTCATATAACAGCTATAATACACAAAAAGTGTACACAACTATAACATTTGAGGGTTATAATATGAAAAAAGATAAAAATACGCCTGCCAGTGTTTGCTAAAAGACAAAATGGTGGCTGAAACAAAACAGTGTCAGTTAAACTGCTTTGGAACTTTGCCAGTTGCAGTTGCTGTGGCAACAGAACATTTGACTGAACCCAACCGTCAGGTGGCAGAAAACATCCCATAATATCATTTTTTAATTAAGCCTTAACACAGCTGTCACTTGTTTTATAATAATAATAATAATAATAATAATAATAATAATAATAATAATAATAATAATAATAATCCATGTTCGTGTACGTCACTTAGTGTTAGTTTAGCAATCTTTCCTTTGTGCCGCCGTAATCCCGCAGGGGGCGCTGTTGTTCAATAAACGGCCGGAGCAACAGGGTGCCTTCATTGTATTGAATCTGGCTTGTTCCTTTTTCCTCAACTTTTTTTTCCGCCGCTCAGACTGCTTCTCTTATTTAGAGAAAGGAAGTAGCGCCAGGCTAGCTGGTTAGCCGGTCTGAAACCTCTCAGTCTGTCAGGACAAAGTGGACTTTTGAGCCCTGTTATTTTGTTTTATCTCTCACACCGGTCTTCTTTATTTAATACAAGCGTGTGAGAAGGCTTCGGGTTTTTTTTTTTTGGTCGCCTCGTTTTATTTTTTCCTCCACGGCGGTTTCAAAACCTCCAAACTGACTCGACTGGGAGCTTTGTCTGTCTGGGACTGGTAGTCCGGCTGGTTCAAGTTAGCCCTTTGGTTTAATCAAAGAAGCGAGCAGACCACGAAACGAAAAGCTGCCACTTGGTTTATCATTTTTTCTTCCCACCGGTTGGCTGAATTGCGAAGAATGCAGTTAAGGATTACAGCGAGACAATGAGAAAAACAGCCGGGAAAGGTACGTGAAACCCTGTTTGTCTTTGTACTGGCTTGTTCTTTTTAAAGCAAATGTTTATACGACAAATGAATGAATTAATCCACATGTTTAGGTTTATCGTTGTCGAGGGGTCTAGTCTTCACAGACGTACTGCTCTGACAGAGCTGTTGTAGGAAGTTTATTTGAAGTAGCTCAGTTCAGTATTAGCGACTCGTCACGTTAACTCTCTTCAACCACTGAAAGAAGAAAGAACCACTTTTTCTAAGACAAAATGGAGCTAACTCAACAGATAACTTTCACCACCGTCCTGACTTAGTGGGAGCACTTTGATACCAGCATGTTTGGTGCCACAGCAGCACAGTTTGCATGCAGTGTGTGAGTGAGCTGACAATGTAGGCTGACTTGTTGCAGTGTAATGTCCTCCAGGCCTGCTTCATAATGTGACTAACCTACATGTCAGTGGGTTGTTGTGTTTTTCCCACTTTGTCGTTGAGAGCCAAAAAGGCTCACTCAAATAAAGCTTTGCAGTATTGAGTTCCTTCTGCAGACTCTTGGGACCCAGACATAAATCCAACCTAGCTAGGAGGGGGCAATTGCAACTTATCCAAATTACCAGTGCATCATAACTGTTATTATGTGCCCTCCATGGGGCACAATTTATGGCGGAGCACAGCCATGATTGCCATTATGGGTGAAGTGGTATAATACAGCAGCAATGAAGCAACTGATCTATTTAGAGTTGTGAGATACACTGGTATGGTATTTTATCATAATATGGGATGGGTCTTGTCTTTTACTTTTATTCTAATATCATTATATAGCTTAAATGTTGTCTTTCCTCCAAAACTGACATCTGCGTTTCACAATACAGACCACTTTCTGCACTTGATTCACTGTCTAATATCAGCAGTGACTGCCACTGCCAGTGTCTCCTGTCCTTGCACATTAATATTAATATATCCCACTCCTGGTTTATGACTGCAACCATGTGAAATTGTTTTCACCTGATCAAATTAGAGGTCAACAGCTATGCCTCGGATATATTGTTGAAATTAATATCATGGTGATTATAAGGATGTTTTCAAGTGTTGATTAATATGACGCCATGGCTAATGTATTCAGAATCGCATAAAGAATAATCACACTGATGTAGTCATTTTGTAGTGGTTTCTCCAATACAGTAGCACAGTGGCCAGACCTTAACCAAACCTTTCACACTAGCTGCAGGACCGAGCTCTCAATACACGACTAACGTCTGGCTGGTGGAAAAAAGTAATCATACATAGGAACACTAAAATTACGCACATATGCACTTCACTTGGAAGTTCCTCTCCCTCTCCATTTCCCTCTTTCCATTTCTCTGGTTTACTTTGGTCTGTTGTGCTCTTTTCGGTGGCCTAACTGGCAAGTGATTTTCTTATATCGAAATGATGTATTTATGCTTCTCTTTGTCATACAAGCAGTTTAATGAGCCGCATGTTGTGTGCCAGGCCTCCAGGAATGGCTTGAAATAAGCTGTCAGACCACAGAGTGGAAAATGATAAATATTCAGCAGCTGGAAAGTTTAGAGATGTTCAGCACTGTAAAACACCTGTTTTTTGTTTCTCTTCTGATACTGATTACTCAGTAAGAACACTGACAGTGCCAAGTAATATAATTACTACAGATGGATAAATAATTATACAAATAACCAAAACAAAACTGTCAGGGACCAGTTTTCATCAGATGTTATTAGATTCAGAAAAGCACACTACAGTTGACCATTGAACTACAGAACCTCTGCGTGGAATATAAATGTTAGTGACATTTCATTCAAAAGACATCTCATTAGAACAGAACAGTGCATCCAGACAGCCTTTAAATTAAGTCTTCAAAACCAAACTATGTCCGTTGTTTATATTAAATGTATGTATTTCTATAACAATGGAGCTGCTGAATATGACCTTTAGAATAATTCTATTGAAACACTGTACCAAAATCAATGACAGTAAAGGTCGTTTCCCTGAGAAAACTGACCATGTTCTGCTGTTATAATGGGTAAAGACATAGAAGGTGTGTGAAGTTGGGTGTGTAGGACCTGCCAATTACACTGTGCTGTGGATCAAGCATCAGCATCTTCAATCCAATCAGGGTTCCCATCTGTCATATTCAAAATCTAATTAATATCCTAATCCCTCAGAGAAAGCTTCAGAGTCAAATCTACATTTATTAAAATGTTTCTTGTCTCATAGTTTCAGTGATTCAGTTACTACTTAGACATTTAGAAGAGATGAGATGGGATGCAACTTAATACAGATGTTATTCAGATATGAACACGTAATGCTGTGTAACATATGAATGTCATCTGAACTGGAGCTGCAGTATAATTAAAAAATGTTTTTTCTCAACTCCCAATATCCCAATACAATTCAGCCAGTTATATCCCAAACCTCCTTGAAGAGCTCCTAAACACTGAGGCAGTGCACAGAACGGCTCTCTGCCATCTTTGAATGACAAGGGCCATATGGCCCCCCGCTAATGGTCGGTACTTTGCAAACCTCACTGCAGAGCAGACAGTGGTTGAGGGGTGGGGGAAGGAAGACCAATTACATCTCCAGCTCAGCCTTGAGTTGTAATTGGTCTACACATCCTGGCGGATGCAATTGTGTGAAACTGCGGATGAAAAGATAATTGCTTCAATCATAGCTGTGCCAGCATTTCTCAGAGGAGAGATCTGAGGGTTTCCTTGGACTCAGCTTTCATATTGAGCTGTATTTTCAACCACTAAATCTTGCCCTGTGTGTTATTGGAATATTAATTTCCTCACAGATAACACTGTAAATCAATCTTATCGCAGCTGAGCTTGATGTGTTCTTACAGTCCACAGAGCATTTCGTTTTATCTGTTGAGGCTGTGTCCTGCTTATTGCAGAATGCTTTTTAATAAATGGAGGTCTGGCGCTGCTGCATCATCAACCTGAACCACATTAGAGGAACTTGGGTTGTTTCCTAAAACAACGCTTATCAAGCAAGCTGCACTTTGCTGTAACACCACAACCACTGCCGGCAAGATAGTTTATAAAAATGTAAAATGTTTTTTTTAAAGTAACAACAATTAAGTGCTGTATGAAGAATGCTAATGACTTTGCATTTGGTTATTTTTACATTCACATCATGTGAGATTTCATGGTCTTAGTTTTCTTGTGGTTAGCTAAGTTTGAGCATTTTATTTTTAACTGATGACTTCAGAGGCATGTGGGCTGTTTTCTCATCACAGATAGTAAAAGCAACTTTGTAGAGGTTGCAATGGATCCGTCAACAGCTCTATCTAGCGTCTATCTTATCTTGCGTGTTTTCACGGCCAAATGCGTTGGGGGTGTCTAGAATCGCTTGGAAACTACTTTGTTTCTCACACCTCTTTGATGAATCATGGTTAGTGTGGGAAATTAGGTGAAACTGGTGGCTGGCATTTTAATCTGTTTTCAGCCTACTGTTTGGTAAACATATGTGCAAGGTTGGACTTTCTGCTATTTATTAATTATGAAAAAAACTAAATATAGGCACTAAAATGCCTTGTTGAAATTTGTCTGTTTGCATTGTTTAAAGCAAAGATGTAGCGTTTGTGAACTGTATTGTAACTTTGAGTGTGTAAGTTCAGTGTTAGGTTGCTCTTAGGTCACTTTGTTCTTCTTTTTATGTTTAGCTTTAGACTAATTTAGGTCCCTGACAGAACAAGAACAGGTCGAGCGATGCTGTGCTATGGCAGCAGAGTTATTTCTAATGAGTCCCTCGGCAGCATGCGTAGTCTCTGTGTGCAGTTGCTGTACTGGGCTAAGATGATGTAGGCTACCTGTGTACTGACGCAGACACCTGCAGTCCCAAGGCTCCGCAGAGAGGCCTCAGTGGGTCGGATAGTCCAGATAACTATCTTGAGGAGTACTTAGCACACTTTGTAATGTCGGTTCAATGCTGTATTCTCTAACTACTGGACCACTTATTATTAAAATATTTATTTCAGATAATGTGTGTGTGTGCTTAATGAGAAAACAGAATTAACACAAATGGCACAACTAAACACTATGATTTTGTATTTCTTGTTGTGCTCCCCTTAATGTTGAGAGGTGTCTGTATGTTTGTTACTACATGAGGTACAATGAAAAAGCTCATTGCCAAGGGCTCGGCAGGGAGACATGTAGAGGCTTGTGTTTGTGCTCATCTGGAGGATGTGTGTATCACTCTATTACTTGCGCTGCTGCTCAAAAACACCAGGATATGCTGGGTTTGGTGTTATCCTGCCTTTTGTAAACCTGTAGTCCGGCGTCACTCAGCTGTTGAAAGAGCTCCATCCCTGTATCTTTTCATCACAGGCAGCTGACAGCTCATTTGAATAGGGTAGAAACTGGATGAGTCCTGCCAGTGTTACCTGTTCACTCAGCTGGGTTAGGTGCGTTATGAGAGAGGAAGGGAAGGATGGAAAGAAGGAGGTCAGAAAGGAGAAATGAGACACCAGTGTATGTGTGCGCTTTTGTGTACATACAGTGTGTCAGCGCTTAGAGCAATAATGTGACAGGAATTCTCCAGGGTCCGCCTTTCTGTGGCGACAGACAGGAGGAAGAAAATAGCTTTGCAGTAAGCTGCAAAACGAGCTCTGCAGTGTGGATTTGCAATGACCAGTATTTTATAGAGACTGGACCAGATGGAGAACGCAAGCAAAAGAAAAGTTAGTGAGTGAGCGGGCCTGTCTGTGTGAGTCGACAAGGAGAGGTAAAGGGAGGGAGAGTGGTGAGGTTTTTAAAGTCATCAATTCCTCAAACTCCTTGGTAACTTGGCTCTTTCAATGTGGCAAGCTGAGTTTTATGGGCTTTTATAAATAGACCCAGCTGTAATGATGGGGTATAAGTGAGGAAAAGGCAGACCGACTGTTCAGGGATGGCCTACTTGCAGTGCATTTATTTGTTGTGTCTTAATCTTCACTCCGCCATCACGGCAGGGTCCAAACACATCAAGTCAAGATGATTGCAATCAAAGCATCGGCTGTGATGATTATAATCGTACCAAATCCACCTGTTTAGATTCTGATTATAGTCACATTTATGAGCCGAGCAAAAGGTTTAACCAAAACATACAACTCAAGAATGTTCCACAGCGAAGCAAGAAGTGGTCTGTCAGCGTCACGGAAGAAATATTTTAACCACTTTTGACTTTTGACGTCACTACTGTGGCTCTCTTCTGGGTAGTAACCCTCCACAGTGTTTATGTTAACCGGCTAGAGATAACAACAGTAACCCAGTTTTACCTGTTGTTCTGCATGTAGCAGCCCGGGTTTTCAAAAGCATTTCAGCTTTTTGACTCCTCAGCTGTTCATGTTGAGGGGATAGTTTTTTTTTGACATGAGGTGCTATGACTTACTCCCTGCTAGTTATTTTGATGCATGGCGTTTTGTGCCGGCAGTGACTCCTGTGGTTGGAGATCTCCCAGTGTGAGCCTGCAGCTTGTCAGCCAAAAGTGAGCAGCAGCCACAGGAGGGGGCCGCCAAACAAAAACATGTCAGCCAGAAAAACAGTTGAACTGTTCACAATAGATTATGACGTGTTTTACAGAGTCCACTGTTATTTCTCGACAAATTGTATCAGTTACATCACTGATCAAAAAACGCATGCAGCCTTTTCTTTAATGTCACTTTTCAAGTTTGACATATTGAGTTTAAGGCTTTCTGTCACTCAGCCTCTGCCCCCTCAGTTGCAGTGGTGGCCCTCAGGAAAGAGACTGGTGTATGTGTTTGTGTGTGTGTGTATATGTACATATTGAGTGACTAGTTGATGGCTGTGGTGAGTGCCGTGTCCTCCCCTCCATCCTCTGTGGTCACTGATCCCGTCCCTTGGCTCTGGATTATGGGAAGAGGCAGGGCACACCCTGAGGCTCTGTTTGCTGTTTTGCTGCACTGTAGTCCAGCTCTGAGGGTGACCTGTCAAAACTGGATCATTAGTATCATTGGTATAGTTGATGGGAGGCAGATAAACTGTGTTTCTTTAATTATTATTAGCCTAAATGTCTGTCATGATGAAATCTTCCTTTGGCTCTAGACATAATTACCAAAGAAACAATAAACTATATAAACTACAAGTTGCTATTTTTTACGGCCTGTTTTTTTTAGACCAAATTTGACTTAACTGTAATACTTTGGTATATAAAGCACTTCCTCCAACAAGCACATTTGAAACAAACATCATCCCACCTGCTTTATCTATAAGCCACAAGTCATTTATAACTAACTGTGAAATCCTGAAAGTACTTTGGTTTGTTTTCAGTCCACATAACACATTACAGTAGTACACTCTGAAAAACATGAACTCCTGCCTGTAAGATGGTGGTAAATATGCAAATTCCATGGTGAATATGTAATGACCGAGGTAAGTGAAGTTCAAGCTATGACCTCTTTTTTTTGTGATTACTACACACTCTAGAGTGGGACAGGGGCTGCACCCAATCTAAAACATAGTCCAGAAAAATCCTCTTTTAAAGGTGTAAATATATTGTCACAAAAGGACTTTACATCTTGGTTTTAAGAGTTTGGGACAAGTCTAAGGAAAGAGGCTCCAATGACATTCCTCCCTACTCACTCCTTTTTTTTTTTTTTTTTTTTATGAATCGAGGAAAAAATGAATGATCTCATCTAGGCAAGGCAGAGGTGACAAACCATTCCCATTATATGTGCCAGGGTAGAAGCAAGCCAGCATGTCACAGAGGACAGTGGCACTAGTACATAAAAGGTCCACATGGCACCACTTGAAGCGTTCATCATAATTATTTCTATTCCTGTTTCAAAGTCACTTGAAGTTTCACGCTTGAGAGTAAAACCGGTATACAACACAAAACAGTATGTGTGGTCTTTACTCCTCTTTTTGTACATTTTACCTTTATTACAGTTTAATGAGGTTATTTGTGTTCATGTAAGCGTAGCCATTAACCTATAAATGATTAGATTTGGATTACTGTGTGACAGGTTTTGATCTACTTTATGTATGTGAACTAAATTTTTTTGGGTAAGCCATTGCGATGCATGTTGGCCTTTGACATACATTTCCAGTCAAAACACGTTAATCCAAGTTATGTGTCTTGGGCATTTTTAGCTCTTTGTGTTCAGCGTTAGTGTTGAGCTCTGTCCCAGTCTGTTAACTACAGCTCAGTATTACTGCTGGATGCCTGAAGGGCCGTGGAGAGCGACAGAGTGAAAAAGCAAAGCGCATACAGGAGCACAGACAAGGGAGGCACAGATGGGGAAAGAGATGGAAAGAAAGAGACAAGCTGAGGGTAGATGGAGAGAGAGAGATGGAGCAGGAACAGTAGACCTTGGCTATGTGCTCTATTGGCTGGGCTCTGCGCTGTTCTGTTTGTTTTTGCTCTATTTTTACTGTGCAGGCCAGTCACTGATGAATGACTCCATATGCAAGTTACATTTCTTCTGACAGAAATCCCTCAGATGTCTTGCCCAGGTAGGAGAGGGCGAGTGTTAAGAGACATGATTTGGTCCATATAGCAGAAAGAAAGGAAGAAAGGACAGTAGAGCAAATTGTTGTGCCTTTTGGAAAACGGTTTTAGTGTTGTTGTCTCTTTCCTGGCGTATGGCTTTTTTAACATTACTGTCCAGTCCGCTTCTTTTTAAAACAATGTAGATGGGTAGATTTAGAAAATGTTAGAATGGCATTATCCTTCCTAAGATGCTTATCATCCACACATTGGTGTGTGAATCTGCCGGGCCACCCAAACATCATCAGGAAACACCACAGGGAAGACGTTTTCAATAGATTATACTTGCTCCACCACATATAATCTATTCTGTTTTTGAATGTCTGAGATTATGCTTTTTTTCCCCCCTTTTGTTACTCCCCTTCGTTACACGTCCTTCATTATAGCCTCTTTTTTTTAAAATCCCTCCTACTGCTTTTTGTCCTGTATAAGTTCAAACAGAGGTCAAGGCATGTATAAAATGTAGAATGAGTAATTTCACCAGCGTAGAGATCTTTTTCCGTCAGTGAAGCAGGATTTCGGCACTGCCACCAACGCTCATTGAGACATGGTGTTGTGGCAGAGAGAGCAGAGGCTTTAGTTTGTGTTAGCTAGGTTATGTATCGCTCTCTTCCTGTGAACACTGATGAATGCTTAGAAACAGAAACAGTGTTGAGATCAAGATTTTAGCATTGTAACCTTCTCTCTGAACTTTTTCTCCAATGAGGAATTGTGTGTGTGTGTGTGTGTGTGTGTGTGTGTGTGTGTGTGTGTGTGCGCGCCATGTGTAACCGGCAGCAGCAGTAACGGATTGTGAATAAGCATGGACTTGGTGCAGTGACTATTCTGGTGCTACAATGGAGTCATGTGTTTGGGAAGTGTTTTTTAGAGCAGGGTAGCCCACATGAGTGAGCATGTACAATAATCCCCTCTGTCTGCCTCCTTCCCTCTGCTTCCTTTTCTCCTCTTCCTGATTTCAGCCTGCAGCTGCCCCATATCTCCAGACAACCTACTGTATGTTTGTGTGTGCTTGTGGTTCATCAAGTTGGACGGGAAGGAAGCGTTTCCGTAACTGGAGACCGTCCCAAGCAGCCGCTGTTTACCTAACATCAAACGCACCTGAGTCAAATAAACAGGCTGTGCAAAAATTATCATTTATTTAGGTTGTTCTTCTTCTTCTTTGCTGAAACATCTTTCTTTGGACTTATTGCATACACAGGCAGTGGACACAATAACATGAACATCTGCTCAGTACAGCAGCTACTGCCCCAAAGAAAGTTCAACCATTGCATAAGTTGTAAGAACTTACTTTTTCTTACAGTCACTCCCCATTTACATATTAAATAATCAAACTCAGAGTCATTTTATTATGAACCTCAGGTAAAAGAGTGGTAAGAGTGGTGAAAAAAGCTGTTGGAAAAAATTAACCTGACAGCAGTTCTACTTCAGGTTGAGCAGCAAATAACAATGATTTTCATTAACAATTACTCTGTTGATTACTTTTTTGGAAAAAAACTATCAATCTTTGGGTGTGTAATGTCCGGAAATGCACATTATAAACCCAAAGTACCTCAAACCAATGTATTGACAAGTTCAGAAATATTGCTCATTTGCTTAACCAACACTCCAAACCTCTAAAATATCTAGTTTACTATCACTGATTTATACTAGATACCACCAAATATTTCCATTAGAGGAAGTAGAACCAGTGGAGTTTAAATGATGTAAATGATCAGTTTTCTGAAATTGCCAAATTTAGAGCTGACATAATTTGGGAAATTTAGAACAAAATAGTTTCCTTTTGTCATTTTGCTTCCTGATATCTGCACAGACTACTTTCTCTTTTTTGCTATTACAGAAATAGCTAAAGATTAACCAACCTTAACAACAACGGAGTTAAACCAACAGCTCTCTTCCACACACAGATCAAGGGAAGTGCCCCACATGTCATCATTGTCGCCGCTGCTCTAAACTTGTCTGTTAGTCCAACATGGCTGAGATGACTGGTCCGGAAAACTCTCCGGAATTCCCTGTCACCACCAACCAGCGAGAAATCCCAAAACAGCCAATGCGACTCAGCGGAGCCTTCTGGGTTGCATTTAGGCAGACATGCTATGGCCTCACTGGTATCCCATGTGGATGCTGCTTCTTTGGATCTCGAGTTTCAGCTCATCGGACTGATTGAAAACATACATTTCTCCACACTATCTTAGTTTGCCGTGCGTTGTCTCATCCCGGTGTTAACCTCCGGGGGGGATGTTATTTGCATGAATTTTGTTGGCTTTTCAAATGTGCTCACTGGGGTCGATTGACTGGATGACAGACTAGTGAAAGGGCATTATGTATAAACTCACCTGGTCATGTTTGGGGTTTTTTTTACATTTTTTTATATTAAGCAAAGTTTCCTCAAGACTGAGCTTCTTCTCTCCACTCTCCTCTACTCAGTGTGGCCTAGCATCTGGACTGAGTTAAAGCAGCAGCAGTTCCAAATGTTAGGCGCTGGGGAGGAGTTGAATAGGGTGACCAATGGGGGGGTCGAACGGGAGGCATCTGAAGCATTGGGTGGGGGGTGGGGGGCAGACACAGGTAGGACTGGAGAAATGGAGGGAAAGGGGCGCAGTTAAGGAAGCAGTTGAAAATGCGGCGGTACATCTGAGGCAGACGGGTGGCAAGACACGGGGGAGTAAGTGTTAGTCTGTACCCGGGCCTCCTGGATTACTGACTTGCTGTGAAATGTACATAAAGTAGGAGTTCATAAAGCTGCGGCTAAAACCAGTGCTGGATTGCCTCAAGCAACGGCAGAGCGAGCTCTTACATGAAGGCCTCGGAGGAGTTATGAAGCGATAAATTCAGGTTTTTTTTTTTTTTTTTTTTAAGTAGGTTATCTAGGTCGTTCGCTGTTGGTCTTTACCTCTCTCGCTTGACTCGGGATGATCCGCATGTGATACAGGGTCAGACCTACCTCCGAGGGATGTCAAATGAACAGCAGCACACTTCAGTTTGTCAATACATGACTCAGACACATGATATTGGGAGTGGCAGATCAATGGAGTGCACTCACACAACCATGCTACAATTGACTGGCATTGTCCATCACGGTTATGGTTAGTTATTGGGACAGACAGCTGGCTAGCTTGAGTTTAGTTTTGGTTTGGAGGCTGACATTGCGGTGGAGAAGATGTCAAATGGTGTTGATCACTCAAAGAATTACCACTGTGGAGTTTGGCTTGAATATATAATCTGTGATTTCTTTATCCACACTTCATACTCCTTTTTCTATCAGCTTGGATGTTGACCATGAGCTTGGGCACCATACTGAATGAATAGGATAATATCAACAAGTCAAAGACTGGATCCCCACGGCTCCTCTCTCCTTTATCCTCTTCTTTAGACGGAGGCAGCAGATGCTCCTCAGCTCTGGTTTTATTGTTCATGGCTGGCCAGCTTGGGAGCTGACTTAAAAATGGGGGGAGGAGATGAGCTTTTAGTGCCCCCCTTTTTTTCTTCCTCTCCACTCTCTCTTCATAGTTCTCTCTCTATCTGTGTTTGTCTTATTGAGCCCAGTTGGTATCTGCTGGATGAGTTAATTCCCTGATTGAGGTTTTGGTCTTTTTATTTTTCTTTTTTAAACAAAAGGCTGCATCTTTGAATAGGCCACATGGCTCCAGTGGGAGGGCTCTGATCCATTCAGAGCCATTTTGGGTGCATCTGCACTTCCTATAGAGCCTCAAACTGTGAGGCTGATTTACCACCACTCAACAGCAACAGGAGCGGTGTCTCTCACCATCACACAAGTCCTGAGTGCATTTATGAATCCCTAAGAGAGCACACACACACACAGTCTGAAAGCCACGGGGAGCACACAGAGGCGCACACACACAGACAGACAAACACACAGAGTGAATCTGTACTTCCCTGGCTGCTGTCTCTCATTATGCCCAGAGGACAATGCAGCCTGCTTTGGCAAACTGCCAGCCCCTCTCATCTCCATTAGGTCATGCAGAGAGACTCGTAGTGGTGATGGATACTCCTCCGTCCCTGGGGAGAGGAATGGAGCTTGGTCTACAGCGTTGCAGCCAGGCTCACAGAAGTAGCCTGGAAGAGGAGATTTAGGTGGACCTGGGGATTTTTAAATGTTTGAAATCCAGTGTAAAACAAAATGATTACACTTTAACTTGAGCACAGATGTTAAAATGGTTAACCTCCTCAAGCCCACGAAGTCTTTGGCGGGTCCATCATTACAAGCACATGCTGTTGGAATGAGCACAGTTTAAACACACAGAGCTTTATTTAAATTCTAGTCAAGGTCTAATTTTTTTCCAAAGGTTTCAGAATTTTAAAAACTCTGCAGGATTGATTAGAATATTTATAAAATAAATAGCCTCAATAAAGCATTGAGTAAGCTCTATATATATATATATATATATATATATATATATATATATATATATATATATACACACACACACACACACACACACACACACACACACACACACACACATATATATATATATATATATATATATATATATATATATATATATATATATATATATATATATATATATACGTATACACATACATATATATATATACGTATTAAGTTTGTTGTGTGTGTGTGTGTGTGAAAGTGTACTTTCCGTGAATCCGTGCCTTGCTACTTAACAGTCACAATCACTCGTATCTTCAGTTACAGCTAACATGCTCATCCTCTGTGAGTCAAATCTAGAGACGTCTCTTTTACAACACTCAGGATCCGCTGGGCATTCTCATTCTCATACTCATTAACCTTGTCTGTGCAGATATGGTATAATATAATATTTTCAATTAAATTAAAAGTGCTGTTGACATCAAAATAGCCCTTACAAGGACTTCAATTACTGCCACAAACCGTCTGCTGAAACCTTGTGGTTGTAGAGTTGTTTGGTTTATGAAGCCTTGAACGGCCCCTCTTTGTCCCTGTGCCTTTCTTCAACCTTTTGTCCTCACTATGTTGTTTATGTTAAATCAGTTCATGTTAATACTAATATTAACAATAATAATATTATTGGTACAATTTTTCCTTGATACATTTGCTTTTCTTGTTTTTATTAAACGGATTTCTGTAGATTGTTTTGGAATTTGATTGATCTGTGAATGATTTCTCTTTCTGTCACAGTTTTACTAAAGCCCAATGTGCCTTCCCAAAAGTTACTTTCCATATCCCAAGATATACAGTCCGCAGTCACATGATACAAGGAAAAGCAGGCATTCATAATTATCTATTACGTGTCCTATATTTGCCATATGATTTTACAATCAGGTAAATGTTGTGCAGAGGTAGAAGAATGTGTAAATCATCTTATCATTTAAGGTGATACCTTAATTATTACATATTTAATCTCTTGTCAAACTAAATATAGTAATTGAATGTCCAGATATAGAGAAGGGTCGGTGGGAATGTAAACAAACTATATAAGTATATATAAGGTCTAGTTAGTGTCATATTGATTAACAGCCTCCTCTAACTGCCATGTTGCAACCAGTTAGGTCCATGACAGGAGCCGCTCGTAGCCCTGACTCATGAGATTTGTTTGCCGTCCTCCCGTGACGCTGGAGAGGAATGCTGGGAGTCACCATATCTTTTGGTCCGCACACGCTGCTGACTCACCGTAACTCGCTTCCTTTTCATTCACCTCTTTGTGCTTGAGTGAGTGTGTGTGTGTGTGTGTTAAAGTGTGAGAAGGATACAGGATGAGTGAGGAAGAGATAGAGAAATGCAGTGCGTTTCAGCTGAAGTTCATTCACCCTGTTATGTGTCACTGGGTCATCCACTTCCTGCTGCCTCAGTCAGCTGGTGGTGTCTCAGCACTGACTGACTGGCTGCTCTGTGTATACAGTCTCTCTCTCTCTCTCTCTCTATATATATATATATATATATATATATATATATATATATATATATATATATATATATACACACACACACACACACACACACACACACACACACACACACACACACACACACACACACACACACTGTTTGTAGTACAGACTAAGAACATCACTAAGTGAGATCTTAAACACTTAAACACTACAAAAACTGGCCATATAAAGGCAAAATATTTCTTTTCTCTTTCCACTAATTGGCCCTCTAGACCTACTACTGCTCCTCCTCTTCCTTCTCCCTCACTGGGTGGAGCTTTTCGTACTGTCTTTGAAGGTGGGTGAGGAGGACAAGAGTAGGAGTTGGGAGAAAGTGAGTAAGACCTGGTTGACTTATTTCCCTTCTGCCAGTGACTGTAAAACAACTCCTTTTACTGCCAACTACAACTTCAGCTACAGTGAAGTTAGAGGAGTGCTTGTTTTATGCAGTTTTATTGTCTTTTCTCTTTCCAGTTTGGCAGAAGGGTGTTTACAGTTATTTATTTGTCCTGTGTGCATGAATGCATCACACACTAATCCACTATTATATGCAGTCTTTGTCTTCTAAAATTGTGCTTCTTAGAATTAAAGCATGTAAAACAAACCATAATGTTCAGTGTTAACAGCATGGCCCTGTCTCCAATAGTCAATATGTGACAGAGGATTGAAAATCAGTCCAGTGCTCTAAGGAAATTAAATATAAGAGGAGCCTAATCTGATCTAATCACAGCAGCTATTCATCTCACTGATGAATGTACAGAGGAATTAATTTACTTTACAAATCTATTCTCTTTGACTGGATAACGGGGTTTAGAAGGGATGAAGTTAGTGAGTCCAATAGGGATGAGTAGAACTGCCTTTAAAAAAAAAAAGTACTTTAAGAAGCTTGTTAGTTGTTAATGATTCCCCCTGCTCACCATAAGCAGCTAAAGAGCCCCTCTCCACCCTCAGATGTAGTCCTGAGTATTCCCATCAACCCTCAGTAAGCAGCCAAAGCCAAGCCTACGCGAAGCAGACAACCCCGGGTCTTATCTGTGGAATGCCGGGCATCCTTGCAGAGGATCTCCTCTGCGGGGAGGAAGCTGTATTATCTCAAAGCCTCTGTCTCCTTTGATTGTCCCTAGGGACCATCCCTCTTTTTTTGTCTCACTTTTAGATGTTTACCTTTCTCTCTCTCTCTGCCCTACTCCTTGTCTTCCTCTCTTTTCTTTGTTCAGTATTCTCTCTGTCACTAGCTCTCACAGACTGAGATAAAATGATCTCCGTCTCTCACACAGATGCCATAGCTTTACTCTTTCTCTTTTGAAACTGGTTGAGAGAGTAGCTCGGAAAGGGTTAAAGTGACAGATTTAAACCAGACAGGGCCCATGATGGAGGATAATGATGATGCTGTCTTTTGTGGTCTCTACAGTTCTGCATGCCTTGGCATTTTATAGGCTTGCATGTTTCTGGGACTGTGGTCAGCTAGCCTGGCAAAGGCACAAGCTCATGAGTCTCGAGTTGCTCTATTTTCCCTCTAATTCTCTGCCGTGACCTAAATGATTCCAGAGTCGGCTTTGTTAAGATATCTTTGTCGTTGCAGTTTTGTATTTGGTCCATTATACTATGTAACAGATTCATATTATTGCTTTTTATGAATGTGTACAAATAGAAACAGATAATCAGTGCTCATTCAACATGTTAGATAAACACAGCCAGCCAGTTACTAGCAGCTGGTATCTCTTGTTGATTAAGCGGAGGTGTTACGTTTGGGTGAGATTATGATCATTTTCCCATGGTAAAACATTACAGGAAGAGACAAAATGTTGTTTTTTTGGCAAAATTACACAACTAGACATTTTAACACATGATTGAAATCTGTGGCCCACAGCTCATTTGTAAAAACGATCATTTGTAGATTGTCCCTCTATGTGTATTATACACGGTAACTCTGAAAACGAGAGTACAATTGGTCATATCAGTCATTGGAAAGTTTCAGTGAAAACAAACCTCATAACGAAGGAATGGAGAACTTGATTTCATAATGCACGCAGACTTCTGTGAGAGCCTCTTTTCCCTCAGCCTGCTTTTTTTGGGCATATCGCAGGCTATAAGGTTTCTTATTTTTCAGGTCAAGAAAATAAACTGTCCCTGCCTGAATGATAAAAGTGATGAACTGTAGGACTTGGTGCTTACAGGACTCGACCTGGGATCAAGTTACCAAAGCAGCACAGTCTGCCTGCCACACAGTGATTTAAACTAGGTTCCTGTTTCCCAAAGGGGGCCTGCAGTTTACACAGCATGCATTACTGATGCAGAGCCACGCTACATGATCCATCATTAGACCAAACTTTACCCAGCTGCTGTCTGTGTGATTCACACACAGCTATAGATCACTATTCTGCATTAATATTTGTTACAGAGAGCCTTAACACATGGATCAGATTCCTTTTTTGGCTGTAGTGCATCTTGATGTTAATACTGAATCAGTCGCGAAATATCTCCCCACTGCTTCAAAGAGTTGTTTTTTCAAATGAATCAGCGATGTTGACGAGGCTTCCTGTTCAACGCTGATGATGTAAAGCTGTTATCATATCAGTCTGACAAAGTAACCACAGGAACTGTCAGTAATTTGGGTGTGGGGGCGAAGTGAACTTGCAGTTGTACCATGATGTATGATCGTACTATGATTTGAGCACTAATTACAGAGAAGCATTGGCTGTACATGATGTAGCACTGATGCTAACTACTGTACAGTAGATTGTGGTGTGGAAAACTGCTACCCATACATGAAAGTATCCAACTGGTCTCTCCTCTCCATGCTGGTTGCAAATAGATGTATGTTCAAGAAAGAGATGAACACTAGTATTTAAAGTTTAACTTTGCTGTAAGACCAGAACAGCATGTAAAGCAAAATTGGCTGAAGCTATTTCGTAGCATTAAAGCTTGTCTAAAAAAAGCCTTGCTAATGCTGGTAATGACTGTTCACACCTTTACAGTAGAAATAGTCACTGTATGTGGAGAGCCGGAAGCACATTTTTATCACAGCTAACAACCACATCAGTGAATTTTACATATTGAAACAGTCAATGAGGAATTAGGTACAACAATTAGTTTGAATTAAAACCTTAAAATACTATGAATGAGATCTAAAAAAAATTGATGCTTGACTTCGTTGACTCCAGTGAGTTTTGTGGCCTGGATGCCAGTCATCTGATTCATCAGTACGACGTTTGTACCTCTCCTTTTTGTTTGTTGTGGTTCAGTTCATAAAAGATCCCTGATGCATCTTTAAGGCAACTTCACCTCTGTCAGGAAATCAGTGATATCTGTAGTAAGGCCTGAACAAACCTCTACTTTGTTGTCCATTAATGGTCTACTTAGGGCTCTGTGATGTTGTTAAGAAAAGTTGCTTAACACTTAACCCTGCACCAAGTTTTCTGTCATACATCACTGTAGGTATCTTGTCAATCTTTCAGTCTTCAATCTTGAGACAGTATACCATTTATGGTTTACCCTAAACATTCTCTGTTTTTGTTCCTTGGTTGCTATCGCTGAGCGGAAGGGTTCGATTTCTGTGCAGCATCTGCAGCTGCAACCTGAGGTGAAGTTTCAGTGGCAAAGCTATTTACATGTGATGCGATAATAATGCACTGCAGTGTTATCAGACTCACAAACCCTGCACCCAGGCTCCTGTGCTTTCTAGACCAAGTATTTTTTTCTTTATTTTATTGAAATGAAAGTGCAGTTTTTTTTCTCTTTGACCAACCCTGATGACTTAAGCTTTTTTTTTTTGGTGAGGAAAACCATAAAATGGAAACTAGTGACCTTCCTTCCACTTACCACTAGCTTTCTTTAAGTCAAATCTCATGAATGAGTGAAATGACTGACTGGGACTAAACTGCATCTACATAGTTATGATAGTCAGCTTGAGCATGTCGAGTTGTTTACTGATGATTATAGGCGAGCATACTAAAATAGCATCGTACAGTAAAAGAGCACGGTAAAATATTTTAGTGTAGCACTTCACACTTATCTTAGCTGTTACACAACTTGTCAATTGCGATCTCTAATCTTTATAGTGTTTGTGATTTCTCACCTGACTTCTTACTTCTTCTGATATTTCAGAGGTGACTGGCAAACTATGGTATAATGGAATATAGTATTTTGCTTGGGGTACTTTTCTGCATAGTTTCAACATCTTTTTATTATTAACCACTGATTACAAAGAAAGAGGTTGAGGCAAGTAAATAACGTGATAGGACACAGACCTCACAAATGATCTGTTGCTAATTTACAAGGCCTGTATCCTATCAAACTGTTACATTTACAAGTATGGGGCTCTTTTCTAGGCTTAATCTAAGACACACCTCTGTAGCAGAGTTGTCCAGGATGTACAGTTCAGAGGGTCAGATACAAAGGATGAGCTTCCCATGTGGTTTTAGACTTTGTTTGAAAAGCAGCTGTTTTGTTTGCATTTTCAAATGCTTGCTCGGAGCTGTAATGACACATTGTTTAGGCTTTTAGAAAGCTGCAATGCTTTATATTGGAAGCCATTCTCTATCTGGCATTTCTTACTCTGTTTCTACTGGCATTATACTCGTGCTGAATGTTTATTGGAATAGGATAGCTAATAGTTGAAGTGAGATTTAATCCTTTCTCTTTTATCACATATGTTGTAACTACAGAGGTTCCCGCCACGGCCTGGGAAAGCCTCTTTTGAACATGGTCCTGTGTCAATATGGAAAATTATCCGGCACCACAATCATTTGCTTTTTTATACATCCACACTGACCAATGATTAATCAACCTGTCTCTTTCAGGTGCTGCGTGGTGAGAGGGAAACAGTGGGTGCGGCATGCTGAGGCCACTCCCCCTGGCTCAGGATGAGTGTCAGAGATGGCGCTGCCACCATGGCAACGAACGCAGGTGGAGGAGGGGGGGGAGGTGGGCCAGCTAGCCCTAACGATCACGATGGTCGTTCATACCTGCTCCAGATCTACCCACGGTTGGCTGCCCAGTCCTCCACCTGCTGCAACCTTAGGTGAGGGGAAATGTTTAAGTAATAGTATATATTTAGTTATATTGTATTGCTAAATTGAATAATTGGACATCACCCAGTAGTGTTCACTTACCAATTACTTTTATCTACTCATCAGAGTGCAGAAGGATGCTACGACAGCCTCTGTGATCTCGGACGCTGCCATGGCACTAGGGCTGGACCCTCGCCGCAAATATGTGCTAGCAGAGGTGAAGGAATGTGGCGGGGAAGAGTGGGTGCTAGAGGCCGGAGACCTGCCAGTCCAGAGGTTTCTGTTATGGCCTCGGAAAGCCCAGGAGAAACACCCTCAGACCCTCGGCTTTTACTTCTTACTACAGGTAGAGCTGATGGCACACAGTTCACTTTGCAGTCAAACTCTGTGGGTGTGGGGCGCTGAGTAAAGTCCTCCCACAGTCTGACAATTGCATGCTACTTCCTTCTGCTCTCTCTTCCTCTTTGTTGTCATTTTCAGTGAGAAACAAAAACAAGTAGCCAACCTTGACCACAGATTAGACACTAATGTTACAATTTATTTTACAAAAAAAAGGCAGGTAAATTAGCAGCATGTTAAGTGTTTCCCGATATCTTTTCTCTCCAATTTTTTGAATTTTAAAATTCAAACAACCCAGAATATTAATTTAAGCTCTATTTCTTTTCCCTCATCCAGGAGAGGAACCATGATGGCTCTATACGTTATGTCCACCTCCCATCTGTGTTTAAGGAGCAGGAGGCACAGCGGCTAGCTGCCAGGGGTTTCCTCCCCCCTCCACAGGATGACTTTGCAGACCTCTGCAACCTCCCCGTCCTCAATGAGGACAGCATATTAAATAACTTGCGCACGCGCTTTTACAAGAAAAAGATCTACACCTATGCAGGCAGCATCCTCATTGCCATCAACCCCTTCAAGTTCCTGCCCATCTACAACCCTAAGTATGTCAAGATGTACGAGAACCACCAGCTGGGCAAACTGGAGCCTCATATTTTTGCCATCGCAGATGTGGCCTACTACGCCATGCTCAGGAAGAAGGTCAACCAGTGCATCGTCATCTCTGGAGAAAGTGGCTCAGGCAAGACCCAGAGTACCAACTTCCTGATCCACTGTCTGACTGCTCTCAGCCAGAAGGGCTACGCCAGTGGGGTGGAAAGGACCATACTGGGAGCTGGACCGGTCCTAGAGGTAAGATTTTAACATGTGTGACAGCAGGACTGGACGGTTTCTGTTTTGTTATTTTAACAACCAGTTAATATTGAGTTTTTTTGCTCTAAAAAAATGAAAGTAGTATTACCCACCGCCATGTGACCTGCTCTGATAGAGGGTGTGGGTTAATGCTTGTGAAGTGAAGAGAGACAGGATAAAATATGCGGTTTAAAAGCCAAAGCCTTGTATAAGGCACAACAGAAACAGAAAAAATGAAAGATACTCAATCATAACACATGGACCTGTTATAGAAATTCACACATTTCATTTTCTGTGCTCGTGTCAGGATATGCATTGCTATTTTGATTAAGTCATATCCAGCAATGATGCAGCTTCCTCAGTAGTGACTCACCATGTTGCTATGGCATGCAAAAGCACTCACACACACAGAGGGTGCAGAGGATGCAAAATGCAGTTATATTTTGAGATTATTTTATGGGACAGTAATTATCTCCAGTTCAGTTGTTAAGAATGATAAAATGTCGCATGAAAGTATCAGATCCCATGCAGCACTGAGCAAATGTATTTTCAGGCTGCGACTCAGTTGCACTTTTGTGCGTGGGTAGTCTATGGTAGAGTGCAGTGTACAAAGACTTTAACATAGAGTCTATGGTCTGCCCAGAAAGAAGAAATGAGAAAAAGGACAGGAAGTTGCTTTATTAACCCTTCTTGTGGCCCCTTCCATTCAAAAATGCTGTGCGAATCTAGACAAGATAGGGTTGTTGTCTATCTCTACCTGCTTCTGAGTAAGCACCAATGTTTATATTGATTGATGTTTATATTGATTATATTTGAAATGCAAGTTCTAGTCTGGGTCTCTTTAGGCATCTGCCTGAGTAATGTCATGGTTTTTTACCATAACAATATGAACGGCATACATTTATGCTGTTATTGACCCAAAGCTGGTATTCTCTGTTGCCGTTTCAATCAGGTGACTAGGCTCCTCTTCCTGCTTTCTCCCTGAGAAATTGGATGCATGCACTGACTTGCTCTATGCAATCACTGACAGAACAGAATGAAGTGAAACAGCAGCCAAACTAAAACAGTAAGAGTTTTATAGATAGTGGGAAACTATCTCATCAACAAGTCATTAAAACTCAGTAAATGATTTTTTTTTTCATGATACTACTTTCCTTTTTTTTCTCTTTCTTTTTTTTTTTTTTTTAACCACTGCAACGATGAATATCTGTGTAAGACCAGCTGGTTGATGATAATGATGGAAAGTGTTCAGGCCTGACTCTGAACCGACAGAATGACCGACAGTCTGCTCAGCTGAGTCATATGGACACAGATACAGCATGTCTAATTAACTAGAGTGAGCATCAGTGCTAATAAAGCAAAACCAGAATACACATGTATCTTTTTATACTCAAAATGCATATTTTCACAGAATATTGTCAGTGAACCAAATCACAACTTACTTATTTACTGATTTTTATTTGCCCTGTCCTGTCAGCAGTTTTTACTGAAGCCTTTGTGTTTGTTAGGTCAAGTGTAAACACAAAGCAAGGGTGTGTGACATTGAACAGTAACAGGTATTTGGACAGATACTGCATGTATGTGGTGTCACCAGTGAGTGAAGGTTGCTGTCTGTAAGGTGTCTTTCATGCCGCAGACAGTTTAATATACAGGCCTCATTGCAAAGTACAGCTCTCTGTGTTTGGTGATTAAAAAAGGCACACACAAATGCATGCCGACAAGTAGACATCTGTTAGCTTTTACATTGTTTAACAAAAAATGGTTGCAACATGAAAGGTAAGTTATTACACAGTATTGTTTTTGCTTGAGTTTAATCCCCAAACTGCATTACAAACAACAAAGTTGACTTCATTTTGTTTATTTTTCATCCCTGTAATGAGAAACGGGGTCTCCTCCACTTTCACATATGGAAGAATTTTCCTCTGGTCAGACCTCAAATAGGGGTATTATTGTGAAGTCATTCACATCTCTCCCACTCTAATGCTCTCTTATAAGCACTGGTTCATTGTGAGTGTCTCTTATTGTTCTCTGCACCATAGGCCTCCAGTGCTGGGAGTTTAACTCCACGTATATTGTCTGTTTTCAACACTGTGGACTATTAGACTGGCCTGCACCAAGGCTCTGCTGAAATAACTTGATGTTTTTTGCATGTGTGAGGTGCTCTGAAAGCTCTGAAAGGAAGAAAGAAAGTTGTGACCTCAAGTCACACAACTTTCTTTCTTCCTTTCAGAGCTTCCTTTCAGTTATGTAAGGTCAATGTATGTTTGTGATGAGAGATATACAGAAGGACTAGAGATGAAAACGGATAGAAATGAAGTTCTGCCTGAGGCTGCAGAGTAAATCAGAATGGGAAGTCCCGTATCTCCTCATGATATCCTCAATACCATGTGGAGAAAAAGCAGAAATCCCAGCACTTCAGTTTCAGTTTTATAGCCCTCCTTGGTGTGGGGAACTAATTACTCTCAGTCCTGATCTGTAAGCAAATCTCCTCCACAGAAAAAATCAGTTTTATTTCGCAGCAGTGTGGCTAAAAATAGACCTTTAGCCAGAAAAGCTGTACGTGGAATGTGGTTTATTCAAAGTACAAAACGGTGCTGAAAAGTGAAGAATAAACCCTGATCTGTGAAACCAAGTTTGTTGGAACGCATAGTACAGTGGAACAGAGCAAAATGAAACAGAGAGAATTGGCCACAAGCTGTTGGCTTCAGCCTGTATGGCAATAATACAGGGTGGGCAGCTAGTGTATCCATCCATCATCTGTCACGTCTCCGTCATCTCCAGGCCCTCTGACTCAGAACCGGAGACTTCACCCACAGAGGGTGAAAGCTGCTGCTTTCAGATGCATTTGAAAAAGTGCAGCGTTGTTCCCTTGATGTGTGTCAGTCTGTCAGAGTCTTTGGTTCTGGACGGCTGATTGAGGCAAAGGGGGTGGGGCGGGGGATGCAGAGATTTTCCCCTCCATCAGCAGAGTTCTGGTCCCTTTGGCAGAAACGCTGCCACTCTGCCGTTCACTCCCAGAATGCAATGTGCCTGTGTGTGTGTGTGTGTGTGTGTGTGTGTGTGTGTGTGTGTGTGTGTGTGTCAATCCCAGTGTAGAGCTGTGGTTGCAGTGGCAGACAGGGAGATGAGTTCGGTCTTTGCTGGCCTGGTCAGTCCGTCATCCTGGCTATTGAACAGCTGTACATTTCTCCCTGGCAGCAATATTGCATCTCAATTTGCGTTTTACCCTGAAAAGTTGAGGCATAAGCGGAGCCAGTTGCTTATAACATTTTTCCACACTGTTACGTGCTACGAGACCCTACTAGTTAGTTTATGTGAAGAGATTCTGTTTTGACAACACCCGCCAGCTTTTGCAGCACTGGTCACAAGATGGCTGACATGAAACAAAAATCTCTTTACAGAGGAAGCAATAACTCCTCTGAAATTACGCTCCCTGCAGTTTCTCCCCACACAAATAGTCTACCTCTGGTGGTTCTTTCCTGACGAGTTCCAGTCAAGGCATTATGTTTTAGATGTTTTTACCAAAATGGAGAATTTTTCAGTTTTACAAAAATGTATTTGTTTTGTTTTGTTTTTTTTTTTGTTCAGGAAGCATGTCAGGTTACAGTGGCAGTAAAAAATGTAAAAAGTTTGCATGTTCATTCTGTATACTACTTGTGTGTGTGTGTGTGTGTGTATCCTCAAGCTATAGGGGAGGTCCGGGTCACACATTTTGCAGAGATGAGATCATCATTTGTGGTGCTGTGCTGCTGGCAGATTGAATGGCCCCAACCTGAAACCATGTGGGAAAGCTGCTGTCCTGCTTAAGTTCATTGTACCACTTCTTTTTATTCTATATTCTATTCTGTTCTTTCAATTTCCTTCCCTTGTCTAGGAAATAATACAGGTAAAGGAGAGATTGCCCTCAATACTTTTTACAGTTTGAACAAATAAAACTCTACCTGCACATCAGCTCAGCAGCTCTAAATGAGAATTTCACTGAAAACTGGTTCAACTGGTTCATCCTCTGTTACGTGGCTCTTTTGGTGTCTTTGTTTTCCTTTGCCAGGCTTTGAAGCCTTTTTATCCTTAATGTCAACAGGGTCCTCTGTTGTAGCGAGTAGGCTGACACATGGCAGGCAATATATTTATATAGAGTTATGTGTTCACTGTAGGAAAGTATAGATCAAGTTTGTCTTGTCCAAGAGTATTTATCAAAAGACTAATATTTCCTCTAGGTTTAAAATATACTAGATTTGATAAACCACATGGATCTCTATGCACTTTAAAATACACGGGGGATAGTTAACTCAGTAGCCAAATGGACTTGCAGTAATGCCAATAAATAACATCTAAGCTGCTTTGATCAGAAGTCTTCAGATGACACCAAACGCAAACTTAATAGCAGTTGATATAAAGTATGATCTAAAGTGTAACCTTTTTTATTCTCCCATCCAGCCAGTGACATTAAGGATTTAGTTGGTGAGAAGAAAATCATCTCCATACCAGCCTTTGAGATAATACACAGCCTTTTCACTGAGGCCAGAGTTCTTAGTTGTTAAATAAGTCCCGTCTTAAGTCCCCAGCCTCCTCCATGCCATTCTGTCTCACAGCGTCAGACAGGAAGTTCCTATCATCCGGAACCCTTTTTAACAGGAAGCTGCTACGACACGGGAAGTAACGGCAGTAGCTCTCTCTGCCGTAAGCTCAGGGCCTTGAGGGGTGTGGATACACCAAAGTACTGTATTGTTGTGCAGGAAGTGCAGAGGAGTAGCTGGCCATTCTGTCTGCTGATCCATTGTTTATCTCTTAGTTATGGGTTGCACCTCTTTATTCCCCAGCTATATTTGGTCAAGCTGGGTGGCATTGTGTATGAGTCTGGGAAAAGCTGGCATTACAAAGCTTGAGTCATCGCGTCATGCACACGTGTCATTCATTTCATCCTCACATATACAGTTTACACAGGCCTTACTGTAATCATACCATTCAGATTCATATTGGAGAGCAGGACATGCTGCTCCTTACAGGCCAAATACAGCTTACATGTAGCAGCGTGCTGCAGGCCACTCCAGGGTCTATTCATGGTACTCTGACCGCACCACAAGCTAAGGTTTGATGTGGTACCCATCTAGACATGGGTGGAGCTGCTTGAAATTGCTCCAATCTGGTAAAACACCAGACCTCAAGAGGAGGAAAAACTGGTGCTCAAAAACTTTATTCTGACTATTCCAACCTCTTACCTCTGACATCTCCATTACTTGACCTTCTGTTATGTTTGATACAGTGGGTAGAACAAATGATTTAGACATTTCATTTACTCACCGAAATATCTAAATCAGCTTTGCTGCAGGCACTTCAGCTATGTTCTGGATGGTGGGAGGTGACATTTAAAACAGGTGTTTTGACAGCATTGTTTTATTCACATTGTTCTGTAGCCTCATTTAAGACCTGTGGACTCTGTATGTTACTTTGCCACTTGGTCACATAGACTTCTCAACACAAACGTTTAGTGGGGAAAATACAAACGGGGATGCAACACAAAGCTTTTACAGCAAATAGTATGTGGCCGTGTGCTGAACTGAAAAGCTGGACACTGCGGAAATACTGGATTCAAATGTTGGTTTTGCCCCAAGCAAATGTGTTCTCATCCCTGGCAGACAGCAAACACCTGTGAGATCGTAAAAAATACATTTTTGAAAATGCAAAGCACTGCCGGATAACAGGTTGAAAAAATTGTATTTTACACTCCAAGTGGAAAAGTCAATGTGACTGAATCATGGAGTAACATTCAGAGTAATAAGGTTAGTAATGGGGCTAAGTGTACTGTAAAGGTGCAAATACATATGTCAAACATAAATATGGACCAACCTACTCTAGCAAAGGTAACCATCACAAACCATACACGCTGTAAAAATAGCTGTAAGATAATTGGGTAAATGGTATGGGGCACAAGAAATGAGAGGTTTAGTTTCTCATTTTGTCCAAAATGAATAACAAGAGTTTGTCATGTCATAAGAGTTTGTCAGCAACCCTACCTTTTAATGGAATGAATACATTTTGTCAGTTTCTCAAAGATGATCATGCTGCAGAAAAAGTTTTGTATTGCAGCCTTGTGTTCAGTATGGAGTCATTTATCAGTTGTGACATCCCGCATGATGTATACTCTTGGTGTTGAAATGCCTGTGCAGTCTACCATGTACATACCGAACACTCCTTAAAGATGAGGATTTCTGAAATACTTGCATTAGAAATGAAAAATAAAAACAAAGCTGCGTGTTTTAGTTTCCCACTGGACTATTTGTTGATGTGAATGTATCAGTAGTTGTACATGTTGTCCATAAATCGTACATGTTTATGCAGTTTATCATGAAAGTGAAGTCTGGGCTCAGATGATTTCCATCTGTGGAGTTTTATCATTTGTCTCATGTTGATTTTATTTTTGAGATGACGTTAAAATGCTTCAGAGTGAGCTCTTTTCCACGAGGTGTTTACATTATTCTGTTGGTCCCCTGTGCAGCTGGACCAAGCATTTACCTTAAAGTCAGTGCATGGAAGTGTCTGATCTCTTCTCCAGCCTTTGCAAATAAAAACAATCATCTGTTACAACCAACCATTGCATACTGAAGCAATTACTTTTTTTTTCTCTCCCAACCACCACTACCACCACCATTATTTCTACTATGCTGTCATCCAATACTAGTCAGTTTGTTTTCCACTGATGTTGATTTACTGCTGTGTAGCTGTTATGTGATAACTGGCATCATACATTTTTTTTGTCCGAATTCTGGCTGTCATCATTTACATTGTCTTCCATATGTAAATCTGTAAATTGTTCAGGGCTGCAGTTAACCATGAACAAATAAGCTGTTAATTATGAAATAGTGAAAAATCTGTATTATAATTTCTCAAAGCTTAAGGTAACGCATCATGCTTGTTTTGTCATAAAGCCAAAGAGACGTAACAAAGAAAAGCAAATCCAACATTTGTGGCGGTGGAATGAGCAAATATTTGGCTTTTTTTCTCAAAATATTATCTTCTCAAAATATATCACTTGTCTTTTGCTTGATCTTCTATTGATCAACTAATTGATTAATGTACTCATCTTTTAAGCACTAAAATTCTTATTTCTAAATCATCTACAATGTGAAAGTGTTATCCAGCTCATCTCCACTGTTTCAGTGACCCCAGAAAGAGAAAATACTGCAGTGTCATTCTGTTCAAAACAAGAAATAAAGAGCTTCGAAATATTATTTATTTCTGACCTTCATGCGTTAAATCCATGGAGTGGCTCAGTATGACTGCCTTTTAATGGAACATTGAATCAAAGCACCAGCCCTCTCCGAGCGCTTTTGACGCCATTATTGTACCTCGAAGAATAAATTCTTTGTTCACAATTCAGTTGAGTTAAGCTCAAGGGGTTTAAGTGTAGTCAGTGGGATATAGTGGCGGCTTGAAGCAAGGCCAAGCATAGAGGAGGAACTGTGTAGAGACGTGGTTGCATTCAGTCACTGCCAACATCATGTGATCTCACTGAAAGTATTTTTCACATTCAGGGCAACAAACAGTGATTATTTTGTCACCAAGTACCATTTTGCCTCAACACTGCAGCTACCAGTGATTATATATTTCATTACCTAGCAGCTTGGTCCTCCAGTTTAACCTGTAATTGAAGAGTGTTTAAACTTGAGTCAGGCTTAAAAAATACAATTGACAAGGTTGTGGGTGTTTCGTGTCTGCAGCTGAGTGAGTTAGCGAGCTTGTCCACCCAAAGGTTTGATGAATTTTTGCATGAGCGCCTGCCGTTGCCCTCTGAGAATGTGGGAACTGTCTTTGTGGCGGTTGAACTATTTAGAGTCCTTTTGTGAGTGTATCCATGCTGTAGTGAGGTGTCGGTGTCGGGGCCTTGGCAGCGCCTGTGGAAACGTTTAACTGAAGCTCTTTTGAGCAGCTAGACTTAAAAGGATGCAGCAGTGCTTCAGTGTCATAGCAATAAGGCCGAGCACCGGTTTGTGAGTTTTTACTGATTACAAAAGAGTTTTTTTTCCCTCTCTCTCTCTGTTTTGCTAAAAGGAGTCATGTTGAAATTCTTCAAAACTGTCGCTGTCATCAGATCATCACAAAAGTGACACAAAGCTTGGGGGAAGTACGACAACTCTTGGTGTACAGAAAGTTGTTTCTGCAGAGTCAACCGCAAATTTAAATTAGTTGTTTCCTTGAACATCCAATCCTCTATACAACATCAGACCGTTTCATTACACAGATTTTTCCTTTGTCTGGTTCGCTTGTTTGTGCAAGTTTATGCTAGCCCCAACACTTAATGCCTTTTTAAAGTACATAATTTATACTTTCTCGTCTCTGTTCCACTTGCTTGTTGAGACAGACAACTCATAAACTGCACAGTTTTAGAGACACTAATTTAGTTTGTAAGGAGAAGTGTTTCTGTGTGTGTGTTTCTGTGTATGTTTCTGGGAGGGGCTAAATAGGGATGTGAGACTCGGGTAGGCCTGGTTCTGTAGAAGTGGAAATATACAGGGGGAGTGGGCTGCCAGAGACCACAGAGAGGAATTAGTTAAGACAGCGTCATGAAGTGATATGTACACACTGTACATACCCCTGCACCCCTTTGTGTCTCTTTCTTTCTCTTCTTCCATAGACTCGCTGAGAGCAAACCCTATTTTGTAAGAATGCAGATTATTCCACGTGTTTCCATGAACAAGGTTTAGCAAGCCATCGTTATGCTTCCCCATACCTGCTGAGCCTCCCAGCCAATCAGATCGTCTGCTCATTGGCAAGTTTGAATGCAAAAGATGCTGCAACATGTTTAGCATTCCCTCCATGGCGCAGCGGCTCGGGCTCTGCAGAGATTTCCCAGGGTTTTGTGCCGTTGGCTGATCAGAACAGTAGTGGGCACTGTGGGCAGTACTGAGACACTTCAGAGTATCAGGGCCAAAACACACTTAATGCCTGCCTCAAACCTGGAACAGAAGCGATGACATTGTGCTCTGTAAAAACAGGAAACACCTGAACAAATAAATGTACGATTTAACACATTATTTATAAAAATACAGCTGAGCATGCACGTGGAATCAAATCTGTAGAGTTTTTGAGAAAGCCCAGTGAGTGAGTGCAAAGGAGCCTTGTCTGAGCAAGTCCAGGTTAGGCTAGATGATGGATTCTGGTCACAGATAAGAGACTACTGGCAGCTGTATGTCTTTCATCATCCATCAACAAGCAACTCTTGCCTCACACTTCCCTCAGGTCTCAAAGCAGTTTTAAAACGCATTTTGGTTTTTTTGGTGCACACGTTACATTGGTGGGACATGGGTGACAAGAAAAGAAAAGTTTTAGTAAGACAAAAAGTAAGGGTCTATTTGTGCAGCAGAAATCAAAATAGGTCAGCGGTTCATCTTAAGGAATCTCAATCAGACGTGTGTGTGTGTGTACGTGTGCACGGGCCCCCCCATGTCTAATCAGCCACAACACCACTGTATCAAATTCACCCTGCAACTGCTTTGAGAGATAAAATGTGGCTCCTATTTAACATGCACTGAGTCAACTTCCCCTGCGGTGGCCTTTTGTTGTGTGTGTGTGTGTCTCCATCTGTAACCATGTGAGCATGTGCACGATGAAGGGAAAAAAAGAGTGCTATTCTGTTACCATATCAATGCAATAAACAGGGCCCTATGGTGGATGAGCTCTGTGTTGCAGGGTCTCTCTCCTGAAGCCACAAGAGAGAGAAACCCTGCTCTGTTTCTGGTCTGACACGGCTAAACAGAACGGCTGTCCCTGTCTCATTTATCATCACTGACCTATGCTCGCTCACTCACTCACCCACTCACTCTCTCACTCTCTCTCTCGCTCTCTCGCTCTCACACACACAGTGAGCAAGAGAATGAGGGATCAGATCTTGAAGGAAAGAAAAGAAGGAGATGGCTGGGAAGAAAGTGAGAGGAGGGTAAGGGGGGACAACGAGCTGCAGATGCTCACCCCCTCCTAAGGCCCCCAGCATACACAAGCATGCACACACACAAAACCCCACACCCTCATGCAGACTCAGCTGCTGTTTAAAAACAAGATTTAACCCCTTGACTATCTAGTTTCTTTGTTGCTATGGTGATTTGTTATTGTTATTGTTGTTGACTTCAGTGAGGTTGCTGATAGATGAGCTGCCTTGAAGGTACACTCCCAGATTGTGTTGCACTCGACAGCGTCTCCATATAAGGTTTAAAACCAAACAGAGGTCACGTTGAGTTTCAAAACATCAATAACAAGAAGTAAGATATTTCTAAATGTTGGGGGCACCAGTGGATGATATAACAAAGTGGGTCTCTCAGTCAAGCCTGATGGGATCTTAAAGACACAAGTCTGGTCCAAACTGGCAAACTGTCAAGCTTTTATTCTGTCTCCCTTTTGTTGTCTTTCACACAAAAAACTGTCAGCTCATCATGAAAAGATAAAAAAAACCCTAAGAAGAAACAGAGCCCTTGTGATGTTGCATTAATTTTGAGAAGTTGTTGGTTGATTTTGTAACGCGGCTGATTCTGTACTCTTTATCTCACCCTGCGTCTCTGTCTTCTCCCTCTCCTTGTTCTCTCCATCAGGCCTTTGGGAATGCCAAGACAGCCCACAACAACAACTCCAGCCGCTTTGGTAAATTCATCCAGGTCAATTACCTGGAGAGTGGAGTAGTCAGAGGGTAAGTAATCAACAACGTGTGTGTGTGTGTGTGTGTGTGTGTGTGTGTGTGTGTGTGTGTGTGTGTGTGTGTGTGTGTGTGTGTGTGTGTGTGTGTGTGTGTGTGTGTGTGTGTGTGTGTGTGTGTGTGTGTGTGTGTGTGTGTGTGTGTGTGTGTGTGTGTGTGTGTCTTTGTCTTTGTCTTTGTCTTTGTCTTTGTCTTGTAGCCAACTACTTCCAACAAGGCCTCACACAAAGTCAAAGGAAGCCACAATGTTTTAATCCACCACACAGAGACTTTAAAGATGTTTTTCAGTCTCCTCTTCCTGTCTTCTCTATAGCCTAATATCTTCCTCTTTGCTCTTTTTTTATGGCTCGTCATGTGGATCCTCCTCTGTGCAGAGGGTGTGTGTTGGTGTCTGTGTGCGGGTGTGTGTATGTGGACTGAAACTTTCAACCACCAGCACGTCCTTCCTTTTTCTCAGCAGTCAGTCGCTGGTTAGGGAGCTGCATCAAAGTCTGGTCAGCTGTGTCACTTCCTCATTTCCTCATCAGGAGAGGGGAACAGCTGCTTTGCACTGCATCAAGACAACATGTTATGCTATGATTGTAATAGAAACAAAAACTGAAGAGAATATTTGGTAAAAATGTTCAAAATTCCACTGAGCAATAAACGTCATTTCAACATGTGCTTTAGCTCTGACCAGCATTTTAAAAATGCATAAAAAACTAAAAAAAAAAAAAATCTAAACTAAATGACTAAACTGAAGATTAATAGATTATAATAGACACCTATTAAACATCTTTTCAATGTCAAACTGCCCAGTGAGAACAATATAAGATTTCTAACGCTCGTGTTAATGTAGAAGCTTCGTCCTAGAAATAACATTTGATTTGCAACATGTAAATGCCTGTGGCAACAGCTGCTCAGCTGCACACTAAGTGGGCATCCCCAACCTGATTATCCCTAATGGCGCCAGGTCTCATCATCATGCTCTGTTGAATTGCTTACCCTGAGAAGGCTCTGTAATCCAATCAGGAGAGTTGATTTTAGTTGGCCCATCCCCCTGTGCTACAAAGTGAACCCATTTAGATAAGCAAATGCTGAAAACTATGAATGTAGTCAAACTAAAACATCTGACAGTTCACCGTCACTGTGTAGCCTTCTGCTTCACATGGAGTGAAGTGTACTCGGAAAAGCAGCACAGCTCTGCTCTGTAGACCTAACAAAGGTCGCCTGTCTATCTCTCCATCCCTAGTGGCAGCCATTCAAACAGTCAATAGAGGAGATTAACAAAGAGGAGGCTGATGCTCCCCTCTGAGCAGACTGACTAACTGACAGACAGGATATTTCTATGCTCTCTCTCTCGCTCTCGCTCTCTCGCTCTCTCTCTCTCTCTCTCTGTGGGTCTCCGTTCGGCTAATCTATCCTCTGAGTGAGATGGAGCAGAACGATGAGATGAAACACACTTTAGTGACATGTCAAAAGGAGGTGGTGTGTCAGTGAAAGACGTCTGAGCTTGGACATGTACATGTACTGTATGCATGTGTCTGCATGTTGTGTTGTGAGACTTCACTTACCACTCTGTTATATGCTGACAGATGTGCTGTATGTCGGCTCTGTACTTTCCAAAACAAAGAAGCTCATTTCAACATTGCAGACGTTGTTTTCCAGTAGATCATCAGCTAATAACATTAATTAACATAATGTCTCCTATGGTGGCCCTTTAGACTCATTCATCACCTGGTCTTAATGTTCGGAATGTGCTAAAACACATGTACAAACAAAACATGTATATATCATGATGTTAATACAGGAGATACTGTCCAACCACATCATGGGGTGAAAAATATGTCATACATCTTTACATATGTACCTGTTGAATTTTCTTGCTGAAAACTAATTACCTTTTTTTATTTAGGATTAATTTGTATTTGCATGTATATCTGTGGCCAACATGGCTTCATTTAATGACACCCACTATTTATATAATATATAATATATATATAATTAAGTCATTTTTTGCATAGAAGTTGCAGGCTACACTGAGAAAAAGAAAAAGGGGAAATGGGAACTGGAAGCAGCGGATCTATACAGCAGATGTATGAACTTAGTCCCAGTTAATGTGTCTATAGTTGTGGTAGCAGTCTTTTTTTGCAGATGGACACAAATGCGTTTCTCACAGCGCAGCTCTATTCTTAGTGTATCATGAGGACTGGCGTCAGTGTTGTTTTTGACTGGCTATCGAAAAAACAACTCTGACATATAAAATCTGATTTAGACAACTTTATGGCCTTGGCCTGGTGTAGTGGGTAAATACCGCTGCTTTTACAATTGCATGTCTCATGACTGCAGTGGTCTTAAAAGCATACCTCTGCAGTAGCCCTCCAGTCTCCTCCATCCAGCTATACTGTTAAATAAAAAATGCCACAGTTGTCCTATCTTTGTTGTACGTGTGTTGCTATGTGGTGTGTGAGTGTCTGTGTGAGATGTGCTACGATCCATCTCACCGTGTCTGAATGCTTTGTTCACTCTTTGATTGTCCCGGCCATCTGCCCTCACTTCCCCTCCTGCTTCTCCCCTCGTTTTTTATTACCAGCCCACTTTCACATATGACATGAAAACGCACACTCACGTGGGCACACACACACACACACACACACACACACACACACACACACACACACACACACAGAGATACAGCTGGGTGACCTTTAGTGTTAAGTGATTCATTCTTATTGTTTTTCTTCTTCCCCTTTTTCTTGTCGTCTTGTCCTCCCCCCTCGCTCTCTGTCTTTTAGGGCCGTGGTGGAGAAGTATTTACTGGAGAAGTCTCGTCTGGTCTCCAGAGAGAAGAACGAGAGGTGAGGAGGGGTCTTGACCCTTCACCCCCACTGACCATCATTGGGCCCTCTGTACAAACACAGGGAGCCTCTGATGGTTGGATATGAAGTTCAGCTCAAGGCTTCTGTCTTTGACTTTGCATGTCTGCCTAAACACTTACACACCCACGTACATGTTCTCACATTTTGCAGATTGACATATTAGCCTCCTAAAGGCTTCATTATGTACGTGTCAACACCAGCATTAGCATGTGTCCACATTGAACTGAAAATTCAAAGAAGACATACCGAACAGTGTGGGCACTCGATAGGACTTTGAATGTAGCAGTGATAGATCATATTTATGTAGTTTGGTTTTGCCTAATTTTGAAGTGACCTCCAGTGACTTCAGTTTGTGTGAGTTAAAAATTAACTGTTGCTTTACAAACAACTGAGAGAGACGGCGCCACTCACCACGTCATCAACCAATCTTCCTTCACATCAGGCAAGCCCTTGTTACTCACTGTGACTTGTACTACCTACTAGACTCCATCTCTGTCGCTACTTGTGTGAATAACATGCAAACAAATCTTTGGTAATTGAGAAATACACTCAGACTTTTAGGGGAGTGAGCAAATCTTCCCCGTCATCTCATTTGCAGTGACATATATCACTGGTGAATGAGTCACAAGCGGAGAATGACACATTTTTATTACCTTAGAGTCTCTATTGACTGTAGATGCAGCAAAGCTTTAGCCTTGAAGTGGTAATGGTTTGACTGTTATTGACAGAGGAAGGAGCTTTTTCTGACTGAAGTCAAGTTTGATTCTTTCCATTTTAGATTTGCGCAGATAAAGATACGCACAAACACTTATGGGTGTAAGTCTGTAAAACCACAATCTACCTCTGAGCTGCTCAGTTGAAACAGCCTTGCAGTAAAACATTCTGTAGCCGTTTTGAGTGGGAAAAGCGTTACTCAGTCACACTTCCTGTCCAGAGTTTCCCAGCAAGTTTTAGTAAATGTAGTTGCCGTCCACGGATAAGCCCGCCTCTGTAACCTCCGAGCTGCTAGCAGCCTCCGCAGTGTCCTGTTAATCATCTGGCCTACAGTTGCTGTTGACAGTGCATCTTGCCTGTCTAGCCGGGGAGTGACTCTACTGCATGATGTCATTGTTTCTTAGTGATAAGTGTGGAAACTCATTACTCCCGTGTGCTTTGTCGCCCGTCTACCTACCTGCTCACCGATAACACAAGTGGAAAACTGATATCAACATCACTGAGCTGCAGATATTGTCTTCTTTCTATTAGCTTTTTTTTTTTTACAGTGTGTTGACCCTTGGATTATCACCCAAACCTTATTTGTGACAATAAACATGAAGCTCATGTCCACTGATAACACTCGGATACTAAAGCAAACAAATTATGGAGGCATAAGAATGAATTCACCCCTTGAAGAGCAGTTTAAAGAAAGTTGTTGTTGCTGTAATAACTTGGCATGAGTACAGTTTTAGCAACATGTGTTTTTTTTCCAGGAACTACCACGTGTTTTACTACCTGTTGTTGGGAGCTTCTGAGGAGGAGAGGAAGGAGTTCAAGTTGCTGCCGCCTGAAGACTACTTCTACCTCAAGCAGGTGCAGCACTGCTCCTCTGTCCCACCACATCTAGCAGTTTATAGTCTGTCCATTTGATAAAGAGCCAGTTTATGTGTGATTTGACCTTTAAGGTAACACTCTAACTCACTGTGAGTCCACCCTGTATTCATGGAGACTGTCAAGCTTCTGAATACGCTTCTGTATACGCTCCAAGCTTAATGCGCACATGCGTCCTGCATGTCAATGAAGCGGTCTTTGTCTCCTCACTCACTTTTTATTCCCCTCTATCCTCACCTTCCCTTTCATTCACTGCTGTTCTTCACCTGTCTGTGTGTCCATCTAGTGCTCATGCTGTCTACTGACAGACTGTCTATCTTTCCTTGCAGCAAAACTTTAAGATAGAAGATGAGGAAGACCTGCGTCATGACTTCGAAAGACTGCAGCAGGCAATGGAGATGGTCGGCTTCCTTCCCGCCACCAAGAAACAGTAAGTGAATAAGTGAAGGTGTTCTGTGGAGTCTGTCTGTGTATGTGTGTAATGCAGGAGTGAGCCATAATATTCCACCAGATATGTTGAAGGATTGTGCTAAAAATGCAACCTGAAGAATTTTTCCGTTATTTTGGCCTGAGCATCGGGTCACATTACCAAAAATATAAACTGCAACAAAAAGACTTTTCAGAGTGCCAACAGCACTGCTAGTTATTAAAGATAAACAGATAAGACAGAATTGCATGTGTAACATTGTTCCTGCATTTGTCATAAGACCTTTTAGTCGCTGTTCATGCAATTTTCATGCAGTTTATACATTTCTTGTGCGTTGCAGGATCTTTTCTGTGCTTTCCGCCATCTTGTATCTGGGCAACGTGACCTACAGGAGGAAGTCAACAGGCCGTGATGAGGGGTTAGATGTAGGACCACCGGAGGTCTTGGCCACACTCTCTGACCTGCTAAAGGTAACAAACGTGTTTGTTTCTGTGCGACTTCGCACTTCACCTGGTGAGCTGTCTATGACCATTGGCATTAACCTTTTGCGACTTCCCTCTCAGGTTAAGGAGGAGCTGCTCATCGAGGCACTGACGAAAAGGAAAACGGTGACCGTCAATGACAAGCTGATCCTCCCCTATAGCCACTCTGAGGTCAGGCATGAAGACAACCTGTCATTACTGTAATTTTGTCTAACTGCACACTAATTGGCGGCCTTGTGTGTCCTTTTTATTGATACCACTCCTACTGCCTTTTTCTAAGTCTTTTTCTCCTGTCCAGCTTTTTATGTTCTCTTTTTTTTTTATGTGCTCCTTTTTTATTTGTTTAAGCACATTTACCTCCGACTGGCATTTGCTCTTGCAGTGTTGCATTTTATTGAAGTTTTCGTCACAATATGCGTCATCTCATTTTCTCTCAACAGGCCATCACAGCTAGAGACTCGATGGCCAAATCTCTGTACAGCGCCTTGTTCGACTGGATCGTCCTACGCATCAATCACGCACTGCTTAACAAGAAAGACATGGAGGAATCTGTTCCAGTGAGAGACAAACACGCGCATACACACACATGCACACATACAACAGCAAAAAACAATTAATACACTGACATACTCCTCTGCTGATATACTTGAAGTATTATTATTTTTGGGATGGTGACTATTAAACATTCCCCTTTGTGCTCCTCACTAGTGTTCAATTGGTGTTCCTGCTCCTATTTTCAGTGCTTGTCCATTGGCGTCCTGGACATTTTCGGCTTTGAGGACTTTGAGACAAACAGCTTTGAGCAGTTCTGTATCAACTATGCGAACGAGCAGCTGCAGTATTATTTCAACCACCACATCTTCAACCTGGAGCAGGTGAGTGGTCTTGTTTCCTCCCCAGTCTTTTTACATGACACACTTAACAACATGCCATCATAAGGTTCGCTCCCCTGTGATTCAAACTTAACACTCTCTGCTCTGTGTTTATAATGATGACCACTTAAATGGTGACTCATCCAAACATTTCCTGATCTCTAAAGGGAGTAAAAGTTGCATGCTTGTTCTTGTTAGTTTAGCTTATCCTTCAGGGTTCTGGGCGGTGACAGTGGAAAAAAAATCAAAGCTAGATTGATGATTAAAATATTTAGTTAAAGCAATGAGAAGAATTACATATGTTCTGTGTGCTTTTTGAGTATTAGTCACTTTTTGCATATGACACTATTTAGGTAATAATTCAGCTAAAAAGATCAGATTTGTGACAGGATTTCACCAATAGGCTCATTCACCAAAACATTCTGTCCTGCCTCATCCAGGAGGAGTACCAAGCAGAGGGAATCACCTGGCACAACATCGACTACACGGACAACGTGGGCTGCATCCACCTAATCAGCAAGAAACCTACTGGCTTGCTCTACCTGCTGGATGAGGAGAGCAAGTAAGATCAATGACAGATGATTCATGCGCTTTAATTTATGCTTTATAGCTGCAAGTATGGAAGTCTGTTTTGGTTTAGTTGAAGCTTTTCAGTAATCTATCACATATTTTCTTTTCCCTATTTTCTTTCCTTCTCTCTGTGCCTGTACTCCAGCTTTCCCCATGCCACAGATGAAACATTATTAGCTAAATTCAAGCAGCAGCACCAGGGGAACAAATACTTTGTCCCCACACCCGTCATGGAGCCTGCTTTCGTCATTCGACACTTTGCTGGGAAAGTCAAATATCAGATCAAGGTAATGAGGTTGGACAGAGAACACATAAACATAAGCAGAAAGGTTTGAATTAAACTTCATTACTCTTGAATAGACTTGATGGTAACGTTCGTGGTGTTTGTAATGTGTTTGACCTCACCAGGACTTCCGGGAGAAAAACACAGACCACATGCGTCCGGACATTGTGGCGTTGCTGCGGAGTAGCGACCGTGCATATGTGCGGCAGCTCATTGGCATGGACCCGGTGGCCATGTTTCGATGGGGCATCCTGCGTGCCACTATCAGAGGCATTGCTGCTTTTAACGAAGCTGGCCGCTCCTGGGCTGCCAAAACCGCAGGTACATTACAGTATCAGTGTGACTGTGTCAGCACATGCCTGGTGAAATCATTTTTAGAGATTGAAAGCTCAATATCTTTCTCAGCACACCATCTGAATTATGCTATTAAACACAGACAAAGACAAATGTTTCCGGGCTTTGTCAGTCAGAATCATTGTAAAGGTTTTATTGCTGGAGAACAAAAGCACAGTGGTTTCAGTATAGGTAGGTATTATGATAGATTTAGTGTCACATCAGCTGCCTTCACTCCACTTGTAGAGCTTATACCACAACTTCAGAGTTTGTACAGAGCAATTAGCCTTTCAGGTTAGCACATAGAGGAATAAGGAGAAACGTGAGGCTTTGGGAGATTTTAACATTTTTCCATGCAGTTCTCAATCCTCCAGACTATTTTTGTGCACCCAGACCTAGAAGCCCATTGACGTAGGAGGATTAAATTAAGTAAAGACAAAAAAAACATAACAGCAGAAACTGCTGCAGTCCTGTGGCTGATCAACTGTTATTCTACTTAAAGGCCTACATGTGAGAAATACAGTTTTGCTTGTGAACAGTGCCTATTGTGTGTTTATGTTTTTTGTTTGTCTATTTTTTTAGGTGTTGTCCGTCCAATCTCCAGAACTCCTTTAGGAGAGCTTCAGCGATCCAATGCCCCAGTAGACAGAATGTACAAGTAAGTAATGTACATAACTGAATATAACTATGAAACATGTCTTGCTAGGTCTTTGTTGTGTTTGGACTGGTTTTCTAACCATCAGATTTGTTTCCTCTGGAGGAATCTGTCTGCCAAAGCACCTGTGGACGTGGAGGCAGACTGTCAGTCATGTTTACTTTGTGGTTAATAACTCTTTCATGAAACACAGACAGATTATTTTAAGGCAAACAATGTAATATACTTCTACGAAGCTTCAACTTTCCTTGACCTATAAACTACACAGCAGCATGTCTCCTGTTTGTCGAAGGTGAATGAAATGTTTGAAATGGGTGGTGAACTGTGGACCTCCACATTTATCCTGTGGTGCTGGATGAGGTGAGGAAGGACATTAGAACATCAGACACCTAAAGTCTGTCCACCTGAGTTATTACAACTTATCTGAACTGAATCCATAAACTCTGATGAAAACTCAGCTTTTGACGTCACCTGGGCAGATGAATCCTCCTTCACCTCATCTCAGTCACCCATACCCTCCTCCACCTTTTGGTGATCCCAGTGTGTGCGGTTCTCTCCTCTCCCCTCCACAGACGAGCATCTATGCTCGATTTCTACTTTGATCACTCAGAGGAACGCCCTCTAGAGGCCTTTGAAGACATCTTTGCTAGCTATGAGAGTAAGAAGTAAGTGTATTTGGTGGACAGGAGAAAGGAATGAAGACATGAGGCCAAGCAGGAAGGAAATGTGTGTTGTTTTGGGTAATAGAAACCAGTTTGCTCAATTTTCTGAGTTTGCTCCCACCTAAAAAAAAAAAACACAATTAAGATATTTTTTTAGCTATTTAACATAGTTGAATCCAAACCAGTGCATTAAGTGGGTTATTCAAAGAATGTCTTACTTGTCAAATTCAGTGCAATGCCTGCTTTTTTAAAACATGAAAGCAGCAGGGGAAGTTCACTGTACCAATATAAAACAGTAGAGAGTTGTCCTTTATCTTGCGTTCCCTTTCTTCCCTCTCTGTAATCCTCATCTTTTTCTGTTACTGTGATAATCTCTCTCCTTCCTCACATTAATTATTCTTGCTATAGAGCACAGGAAGGTGTTTGTACTGGCGCACTCTGATTAGCCACCCAGATTACTTGCATCAACTGTGGAGCTGTTGGAAGCACACATTTATTCATACATATACAGAGGCACCAAGTCAAATAGATGAAAAGAATTGGGAGAGCTTTCTCAGAATGGAAACAAACCATGAAGAATATTTTTGGATTGTCAGGCCCTCTGAATCTTGCCTTTATACCTCCTGTTTTCAGATCTAAAACGACTGGGCTGTTTTTGTTTAAAGATGAGCAACTGAACTTGAACATTGAACCTCAACGGCACACTGTTACCGTTATTATTAAATCATCCAGTCTCTACTAGAGCTGCAAACACTAAGGTGTAGAGGTCAGATTCACTGCGACACATTTGCTGTATATTTTGCTCATTCCTTCACTGCCTGACCTCTGATCTTCATTGTCAGTCACTGGTAAGTATTGAACAACATTGCATGGATTAGCTCTTGGACATGGACAAGTTTCCACATTAACCTCACCAGACCAAGTGTCCAGTGTAACAAGTCCCAGCTAAGGGACCATAAATCCAACAACCTCACCAGTAACAACTTACAGTCACACAGCCAGTAACAGCCCCAGCATGGAAACGGAAGACCAACCACACTGAACGTCAGCTCAGCTCTGCATGTTAACTACCACAGAGGCAGGGATGTAGGTGTGAATACCACCCCTGTGTGAACCAATCTCTCTTTTATGTTTGTCTGTGTTTTTCTGTTCTTAAAAGGGATATGACAGCATGGTTGGGTGGTGTAGTGTGTCTTGTGGTTTTCATGTACATGAATGAACAGTAGGAGAATAAAGTTTGTGGGTTATTCTTCATGGATGAGCAGAGCATGAAGATCCTCTTGATATCAGACCCTCAGCCATGCTGCAGCCTGTGTGCTCTTGTCTTACATAACTGGGACGGTGTGCTTTCTTCTAAGGTGTCCTAACAGTGACGTTTTATCATGCCCCGCTTCACGTTTAGGGTTTTTTTTTGTTTGTTTTTTTTTTCCTTCCTTCCTCCTTTTGTCGGGTTTTTCCCTTCCCCACTCCTGCTCCCCCCATAATCTCCTCCCTCCTTCCCTCCCTCACTGGGCGTGTGTGTGTGTGTTCGGTGTGATTAGAGACATGCATGCAGAGATCATCAGCTCCATTAAGAACTTGCAGTTGGATGGTGAGGACCCGCGCAAGCTGTTGCAGTCCTGGGGTCGCCTCCGCTTCCCTCGACACGTCCTTCAGTGAGTCTGCAGACAGACCATCAGCTCTTCTACAGACCAGTCCAGTCTAGTTGGCTCTGGCAGAACATGCTCCTTTATACCAACCATGGATAATTGTAGCACAGAACATTTATAATCACATTTCTCAATGGATCTTAAACATCTCATATTATCTAGTCTAATAACAGTAAACACGCTCCTGCCTCATCAGCAGATATTACATTATTAGCTCTGTCTGTAGATACTGAAATGCCCTGAATACCTTCATTGCATGAACACCATCAGAAGACTATGATGGCATGTTGAGGTCTTTTGGAGCATCATTTGAAAATATGTCTGAGCAGCCTCTCAGCATGTTAGACATTTTCAGCAAGTCCTGCGGCCTGAGAGGACCCAAATATGAGTTCAGAGACATTTTTTTATATAGTGATGGTGGCAAGAGAGCATGTCTGTCTGTGAGTCCATGGTGAGTCTTTGCTGTTACATCCCACCTCCTGCAGCAAACTCCCTCTCCCTCCTCTGTGTCATCCTCACCCTTTCAGTCCTTCGTGCCTTGTCTCTGCCTGTCCTTCATCTCCTCCAGGTGCAACGCTTGATTTCATCACTGACTGACAGCGCATGAAGAGGTCACCCATCTGTACTAACCCAGCTTCACATGCCTCCATACACTACTTGATCCATCCTCCCGCCTCAGACCTTTAACGCTTCAGTTCCTTTAACTCACCCTGCATCTTCTCTCTCCCTCTTTCACAGGAAAAACAAGAGCACCAAACAGAGGCAGGTCATCCCCAAGGTAAACCTTATTAAAGACCTCAAATTTAGGGGCAGATTATGATTATGATTATGACTATATATACTAATATACTGCCTAAGTCACATAGAACTGATTTTATTATTTTGCCATGGTTTCATTTGAATCGGAGGGAAAGTATGACATGAATTTACTCTACTACTGCTGTACAGCGTTTGCTGGACTCTCGGTCTCTGAAGTTCATTGTGAGCCTGACGCTGCACGATCGCACTACCAAGTCACTGCTCCACCTACACAAGAAGAAGAAGCCACCCAGCATCAGTGCCCAGTTCCAGGTAACCTCAGCTACAGCGGTGCTGCACGTTGTGCACACAAACGAGCCAAACACACACTCCAGCAGCAATCCTGCACATTCAGTAAACTTCACGTCCTTGTTTTCCTCAGACTTCTTTGACCAAACTCTTGGAGACTCTGAACAGAGCGGAGCCTTTCTTCATTCGTTGTATCCGCTCCAATGCTGAGAAGGTAAAACTCTGTTATTGTTGGTCCTGTTCTTTTGTTTAAATCTTTGGTCTCTTTAATGAATCCTAAAGTTTTCTTCCAGCTTAAAAACATTATAAAAGGAGTGTAAATGGATGAAGTGTAATCACATTCATATATTCATATATCTCTATTGAAAAACCTCTTTTCTCAGTTAACATCATTAAATTGGGTTTTATTAAACAGAAATATATGATAGGAAGATACAATTTTAGTTGGCAACCATTATTTAATTGGTAAATATGTCTAAATTGTGAGAGTATAACTGAATGTATCTCTTGTCCTCATGTATGAGCAGAAGGAGATGCATCTGGATGAGGCCTTGGTGGTTCAGCAGCTGCGATATACAGGAATGCTGGAAACTGTTCGCATCAGGAGGTCAGGCTATGGAGCCAAGTACACATTCCAGGTACTGTCAATATACTCCTTCTTTTGGAAAACCCATGCAACATTCACCAATAAAATGTAACACCAGACACTGAATGTATAATATTTTGATTGTGAATAGAAGCTGATGTAACAATACTTTTCACGTCTTCATCTCAACCACATAAGTTGACCAGTTCATTCATCTCTTATTTGTATCGTCTTTTTTGTCTCGTCCCCACAGGAGTTTCTGGAGCAGTTCAGGGTTTTGCTGCCAAAGAACACCACTGCCTCTAAAGAAGACATCTCAGCGCTTCTTGAGAAGAAGATGGGCCTGGACCCCACCACATACCAGATAGGCAAGACTAAGGTACAGTACACCACTAAACCCCTTCTTATTCTTTCAGCACACCTTATAAACCCCCACCTTTCTTGCCCACATTTGTCACTGCTTCTATGCATGTAAATTCTGGTGTGCTCTCTCTGTTCAGGTGTTCTTGAAGGAGCTAGAACGGCAGCAGCTTCAGGATACGCTGCACAAGGATGTAATGCGTAAGATCATCTTCCTTCAGCGCTGGTTTAGAGCTCATATGCAGAGGAAAGAATTTCTGGACATGAGACAGGCAGCCATCTTGATCCAGGTAAACACAGAGGCAACTATTGTGTTGTGGACTCTAATGTTAGTTTATTTGTTTTGTTTGTTTTGGTCCTATTTTATGTTTAGGAGAGAGTTAAAGTAGTATGATACTGATATGTGCTGTACGATTCCCTGTCCTCCTGCTCAGCGTTCATGGCGCAGGTACTGCGTAGAGGAGCAAAGGCGCCAGGCAGCCACTGTGATCCAAGCT